>JAXCHO010000073.1:20825000-22025000 GCA_036630365.1 Acanthiza pusilla | reverse complement strand
TCAGCAGAGCTGTCCTTTGCAAAAGTCATCCTTCTGCAAGCATCTGAGCAGTTTGGTAACACCAGGTGCTAGACTTATACACTTAGTTTTAAGAAACACCCCCCAGCACAAATCTGCTATTTTCCAAAAGCCTGGACACTTGTGATGCCACCTCTTTCTTATGCTCTGAACAGCCACTGCAAGTATTTGAATAAGTGGCTCAAGTTGTGTTCCAGTGCTGTTCCATAAGTAGTTGTATAAGCTATCCTCTGCTAAAAGTACTATAACTCTCTGCAGCAACGTTTCCCTGAACATTAATAAAAACAATCCGTAGCAGTAAAATTTAAGAGTAAAGGTGAAGAATACTGCAGAGCATGGAGAAGTCGTATGCCATTTACCACTTTCACATTTACCGTACAATAAATTATCTTCCCTTGTCAAAACAACTCCTTCTCCTTAAAAAAACTTAAAATTTAAATTTTTTGACATTTAAAAAGCCAGCACTGTTTAAAATAAGGGAAGTAGGAGTGTAAATCCCAGTATACGCCTGTATGAATACACACTTCATTCTGATTTTTCACTGATTCATAGCTAAATACTCAGCCCAACAGAAGGGGAGCTAGATTTTTAGGCACAGAGGGAAAGAGTACTTCAGTGCTTTGCTATTGACATGGAAAGAAAGAGGAGGCGGTGTAAGAGGAACTAAGAAATCTTGGTTATTCGCCTGTTGAATATTTAGGGAGCCACAGCTCTTGAAATCCTTGCTCATGGCATCTGGATGAGAATTAAACATTCTATTCAGAGCTGAGGATTGCAAGAAGATGCAGAGAGCAGTAGTAGGAGACTGCTAGAGCAGGGGAAAGCTTTATTTTGGACCATCAGCAGCACTCAGCTCTAGCATGAGATCGGTGGCTGTGCACAACAAGCAGCACCAAGCCAGCGTAGCCCAGAGTTCACAGGTGTAGGCAAGGGGTGCATGAACATCAAAATAAAGAACAGTGTAGCCTAGCTGGGAGGCTGGATGGACACAAGGACCAGCGGCCCAGCCATTGCCAGCTCTTCTGAGGATGGAGGTGAAGAGGTGGTCAGGAGAGATTTCTGAGGGAACTTGACCTGTGCCTTGTAGGAAGGGATGTTGGTGGAGTCTCCAGCTATTGTGGAAGCAATAAGTGCTAGAGGTGCTTGCAAAATGAGGGGCATAATGAAAGCCATTCAAAAAATCCTCTACAACAGAGTTTAGGGCCAAGCTGCATCACAACCAGGTCAGAGAAGGGAGCAAATAGGAGGATCAGGATCCCAGGTCAGATACCACACAAGAGCAGCTTCTCAGTGCGAGGGAACATAGGATAAACATAGATGAGAAAGATGGAGAAACACAGTAGCAGAAGTCTTAGAAGTCACCTAATACACAGACCCTTATAACCACACAGCCTTTCACACACCACACCCCCTGATGTTTGGTTTCAGGGAGATGGAAGCACCCCAGCATGCTTGAACAGTCATATACCAGAAGCCTTGAAGCCAGCAAACACAAGACAACGCTGACAACATGATTTTCATCACCCAGACCCTTGAAAGGAGGGAAGCAGGGCAGAGAATCCGAAGCACGACAGACAAGACCCGCTAACAAAGCACAGCAGAGCTGTGCTCAGCACGGAGGTACTCCAAGATGGTCTTCAGACATGAGTTCACTGAATAATGATGGGACTGGTTGCACATATTCTACTATAAAGACAGGTTCTTAAATTATGAATAAAGACCTCAAGATACAGAGCACAGTGTCCCAGAGAAGATGAGAAATATTCAAAATGCCAAGAAAACAAACAAAAAAGCCCAAACCACCCTCTTCCCCTGCGAAACTAGAAGTAAACTTCCCAATAAGCAATGAGAATGTATCAAAAGCTCTAAATAAAACATGGACACTGAACATGGAGAACAGGCTTCTGCACCAGCACAGCTCCTGGAAGCACTACAAACAGCACCTTTCTGCTGACTTTCTGCTCCAAACTGCAAGGCAAGAGGAAAAGCCAGGGTCATCACTTTTTTTACATTAAAAAGAGAAAACATTCCACTCATTGGGGACCTTTTACCAGCATTTAAGGTCTTTGACTTTAAATGAATCTGAGAGGTTCAGACTAACAGACTGCCATATTGTCCCCTCCAGGACATCACAACATCCCTGGCAGCAGGGCTGACAACACTAGAGGAGCTGCTGCCAGGCACAGAGGCAAGCTTAGAAACCTGAACACCCTTGGCGAGAATTTAAAGTCTAAACACTCCGTACCACCCCAAAAATACATGCAAGCATTTGGACTTCTGCCACATAGCAACAGTAAAATCACTTTTCCCTCTGCTTACTTGAGAGCATGCTTAACTTTCAGATCAGCATAAATAGTAAGCTCAGTTATGGCAGAAAAAGAATTTTGGGATGGGGTAACATGGCCGAGTGTGCTGCAGCAGCCTGTGGAAAGCAATACCCCATGAGGTCTGGCAGCAGATCAAGGGCAGTCATTTCAGTTGCTTTTCAGATTATATAGCTTTGTGAAATTATTTTGGTAATATTCAGCCTTCTAAAAACCTCTCTATGGAAAGTGGTCTTTTCCAGTCCCTTATTGTTGAGCTGTTACCCACCAGTGCACAATGTGCTACTGTAGTTGTGCTGGCTACCATGCCAGCAGCACAGTAGTGGTACATGCTGCTGAACCAATGAGACCAGCCCAGAACACGAGGAATGTCTCCCTTTCCAGCCTCCTCTTTAATTTTAGTGCACACACGGCTCTGCTGCCAGGGCAGGCCATGCCAGGCCGATATTTGATTTGTAAACAGACACTCCAACATGCTCATCTTAGCTGCGGGCTCCAACTTATCTGCTGTTATTTCCAACTGGCATGCAGGAAAATTTCTGCATGTAACCTTATCCACATTAGTGAGCTTTCACAAGAAAGAGGCAGATAGCTCAATATATTTTGATGATCACATTTGATGATTTGATGATCAATTTTTCCTTGAAGAAGCAGGGGAAACCCAACCCAGATTTTCCCCTTGTCACCCTCCAGCCCAGTTCTGGGGTGTTCAGGAACAAAAGCGCAATTTAGGCAGACACACTTTGCCTCTGCACACTACAACATGCACAGGGTGTGTCCTCTTTATCGTTAATAAAGGTTCTCATGCTTTCCAATATGATAAAGGAATCACCTCAGGGTTAACGCTCTGAAAATATTAATAGATGGTGACAAGGAAACATGCAAGCTTTATTCCTTGCATTATCTCCCAGCAGGACAATGCAGGGCACCCCTTAACCTCTATCAGCAGTGGCTATCACAGAACAGCTCCTAAAGCATACACCAGGCATCATCACAGATACACTTAACTTTTAGAAATTACCTCAGACCATCCTTTTTCTGGCAGGCAGATACACAGTCTTAGATAGCCAATTTCAGTCAACTGGAGTCTTCTAAGGTTAAATTTATAAAAGAGTTCATTTAATGCTCATTTCTGCATGCTCAGAGACCGACAAGACAGATTTCACTTTCAGTTTGCTTGGTGTTTTTTTCCTTGACCCTTTCGGAAGAATCCTCACAAGAATGGACATCCACAAAAATGTCAGCAACCTATTTCTAGATGAGAAAAAGACCAGGCCTTCTGGACTGACGGGTGAACTGCTCCACTCTCAGTCTTTCCCTTGAAGTCATCTCAATAATGATAGCAGGGTTTTTTAATGCTTGTTTTTGGGTTTTTTTTGTTATGTGAGTCTTGCCTAAAACTCAAGGACAAAATTTTCCCTCAATACATTTACAAGAAGAACAGGGCATCGCATGTGAAAGGATCTAACATGAGATAACCAAGCAGTAGCAAGATACTCAAAAGGTAGCAGTGGGTTTTCCAGGGAGGACTCAGAAAACATTCACTCCTGTCCTCCACCTCACCTCTACCCCTTTTTTTTTTTTGTTTGTCTTAAGTAGAAAATTTACCTCCATAAGTCACTTTATTCCCAATATCTAGCTAACAAAGAAATGCTAACATGGCGCTGATAGAGAACCTAAGTCTCTGAGCAACAATGCCTGTATGGGATGATGTTCCTTACTGTTTTGGCTGCATTAAAACTCCCATTAAAATCTTCAGTGCTTGTGGTAATTTTATATCTTCAGACAAGAACTGAGGAAATCATAACTCAAGAAATCTCTGTCCACATTCTGGGAAAAGGAAGCCTGATTTATCTGCACTCTGACTACATCTGTAACTTCATGCTACATAAATAATTAGTCTAATTTTTTAAAAAGCCAACAAATAAGCATTACTCATTTCCTCTCATCTGTTTCTTGTTATGGTACAGGTAACACCTTCAGCCTTCAGCTGGTTTTTTATCTCAGGAAAAATGCTAAAAGCAGGCTTTAACAAGAAAAACATGAAGCTAGTGAAGATACTTATCATATTAACCATGTTAGTACATTCTCCTAGGTAAGACATATGGAATATCGTTCTCCTAGAAACCTCTTAGAAAAACAGTCAGACTAGTTTCTGCAGTTGACAGATGTAAGTCTAAGCAAATCCATCCTCAGGATAGCTTAAATTTGGTCACAGAAGTGGTCCAGCCCCCCATTTCTCTTCACACTCCTGCATAGGTCTTCACTGCCACGGCTACAGATGTGGCTTGCAGCTGCTTGTGCTTGAATGCGTGCAGCTGACTATATACTTTTGCTAGAAGTTAAAATAGCATCCTTCTACTGTGTACAAATGCATATCTACACACACAACATGCTATACATATTCATTCATACCCCTCCTACTTGCAGGATAGCAGGACTCAGCATGGAAGAGCAAGCTGACTTGAGAAGCTGCTTCAGGCGTAAAAATACAGGTTGTGGGATGTGTTCACAGCACACACATCTCAAAGAACTCTGCACAGCATTAGCATAGGATGAATATTGGTCACTTCACTCTCAACTGGTTCATTTTAAAAGTGACATCTCAAAATCTGGTAGGACATATGCAATGTTGTTTACTGAATTCAGCATCTTGTCATAGCACTGTGCTAATTATGATAAATACAGTTCAAGCTGGCCTTCTAAAGGTATTCATAACTAAATACTCCTCAGGCAAAACAGAAAAAATATGGCTAGAACTCACATCAGCAGCTGAGAGCAGGTCTACCAGGAACCGTTTGATAACACCAAAAAATTACTAATTTAGGAAAATATGTACAGTAGGCCTTACAGTACACAGTAGGCTTCATGTGCATCTTTTTATAGGACAGAAATCCTGTCCTCTGAGACCAGAATCCTGTACTTTGTACATGTACACACCCTGTACACGTTTCCTTATCTTCATACTGAGGCACCGCTGGTGTTTTCCCCACACACACTATTTCGAAGAGGACAACGCCAACATGGACACACAGAGTTGCATGCAAAGAGCATTGGTTTAAAGTTCAAATGCTTTCGCTGGCCTTCAGTGTCTGCTGAAGTCCAGTCAATCCAACCACCAGTGCTCATGCTGCAGTAGAACTGCAGCTGAAGACCAAGTCTAGACCCTGCCCCATGACAGCCACAGCTACCTGGTGTCAGAACCAAGATTCATCTGATGAATTCCACTGAAGTTGGTTTCAGCTTTTGGTGGGGTCCCCAAATTCTGTAAACAGCTATCTGAAACACCATCACTAGAGCTATTCAAGGCCTAAACATCTCATTTTACCCAGCATAAGGCACAATCAGCTACACCACAGTGATTTTAAATCAACCTTTGAATCTGTATGACTTGAGTATGATGACTTTTACACACTCACCGCTATAGATACCCCTCCCATATTACCACAGGTTTTATATTTATTAAGAGTTCTACCATTTCACAACAAGTACGAAAAGATTTTATGCACTCAAAGACTTCAAACTTCACAAACAGCAGTGGAAAGGCTTAATGACCTTGGATCTTCCTTGGTCAGGTTTTACTTCTCCTGCTGGAGATGCCCTCAAAGTGGTCCACATACTTCTTGCAGTGGCACACGAAGAGCAAACCCAGGCCTCCAGAGAGACACTTGGGTAAAGAGATTAACATGACAGAAGTAGCAGAGAGGAGGATGCTCATCTCAAAGGAGGAGGCAGTGTGAAGTAGAGGGAAATACCTACAGCCATTCCACCCAGCATTGGGAAAATATCATCTGTTAAAACTCTTGCCTCTACAAATATAATTTGATAAATCAGTAACTGGTGTAGAGTAAGCCTATATTCATCAAATCCTTGAATAAATTTCACTTTTAAATCATCCAAGATACTCCAGAAAGTGAATGTTTAGATTCTGCACTTCATCATCCCCTATAGCTTTCGAAACAGTACCAAGGTGTTTGCAAGCTCCTTAGTTTTGTTCGCAGTTTGAGCCAACTATGAAGTGCAAGTTATGCAGCATTAAAAGACAGAAATGGGGTCATAAAACAAAACATCATTTGCTAATATAAATCTGTACATGAGTGCATAGGCACAAAATTTTATCATCCATCTTTTATACAGTTCACATACTGGGGGAACAAATATGTACAGCTGTGTAAACATACTCACCCTTAAAATAAAAAATACCTAAGGAAAAAAGCAGTATTGCAAGGATTTATATTTTCTCCCCTTCTAGTTTTTCCAAATCTACTTTCTATTGTGTTCTTAAATGAAAATTAAAAGCATTGTAGAAGTATCAAGTAGGTGTGCAGTGATTTGAAGAAAAAAGGAAAACAAAGCTCCAGAGCTGGTGGATGCTAAGGTTACACGGAGCTGATTGCAGCTGTAAATAGAAAAAGATAGTGAAGGCTTGGTTTAGGGTTTTGGAGGCTGACATTTTTTGCATATAATTTTTTGCCTTTAAAAAGAAGATCTATAAATATGGCAATGAGAACAAACCATGAAAATCTTAGCAGTCAGAGCAGTGCAGAACAGCAAGTGACAACATGAGAACACCTTACCACTTGTGGCAGTGCCATGAACACAACAGGCGACAACTCGAGTTTGTAACAGAGGTGCATCAAGATGTAAGAGCACAAACTACAAAATCCCTCAATGTTTAACCATTATCAGCTTTGAAAAATAAAGTTGTTAAAAATCTTTCTTTAAAAGGGGAAAACTTGCAGTTCCAGCTTCAGAGCCACAGAAAGCTTTAAGTGCAATATGTAAGTACACATCACCAGCACATGACCCCCAAGAAGTGCTATGAGCATACCAGGCAGGAAACTGTCTGTATGCCTGTCCTTTATTTGTTACACCACGAAGAAAGAGCAGTCATCGGTCACTCTAAACCTTTCAATTAAACATTCATTTTCTAACCATGAGAGACAAGACAAATGGCTCAAGTTCTGGAGTTACCAACTGCAAGCTTAACTAGAACCATAATTACAAAATTCCAAGTGGTAAATTATGCATGGAGAGGCTGAAATATTCTGGTTTCTTGTGTAAAATACAATCACCTCTTCACACTGGCCAATAACAATAAAAACTGAATAAATGCTCCATTGTATATACCTCTAAACTACTCCATGCAAGTATAAATTGTGCTATAGCAGTGGTTACAAACCACCAATCAGTCCCCCAAAAAAACCCCAGTTTTGGATGTCAAAGCTGAAACTCCTTAATCCAGAACAAGTCAGCCAGCAGAAGATCTCAGCATCACTGCCCTTCCCAGCAGAGACAGCAAATATTCCAGATCCTCAAAAGCGTGTCCAATCTTACTTATTTGGATTTAGAAAATCAAACCCTCACAAAGAGTATATTGGGTTGTGTTTTTTCACCCCAGTATCTGCTGCTAGGTAAAGAAAGCTGCACCGCTCTCTACCAGGCATCACCACGAAGAAGTGTATCTATGCAAACTTTAGATATGCAGCAACCATACGAACAGCACTCACGCACAGCTCCAAATCTAATAATGAACACGCAGTTGTAAATCTGGTATGAACCAGACCACGTGAGGATACGGCCATCTGTGTAACGACTGCAACGCACGTTGCTGGTGCGGCGTGTAATGTTCTTCCCTCATTAAAAACACCAGCACAAAACCATATATGTGAAGCACATGCCTGTTTACAGCAATAACTTCCCCAGAAAAGCTCAAAAGACCACAAAGCTGGAGACAAGATAGTGCAGTTCAGCCCCGCACAGCTGTGTGAAGTGTCATGAAAATGAGCTCACGCCCTGCAACGCTCATCCGTGCAGAGAAGGCAGTGCTCCCAGCACACACGAGCAAAGCCAGACCCCACGGCATCCCACACAGGAGCTCCTGGGAGGGGCTGCAGCGGGCAGAGCTGCCCTTTGCCCATACACCTCCAAGCAGAGTGGGCACATGAGCAGCGGGAACAGAGGGGCTGCCTTGAAATCAAGAGAGGAGAGAGAAAGCCTAAGGTGGGAGCCAGATGCGCAGCTACAGCAGCAGCAGCCCACATTCTCCTGCACCGCGGCTCCATGCTCCATCGGGTGCCCCTCCAAGCAAGGGGCACCCGATGTCCAGAGCTATTGCAGGTGGTGACAATGGGGTGAGAGGCTGGAGAGGATGGCTGGCCACAAATGTCACCAAGTGAGTCCAGCCACTGCTTAAAAGCTGTCCAGCCACCCCAGCAACTTGTTGGGTCCCAACAGAGGAAGCCCTTTCATCCTTAGATTTTTTTTTTTTTAAGCTACATTTCTTCTCCTTTCAGATTGTTGCTTATGTTGCTGCAAAAGACTGCAGTGAATTATATATTTTCATGCATCATGAGTCACGTTCCTCCCCTTTTCTTTGTCCCAGCCATACATCGTTTCTGCATCTGATTCAAAAATGCAGGGACGTGCATTTCTCTCGTACAACAGGGTTTTCAGAATTATTCATGATTTAGAAATGCACAGCTTAATTTGTACTGCTTTACAGCCTGGTCTCTGTCTTTTAGTGCCGTGTAACTTGTTCTTTATAGTGGCTCAAGCTGGGAAAGAAACTAAGCGCAGCTTGCAAACTCCTCAGTTCTGCTCCTAAAGCAATAGAGAATGATGAAGTACGGAGACTAAACATTCATTTGCTCAAGGATCTCGGATTATTTTAGAGTGAAAGTCACTCAAAAGTTTCATGGATATAAACGTCAAGGAATTCCGTGCAACGTTAAGGGTTGATAAAAGGCAGGATACAGTGTAAGCCCTAACAGCTACTCTGTTTGCAAGGGCAATCATTTTGGCATAAGACAGATTGTATTTGCAGAGCCAAGGCTCCCTGCAAGTGCTGCTTCCCAGCACTGAACCTCTGGGTCTTCCCTGTACCTGGCTAGCCTTCAGGTCTTTCCCCACAGCACTGGTGGCTCTCCATGTGCCACCACTTGAAGAAACACACAAACTGCTTTGAAGGCATCAGCAGCACAGGAGCAAGAGCCCTCCAAAACCCACGAAATAGGACCCTCCCTCCAAGAAACAACTGAAAGACTTGCAGTCATACCAGCTACAAAAGAAAGGCCCCAGGGAAGTCTCCAGCCTGTGGATGTATATGAGGGAGTGGAGAGAGACGGCACACAGGGAATTTCTCTACCTAGAGCAGCGGATCTGCTGAGCTGTAAGCTGGCCACAACCACACTAAGAGAACAGGAGGCTGATTAGCAAGGCCGTATGAGGAGGCCGTGAGCTCCACTACTGCTCTCTCATCACCACCAACCTAGCAAAAGCCCTGCCCTACCAAAATCAGTGCTTGCTCCTGTCTCTCACACTTTCAAAGCCTGTCCCTGGCCCATGGCTGCTGCTTGCTCAGCCAGCCCCGCTCCCCACACACCGCATTTCCGCTGCTGCAGACTTTTCAGGGCTGCGAGACCAACATGTTTCCACTCCCTGGGCTCAGGGGTGAGCACAGAGTCCTCTCTCACACAGTGACCACCCCCAGCCATCTCCCCTGCTCAGAGCCTGTCCTTGCCTGTGCCATCCTCACACCACACGGCACAGGCACGCTGGGAGGATGGTCTGGGGCAGACACACCCATTTCTTTTGGTCAGCAGATACAAAACCACACAGACTATTGTATGCTCTTACCATAAAGGTAAAGCAGGGGGCAAAGGAAGCAGGGAAGGAAGGAAGCTACATTAAGCTTACAGTTAGTTAAAATAAATCTCTCTTCCCCTCCCCTTCCCCCAGCTCTAAACATCCCCCTTCCCATTCCCATCACAGAGCTGTCTCTCAGGATCAGGCTTCAAATGCAGGATTTGTGCTTCAACCAGGCTGTTCTCTGAGGAATTGCTTCCTGAATGACCAGTGGGAAACACCACACAGTGTCACAGCACAGCACAAGGGTCCAAAGCACAAGTTTTGTGGAGCACATGTAAGGGAAGTACAGCAACCTTCAGGTGGTACATGCAGTGTCATGCCGGTAAAACAGCATGAAGTGCTTTCAGGGGCTTAACTAGCTCAGCTTTTTTGGAAGAAAGGTATGACAAAAGCGCAGTCAAAAATAGACCAGCTTTGGCTAATGTAAGTGGTAATTCTTCTGACGAGGTCTTAACCACATCTGAAGTAGTTTCAGTGATGGCGACAACAACCAGAACAAAAGACAGCGATGTGACTTCACAAGTGAAATAAGCGCTTAAAATACTCACTAAAGCACAAATACCAAAAAGGGCACAGACTCCTTAAAAAGGCCAAAACCCACCTCTGCTCTCTTTCATTGACATTATAGAAAGTTACCAAGCACATTACAGATACACTGCCTAACTTCGCTCATACACAGAAGAAATAAATTTGGAAGCTCTGCATATTAGATTACAACACAAAAATACCCCACCCCAGAGCATCTCTGAGTGAAAACGTGCTCATTCAAATGATTGCTTAAATAGGGGAGCGACTCTTTAGACAACTAGGAAGCCTGCGAGCTTGTAGCAATGTCAAACTGCCCTATTTTTAGCATTGTGTGTCAAGGGCACATGCCTAGAAAGCACTTTCACTGCTTCAGCAGTTTACAGGAAAAACAAGGTAGACGAGCACATGCTCATTTACAGACAGATGAGCCCGAATCTTGTGTGTGAATAATCACATGGGACTGCTTCAGTTTTGCAGGGTGACTCACCGGGGCAGCATCAGGGCTCCTGACACAGTCCCGGAGCTCAATGCTAGCGGAAGGAAATGGCTGCATAGCACTCAAAATCCTAAAGCAGCACAAGAGGGGCTGGGCAGTAAACTGAAAGCTAATGGACTACATTAATTCTTTTCAAGTGAAAAGTAAATATTTCAGATAGGCAAGAATTACAAAAGGTCTGCAAAAAAAAAAAAAATTAGTGAACTGCTGTCAAAGGCCTTGCATTCCTCACTGGTTTTCTATTTTAGGTTATACGTATGACTAATTTTCAAACTTTACAGTACCTCTAGCATCAACTGTTCAAAAAAACCCCAGAAAAATCTTTCATTGGTGGATAAAAGCCTGTACAGCTATCTAAAGGAAGAAAGAAGCCTTAATCTCGACCCCCATTTCTACTTACTTAGTGCTTCCAAAACTCAAAAATGGTGCATGACACCATGAAGTCATGCTTTACCTGTCAGCTCTCATTTGTTAATAGAAATAGTTATCAAACAGCAAAGTTTTTCCAATACATATAACACTCGACCCTCTGCTTTCAATTAATATCTATATACCCATTACTGTCTCTTGCCACTGTCACAGACAAGTCTGCTGCATTTTTCACTAGCAAGTGTCCTTTATTTGAAATATCATCTGAGTAGTTTCAAGCAAATTCTTTACTGTGAGGCACTGAGTGTCCTTACACTAGCTAAGAAGCTTTGCAGTGAGGAAGACAACAAGGACTAAAAGATACACAGTTCCAGAAAACTGAATAGAAATTCCTTTTTTCTCCACTCTGATGGTATGGGGGTGCCACAAGAGCTGTGCTTAGGCCATCTAGAAGCAATTAAAGAAATCTTTGGCCAGCAGCAAAGATCTCCAAATTTTCACCAGTGTAGTCAGAAAGCTAGCTCAGCCATATATAAATGAACAGAACAAATATGAAGCACTGCACTGCCTGAAACATGGCAATAAACACCAAAAAAGATTTAAGAGTATAAATGTACAAGCAAGACAAGCAGCATTCTACCGAAGATAAGAGATTTCTGTGCCTGAGAATTGTTTTATTCTTTATAGTTATATCTGTGTCTATCTCACCAAGACACCTTACAACTTAGTGTGTGGTCCACAGCATCCTCAACAGGTTTGCAAGGAACAGAAATACTAGAGCAGGTACTAATTAATAGCCCGTGGTATGCTCTGCTCATTCTGAACACAAAGATGAAGATTAGCTGCCGTATGCTCTCCAGAGCCCTAGTGGAAGAAGTCATTCAGCTGTTATAGGACTGAAGTCAGAAATTTGAAGAAAAACAGCCTCAGTTTACTTGAATTTTCTATGTGCATAGAAAAATCTTCACAACTACACTGACTTCATCATCCATTTTTGCTACTTTGAGAAACTACCTTAAGTTCTGTTTAAGGAAACCTTACACAGAACTTCCAAGAGTATCTTCTTTTCAAACTCTCTTAGACAATGAAACATGTAAATGCTGTGTGCTGACCGGCATGGTCCAGACTACAGGTACTCCAACAGCAAGTACCTGTGACAACTACATCCAGTGTTATCCATACACAGTACAGGAAAGAAGACAGGGTCAGCCAAAAAAAGGTTGGAAAGCAAGAGTGGATGGCACAAGATGTGGTCAGACATTGCTCTGAAGGACCAGAATGACAGTGTCACTTGAACAGCTTCATATGGCCCCGGTTGCTGTGACTGGTGTGCAAACTGTGCTGTTCTTAGAACAGTAAATATGGACAGCACAGGACCAGTGTGTAAAATTCCTGTTGCCAGCAAAGCAAACAAACAAGTTATAACTTGGGACAGGGATGGGGGAAAGGTGGGGAGAAAGAAAAAAAGAATGGAGAGATATTTGTGTCTCTTTTTGGCTGCATTAGTAAATAAGCTGCTGAGCAACATAAATCCCACTAATTTTCCACGGGAACAGATGTTTGCTTAACACTACCTCACTTTCAACACTTGCTCACCGAGAATACATCACAAAAACCATGCTGCTAAAAAAACAAGGGAAAACAGAATAAAACAAAACACAGTTCCAAGTTACTGTGTCTGGATAAACGAAGCTGAATGTGGACCTAATCCCCACATTACAACTTCACTCTTAAATATGATTGTACTCTTGTGCTGCTACTCAGGTGATCTGTAAAAACCACAGGTTGTATTTTCACAAACTAGCCCAGCACGACTGTTCTGTGAGCATCCACAGCTGAAGTTTAGACAACCCAACTCTGAGGTTTTTTGGCTGTTCTGCTGCTGAAAAAGCACCCAGCTAAACCCTGCAGCCCAGGGGTGAAGCGTGCATGTAATCTGCCCTCCAAGCCCAAGCAATTACTAACTGGGTTGCTGCATGTTGACCTCAAAACCTTGATCTCAGCTATGGCAGGTGGCTACCTTTGCTCTTTCCCCACCTCTCCCAGTCATGCAAAACATAAATCGTGCCACCCCAGGCCACCTTTAACCCTCAGCTCCAACCTCACAGCAGCAAAGTCTGCCAGCACCACTGGCCCTCCAGCTCTGACCCTCTGGGACTGCCTCACACAGACACGGCTTTGCACATGGGATCCAAACTGGTCAGTGCCGCACTCTGTTGGGAAGGGGACCAGGAAGACTAGGTGAGAGTCAGGGAGGAGAAGCAGCAGCAAAGTGGAAAAGCATCAAGAAAGTGGAGGAAAAAAAAAAAAAAGAAAAAACTAAGGGGAAATAGGTCTATAATTGCATAAATCTGAAGGCACCAAGGTTATGTTCACGGTTATTTTTTACCAGTTTAACCCAAACAATTAAGTAATTAATTCTTCACTCTGAATTAATTTGCCTAAAATGAAAGCAAATATTGTTTTTAAAGGACTTAATACAAAATGCAACAACCTTTCACTGGCATCTGTAAAAACTGCATTACACCAAGTGTCCACCAGGTCAATAACTTACTTATGAATCATAGCTCAGTGTTTCTAAGCTAACAGCACTAATATACTACAGTGTTATTCAAGGCAAGTGTTTTATTTTAAAACTTCAGTTAATAATTCTAGCTCTTCATTGGAAGTGTTCTGAAAGTGTGGTTCCCTTTTTTTTATTTCAGATGAGCAGAGGGTTTGACAGAAGGTTCATCCAAAAACATGTACATCTTTTAGATAATGGAAAAGAACTATGGATTTCAAGACCTGATTATAAACACATGAAGAAGCAAGGCTGAGAAAAGCAGACTGGTTTAGAACCTCCCACGAGTCACTGAATTTGGAGTTCCCGTTACTTTAGGCCCAGCCTATCTTTAGAATTAAGTTCTGCTAATTGGAAGATGTAAAGGCAACAATATTACTAAGAGACACATTGCTCAAGTGCAGAACAAACTTCCATTAGTTGTTTTTCATGCAACTCCATGTATAGGCAAGTTTTTGTAGTAAAATAGACAGGTTGTGACACTTCTCTGAAATTTAAATGCATTAGATTTTTTAACAGTGTAACTTAGTTCTTATATTCATGCACATTTTAGGAGGCATGATTACTGTTTTTAAGTCCAATACTCTCAGTAAAGTGCTAAATAAAACACAGTGATTTATATAACTTATCATAAAAAGAAGCCTCACTCTGAAAAGCTAGTATATAAGAAAAGATACAGAGCTTTAAGTTTTCTCAAGCTAAATGAATGCTAAACCTTTTCTTCTTAAGATTACTACCAGCGTTCAAGAAGAATTTTCCTGCATATAATGGAATCAGCCAGCCAAGGACAACTGAGGTGACATACTTAAATTACAATCAAACTGGGTTTTAATCATAACTTCAATACAGTAATAGGATATAATCTGGTAATGCAACAAGTAGCAAAAATTACCATCATTTTAACATTGTCTTCATTGTAGCCCTTCCTTAAAGCTGTACCTTAGCTCATAGTTAGCTATCCTGGCATCAACATTTCCCAGTTTGTCGCCACTGTATTAGAGGCAAAAAGAAAACCACCGAGGTAGGCAATCACGGTCATGCTGTAGAGAACTGTTAGGATTCCACTGAAAGTAACTCCCAAAATAACTTCAAAAAAACCCCAAAATCCCACATATAAAAATAGCTCTCACAAACAACCAAGTTTCATTTTTACTATACTTCTTTTAAACCATTAATGAGTCATCACTTAAATCACCAGATATGTTTATAAAGAATTATTCACACAGTAAACTAGACTGCATAAAATGAAACTGTATACATTTCCAATACAATCTTTTTTTTCTCCTCTAAAGTAATTAAGGACACAAGAATTCACTAATTTGCATTTAGGGGATTAATATTTTTTTTTTATATTTGCATTTTGAAGTGTATTTACCACAGAATTTGTGTTTCACCTCATAGCAAAATCTCAATGTCTCCTACTTACTTAGCCTACACAAAATTTTCCTCTTTACCAGAAGGGTTTTCCACCAAAATGAGACCAAGAAAGATCGTGGTGTAGCTGAACAACATAAAATGCAATTAGTGGTAACGTTTTTGTAGGTTGTGTCATTTCATATTCTTTCTGTGCCTTCATGGGGCAGCGAAGGCTTCATTAGAACACACTCCAAGCAAAGACTGACTCCTGCAATCACTGCCCACTTTGATTAGTCTTAATCTTAGTGGAAGCACAGCAATTTTCGCTGATTGCTTGTTTGAGGGACACAGATTTGCGCAATGTTTATTTTGGGCCGTCGCTGAGGGAGGGGTGCAGCCAAATGGGCACTGTCCCAACCCAGAGCGCACAAAATACAGCAGTCGCACTCTAGGAACATCTCAGCCTCCGCCAAACCCAGGGAGCCCGCCTGTGTCGGGAAGGGTTGTGCTCGGCAGGACCCACCCACGGGACTCCTGCAAGATGGAAACCGCACCTCCACGCCCTGGCAAGCGCCACGAGCTGAAGCACAGCCCAGAAAAAGCAGAAGAGGGTGGTGTGGGCAACCCTTGTGATGAAGTACCACAGGTTACAAGGTGAGGAGAACAGATACCCCTCAAGCGCTGGAAGCAGAAGCTATGAACAGCACAAAGCGGGCTCATCATGAACAAGAGGGAACACTGCCCAAAACACTTCAGGAATATTTATAAAAACCTCTATTCCTCACCTACACCAAACTAGAAAATCCAAACGACAAATACCTTTACTTATGGTGGTCTTCCATCTACTCACCAACCCAGATTTCAGTGAAGCACTGAAATATGCAGGACACACACATTAAAGGGCAAGAGCCCTGCTCATTCAAATATCTCTGATGATCCCAAAACAGACTTTAGTGTGGATCACACCACTTTCAGTGCAAGCTGCAGGCATCATGGTACATGCACCCAAAGGAGTGCTGGCCCTGTGGGTTGTGTATTTTGAGTGACAACACATGTTCTCACATTATTCAGTGATCATTTCAATGAAGTAGCAATCAGAAATGAGAAACAACTTTAACATTCACATATACTCCAAAGTTATTGTATAAATCTTATGTCACAAGAAAACAGAAAGGAGGAAGCTATGCCTTTTAATTTTCCACATTTCCATCATCTGTCTTCTTGCTCCCTGGAGTAAAGACCTTCGCACTGATAGATTGTGAAGGGCTGGGCTGATTAACAGATTTACCAGATATACAGCAGAGGAGACAGCAGCTACAATAGCATGGGACTGCAGGAAAGAGCAAAGACCAGGTTAATGACCCCCTTATGGCTGCAGCTGGAGTCAAGCAGCAGGATTTCTTTAGCATTGCTACATCTGGATCTCTCTCCAAAGAAAATGAAAAGCAACGCATCTGCAAGATATGCTGCCAGATATGCCAAAGCTGCAAAAGCATGCAAGAGGCAGTGATGATATGAATTGAAATTCTAGTAAAAATAGAGAAGTTAATGCATATTAGCACAATAGTTACCTCTGTTTCAGGTGACCATCATACCTCAGCAAGAAGAAACACAAGCATCACACAACACTGATCACTAGAAATTAGTTATAATCAGATGATGGGTAGTTAAGCAACACAAGCAATGGGACGAAAAAAGCAGTTTCATGAACTCAGCAAAGTAGGGAAGACCATAAAAAGTGTAAACAATGGAAGTGTTTTCGAACAGAAAATCAATCTGCAGAACTACAAACTAACACCTGTAGAACTTCATTCCAGAAGTGATTTGCAGAGCAAAATAATCCACAAACAGTTCTATATGAAACACTGCTGTGCTGATAATGTTTATTTTATATCTGTCTTTCCCGAATTCAACTAATATTCGTCTAAAATCATAGCACAGCATGACTTGAGAGCAATGGATAGCGAATTAGGAGGTCTAAGATTACTTATGGTCACTTCCCTCCTGTACATTGCATTTGGTAGGTTTTTGCATTCTTAATGACCATGAACAGCCGATGGAAGCTGAGTATTCTATAGGTTTCAGCTTTTTATACAGGATACCCACAACATAAAGTCTTAATTTAGGATCTTGCATGCATCTGATACACATCCTAACATTTATCAAAGGTCCAAAGATTTCTGTTGTGGGTTAACACAGAACATGAAGGCTTTATATTAAGAATACCTCCTTGAACTACCACAATATAAAACTTCCTTGCAGTTCTGGTTATACAGATTTTTTTTTTTTTTTAAAGACAGAATTCATGGAAAGCATCCATAAAGTTGCAAGTGGTGAAGAAGACTATTAATTCTCAAGTAATGTTCGTCACATCAGCCACCAGGAATCTCTTATACCTACAAACAACTACAGTGTCTCTACAACTTTAAGTAATTTTCTCACTAGAACAAGAAAAAATAAATGGATCTGAAAACCTACTTATTTTTGTGAAGCAGGTACTCACAATTATATAGTTCCAACTACTTATTCCTCATATTCCCCAAAAAGAATAGGATTAAGATTTCCCACCCCTTCGCTCTGTGCATCTTCAAGCACAGCTGGAATGCTAACTCTCTCTGTATCCTCCAACTTCTGCCTATCAAATGATTTGGAAAGAATGACATCTTCAGCACCAGGATTACACAAAAACTGGAAAAAATTCATGCACAGAGATTCAAAACTCTGTTACACAAGCTTATAAAAGACTTTCCCCCATACCAATGTAACCAGACTCTGGCTCCTAGCAAGGAGGATAAGATGCCATCTGCCCCCCCCCGTCCTAGTCTTTTATGGAAGCAAAAGGCCCAGGAAAGCTGGGTCTGTTACAAATCCCAGGAAACTCGCTAGCACCCAGGGAATACAGCATAAGGATATTACCGTGTAGCTCCTGTGGTTAGAGTATGGAGACTGGGGAGGTAGGAGTTGAGAAAATAAAACCATCTTCCTCCAACAATTAGTTGAAACGAAAGAAGAAAGGAATTGCAGGGCACTCTTATTTGCCAAAAAGGACAGGACTTTGGTTCACAGACTAGGAGTTTCCTTTTGGGGCAGTAACTCTGCAGGCATGAAGCCTCACCCAATAGTTTGCAGCCTAGAAAGCAGTTGGGTAAACTGCCTGCTGAAAAAACACACTCCAGTGTGCATCAGGATGGCTCACGGAACCTACACTTTGCTGCTAACACGATCATCAGAGAGGTTACAAAGCAGGTGAGAAAATTGAAGCTTATCATTTAGCTCACTTTTTGCTCACCTCAAAGAACGAAACCAAACTGGTGAAAAGCAAATACTTTGCAAGGAGGAAGACAGGAACTTCAAATGAGAGAATGATTCAGGGACACCCACAGTGGGGTTTTTTTTCAGGTAGGGTTATGAAAATGCTTATTAGCCGGTATAAAGACAAGCAGAGGAAGGGTTGCGTTTGGGGTTATTGTTGGATTATTTGGGTGGCAGGAGGATGTCTGGTTTTGGATTTTAATTTTTCTTCTTTGCAAACAAAAACTGCAATTCAACTCATGGTAAAATTTTCCTTTGCTGATTTATAGAAATACCCCTGAACTGTTCATCTGGCATCAGGCTAACAGTCTGGGAAGATCTATTTAAAAGCATTTTTTAAAGTTTAAGTAACTGTACATGAGATGTTAGAACTCAGCTAGAGACTTTAATTTTCAACCTTTTTATAATCTACATTTTTCTTTTGCCAAGTTTAAGATGTCAAAAAGAAAAGCAGAACTAATATTCAATATCTATAATTAACTTCTTCGACACAAATTGAATGTGATGATATCAATGTCCTGAAACCTAGTATTCAAATGATCCCTCACTTGATTATAAATTTACCATTCCCTGAATGAGAGAAAACTCTGGTGAAAAGTAGTGTGTGCCTTTATCTGCTCCAATTAGATCACAAAAGATAAACATTCCTGACAAGTATTTCTTTTCCCACAGTTTCAAAAAAAAAACCAAAATCTCAAATTCTTCACTTTTACACTTATGAAGCATTTGCCATGACCCAAAGCAGCGACAGTGAACCAAGCCAACATGCTGCAGAAGTCAGAAGGGCTTTTTAAGGGGCTTCCCCACACACACAGATCTCTCTGACAGAAAAAGTCAGCAGTGCCTGCTCTTATGCTTTAGACACTAGCTTTATCATTGAAAATTTCCCATTGAGACTGAAGGCAACTTTCTCTTAATTGCAAAATGGAAATTTCTTCTATCCCAAACCCAATCACATGAACTTGGTTAGATGTAAGAAGACAGGAGAGATCATATTTTCTACCACATACAGAGCAGAAAATAGTCAAAGTTCTGCTGGAACAGCTGTTGATCATTTCTGGTTGTGCATAGTTCCACTAAAACTAGAAATCTAAAGAGAAAAACTGATAAATGCCACTACATCATGAAGATTTTTCACTCCAGTAGTTACTGGGCAGTCTACAACCTGCTTGCTCCTCAAATACAATTTTTTTGAGTCAATACAGAAGAGTGTATTACTTGACTTCCACACCACCTTTTCACACAACCTGTACCACCTGCTTCTTTGAAAGGGGCAAATTCTTCTGCAAGGCAGAAGCCCTGTGGTCTTTTCATTTACGTACTTGATCCAGTAGTGCTCATGTTTATTAAAAATATTTTTAAAAGCCTTAAAAATATATGTAGCACACTGCAGAGCCCCATGCCTGTGGTCACACTGGCAGGGCAGTGCATGTGCGCATGGGGACCCTTCCTGGCGCAGAGCACTGCAAGGGATGGGCTTCAGGAGCAGCAGCAGTGATCTCCAGCAGACACTTCTGTGCTCTACATCAAAAACCTGCTGCCCCTCAGCCCAGCACTAACACCTCCTGCCTTGCAGAATCCTGGGGTCAGCTCCAAGGAGCTTTGCGTCAGCAGCCTGGCATCGCCAGTAACAGATTTTCAAGTTTGCTATTACCCCAGCACAGGAAAGGTCATATGATCAGACAGACCTGATGAATTTGCTCCTTAATCGCAAGGTCAGAAGGTCTCCCCTGCATTTGGGAAGTTCCCATCATCTACTGAAACAGATGGTCTCACTGCATCAAAAATGCAAGCAAAAGATTGTACCTTCTTTGCCAAGCAGAAAGACATCTTACAAGTTATATGTAGGAGGGCAATGCTTTTAATCCCACAAAGCTCAGAAGAAAACACCATGCAGAAGAATTGAGAGCGATGCAGAGTAGTCAATGCAATCCAAGGATACTGGAGGCTGCAACTCCAACATCCCTTACACACTGCAGTCTCACTGACCCATTGCTTGCCTCACCTCTGTGAGGCTTCATTATTGCACTGTCTGAATAGCCAAGAAATCAACAGCCACTTCACGAGGGAAACATGAACAACAGAACGAGGGTGGCCACCAAACAGGTTGGTTATGGCAAATCAATTGGAACTGTTGACATGCAGGTATACACAATCTCAGAAAATCATGTATTCCTACTGCAAGAACAAAGTAAGTTGCTCCTGTCTTTGCTTCGCAACAGACAGTAATTTTTCAGAAGGATGGAGATGATTGCCTGCAGACTTTAAACAGGAAGGCACAAAGGGCAGTTGCAAGCACATCAATGCCTTGTGCATCCCAGGGAAGCTGCAAGACCAGACTTTGACAAGCTGAAACAAAGCAGTGCATAGCTTATGTCTATTTTGGAAACAAACCCACACTTCCATGTTGAAGCAGGTTAAGATATTTCATTAGTCAGGTGAGGACACCACTTTGAGAGTTCTCCTATTTGCTTTACAAAGTTACTTTTAATATGTGGCCACACAAAACAATCACCAACATGTGCATTTCTATAGGGTCCAGAAGCACCACTGGACATCAGCTTAGACTAGAAAGCTGTTGTGTAGCAAAGTGGTAGAAGTCACAGGCACTTGTCTCTAACATTTAGCAGCAACACCTGATTATTTTTTTCTTCCAGCTCCAGAGCTAGCAAAAGTTCATGTTCTCTTTAGATACATGAAGTCCTTCCACCCTCCTCGTAGACCCCACAATGAATTTCACAGCCAACAAGCTCAGACACCTGAAATCTGGTTGTAGTGGGTATACACAGCATACCTAAAAGAAGTTTGTGTCTGTTATACAGCCATCTGCATATGCTAAAGGTGGTCATAGCCCATCACAATTCACTGGATATTGCACAGGTGGGAGAGTCCCAATCACTGACCTGTCACGAATTCCCTCTGCAGTCCCAGACACAAAGTCCTGTTTTCAAGTGTTCCCACCACCATGCTGTTTTTCTTCTACTACGTGTTTGGGAAAAACAGGATATCACCAGGAAGAGATTACCTCCTGAGTGTGAAGCCCAAACCTACTGATGGATTATACACATGCTAATTACTGAACATGAGCAAGAGGCTGAAATGAAGTGGTAGCAAACAAGTCTATAAGGTGGCAGTCACTAAAGTATTGAAGTCAGCCCAGCTTGTGACAGCAGCATAAACCAGCAACCATTAGGGCTACAATAATCAGTACCCACAAATCATAAACTTGGGAATAATGAGTCCCATGCTGCATGCAAGAATGCTACTGGTCCACATGAGTCCCATACCCAAAAAGAAGAAACAAAACAAAACAGTTCCTGTAGCTGGGAGGTAATATACATCACTTGACTGTAAGCTTGCATAGATAGTTACTGTAAATTTCTATAGATTTGAACAGAAACGCAGAGATACCAGAAAAAAACATGCCAGGAAAAAGAAACAAGTGCTGAGAAGGTAGGATGTAAGATTTGCCCAGAGTAAAAGCTTGCTGAACATCCACAACGACATCAGCACACACTAAGAGGCAGCACATCCACATCAGACCACATCCAAAAGGGCAACAGCTGCTATATGCAATCATGAAGGCTACAGGTTTAATCATACATCCAATGTGACAAAGGGCTGAGCAACACCTTCCTAGAAGCCACTGGCACATCATTATAACCCTCCCCTTCAATGTACATGGTTGAGGTTAGCCTCCTCACTGCTGCTCACACTAGGTAACTATGAGTTCAGCAAAGGAACTGTGTGAGCAAATAAGTGAAATTGTTGCATGAACAGCTATCTACTACTCACATAACAACAGCCTGATTTTATTACTAAGAGCAACAAAAAAATCCCAACACCCAATAAAAGGTGTTGATTTGGATTAATTTCTTACACATGCATTCAATCCCCTATTAGGTTTTATAACAAAGCAGCTGTTTGCAAGGATAGTTTTGATCTGTCTTCCCTTCCCCCTGCAAGTTAATGGTGGGCCACAGTTTTCAGAGTGATTTCCTGTTTGCATTATATTCTAAAAATCCTGCTCATTTGCTTCACTAAAAGGCATGTGCTTGGAAGTGGTTTTGATGGCTTTTAGTCACATCCCCCCTTTTTGATTGCCGCAATACTCAATGTCTGAAAATAAGGGAGCTATTTCAAGTTACACTCCCTTCCCTCCCTGCCCACATGTACTTGGCTACCAATTTGGGACACAGGATCAGAGGGAACTTTGGGCTTCAGAATAACACAAAATTAACAGACCTTCACCTCTCTTCCCCCTGCTCAGCAGATTTGTCTCGGTTGGTGTTCACCTGTTGCAGACCGAAATAAAGGAAGACGCCGACGAGATGAAGGGTGGTGGGAGGAAGGCTCCTTCCCAAGCTCTCCTTTATTGGTTCATGGTGGTCGGGAGGGAGAGCAGGGCAAGGAGGGCCACTGCGAGGCGACGTCGTGGCAGACAAGTGGCAGGCAAGTGGCTGGAGGCGCCCGGTGAAATAGGGGGAGGAATGAGGGAAGAGGGAGAGGCGCTGCGAGCATACATGAACCAATAGTAACATAAAGGGGTGGGGTACAATTTAAAAGAGCCAATGGTACAACCAACGGCGGAGAAGGTTCAGGACGGAGGGATGGGTCTGGAGCTCTGGCCACGCCCCACGCCCACAAGCCAGGGGCGGGCCCAGAAGCTTCCACCCCAAAGATCCTCCCATGGCAGGCGGAGCCGGGCTGGGGGGCGGGGGCAGCATGGGGACAGACCCGCTTCACCCACCCACATCTTAGACACCTCCTACCTATTCTTCACGGCTTCCCTGCTGCTTTTCAAGGCCTCCGTCCAGCAGCCAGTACTCAAGTCCCCACAACATCCAGGCTCTTGGAGTAAGCACTAGCTGCCCGATGAAATGGCACCCTGCAGCTGCAGATTGTGTTGCTATCTCTTGCCTTCCCATAGGCATTTCTCTGTGCTTGAAACCACAGCTTCACTGCTTGCCTCGGTGGTGTGTCTCCCTTCTTCTGCAGGAGATTCTACAGCTGAGCTCATTTTCTTCCTTTTCCCCCCTCATCCAAGAAACAACTCAAGATTTTTCTCTAGAGCTAGATGAAAGCAAGTAGGAGCTGCAAGAAGAGACACAGATGGGGCTGCAGCCTTGAATGGTCACGTTCAAGGCTACAACCAAAGCAGGGACAATCCAGCAGTGTCCTTGTAAAAGCAGCAATGAAGTAGAAGGTTTGTGTCAGGAGCAGCCCCACAGCAGACTTGTTCTTTGGAGAGGTAGCCCAAGAGCCAGTTTCTACTTGGCTAGCAAACGAGACAAAAATCCCACATGCCTAAGCACAACTGTGAAGAGAGATGTGCTGACTACCACTGCGTTATAGAATCAACAGGACTGGAACTAGCCAGACCCTTGGAAATAATCACATTTTGTTTCCCTCCCTCCACAAAAGACCCAGTTGCATAAAGTTAGGTCAACATGTGGTACGCATATGATTCAAATGTAACATTTCCTGGCAAGGAGCAGCATGCCCAGCGGAGGATCTGCACTACTGATAATGTCGATTTTTGCCACGGCCATCATAAAAAAGAAAAGTCTGCTAATCGCTTGAGACATAAAAGCAAGCCCCATTCCACTTATTAGCTTTCCACTGGTTTTACTGCAGTTTTTTGTTCATTTGTGGGGGTTTTCTTATTGTTGTTTAAAGGAGCAAAGCCCAATACATACGCAGGAGTCTCAGACAGCAACTACCTTCATAGAGTGAAACAATCTAAAATGAATAATGTGCAGATTTAGTTCCTCAATTCCAAATTAATAAAAACTTCCAGGAATGGACAAAGATAATCAAAGAATGGGAAAGAACTTCCAAAAACAGCTAAGTAGGCTCCATCTCTTCAGCATGAAAAGGAAAGAGCTGATGAATAAAGGTCGTTAATAAGGGAAATAGAGAGGGCGAAGGAGTTAGCAGAGTTTTGCTATTCACTCTTCCTTCCAATACAGGAGCTGGGAGGTAGGTGGAAGTTCAAAGTATGTGAAAGGGGATGGTTCTTCCTTTGACATGCCCTAAAACCATGCCACTTCACCACAGTATATTGAGGATGTCAGGAGTTTGCATGGTTCAAGAACATGTTTGCCAGAAACCCTAAATTAATTTCTCAAGTACAAACTTACTGGTTTGGGGTCAGTAGGTTTCAGGGCTTCAAAATGCTAAAAGCCAGTATACTGCCCTGGTGAACTACCACTATATCCTTGCCCTGATTCCTGAATCCCTCCCAAGGCACAGTAAAGGTCTACATGACTATATACTAACCTCTATTCTGACCCAGTGTTGCTGATTTTATGTTCTTTATGCACTAAGAATCCTTGAGGCCACCTGAAGCTAATGTTTTTCTGTTCCTTTGGCTACCATGAGCAAGAGCTTGAAGTTTCTCCTATTATTGCTTGAGGAACAACTAATTTATATATTTCCGTTGATTCTTTTTCAAATTATACAATAGGTAAGTCTGAAGTAACAATCCCTGCTAGTGGCATCTTCTTTTGAGGCTGAAATGAAATTAGTTCAGAACTTCCCTAAGAGCAGTACAGAAGAAACTAGTTTGCCTAGTTACTAGTTTAACGAGTAACTAGTTAATCACAGCAATTTTACAACATTTAAAGGGCGTTTTTGCTTACAAAAGCATGTAGCTTTACCAGCAGCTTCACACATGCCAACAGAAAAAGTATGGACATCTAATTTCATCAGGAGTTTTTGGGCTGCACTCTCAGCATCTAAAACTAGCACTTCTGCAGAAGACCCAACACCAGTAGGAGCTCCTGGTTCCTTATTTCACAGAGAGAAACCTAAGTGAGTAAGATTTGGATATCAGGCAGCATGAATAATTAGTTAGGAAAGAGTAAATTTCTATGTGAAAGACAAAGAAAAACTATGTCAATAGCTTTGACAGGGATAAGTACATTTTTCTTATTTAAAAAGTATATCACTTTGTAGACCGAAAACATGCTTTGGGACTTTTTTGGAACTTTGGAAATCTGAGGTTGCAAGTTTCAGAAGCTACAGTTTTCACCAAGTGGTCCCTTGGCAGTTTGGGGTTTGTGCTGTTGGAGCACCAGTGGTAAACAAGACCATGCGATTACGTGTGAAATGAAGCTCTTCCCAGCAGCGTGGTGGTGCTACTTATTTTGTTTCTGGGCTGTCTCACTTGAGGGTGGTTTGAACAATGGCTTAATTTATCATTGTGTTTAAGGAAATGTATCCAGCAATGCCATACAACCTCTAAGACCTATCTGCAGGGATGCAACACCATTCCCGGGGTGTTTCCCTGCTATGTATACAGGTGACAGACTTGCAGAAGAACCACATCCAGCCTAACTTCCAGCAACGATGCTGTACTGAATAGCATTTGGGCTCAGAGGATGGTAGCCTACCTGGCTGCTCTCTACCTGGAGGGCAGAAACAAATGTCTGTGACTTGGCAGCAAAAAAGTTCAGCAGCAGCCTGTATCAACAGGAACACAGGGAGGAAAGCAGGAGGAACACACAGAGGAAAGTTAATGAATACTGAGTAAAAGGGGATAACCAATGCAAATACTTCATCCAGTTTGGGGACCTCCAGTACAAGACAGCCATTGAGAACCTGGAATGAATTCAGTGAAGGGCCACCAAGATGATTGGACACCAGAACACCCCTCCAGTGACAAAAGGCTGAGGGAAATGGACACGTTGAACCCAAAAATGGACAGCTTCGGGGGAGCATAGCAGCAGCCTGCCCCAGAGGTGACTGAGAAGACAGATCCCAAGCTCTTCACAGAGGTGGAAGGTGGGAGAACAGGAGACAACAGGGTTAAGTTCACACAACAGATGTCCTCAGCAGGTATAAGGAAAATAATTCTCACCAATAGGATAATTAATCCTTAGAACTGGTCACCTAGAGAGATTGCATAAACTACATTCCTAGAGATCTCCAAGACTGGACAAAACCCTAAGCAATGTGGCTTGAATTCAATACAAAATGCTGATTTGAGCAGAAAGTTGGACTACAGACCTCCTGAGACCCCTTCCAAACTGAATGGTTTTGTAATTCTCAGAACAAATATGTAACAATGCTGGCCAAAGTGGTTGCATCATGATTAAAGTGACTCCTTAAGTAGAAATTACAGCTAAGGAGTGCAACACCTTGACGACTGAGTCCTTGAACAAAGGCCTTCACCGACACCTTCCTAGAAACACAAATAAAAGCAAGGTTTGGTGGCTGGTTTCCCAAAAAGTTTTGAACCAAGCAAATTTTGTGTGTCTGTTAAGATATCTCAAGTTTTGAAGTCACTGTTAGTGACAGGGTAAACAAGTAACTATTATTCTAGGCTTGTGAGCAACACAGTATTTTAACAGTGCCAAGGAACCCTATGGTGACAATGCCAAAATTCTTGCACACTAACAGCTGTTTTAAGTATTAGGACATTTCTGAAAAGTTGAGGGATTACAGGTTGTGATTTCCTTTGTCCCAGAAGATCAAAAACCAGTAATGAAACAGACTTTCTCTCATCTCAGTCACAGGACAGTGGAACAAATTTGGATGAGGGGAGAAGTTTTGGTCAAGCAGTTGCACTGAAGCATTTTTTAAAGCCTTCTATATTTCTGTAAGGCTATTTCTATAATTGAATTCTGAAAGGGATAAGACACAGGGTTATAAATGCAGTCTCAAAAGACAAATATTCTGTGGGTATAGGGTGGAAAGGCGATATTTAACACTTAAAATTCACCAGTTTGCTGTGTTTTGACAATTAGAGCCCATCACAGCCAAACATAACTCATACTCTAATACAGATATGTAGATAACTCCCTGAATCACAAAGCTGTGTGGCTCACACAAGGCAACAGATTAAAAGTCTCGGGTCCAAGTGGGAACTTCTCTCCCCTCCTTGTGTGTCCTCTCCACAGCATCTCACAAACCTTGCCCCGAAGTCACTGCAACTTACTACTCAGCTTGCTAGAGATCATGGTCAAAAAGCTGAGACACCTCCCAGCACCTTCTTTAAAAGTTGCTCAGCCAGATTTCCTGCCTCTGCTGTATGAGCCCTGTGGCTGCCTGAAAATCCACCCAACACCACATTTCCTGCAGCACAGCCCAAAATTTTCTACTTCCTCTTCTTTTGACTTAATCACCTTGGCCACCTGGAGTAAGAAGAGCAACTTTCACACCTCTGAACTAGGTCAGTCAAGCCAGCTCTGATCTCATGAGCCTTTTGGTTCCCCTGAAGCAGTGTTTTAACACTATGTCTGGTTCCTCTGGTTGGAAGGCCACCTTCTGTATCTTCCAGGTGCTTAGCACAACAGAGCCCTGGCCTCACCTCTAATTTCTCTACTCATTAGTTAAGCTACTACAATACAAGTTTCCTAGAGAAACCTTTGTGTTAGCTAATGTAGTGGTACTCGTCTAAGCCTACAACTATAATAGAAGAGCAACAAAATATCTTCAGTAGGGACTTCTAGGATATTAACTCTTACACGGGGCAGACGTTTGATAAAAGTATCACTATCAAATATTTTAGTAGGATTTCCTGATTTGAATGAAAAAACGCTGTAGCCCAAATCTCAAAGAAAATTAACTTTCCCCATTAGATTTTTCTCCTTGTCTGTAACAATTGTATGATGATTATCAGCAGTGCTGTAACCAACACACTTGTATGAATAAATCAGTCCAAGTGAGAAATATGATTATTGCATATTTGTCCAAGGACCTTCACTCCCACACCCTGTATTTTAAACACCAGCAAGAGGTGTTTATTACCTCACATATACCTGTAAATATCACTCCCTATAATTAAGATAGGCAATTAAAATCCCAACATAAGACAATATGTCCTCTGAAGTGGAAAACTGGGTGGTCTGCCACGGTCACTTTCATGTATCAGATTGCCTCACCTGCACCTAAGCTTAGCCAGATAATGGGAAATACACACAGCTCAGGAACAACTGTTAATTCAGAGTGTGTGCTTCAGGTCAGATAACAGAAAGGAAAGATGATCACCCTCTCTTTTCTTTTTGTCAGAAGAGGAGCAAAGGCAGCCCCCATGCTCCCCTGGGTACAGATCCAAGCCCAGGAAGAAGCTGTGCCTTTCTGAGATTCTGCATTGCCCCAGAAGCTACTCTGCCCTCTGTCCCCTAGTTAGCAATCAAATAAAGCATGTGATCAACTTTGTTTGATGTACATAATTGTTGATAAATCTCTCCAATCTCTCATTATAACAGAATTATTTGGAGGAAGGAAGGGAATCTCGCTTCCAAAAGCTTTTGACACTGTCCCCCACAAAAAACTCATAAGGCAAACACTGACAGCAGCACAACGCAGCAGGTGAGGAGCTGACCTTGGGATCACTGTCAAGTAAGAGTCATTTCCAGCCTACCCTCAAACTGAAAGGCTCTGTTTCACAGGGTTTGTAGGGACTACACCATCTAGTGTTGTGTCAGTTTCCTGTTGTTTTTGCTAAATCTGAAGATGGCACATAGCTGAATGGAGTGACAATACACCTGAGGACAAGAGCTCAAAGGGATCTTAAACTACAGAAACTACTCTGGAGAAGCCTCGTGGGACATTTCCAGGTAAGAAACAATCAATAGCCTAGAAATAAGAGTCTTGAGGAAAGATGGAAAGAACTTAAACTCCCTCCTTAACCCTCCCTAAACATCATAGGTCTTCAAATATGTAAAAGACTGCTGCAGAGAGCAGCATAACATGTTCTCCATTCACCTGCTGAGTAGGACAAGTAGTAATTGACAAGAAGTACAGCTTAGTGCTTGCTGCAGCACAGTGGTTTCGGTTTCCTCCTCAAAGATCCCTACCAGAGATTCCCATACCTAGCAGGCAGCAGCAGATTTGTGTGTGCTTAACGTTCTGCTAGAATTTTTATAGCTATACATTATTTTTATAGCACTACATTAAGTTAGGATTCTTGGAGGAAGCTTGAGGTGAAAGACCGTATTTCAATATATTTTATACATCTTTACTGTTGATTCACCTTACTTCTAGAATTCTTTTCATTGTAGTTACAGCTCATTCCTGCAACTCCTCTTTACATCTTGGCTTTATGAGAAATATATACTTTGTATAATCCTAATTTAGCCTGAATTGCAATCGCTTCATTGGTTTTCTTTTCCTAAAACATACAAGATCCCCACCTGTTCTCTTCATATCCTTGGTATTCTAAAATAAGCTGCATCTTAAGCAGGTACATTCATCGAGATTAGTTTTTACAGTGCATCTCTGAAGAACAAACAATCCACCCCACAGAGCTTAGCTGCTTTATTCAAAGCAGCGATACAAGCTACTACAGATCTCCAGGACAGTTACATGCACTGTAAGACTTACAGACATTTGCTCAGTGAGAATCAGTCTCTATCTTTTCAAAAAAACTGAAAGTTGTCTTACAAAATATGCAGATAGGTTTGGGCCATCTCCACCCTTCTTGCACTGTCAGAAATCTCGATGCAGAACCCGCACTCACTTCACAACTCTAGAAATCCTTTTCCATTACTACTCCTGCTTGGGGAATCTGAAACATTGGAGGTCTCAACACAACTATGAGACTTCATTTTTCATTTCCATGAAAAATGAGGAAAAGCAAGCCCTGTTTAGTAACATTCTTTTGCCTTCAGAAGAGCTAAATCAGACCTTGCTTCCCACACATTTCTGTCCCCGAAAGCAACCTGCAAGTCTCACAGCAAGCTAGGAATACACATTCACAGCATTTTTCTTGCTTTCTTTGCTCACTCAACAGGTTCACACTTCACAGGCTCGGCTTTTAGTCTACCTTTTTTGTTACCAAGTTCATCAACACTATCTGTTTATCTGCTTCATCCAAACCGATAAGGAAATAAGCCCACAGAAGATAAGTGGGAACTCTTCAACAGCTACCTTCCTGCTGAGCCAGCAAGTGCCATTTCTGGCACCATCTGTGTCCTGAAAGTCTGTTCTCTAGTGTTTTATTCACTAAACATGGAAAAAATATTTGGAAAGAAAATCTCTTGAAGCATCTTCTACACCGTAGATGGTAGTTTAAAAATATTTTAAAAGAAAGAGAAATAAAAGGGGATGGCATTGCACAGTTCCGTCTCAGAACTCTACTCGAATCCCCATCGTGTTGCATCAGAAACAAGCCCTAGGTACTTCAGTTTTAACTCACCATACCTAGATTTCCTTCAAGAAGGTGAATAATTTTGTCTTGCAAACACACCTCCAGTGCTGAATACACACAAGCTAAGTGAGAGAGTACTTGCCATTACAAATTAGAAGTCAATTCAGTATGTTACAGCCTACAGTTCAGGAAAGAGTAATAAGAGATCTATTTACTTTTCTTGCAGCAGCCACGGGGCCAGGGTACTTGTTTCCAATGAGGAAGAGATGAGACTGGTGTATGTGGGGAAAGGGAAACAGGGGTGTTCTAAATCCTTCACTAGCTGTGATTCTAAGCATCTGCCTGGACTTTGTATTTCAAGAGTAAGGGTAGAAAAGGGGAAGAAAAAATGATACCCACATAGTACCACTAAAAATGATGCACTGACTCTTTGAGGGTTTGCTTCACAAAACAGATCATGCACATGTTCTTCAAGTTACTAAATGGATACAGTAACCTCTACAGGCAAATGTTGTGTAAGCAGCGCAAAAGGAAGATTATGCATGCAGAAGTCATGACGCTTTTATGGAGTATTGTCACTGATCCAGAATCTCCAAACAGAGACGGTACAGTGAGGGAAGGGGGAAGATGCAAGTGAACTCATGGATGAGTAGAAAACACAATCCTGGATTATCCCCTACCAGTTCAGACTCCAACTGCAGTCTGAGGCAAGTTCTAAATTTTCCTAGTTCAGAGAGAGATGCTGCCTTCCCTCCACCTCCAGTTTCTCCTAGCTGGGCAAGGAGCACAAGAGTACCCAACCCACACATACAGAAACCTGCAGAACCTTGCCAAAAATCTTGTGAAGTTCAAATTAATTACCAGACAAGTTTTGTACAAACTTAACCTTGAATGCCTTAGAATAAATTAGAATTTTATCTTTTACAGCTGCACTTTTCAAGTGAGCTCTTCAGGATAGCAACCTTGCGGTTTTGTTTCAAAGCAGTAACTCAGCAGATTATAGCAGTTCATTATCTGCCTTTTTCTCCACCACTTAGCTCTGAATATGGTCTAAAAGGGTTATCTTACGTTTTTTGCTTATACCATGATGGTCTGATAAGTGCATAGTGAGGTCTTACATTACACAGAGGAAACAACTACAAGCCCAATTACAGTGGCTGGTTGTAAGAGTATTTTGACCAGTAACGTCAACGTAGGTGAAAGAGAACACTGGTTGCAATATTTTTCTCAAAAAGGGCAGCCAGAAAAGCAAATACCTAATCTGAATTTCTGTACTTGGTTTCTGGAAAGTCTTGCTAATAAATGCTTGTTACTCTGCAGCTATTTATACCCACTGTTTCCCAATTTATATGGAATAACTGTGGGCCAAGTGTCCTGCGATGAGTTTTCAGGACAGCCAGTTACTTCCAAGGGGAAATCAAAGTTTCCTTATCACTAAAGTTCAATGTTTTCTCTGTTCTCTTCTACTAAAGGCACTAGATTTTACTAAATAGACATGTATGTCTCTTAGAAAGATAAGAGGGTACACCAGTGGAACCATTTCTGGGTTTTCACCAGAAATGGATTTACTCCAGCATTTCATGAATCTCAAAAGCCAGCTTCCACCTACATAGAGGGAAAAGGACCTATATCAATAATGGGGCACCTTCCTCAGGTGATGGATCTCAAACCATTCTCAAATCGAATTAAGCTTCAATATTCCCTGAAATTTTTTTCTGGTTTCTGGCAAAACTTATCTGAAAACAAGACAGTTACTACAACTTTTGCAAAGAATGGTGCTGTAACCTTCCTAATAGTGGCTAGACTAGGGGGGAGAACTTGCAAGGACATTAATCTGCTGTTCTTTTCACATATCCTATGTCACAGTAAAAGGAAAGGTGTTGTATAGTACAAAGTGTGTTTTGTATTTCAATATGGAACATACATGAGGGCTGGTAGACTAACTAACCTAGAGACCTCTTTCATCAGTTTTTTTGATCTGGTTTTAAGGATTTCACACCTATTAGAAGTCAGTCTTGATTCAAGCGATTAACAAAGGGGTGATGAGGCAAGCAAATTGGCACAGAGGGACTATAAGACCCAATCTAAGTAAAATCACTCCAGCTGCTACACATGCACGCTCACATACCATCCACTCAGAAAATATTCTGTAAGAACATTGTTTCAATAGAAATACCTTTCTGTATGTATAAATTTCTACTCTGCCTACTAAAAGAGTTGTTTTAGGAAGGAATCATCAAAAATTTTTTTACAAAGTTCAAAGGAAGCTTTGTCAAGGACTTAAACACCAAAAAAATATATCAGAACCCAAGATAAACTGACATAAGACAATTCCCTGATGAATTTAATCACCAGTCACTGTACTTTATCAGCACTGTTTTAAGAACATACAAAGCTTACCTGCTTAAGTGCAGAGGTGCCAGACCACCAGCACTTACAAATAAAAACTTTAGGAAGTTAGTGGACAAACTGTACTTGGCAGCCAACCCTGATGTTGCAAGAGAATGTTAAAAAGTATTGTAGAAAATTTGGGGTCTCTAAATTCCATGCTCAAAGGGTCAGGTCTGTACAAGTAACATGAGGACATCTCGACAAGTTTGAGATTATGTTAATAAGGACAATTTTAAGTCTTCCTGGGGAACTTTAGGAAGACAAACTGTTTTTAAAAAGATGGGCAGAGAAAACATATGTCTGAGACCAGATGTCACCACAGAAACTGCAACAATGGAGAAGAGAGATCATTTAAAAGTCAGAAGGCAGATGGGAAACAGAGCAGATACCTGTAATAATAAATAAGCTTATTAGCTACATGGGTATGGATTCATAAGCAGGTAGAAGCATTTTGAAGTACTCTGCTCAACAGTATTTTTGTCAAACATCTCTATTTATTCACATCTCTGAGTTTATGCCTCTGCTCTGATACTTACTATTCCTACACAAAATCCTCAGAGGAATTTTGTACCAAAAAATAAGTTAATCTTCCAGTTAGTCACCCTCAGCCATTTCTATTACTACTCCTCCCAGAAGCTTGACATGAAAAAGCAGTTATGAATTTGAAATAAAAGACCTCAAGTGGATGGTGTTCAGCTGAGGGGTGTGCAGGGCTTGGGAAGCACAGAGGAGAAGCTCACACAGAGAGCAGGCACCAGAAAAGCAGGCTGGAGCAGCGAGAGCTGGTGTGAGAGGGCAGAGGGTACCTTACAGACACCCTGTGGCTCAGCACACCAATGCCTCCATTTTCCTTCAAAGCTAGGAGGCAATCAGGCAGTGCAAACAAAGAAGTAGCTGCAGATGGAAAGTCAGATGAAGGCGACAGACCAAACCTGCTGGAGAACAATGCTACTGGAGTTTTATCCCCAAACCCTCCTCCCTCTGACTTGCCTCAGGCGAGAGGATGACTTACCACTAGTAAAACATGAAAAAAACATTTTAAACACATACAAAGTAGAAAATCAGTAAAGAGAGCAGATCTATCTGTTCTCACAGTAGTTCATCTACTGCAAAAATTAGAACACTATTTGTGAAGTGTAAACACCAAGTATGTACTATATTGGTGAGAGCCAATAACTGGAATACTATGAATGAACAATTTACCATAATGCCACAAATACTGAGGAGAAAGGAAAAACACACACACATACAAACCCCACAGCACCCCACCCCCACCACCCCAAAAGGACCAGAACTAAATTTCTGATTCTGTAAAGGTTTTTGACCAAGTAGTTAAATGCGAATTTTTATTAAGTTTACTGAACTCATACACCAAACACCAGCAAGGTCCAAAATGGATGAGCTTTCAGTCAAAGAGAGTGACTGCATCAGGAAGTCAGCATTCACCAAAGAATCCATTTCAACATTTTTTATGGTTAACTCGGAGAACAGAAATGAAGGCAGTTATCTGAATTGCTTAGAAGGCTCTATTGTTCCCTCTTCCAAAGGATTTTTCCCCAGAACAGAATGGGTGGTGTGTGCAAAGCAAGTGAAAGGTGGGGGAAGGGGAAAAGTCCTGTGGATAAAGAGAGAAACAGAAACATAGTTTTTAGGCAAAGATATAATTTTTTTAAAGTAACTTCCTACCTCCCACTGCAAGTGAGGCGGGATATTCCTGATCTGAAGCTTCCGACTCCTGCAGAAAAATTAAAGAAAATAGTTTTTAAAAAAAAACCAAAGAAAACATTATTGCAATATAGACTATACATAGCAGTGTCATACATTTAAGCATCTGTCATACTAAAAGGGGCAAAACCAAATACAGAATTCAAAAAAACCAACAGATCGCCGAGGGGGGAATGTCAGGTCAAAACCATTTCAAGTCCAAAGAACTGTTACAGAAATACTTGTTACACATTTGACAGCTGTTACATTTCATGAAGCCTCCACTTTTCTTGAAGAGTATTTCTATTTTAGCTTTAAGGCCTTCAGTATCTAATTCTCTGTTATAAATGGGTGTGATAATCCCATGTATTTTTACTGGGTTCTCCTTCACACACTTCCAGAGTTTTTTGTTGTTATTTTGTTTTTTAAATTCACCAAGATGATACTTCAGGATTTTACGTTCCTTCAAGGTAGGGAATACGAGTTTGAATAAACACATTTGTTTTAATATTGAGCTTTTTATTAATCGAATGTTGGACTATTTTCTAATATTTACGTGACTAACATTCTTCATCCCTGATTGGGAGGAGAGGGTAAGAGTCAGTAAATTCATTGTATTTTCACCCCAAATTTACATCAGTTTTCACTTATCTAGTAAACAAAACATTCACTTTGAAGTGCTACTGCAAAGCCTGGCAGTGTGCTGGCTGCCTTCACAGCCAGGTCCTTTGTCTCCTCCCTTCCCCCAAAGTGAGAGAACAAATGAATGCCAGAGATGCCACAAAACCCTTGGGATTTACAAGAATGTGTAGATTAACAGAGTTTCGGCTGGGCTCAGGTACGTTGAGCTAGGAGGGTCAGCCTGGCCATCCTGGGGAGCTCTGGGGAAGGGAGAGGAGACAACAGAGAGCAGTCAAGACTTAGAAGGTCTCAATTGCATTTTGGTACACCACAGCAGCTGAAATGAGTGTCCTGTGTTCAAACAGTTAGTGTTACCTCACATTTTAATTTCTCAATCATGACCTCTCAGAAAAAAAATGGTTTGCATTTTAAGGACTTTTTATAAACTTATACAAGCCAGTGAAGTCTTGCAGCAAAACAAGTTTTAGAGATGTTCCTGTCTAGCAATAAAATCAAAAGCTTTCCCTTTCGCCCCCAAATCCTTTTAAAATACACTCCTTTCCCTAACACCACCACCTACCCAGGCCTGCAGTGAGTGTTTTACATCTTGAAATGCTCCTCTCAACAGGCTTTGTTCAAGGCACAGCCAGAGGTTACAGCACAAAGCCATCTTGCCCAAGCTGCTCCTCATGTGGAGGTGTCACCCCCAACACTACGCTGATCGTGAGATCAAGCAACAAATGTGCTTTGGCCAGAAAATAGAAACAGGTCTTCGTTTTCTAGCATTTCTCAGCTGTTTTCACTCCCTCTCAAGCAAGTAGGAGCAGACTTCAGCATTTGATCATATAAATAGGCAAGGAAGGGAGAACGAAAACCCAAACCACACACAACCCTGTTAAGGTTTCATTTTCAATACAGCAAGGAAAGTCAGGATCTGCTTCACTGTAACAGGAAGGGCAGAAAATTTTCTTGAAGTCTGCTAAGTTTTCCTTAGACCATGTCAGGTAGTGATACTGCTACAAAACAGTTCCCCTAAAGTAGTGATATACTGCTCTGAAATATCAAAATAATCTCACACAGCAACCTGAAACTTGGAAGTTGCGTCCTGAAATAGAACATAAAAGGGGATGTTCATTCAATATTAAAAATACTGGGAAATTTTAATACAGCAAAACCCCAAACCACAAAATTGGCAGCCAATACACTATTCAGTGTGCTTCAAACCATGTTGTGCCATTACTCTCTCACACTTGTAGATTCAAATTAAAATTCATGAGTTTCATAGCGAGGAGTGCCACTCACAGAAGGATCCGAGCCCAACAGCCCTGCCACCATCCCAACAGCAGATCTCACCCCAGCTCAGTGCCCAAGTTTGGCCATGAAAACTCACCCTGAGCGGGGTATATCTGCTGGTGAGGAGGGGAGCGGGGGGAAAGTCCTTTCCAGAAACACACACGTTTCACAAAACTACCACCTCACATTTCATTTCAGAGGGAAAACCTACACACCTTCTCTACTGCTCAACACCTGAAAGATGGACCAAAAAAAAAAAAAAAAACCACAACCTCTGCTTTTATTTGTCTAATTGCTGAGGACTACCACCAGGTTTGGTGGTGAGTTTTTTTTCTTCCCACATGACTTCAAGGGACTGAAAATTTTGATACAATTTAAAACTTTAGCCAGCCAACATTGTATCACAGAAATAACTTGAACATCCTGAAAAGGAGAAGGAAGGGAGACGAGCGAGGAAGAAATGCCGCCTTAAAATTACTATTTCCCCTGCCACATTCATAAACAGCAAAAGGAAATAGCAAGCTAAGTACAAAACAGGTACGGTCCTGTTGTGCACCTCAATTTATGGCAATAGTGAGACACCTATTGTACAAAACTGAAAGGTCACTCCAAAAATAAAATAGCTAGAAACACACCATTTAATTTGGAGCTACTTGTACCTTCATCAGTTTCTTGGCTGCAAGTAATTGTAAATTTTCACGTAGTGCACAAGTTTGAAATCTTGGGTTTACTGATGCATGTGAAAATTTAATTTATTTTTTTGCATTATTTCTGTATCACAATTAGCAAGAGGGGAAAAATATAATTGAATAAAGTTTTGCATGGCCAAGAGAAGAATCACAGAGCCAGCATAAAACCTCACAGACACATTTGAGATTTCGCTATTTCATTTACTATCAGCCCCTTCTCCAAGTCCTAATACATTCCTTAAGAATGCCTAGAAGTACACAAAGCTCGCAGCCCCTTTCCCCCTCTACCCTTCCCCACACAGAGAAAGGATAGCTAGACCTGACCTAGTTGTTTCTGTGCTCGCAGGAGCAGAACGAGCAGCGAGCAGACAGAGCGAGTCTCCCACGTGCTGCCGTAACTCGCGGATGCTGCTCCTGCTCCGAGATCGCTCCCTCCCGCTCTTCTCCTGCGCTTTGCCTTGGCGGCTCCGCACAGCTCCTCACCGCACGGCAGCACGAGTGAGCTCGCAGGCACTCTCCCTACTGCTTGCACGTGAGCCCACAGAAAACCAGCTCAAACTCCTCAAGAAAAACCCCAAAGCAAATGCAAGGAGTGTAACAACAGAGTAAGGGATGAAGCTGGCTCCTGACGGAATTTGCCCGAGCAGCAACAGCTTCCAGAGGATGGGTTCTGACTTCACTCTTTTACACAGGGTCGGAACTCCACACAATGGGTGGGGAAAGGAAAAAGTACAGAACATCTTCCTGGAAATACACTCCCATCTCAGACACTGTTAGCTCTTTCAGGATGCTTCCATCTTCCTCATGACCCTGTTTTCTTTGGCAAAGTATGGCATATGCAAAGATCCTATAGCTTTTTTATCCTGGGCAGCAGAACCCTACAGAGGGTTTTGTTATGTTCTGCTTTGAAATAATCTCAAGTTTTGTTCCTGTATGACTACTTGAAGTCACACTGTGTAAAACAAGAAATAGCCCTTTCTCATCCCATGAAGGTATTTTATTACAGTAGTTTCATTTAATATATAGCTCACCTAGTCTTAAATACTTAGTAAAACCCTGCCAGCATCTCTCATCAATGTGACTCACGTAAGCCTTGTGTATGCACTTTTTCCAGTTTAAGCAGATTTCTTAATTCATTCCTCCCATTCTAAATAGGCATTGCAAATAGATGTCAACTGAAAGAAACTCTGGGCAAATCTCTGCTCTGTATCATACTAAGGTTTTGGAAAGCTACCTATGTTCACAGCATGTGAACAGATATTCCCACTCATTTCTCTTTTTCAAAGATACCCAAAACACTTCTTATTGGGTAAGAAAAAAACAGACTTCTCTGGTTTCTGTACAAGGTTAGTCCATAAGCAACTGTTTGGCAATAATTTACTTTTCTTAAGAGGAATTGCACACATTCTGATCCTTCTTTCCAGGTACTATCCAGGTAACGGGATTCAGTTACCTTAAGCCACTGCTGACAATCATATGCCAATATATTTATTCTGGGGGTGTTGAGATCTTGAGCCTCGTATTTGGGAGACATGAATCTCTGCAACACTGAAAGCAGGTAAGACAAAAAAGCCGTCATTGTGCCCCTTCACAAGGCAAGCAGGTTATTTGTGCTACATGTGTGTGCAGAGACAGAAAGGGCAAAGTACCATAAAGATGGATAATTTACTAAAAGTCATCTTAGTGATCTCTGAAGGGGTAATCTCTCTTATGTCAATGCAGAGAACAAACATGCACAGGGACACCCAGTGCTCCCAACCCACAAGAACCCTCCACACATATGAAACTATACTGGACATGTCATAGGAAAAAGGTGGTAGGAGAGAGAAAATGCCGAAATCATGGCTTTTCATTGTAATATCTTCTATATACACCCTTTCCTTCTCTCTCCGCCCTCAATCTATATGCCAGGTTTTTCTCCTTCAATACATCAAGTTCCCCTTTAGCTAAAAGGGTCTCAAAATTGTCTGGTTTTGCATCCTTGTATTAAATCTCACCATACACTTTCGTTAATGCAATCTGTATGCTTTATATGATGTTTAGCAAAGGCAAATCACATCAGATCTGCACCTCCCCTTAAGGGAAAATAATTTTAATTAACAGAAGATAGACAATTATAAAGCAAAGAACAATAAAGTATCTTGCTTTTGCTCACAGTTCCAATTTTTTGGTATCTCATACATGTGTCAAAACTTTACTATTTCAGATAGAAACAAATGCAAGTGTCAAAATGACTGCACTTCCACAGTTGTACCTATACTCTTACCAGACCCTTCTCATCATCCTCCCTCCCCCGCAGAGACATGCTTCCTCCTACTCCTTAATTCCTATTTCTCAACAATAGCACCACTTAATAGTCCCTTATTTCAGCAGCTATATGATCAATACACAACATTAATACCTTAAACCCATAGAGCACAAACCTACTCCTTTTAAACAAGAGCGTATGGAAAAAGAGTTAAACAAGTTTGAAAGGAGATCAAGTGAACATTGACAACGTTAGTCCATTCAACTGTTTGAACTCAATACCTATGGGATAGAAAGCAAATGGTCTACCTTTTCCACTCTTAGGAACACGCAAAGAGCAAATGCTTAATCATTCCATCAGTTCTAGGTCTGTACTGCCATGCTGGTCACCTGGAAAGAGTCTCAGCACCTCACACCACAGGTGCAGAGTGTGCCAACACCCACCAGCACCGAGTGCTGGCACCCCCAGCGCTGCCTCCCTGCTCGAGGTCCCCCAGCTCTGGGAGCTACACGTGATGCCACTGCAAACCCACTCACCAAAACAACCGCTTTTCTCACTGAGCTCCAAAGAACTGCACGAGGACAAAAATTGTCAGCTCTCAGGCTTACTTCACTGACAACCCAAACTGAACACAGACAGCTGGAGATGAAATGTTAAAAAAACACCACACAGCAAAAAAACCTTCTATGGAGTGTGGATAATGCCATACGGTAAGAAATAAGTTCTGTATAAGAAGTCCTGACAGGAACAGCCATAGAAATAAAGTTAGCAACTCTTATAGACAAATGGAAAACTGCTGCTAATCAACAGGGGGAAGGGAAAGAGGTGTCTTATTGTTTACTCTGCAGCCAGCAAAATAAAAACAGGCAAGAAAAACCCACACGAAAGCTACCCCCACACAGAGTTCATTAGTTTCTCCCCCTCGGGTTGCTTCAAGTAGCTGATGCTTGGTCACAACAGAGTGAATCAGTGCTTTTAATGCTCTTCTAGTGGGAAGAAAGAAAAGAAAGAAGCCAAGTTTACGGGACAAAATAAATAATCCTAAACTCTCAGATCAGTGTGGTTGGGGGAAAAAGCAGTAGTTTTTTAGTTACAGGCTGAGGGAAGGGGAATTCTCTTTATTTTCTTCATGGTAAATGTAGCTAAAGATACAGATTGAACCACTGGAGCAGCTTGTCCTGCAAGAGGTGCTGCAGCCTCTGTCTGCCCCCTCTTTAAACTGAGATTTCATGGGGTAAGCAATCTTTTCACTCTAAGTTGTTCACATTTGATTCCTGAAAGTACCTAACAAACGGCAGTAAGCCCATTCAAATAAAGCTTATTGAATGGACATTCTAAGCCATCTTTTTATATAAAATTTTAGATGCATATACTTATGCAATTATAGATCTCAGTGTCCTTTTTCCTAACAAGTATTTCTGATAAATATAAAACCAAAAGGTCACATTTCCTACCTAAAATGAAGGTATTCTGAATTTCTTTTTAAAACAAACTTAGGTTCAGTTAAGTGATAAACAGAGTTGTTTATAACACTTACATTAAAAGGTATTTAATTTCTATTATCTATTACAAGGCACAATGATGACACAGTTACTATATTTTATCAAATAAAGCCATTAGCTGGTGAAACAGACAGTTCATCTTGAAGCTACCTAGCAGAAGAAAGGAGAATGATTTCAAATACTGTCTTGTTAAGAAACATCACCATTTTTATTTCTGCACACTGATCTGGCCAGCACCATACTTGAAGAGGAAATGTTATTGCTCCAGTTTCAGACCCAATTCAGCAATTCAAGCAGACAAAGCTTGGCTAAGCCACAGGCAAACTGCAGCAATACTTCTCTTTGTGTTGACTCATTTAATCCCAGACCCAGATTTAAAAGCAGTCTGTACTACCACTCAGAATAAGGATTTTCCATAAAATTTAGACAAAGAAAATTTTTTCTCAAAGCTCATGCAAGACATAATAGTTGGCTCCTAACAACACTTTTCCCCTTTCATCTTGCACATCCAACCCACCAAAGCAGCCGCTTTGGAGAGGTGCATTATCTCAGCATTCAGAACGAAAATATGACTCTTGGATTACCTCACAGATCCCTCTGTGCTGATGATCGAATTTCCTAGCACTGCCAGCAAAACACGGCATTTGTTTACTACCTCTCCCCAGGACGAGTGGCCAGAGAGCCGCGCACGGGGCCAGCGCAGCTCCGCACCCCAAAGCCACCAGCGCAAGGAGCGGGCACAGGGCTGCGCTCCCCTCGCAGGAGTAACTCGAGCGCTCCAAAAGGATCTGCACGCTTGGGAACGGACAAGAAGCACAGCCAGAATGTTTATGTTGGCACACGCAAGCCACATCCCGCAAAATGGGCAAATCAAGCAGAGTAAGCCCAGCTGAAGTTCTCGTGTGTGTGTGGATTACCTGGACAGGAGGCTCTCACCTGTTACCATTTGCTTCAGGATTTTAGCCTGACAATGCTTCACATCACTAATTAGACTAAAAGCTTATATTCATTATTTGTGAATTCCCTTGAGTGGACCATAAAGGCATTTTAAAATAAGAAAAGTCTGAAGATTCTGCCATTACCATATTAATGTTGAATTTCTCATTTAAAAAAAAAAACTTTCATTTTTCAGGTGTTGTTAATGAGAGAAGGCTGTTAAGATTTTTTTTTTTTTTTAGTTAAAGAATTAAACACTGCTTTAAATTTAATGGGAAGTTCTAGTGTCCTTTAGAAGAACGGGCCTACCTTTGTGGCTTGTGACATTTATGGTTGGGTTAGTTTTGAGTTTGGTTCCTCCCCCTCCATTTTGGATTGGGGGTCTACATGTGTTTTTTCTAAATGCTACATTTTCTCTTTCCCTCCTCCTCTGAGCAGGGGTTGTTATTCCTTAAACATCTGAACTATGGAGCTGATTTTCTTGACCAAACTTTTTCAAGCTAGGGTCACTTGCCATTTATTGTCTCACCACGGCCACAACTTGCAACTAACTGAGATGTGGATAAAAGTGAAAACACTGATGAGATGACGAAAAGAAATTCCTTTAAAAACAAAAATACTTCTAAGCATGCAAAAAAATTTGTTTACTTAATATCCTAACCAATATGAACTACTAATCATTTAATTATGGGACACAGCACTCAGCTTTTATCTTTCTTCTCCCCACCCCTCCTTTTCTTCACCCACCAAAATAGCCAAAGGCTCCTTCCCTCCCATCACCTGTTTTCCTAGTGCCCACAGGGCCTGCTACTTGAAGCAGTCACTATTTCCATTACAAACTATCTATGAAAATCTACATCAGCTGTAAGAACCAGCTCCAGACTGAAACTTGCATAGGGTGCTTTGCAGTATGTGGCCATGTTAGGGGCTGGGGAACAGCAGATTTTAAAAAGAAAAAAAAAAACTTATTTTCTCCTTTTTTTTTTTTTTATCTACAGTGAATTCAGATGCCTTTAAAGATCCCAAGGAGCAAAAAGAAACGGTGAAAGATGCTTCAGTGTCATTTCCGAAGCAAAAAAAAAAAAAAAAAAGTTACCAGCATTGCAATAATTACAAAGCCAACAAGATACTTTGTTCTAAGCAGTGCTGGAAACAGCCTTGCAGTGTTTCTATTTTGCAAGTCTTCCCTACTACCATCCCTTACCCGGCAGGAGTTTGCAAACCAGTTAGAAACCCAATGGAAATAAGTGACACAGATATCACATACTATGTAAAATTTTGGCAACTTTTTTTGGTATGGGAGGTATGGCACCAGATTAGAACTCATCTAACAATAACTCAGTGATTCACCCTTCTCAGACTGAAATATCTAAATAAAATTAGCAGCACTCGTAGACGAATTCAGTAGCCACCATGCTGCTGAGACCAACTGCTCAACCACAAGCCTGTGTGTGCAGAGAACATCGGAAATTCTTTCCAGATTCCTTACACCACAGCGATAGACAGGGAGTCAAACCTATTTTGGTCTCTTTCAGGTCACACTTAAGTGAAGCTGCAGTTGTTCATACTCAATTTGAGTTCACTGTACACTCCAGATTAAATAAATTCAGTTCTGGTTTGGAGTAGGGGGGGCTGGATGGGAAACAAATAACAAGAATTGCTCCTCCTATACACTTATAACATTTAATTGCAAGACCTTGGTTACACAATCTCAGCGTTTGCTACTCTTTTGCTCTCAAATACCAGACTTAAAACATGCAGGTTAAGAGCAAGCTACTTCAGAGCTTAAACTGAGCATGGCATTAGGGTGGTTCAGGGACTCATCCCACTTCTCCACCACCTCACTGTCTCACCCCACACGTACACTTTTTAAAGAAAACCTGTTTGCTTCTTCTCTCAGGCTCCTTTACAAAAATTCACACAAATTAATGTCCAATTCCTAAAATTATCACAGTAAACAAAGATTCCTGTGGGGTCTAGGAAACAGAAACACAAACACTCGTGCTGCTGAAAACACCATCTAATTTCAAAAAGCTTACACACTATAACTAGAAAAACTGGAATATCTTCTTAGTCTGATTTTAAGTGTATATATAAATTTCAGCTACCATACTGGCTCCCTGACGTTTTCCAGTCTCTTCCAGGATACAAATCGATATTAACAAGGGCAAACTACTTCATTTACGCAAATGTCGATATAATAATATCTAAAAATATGAATTGTCCTAGTGCCTAAAAACAAAAAGTAAAATTGTGAAATGCACAGAGTAACTCAACACTTCCAAATGTACAGCCACAGGTTTCAGGCTCTTTCCAGAGTTTAGAGCCACTCAAAGAACTGAGAATGTGTGTGTGCACATGCATACATGGCTTTGACTCTGCATCCATACTGACTGAAACTTCCATTTTTCCTACTGTTTTTCATAAATACATATATTATATTAATCAACTTTGGAAGAGGACAGCTTACACTGACATGATAATTGAGCATCTGAAAGATATACTGTGCTCATCATCTGGTGTTCAAGCAAAGCCTAACAATGACCTGCAGTTAACTTGCTCACATTACAAAATTCTTCTTTTTTAATTGAAATAGATTTCTGCCTTTCAATCTCAAGACAAATCAAGAAAAATGTTTAAAGTACTGGAAAGGCAAGTTGTTTCTTTGAAATCTTCTAGACCACACTAACAGGAATAAAGTAGAATACTCCACTAGCTTTACAGCAAAAATGTCAAGTTTAAAGATAATAGGAAACGTACAGTAAAATAAATAAGTCCTTCCATCTCAATGGTTTCAGTACAATAAGCCTTATTAAGACAACTTTAAAACAAACTTTTAAAGTATAAATTGATGCACACTGTAGCTAAGACTGCACAAATACCAATTCTTACTTTGATGGTCTAGTCGTTATTTCACTAGTACACTTTGTTGAACTAATTGAATACCACCAAGAAGAGCACCCGAGTGCTGGCCCTTACTAATAACAATTCCACGTGGCCTTAAACTGATTAAGTGACCTAAATCAGATGAGATATAACACCTTCACCAGGGGAGTGCTAGAATGCGTGGGGTTTGCACTATTACTACCAAATAGCTTCCGTTCCTTTCTCTTGCCCTGTCAAAACCCAAAAGTCATCAAAAGTGACCACTCTGCTCTTTGAGTTGTCATTTTTATGCTGAATGTCAATAGATGCAGAATTTTTTTTTTAAGTGCCATTGATTCTTCATATTTCTGTTACTTGCAAAGAGAAACAAATTTGGTTTATGGTTTTCAAACATTATTTTCACTTTTTTAGTAATTTTCTTCAAAGAATTATCAAAAAATTTAGTTCTATTCCATTACACAAAATTTTTGTGGAGAGAACAGCACCAAATGAAGTTATTTCATAGTTGTACTTTCGGAAAAATGTTACATGTTATTTAGAAAACCTGCATACTCTCCCCTCAAAAAATTTTATACCCTTGAAGTATAGAATACGTCATCCTTCAGCTGGTTCATAGAACTAGAGACACACTTTGCACACATGCACAATATTTTCTGCATGAAGGTTTGATCTAAAGACTGGTTACTGAAAAATTTAAGCTTTTTAATTGACATGTTTTAAGAACTCCAATTTATAACATAACAACAACCATGTAAAATTTTCTCTTTTTTCCTTTTTTTTTTTTTTGAGCACTAAGTTTGGTCAGGGTAAGTATATCTACACTGGTAAATCCACATGCACAGTAAATAATTTATACTGCCATAGTTAAAGCGTCACAGCTTATGCATAAAGAGCTTTTTGCAATATTTTATATTTACTTAATAAAAATGCTGTTAATTATATCTTGCATTAAACTTCATTTTTAAGAATTACCAAAACAATGTTCTGCGCTTTTGTCATAGCAGCTTTGATTAGTGCACAGAGGCTTACATAGTATAATATATGAAAGCAATCCCTGAGCTTTCATACCAGGGCTTGATTAAAGCCTTAGAGTATCATTTCATTCTGTTCAACTGGAAAAGTCAACAACTAAAATTCAATTGTTCACTGACTTTAAATTATGCAACATTTCAATTCTACAATTTCTTTCAAAGGCAAGTTATGTTGAAAAATTGCTTGTATATAAGAGGTGTAAGTGTATTTTCTTTAGCAACCTTTACATTAATATATAATAATTTCCCCCGCATTAGTAATACTATTAAAAAATCTGCCCTGACTTTAAGCAGTGCTATATAGTGTAATTATAGGATAAATACTATCACCTTTTAAATAATTCTATTATTTTTAATTTCTTTTCCACAGAAAACAGAATATAGCACATGTTTTGAGAATGCATATCACAGCAAGCACTGACTTTTTCCACTGTCATTGTAGATTTGAATACACTGCCATGGCCGGAGAACAAAAAAGAGAGTTTACATTTCTGTACTGGAAACTGCACTCTTTACGTAGCATTTAACCTTGACATTATTTTAGTTCACTTCATATTAAACTAAGCAAAACTGTAATTTTGGATTAGTTACTTTTAAAGCATAGAAAAGGCTTATATCATGCTAAAGCTAACCAGGTAAATCGCAAGTATAATTTATAAGTTAATCTTCATTAATGTCAAGATTATTTGCATTTAGTAAGTTGCAGTTTTCAAAGACATGGCATTTTGCTGGATATTTAAATCAAGATTATGAACAAAGTTCATATGAATGAAGATAATATTTTTGACCAAGTTTAATAAATTATTTAGCAGATAATTACTTTGAATTTAGTTTGTATACAGATGTGCAAGCTTATTATCACACCAAGACAGTAATTACTATCTTATTTTTACAATTATACAGTACTGATTTATAAACAGAGATACCTAAATTAGGTGGTACTTGCCCCACTAGCAGATCAAGTTGCTTTTACCTGAGAGCTCAGTTCAGTATAGTTTAAATATGCCTTTCAAAGCTTCTAAATTCAGCCATTCCACCTGCACATGGATATACCCAACAACTGAGGATTTTAGAACACTTTTTAAAAAGAGCTGGAGAAAGCTAAAATAGCAAGTTTTTTTAAAAAAGCTTAAGGAAGACTGTGATGTTGTAAGATATTTAACCACAGATATAAGTCATCTTTCTTTAGGGGTTACTAACCTCTTTTTGCTAACACTACTGCTTGTATGTCTTCTCTACTCCCCATGATCATCCCCCAGAAATTCAGCTTATTTCAAGCCGTGCTGGCACCAGCATCGTGCCTAGCACTGGACTATGCAGTGAGACACAACTACCAGCAACAACCAGAACTGGAGCTACCAAAAGCCTCAAAACAAAGCAATCACTCCCTCCCCTCCTCCCCCAAACCTCAAATACATGCTTTAATACTTTGCAACCACATACATGTTATCCACAGAGTGCAAGGGAAGTTCACAGAGCTGAACGTTGGAGGGAAAAGAAACAGGTCAGGACACCTGCTCAGCACCCCCAAACCAGGCCAAGCTCTCCTCATCTAGCCCCAGTCTCAGCAGGTAGGTGACACACCACAGCCATCTCCAGAAAAATGTCACTGCTCAAATGCCATTTCTTCCTCTGGAATTTGCAGGCTTTCATCAGGGAAACATGACTAAGTTTTGGACAGACTTCTCCATGCTTTGCCCTTTTATTTTTTCCTTTTACGTTTTTTCTTTTTTCCCCAAAGGTACCACTCAAAATGATACATCCAGTGACACAAGTTAGAACTATGTCAAAGAGAGGCTTTCCAGAATACAAAATCACATGTGATTTCCACCCGCACTCCCTAGCTAAAAAAGTTAAGATTAGCTTCACCTTCCATTTGAAAAACCATTTCTCGAAGTGCTCTGGCACAAAGCACAGCACTGCTACCCAGCAGGAGACTGACATAACCACACGTGTGGCGCTGGATCTGAACATGCATTCAGAGGTTGCATTTTCATGTTAAGGCACTGAACTTAGCGTGTGCAAAACCAGCAACAGTCACAGGTGACGTGGGCCCTAGGGCCAGGAAGGAGAGCAATGTCCATAAGCTTATTATTTGCCACAGAGGCAGGCAAAATCCAACCGCAGCTAGTGAATGCAATTCTGTGATTTTAGTGAAGCTAGTCAAACAGAAAGGTAGAGCAATCTTTATAATTTTAACATTTTAGGTTTAGTTAATGACAAGTCTTCAAACTGTTTTCCCAAGATTACTTTCAAGAAGCAATGGGTAGCTTCAACTATAAGTAGGTTAAACGCATACTACATACCTAAAACCATAATTCTGCTCATGCTTTGAGTTCAACTGAGCAACTGCCATAAAGCCCAGTTGTACAAAGAGTGTCTACAACACTTTTATCCAAAGCTTACCATTCTGTGTTAAATGTAGAATATGGGGCATATTTACATGTTAACAATCACTTCTTGTTTGAGAATAGCCAGGGTAAAAGAAGGGGTAGAAATTACTTCATTTATAAAAATTCCCTCTCAAGTGCATAACAGAAAAAAAAATGAAAACTTCTAAATAGAGGTATATAATTCACTCTAAATAAATATAATAAGCAGTAACCCAGAAGAAGGCATCAAATGGAACAGGAATTCACCATTTGCTATTAGGACTCAGACCATCACAGATGAAAAAACCTCAGTATTTCATGAAAAAAGGATCTTCTACTTTTTGACTATCACACAACAATATGGTGTGTTTTGGTATTTTGGAGGATGAATTTTTTTTTTCCAAGTATTTTAGCAGAATAAGCATTCTGATGCATCTTCAAATGAACTCGTATTAGCAGTATAGGAACAATTTTACACCACTCCTACTGAGTTCCAGAATTAAACTCTGAAAAGAAATTCAATGATGAATACACAGCATTTAAAAAACCTTCAACAATAAGAGCTGTCCATTTCTCATTTATTTTGTACAGGGTACAAAGAAGTCGCATGTTTCTTAAAACTGTCCTATGCTCAAAGTTTCTGCGCAGGTGGAAAACTCATACCATCAGGTAACAAACAAATATTGAGCCACTGCAACACTTCTCTCGGGTCAATAGTATTGTCTCTGGATTAGCAAGGGCAGTTTTTAATGCTTCTGGTTAGGATAACACCAAATTGTGCTGCTAACCACCACCACCTAGAACTTGCTTAAATAATTGAGCTTCTATTAACACAAACCTCACCATGTGAGAGCTCTTGTTGTTGATCAGCACCAGCACCCACCGTGATCGATACCTCTAAGAGATATTTAGCATCGAACCCCTCTTGCCTGACCCTGGTGAATAGCTCCCTCTGTACACCAGAGCACTGATTTTCCATGAAGAAAGATGTGGTTCATTCAGGAATCCTGTTCCCTTGGTGGGAAAGACCCTTGCCCTATCCACAGCACAGAAGTCCATAACTCTAACAAACCAGGACCTCAATGGCAAGGGGAATGTGTGCAAGCTGCTGTACAGTTAGCAAAGACATCTGAAAAATTATTTCTAAATTAGCAGCAATAGTCCAGGGCAGACAATCTTTTTTCCTAGCCTTTACCTGCATAAGTTTGCCACCAAACTTTCAACAGAAAATAATTTAAAGTGTATATATGAGAATTCATATTAAAAAAAAATACAAGGTTTACATTATAAATGTAGTCTATTGTCATGGATTAATCTACTACCTAAATTCTTCTGCCATCCCATAGATTGTTCTTTAAGCACTGTCCTAAACAGATGCCTTTTTAAAATTTTTACTCTAGATGTAGGAGGAAAAATTGAACTATTCTTCCATGATAATCAGGAAGCCACCATCACAAAGAATTTCTCCTATGTATATAAACTAAATAATCCACTCTATCACCAAAAATAAATTTCTGGGTGATCTGTCCTGTAACTGTTTTAAAACTATTCTTAAAAAAAAAAAAAACCAAAAAAACAAACCCAACCAAACAAACAACTAGTGTCTTTTTCCTTCGCTAGATATGTGCACTTTCCCTAGCAGAGCTGGAGACGTTTTGCCAGCCCTGTGTCACAAGTGCCTCCCTGCAGCACAGCCAGGATTCAGGATTCCCTGTAATGGCAGGGGAGAAGGGGCAGAGAGCATGCAGGATCAGGCCCTAGGATGGAAGTTTTGTGGAGCACCTGCACAGCACAACTCACCTGAGGGAGGAATTCCCCCACCCTTCCCCTTTTTCATAGCCAGCCCGCCTGCCCTGATTATTCCTAGAAAATTAAAGCTCCACCTTGATCAATGCATGCTAGATATTTAATAATTCCAAATCCAAGCCCAACAAGCTTTTTACTCCATTGCTGACTGCTCTTTAACGTGAAATTTCAGGAAAATAAGTAACTGCAAACCCAACTAATAACTTAAGCTTATTATTTTTTTCTGACAGAAATTTTTGTTCACACACACTAAAGTTCCCTTTATAAGGAATTTTGATTTCTGCACTACAATTTTTAAGGTTCCATTAAGATAAAGCAAGCTCCATTTTTGAGGGAAAACCTACGGGACCTGTACATTTAACATTTAAAAATAAAAAACAATTTACCAAAATAAAGCACTGCTATTTTCAAAGAGGAAAAATGTATTGGACACATGGTGTAGACTACATATTTTAAAATAACATTCCTAGAGTTCAGCTGAGCATGAAAGTTAATCTTTCAAAAGTGAACATTCAGCTCCAGTTGTGTTCAAGGGTACTGGTACTGAAAAGAAAAAAAAAACCCCAACCTTACTATTTTTATAAATTCTCCAGATATTTTTAGCTGGTCCCTTCTTAAACTGCAAATTATTTTATGGTAATACAATCTTTTAAAATGCATATGTGGATATATATACACACACAAGAGACACACATATACATACACATTCTCTTTGAAACTACTGATTGGTGAGAAATAATGCAGAGGCTACACTCACAAAATAATCAAGACACCAAAAAATTTAAAATGGAGTAAAGCACTTCCCATCTGAAGATCTTCTATTTCAAGACAGTTTCATTTCTGTACTCAGTCGCATACTCAAGAAGAGTCAGATCCCTCTTTGACTTGTTATCTGTGCTCTTACCCATATTTTAACTTAATTAAAAGCACAGAATACCTCATTTTACACATTAGTGGCAGTTTTCCATTTATTCAGATTTGCAAAAGGACAGTTTGAGTAGATGCTGATTCCACTGCACCATGAAGAGGCAGGCTATAGGGGAAGCACATGGCTGCTAAGGTTATGTCGAACGGGAGAGCTTTTATACTATAGGGTCCTCTTGTGCCAGCTGTCACAGTAGTACAAGTCAGCAAAATAGCAATTAATATTATAATTTTTCATTTTGAAATTTCAATGCACTTGCAGGGGAAAAAAAAGGAAAAGCACCTCTTTTGGAACCACTTTTTACTGCCATTACACATACAGTATTTTAAGGTTTACTAGGGTCAATATTAGGGTAACATATTTCATTTGCTAAGTATCCCACTACATATATCAAGATTTTCTTCTCCGTTAAATATATGCATATTTAAAAACACACTCACAAACCAATGTTGCAGATCTGGAAAGAAGCAAAACCAGAAGGTAATACAAAATTACAATTTTTTGATACTTACCTGAAACATGCACAAACACACAGGAGCTCTTGCTCCCACACAGAAATTTTTCAAAGCCAAATTACATATTCCAGTTGATGACAAGGAACAACGGTCACTGAAGTCTCCAGATGGATAGGCATGCCCAGAGAGGCTGGATAGCACCAGTAGGCACTGATGTCCCCAGCATACCCCAAACACAGACACCCAGGGAGATTTTTGAATGGCGCATTCAAGCTATTTTCTTCATTTGGACAGCAGAGGTAACACACACCCAGCAAAGATGCAGGATGAAAAAGACGTACAAGTGCCTATACTTGACATGCCCAGGGGGAAAAAAAAGTATGGAAGCCTCAGACTAAAACTATAAAATAACGCTCAAGTATTTCTGATTATGTCACATTTCTAGACAAAATAAGGGAAAGTTAGTTTTATCTTAGCTTTCAACAGCAATTATCATATACCTTTACATGATTCTATATTCTGCATCATCAGGGTTGAAGAATGGACTGATGGAGATAGACATTTTGCATACGAAAATAAAAGTACATTAAAAGAAAATAATCTTGAAGTACTCTGGAGCTACAAAAGGCACCTTGATATTGCTAAATGTATCAAACCTGTTCAAACTTTCTAATCCATCCCCCTCGATATATAAAACATTAAATTATCACCCATACTTAGATTTTAGAGCATTTAATTTTTGCACATGTTCTCTATCCATTTATTGATTCTGAATAATCAAATTTCAGTCATAAATTTTGCTGTTAAATTGCAAGAAAAAAGGCCCAACTTCAATAATGCCATGCGCCTCTTCCACTGGACTCATGTATGGATGAAATCACCAGAAGAGAGAGTGTCTTTAGCAGTGGTCCATGCCACTATATATTTTTTACCAAAATCCTAGGAGGATAAAATCCTAAAAGATAAGATAACACTAAGGAGAGGAACAGGTTTAAGAAGTGAAGAATCTTTTTTGTGTGGTTCCCTGCAGGACTTGCTCTGTCCATGGAAAAGCATTAGGTGTGTTTTAATTCTGTCTGGGTCTCTCTCTCATGGGCATTATGGGAAGCATCACGTTTTCTGTTAGGCAGGTAAATCTCAGGCCATCTAAGAATTTTTCAGGTCAAAAACTAAGCATTTGAAGTCCACCCAGTAGCTAGCCAGAAGCCATAAAAGGACTCCAGCACTGTAGAGTCCTATGCTCTGCACTTAAAAGAGCGACTGAAATGAACACAGCCCCATTTTACAAAAATACCACCTTCAAGGTCTCAAAAATGTGGAAAATGTTATTACCCCATGCTTGAAGGGAAAAAAAGGGAGAAATAAAAAAAAAATCTTAAACATTTCCTGATCATATTTTTACTACCCTTGAATTACACTTCCAAAATGTTATTTTTCATTCCACCCCTTTTAAAGTTACCATGTCTATGGACAATTTAAAGTCCAGTACAAGTATGTTTTCAGGGTACCTTCTATAAGGGGAAGTTAGCAAAACGAGAACAGGACCAACCTTTCAGGACACACATTTACAGCTGTGTTTCGTGTGTTCCAGCTGATTTTTTAAAATTACAGCAAGGAGGGTTTTTTTTTAAATTAATGATCAAACAGCACGAGGAACTATAAAAATTAAACTTCCCACAATGTAACAGTTAACCTGGTTGGTGAAGATTATCTCTTTTTGCCATAATGACTCATTGTCTGTATAGGAATAGTCACAACTGGTGTTTCCACCCTAATTGTAAAATTTCAAAGATTAATACAAAAAAATCTTCTGTTCACATCAGCAAAAACAAATGTGGAAACAGAATAAAAACTTCAAATCACGATGTGAAGTTTTAGCCCTCCACTCTCAAAAACATTTTAGTTTTGCACACAGAAAAGAGAACAAATATGGGTAAGAAACAGCGGATTTTCTAGCATGTCTTCTTACTTTGAGCATATTTCTACCTACTTGATATTTACAGAAGCAAAACTAAAAATCAATGCCACTAATTGATTTTTTTAAATAACTGTGACCATTGCAGCCACCATACATACCTTAGCCTAACAAAACCATTTCCCACCGTCTTGTGCACCCAAGTTACAAACCCTCCTTATACTGAAAAGTAGCAACACAATCCAATTCCCAACTAATGGTCACCTGTGGAACAGAGGTGGCTGCATGGGGGGGACTTGGGGCATGTGTTCCTCAAATCGGTCTTCAGATACTTCAGCATCAAAGGTGAAGCACAGCTGGCAGGCCATTGCCCTCCCCTTAGAGCACCATTACCTACAGGGCGCACCTTTGCTACCCACTTCTCCTGCTCCCTTCCCAAACAAATCCCCCAGAAGAGACAGAGTGAATTTATTTTCTCAACAAAGAGCCCTCGAGGTGGGGGAAAAAAATAATTAACCTTCCAACTGGAAAAACACCTCGTCATTACCACAAGTGAGATGTTTGTGTGCAATTTAGGTACCTGAGGGCCCCAGGAGCAAGCAGAGTGGATCAGGTGCGGGTGGAAAGCCCACCTGGACGTGGAAGCCAGGCTGGGGAGGCTGCGCCAGGCACTTCCCCAGGTGCCCAGAGTTAGCGCCTGCCCTCCCCCCTCATTGCGCACAAGTGACATCAGGGCCATTTGAATAATCAGATTGCAGCCTACATCGCCTTGTGAGATACCAGCTGCTCTTGGATTGTGGCGAGGTAGAACCCAGAGCCTCGCTCCACAAGTTCCACGTACGCCATGGGCTGCCACCATCCTCCTCCTGCACTGCTGCTTTGTGAGCGGAAAACTCATCTGAGGAGTGGAGGTGACTAACGGTGCCCTGCCTCCCCTTGCAGAGCGTGACTAGCAGGCAAAATCATTACAATGCCTCCCCCCCTAACTTTTGCATAAAGTGACCTAAACCCTTAAATATTGCAATAGCCTCCTTCCACACCAAGGGGTCTGAATGCAGAAATGCTGCATTCCTTTGGCATTCCCTTGAGATTTCAATAGTAAGTCAGGAATCTACTCCGAGCTTATTAAATACTTTGCACCTCCCCCAAAATAGCAGCCCACCCTTCCATCAGGGAAACCTTGACCAGGCCCCTTTTTTCAACCACAGCGTATCCCCTTGTCTGTTTTTAAATGCTTCCAGGGGAGCGGGGAGGGAGAAAGCCACACACAGGCTCTCTCCTTCCTTCCACAGCAGGTAGGAAAGCAATTTTGAAAACCTGGGTGTGCCCACTTCAAATCAGAAGATCCAGCAAGGGCTGGAATGCAGTGACTACTGGGCCCAAGAATTTCGCCCTGAATAACAAGCCAGGCACTCTCCATGTCTTCTAGATTCAGCTCAACTTTATGGCAACCCTGGCTGACACCACCTCTTGACCTTCCTTTATGTGACAAGGATATGGATTACCAAACCCTTACCCTTTCCTCCTGTGCACCTCAGCTGTCTCTGGAGAAAGATATCCAGAAACTACCTTTGTGAGCAATAATGTACACACTCTGGTTAAAAAAAAAATAAATAAAGCAACAGAAACCCCCTGAAAATCACGTTTAAGGAGGCTGTGAGGAGGGAAGCTAGGAGTCTCCATGAGCAGCCTCACAGCAACAGAGGTCAATACAATGTATTGAATAATTTCGTTGCACTGCAAAACAACTTTTGCTCTTATGAAGTAATCATTTGACCAAACTATTAATCGTACACTCATGCTGAAAGACAGACTTGACACATCCACTTTTTTTTTTTTAAATGGCGTCACTTCTCCAGCCGTATCTCGCACGCTGGAGTGCACAGGGCTCTCTGGAAAGCGCTCCCTGGCCTTGCAGCGTGCAAACACACTGGGTGGGCCTGGCGAGCAACACCCCCCACCACACCCCAGCTGCTTCTGCACCTTCCCCTGGTGTAAAAAGGCACAAAGACTTCAAATAAGTTACTTTGAAACCACCTGAACCACTTTCACCAACAATACTCAACATTGGAAAACTCTGCTTTTACATTGTAGCTAGCAACTCTAAATATACGCACAGTGAGCAACGTTTAGAAAAACAAGGGAAAAAAAGTACAACTTTTTTACACCCTACCCCCCCCCCAAAAAAAAAAAAATTAGACATCTATAAAACGAACAAGAGAGACACTTTCACATATGGAGGCCACTGAATGAATTTTAAGTGGCTCTCAATATTAGATTTCGGGAGAGGGGGAGCAGAAACAAAGGGGAAGGAAGTACAGTTATGAGAAATACAATTTAATTTTCTGTTAAACAACAGTATAAATCTGAACTATATCTAATACATTCCAACATGATAATGCACAATGTAATGGTGTTTTAACAAATAAGGGCTTTGGGAGAAGCAATGTGGGCATGCTGATACAATTACATTTGCAATTTTTTCAAAATGCCTATATGTAGGCAACGCATGCCTAGAAAAGTGCTTTAAGTTCAGTGCAGAATTCTTTTCAACTAGTTACAGACAGATAAATGTTTCTGATAATTGCCAATTCACAGACAAATAGGACAAAGTACCCAGCACAAAGAATGGACTTTTACACCATTTCAGCTGACAGCTGAAAGAACAGGAAAATACTTTTAAACACATTAAACAATGATTAAAAAAAAAAAAAAGTTGAGGAAGCACCAGTGATTTTAAATTTACCTTTATATGAGTGTGATGAATTTCTTTTGAACAGCATAAATAGAATGCTCTTTGTGCAAGTTTAAGATTAATAAGAATGACAGTAAATTTATTTATTAGACTAAGAGGAAATTATCAATTTTTAAATGTCCCATGGAATTTTCTTCTTAAATCTAAAAGTATGTTCTATCTACAACAGTATTTTTTTTTAATACAAAACTTCTGAAATATAGGGTTCTGTAATTCAAAACTATATAGATTGCATATTAAAGGGGAAAGAGCATATACACCATATTAATTTTCAATTAGAAGTATCAAATAAACATAACCATAAAGATTCACATGCAATGAATTGGTCCAGAGAGGGGCTCCCCCCTCCATTAACTAGAGCAAAAATCCTCCATGTGTTCTCAAGTGAAGCTTTCCTCTAACACTAAACTGATATCAAACTTCTAATTCACAAAATACCATGAAACAATGCTCAGCAAGTCAGATAAATCATCTTTTCCAATCAGCTATCTTAAAAAGACTGTAATTTTAAAAATAATCCTGAAATAGTAGAAGCCCCTTTTAATAAAGTTGCACAGACAGACATACTTCCCAGATTGAATAATGGAGTACAGGAACAAGCACGTGGAAAGTTTGATTTTTTTTTTTTTTTTTACTCTCTAGTGCACGCCAGGTTTTCTATCATATAAATATTTGTGAAAGAAGCAAGCTCAATTGCTATAGGCAGCACAAAAATACTACTGCTTTATTTCAAGTATTGCTTTCTTACATGAGGCCCAAAAAAATTATTGCTTTGCAAAAATTAAACGTATGCTTAGAAATTAAGGATGCATAAATCCTGTCCTTACTGGAAAGGAGCCCTTCTCCTACTGCTTCTATAGACCAGCTCAAAATAGCGATGATAAAATCCTCTCAAATACAGATGAGACTTCTACTATTTGCCTGTAAAATGCTGCAGACTCCAGCATGGCAGGATCAAAAAAATAGATACACCAGTATATTTACAAGGTGCTTTTTGTTGCTGAAGCAGAGCTCACGTGCTTGCCCGTTATACAGTTCATAACACCACATTTCATTTCCTGCTAGCACACAGATTTTAACTCTTCTCACGGAACTTTAAATTTTAAAATCTACACGATCATTTGCCATCAGACCGTAATAATTTGCTTCTCCCATGGAAAGATGCCTTTTTTTAAAAAATAGATTAAATAGTACCACTGCTGCCTGGCCAAGACACTACATTAGAAATACATGGGGTAATTCTAAAAAACCTTTCGGACAGCACTGAGTGCACGCCTGTGGGTTTAAGAAAGCGGTCCATTTATCTACAGGGAAGAGAAACACAAACCTAAGCATTTTTCAAATTGCTTCTCACTGGATAACTAAGGGCAAGGGGCGGTGCGGGGGGGCTAAGGGGGGGGGTGTGGATAAAAATAAATTACCTTTGTCTTTTCGGGACCGAATGTTCAACTTCTATGAGTTTCCCATGCAGCTCCACTTTACCTGCCGAGATAAACAGAAAGGAGAAAATATTCGAGCGCGGCCGTGCGTCCCCGTCTCTACGAGCGGGCTCGCAGGGGTGCGAAGCAGGAAACAGGAGCGCAACACGTTAGCCCATTCATCGGCAGCCCGGGCACCGGCGACGCGGGGCCGCGGCGCCCGGGAAGGCGGCACAGCCCGGCGCCCGGGGCCGCGCCGCTGCCGCGGGGGAGCCGCGCTGCCCTCGGCGGGGCCCCTTCCCCCGCCCCGCGCTGCAAACAGCCCGCGAAACGTCGTGTGCGGGAGCCGGGCTCGGCCCCGTCTCGGGGAGGGGGAGCGGGGGCTCCGCCACCCCCCGCGCCGCCAACTTCGGGCGATTTTCTGCGCGGAAGCTGGCGGGAAGCGAGCCGAGAGGAGGCGCGGAGCGCAGCCCGAGCCCATCTCCTCCGAGGCAGCTTCTCCCGGCAGACCTGAGCCCATCTCCTCCGAGGCAGCCTCTCCCGGCAGACCTCCGCAAAGCCGCTTCACGCGAATTTTTTTTTTTCTTTTCTTTTTTTTTTTTTTTTTTTTTTTTTAAAGCACACAAAAACAGGATGTCGGGGCCAGGAGCCGGCGCTGCTGGAGGCGGTGATGGGTGCGTGAGAGCAGCGAAGAGAAACCGAAATAAATAGCCGGGCAGCGCGGGGCGGGGGGGAAGGCAGGGCTCCCCCCTCCCAAGTTTGGAGCAATTCGGCTGCTCGCCCCCAGCCCCGCGGCCTAAACCAAGCCGAAGGGAGCCTCAGCGCGCTCCGGGGGGAGGCGGCCCCTGCGAGGGGCTGCGGGGGAGTCCAGCTGTGCCCGGGGGGGTGTGTGTGCAGCCGCTGCCCCGCGCAGGGCTCCGCGCCCGCAGCCCGCCTCCGCCTCACTGCACTCACCGCCCCCCCCCCCACCGCCCCCCCCAATGCAGCGAAGGCCCCCGGCCGGGCAGGGCTGGCCGTGGGGCTTGGAAAAACATGGGAACCGCCGCACCGCGGGTCCGTGGGCCCAGGCTCCCGCCCCTCCCCGGCCACTCCCGGGGGGCCGCCGCCGCGCAAGCCCCGCGCAAAGGCTCCGCGGGAAGGCCGGGCGGCTCCGACCGCGCTCGGAAAACAACAGTTTCCACCTCACCCGGGGGTGGAGGGAACAGGGACGCCCCGGACCCCCTCAGCCCCCCCCCCCACAGACCGGCGGCGCGGCCCAGGCCGCCGCTGCAGCCGCTCCGCGGCCGCGGAAGAGCGCGGGCGGCGGGAGCCGTCGGGGCTGCGGGGAGAGGGCGGGGGTGGTGGAAGGGGCCGCTCACCTGAAAGTGCCTCGATGGCCTTCATGGCCCAGCTCTCGTCGGGGCAGTCCACGAAGGCGTACCCCGTCTTCACCAGGAACTGGCCCGAGAAGGGGATCTTGGAGTCCTTAAAGAGACTTTCCAGGTCGAGAGGGCTGACGTTCTCGCCGAGGTTGCCGATGTAGAGCTTGTTCATCTTCCTGGCGGCTCGGGGAGGCGCGCACCGCGGGCTGCAACCCTCGTCTTGCGAGAGGAGGTGGGGAGGAAGGGGGAAATAAAACAAAATGCGATGGAGGAAGGAGAGAGCGAGAGAGAGAGAGAGAGAGAGAGGACAGGGAGAGGGAAAAAAAAAAATCAGATCTGCAGCTTGTGTCCCTCCCTCTCTCTCTCTCTCTCTCAAGGGGTAAAAAAAAAAAAAAAAAAAAAAAAAAAAAAAAAAAAAAAAAAAGGGAAAAAAAAAGGAAAAAGCGTGGCCAAACGGGAGCCCTAAGTGCCTGCCGTGCTACCCGGGCGCATGGGGGGCACGGGGGAAACACCCAGCGCCGGGGCCGCGGATGGCGGGCTGAGAAGAGGAAAAGGAGGAGGGGAGGGGAAAAAAAAACTACTTTTTTTGTCTTGCCCCCAAGCCCCTTTGGCAGCAGCAGGCGGACTATGAAAATGTCACACTACGTGCATGCAGGCGCCGCCTCTCCGTATTAAAAAAAAAAAAAAAAAAAAAAAAAAAAAAAAAAAAAAAAAAGAGAGCGAGAGAGCGAGAGAAGGGGAGGGGGGAGGGAAGGACGGAGGGAGAGAGAAAAAAATTACTTGAATATTCCGGCTTTTTGAATGAGCCACGTGTTCAAACTACAAATCAACTTCTCACGTGAGGAATCCCAGCTCTTCAATTAGCGAGTGGATGGGGCGCACACACACTCACGGAGGAGGAGGAGGATGGCTGGGGTGAAGGACGGGGAGAGGGGTGGGGGGAGGCTGGACAGGACAGGACAAGTTTAGAGAGGGCCGGAGGGCGGGGGAAAGGGAAACCGGAGTTGGGTGGGCTCCGGTCTGCGCCGCCTCTGCCCTTCCGCCGGGGGAGTCCGCTCTGCGCGCCCCCTCCGCCCAAAAACGGCTGGGCGTCCGCACCTCCCCCCGTGTGAGCGGGGTGTGATCCCGGGGAGGGAGGGGAAAAGGCACCGCAATGCCCGCCCCCCCGCCCCGCTCCTCCCCCGCCGTGCCAGGCGGTGGGGATTATTCATCGGGGTCGTGCCTGGGCGATCCCGCTCCCCGGCGCTATGGGTTGGGGGGAGGAGGAAAAGGGAGAGGAAAAAGAGGGGGTGCGACGGTGGGGGGAGGCGGCTGGGGAGAGAGCGGGATCCGCTCCCGCGCAGCGCTGCCGCGGCTGCGTGCTGGGGGGCTGCGGGGAGGGGGCGGGGGGTCCCTCTAGCCCCGGAGGAGCCCCATATGGTAATGATCCCGCATTACTCGCGGTGCCCCTTGCGCTGAGTCTTACGGAAAGGAGAAAGGGGGGGGTGGGGGGGAAAGACAAAGGGGTGGAGGAGAGTTGGGGGATGATGAAGAAGAGGAGAGTCCTGGGGCGAGGGAGCTGCCCGGCCCGGGGAGGGGCGGGGGGGCCGCGCTCCCTGCCCATCTGGGCAATGGTGGACGGCGTGGGGGGAAACGCGAAGGCACCGTTGCCCTCGGCTGGTAACGGCACACAAAGGGATTTGGCGACCCCCCTCTTTTCCTCCCCCCCTCCCCCTGCCCGGTCTAAGGAACCATTCATAATTCTCCACATTCGTGCAGATACAATGGTGGGCTTGTGGGGGAGGGGTTTGGGGGTGTGGAGCCTTTCCAGTGCAAACAAAACGTTGCCTGAAGATGAAGAAAGGATACGGAAATGAAAGCCAGCACTGTGTTTAATATAGCGATCTAGTAGGTTTTGTTTAATAATTCAACGCACTTTATCCGAAGGTTTCATTTATTCCGTGGTAGGCTCCTTGTGGTACGTTTTAATAGGTATATCCATGGAAAATGGTTAAATACTTTTATTAGTGAGCAGTGACTGGATTTCCACATGTCCTGTAGTATGTCTGGAAATTCGTAGTAAAGAGGAACGCTTCCTAGTTCTGTGCCTAACTTCTAATAAGTATACAATTAAAGAGGGGTGATTTAAATCTCCTTGGAAGCCGTGCTGGGGTCAGGCTTTTGTTACGCACGCTGCGGCCGCCGCAGCTCGGCGATGGTGGTGGTGGTACCCAGCGCTCAGGGGGTGAGTCAGTCGCTGAAGATTTCTCTTGTGGTGGTATGATGATGCAAGGAGACATGGCTCACCATGAGGCTGGAGCCCCAGACCATTGTGAAATTGTCAGGGGCTGGGGGAATGCTGCAGTAAGTTGGAAACACGGCCCTTTTGTTGTGTGCATCCAAGCGGTTGGCTGACCAAAACCCTAATATTCGTAATTTCAACCCATTTTTTAATCTCAGGGTTATTTTAATGAACTTTTAATTGTCAGGTTGTGAGTGAGGAAATCAAGTAGTTTGTATTTCACTAAACAGAATTTAATCACAAGTTCCATTTTGTAGAAAATTAGCAAATAATTATCTTGGGGATAGAATGATTTTTTTTTTCTGGCGATTTAACCTGTTTATGACTTTTTTATGTTGGATGTGGAATTCTTTCCTAAATGAATTTGTATTTTGTAGCCCCACTCTGTATAGTCTGGTTAAAATAAATAATTGCTTGTGTAAGTTAAAAACAGCCCCCTCCAAACAACTGAATTCTTAGTTAAACTTGTGAAAGGAATTAGTCACTGTTCCTGCAGATTAATTGCATTCTTTATAAATTTGATTTGTACTGCATCTATAAGGCAGTCTGCATGTGCTCATTTCTACATGGTTGGTCCATAGCATTATCTGGTATTTCCTCTTAAATTGCTAAACAGGGTGCATATATTTCATTTCATATTCTAGTCTGAAAATCTGTTTTGTTAGAAGATTTCTTTAAGAAATGAAGATTGAACGTTCAGGATAACACTATGCATCAGTTGTCCAACAACATCATAAACCGCTTTGTAATCAGATTGGGGGGGGGAACCTTACTTATTAACAATCCTCCCCCCCTTTTTTTTATACTCTGAAAACCTCTTGCTAATAAGCTGAAATATTTTCTGTAGATCTAAATAATGTATAGCTTTGTTTGTTAAGAAGTGTGGGTTGGTTAGTGGTTTCAAGTGTAATTCCAAATCTTGAATGCCAAAAAAGGCAATTCAACAACAAAAATTTGTTCATGTTGCCTGACAAATCTCCACTTCCCTGCACAGATGAACATAGTTCAGACAAGTTGGGCACTCCCAAATGCTAACATTATTGAGAATATAGCTTTAAAATTTGAGATGTAATTTATTTTGGCAGTCACAAATCAAATGCGTGAGCACACAACAGAGCATTCCCACATTTTAATGTATTTTTCGATTTACCTCTGTAAGAAAAGGCATTATAAAAAAATATAATTTTTTTTTCTGTAATTCGGTTGTTTGTGCTTATTGCCCACAGAAGCCAAGCAGAAGTTAAAATACTTACATAAATATTGCACACAAGGAAGCACAGCCAATCTTTAATTAGCAAGGGCTTTTACGACATTCTGCCGTTTAGAATTAAAACTCAACCATGTGCTTCTCCCCACCTCCGGGTGAGAATCCAAGAGCCTCCGTCGTGTCCGTCCCCCCCTCTTGCATGGCCAGGGGCGGGCAGGGCGCTCCCTCTCTGCCCCTCCCGAGGCCCGAAGCCCCCCGCTCCCGCTGCGCTCGGCGCACGGTGGGCGGGTAGCACGTCGGACGGCCCGCAGCCCCAATATTTCCCATTAAATGTCTTTTTTTGGGCTTGGTTGGGTTTTGGTTTTGTTTTTTCTTTTTAGACTACCGCCGCCCACGGAAGGCTCCTGCGTGGGCTCGTGGCTGAGGCGCGATGGGCAGCGGGGGCCGGGCGGGCGGCGCGGGGCGCGGCGGCGGCGGGCGCTCCCCACGGGCTCCGGGCGGCCGCCGCCACGACGGCGGGGGCGCCACCGCCCCTGCCTCCGCCACGGCGGCGCGGGCGCGGAGCCACCGGTCCTCGTGGGGCGGACACCCGCGCCGACGGGACGGCACCGGGCAGCCGCGCTGACCCGCCCGGCCCGGCCCCGCCGCGCCCCCTGCCCCCCCGGCCCGTCCGTCCCCCTGTCCGCCCGCCCTCCCCTCGCCGCCATCCCCGGGGCGCGCAGCCCCCGCGGGCGGCCATAGCCGCTCGTAGTAAAGCGGCGCGGCGGCGCCGCCTCCCATTGGCTGCGCCCTGCGCCTACCAGCGCCGCCCGCCGCCGCGGCGCGGCCGCTCATTGGCTCCCGCGCCGGCCCCGGGGGCGCGTGGCGCGAAAGCGGCGGCGGGCGCGGGGGCGGCGGGGGCGGGGAGGGGAGAGCAGACGGGCGGGGGGCGCGGCGCCACCGGCCGGGGCAGGGCAGGGCCGGGATGGGACGGGAGAGCCAGCCCGCGCCCTCCCTCCTTCCCTCCCGGCGGCGGGTCGGGGCTTTGTAAGGCGGTAAGTGGGTGCCACGCCGCAGAGGTGCCGGTTCCGGGGGCCGCCCTGCCGCAGCCGTGCCGGGAGGGGCGGCGAACAAAGGAGCGGCGGCGCGCGGCTTCGTACGGGAGCGGGGAGCGCTGCCGGCGCCGCGGGATGCCCGCACCGGGAGCGGCGCGGTCTCCCATGCCGGGGGGCGGCGGCGGCCCCTCGCCGCCGGAGGGATCGGTGCTCCCGGGCGTGGAGCGGCGCTCCCGGGGGGTCTCGCCGCCCAGCCCGAGGCGCGCACCGCCAGCCCTCCCGGGCAGCTCCTGCAGACGGCGACGGCTCCATGCCGGCGGCTGGTTCCGCTGCCGGGGCTGGGAGCGGTTCGGTTCGGCTCGGCTCTCCCGACACCGGGGAGGCGGCCGGGGCGGGCCGGGGCTCGGCGCAGCGCCGGCGGGAGCACCGGGGTCTGCCCCGCTCCGCTCCGGCTTGGAAGTTTTGACCACAAAACGCTGCAAAACTCGGTGAATCGGCAACGGAGAGCGCGGCGGTGCCGGCATGGAACGAAACAAATAAACCGCACGATACATCGGAAGTTTTAGAGCTTGAGATAAAACAATGTAGCCAACTCTGTTCGAGTTTCTTTCCAATAAAAAAGAATTACAAAGAGGTTAGCTGTCTGTGCTGTTTTGCTGGCCGGAAAGTTGCAGGAGTTCTTGATTTTGTAAATGCAATGTGATCACAGTATTATTTTACTGCACTAAAATAATACAAACAATTTCTAAATAAGTATTCCGGTATATGAAAGGTGGTGACTGTGGCTTAGAACGAATTTCTACATGCTGATTTAAAAGTAAGTATTTTTTTTTCCCATTTTGTCCAGGGATCTCTATTCAAGTACTGATTGCTCACTGTATCTTGTTTTCATCTTTCAAACATTTGCAAACAGATCTTGAAAACAAAAATCTGATCACCTACATTTTGATTATGTGAAAATAACTTACAGTCTTTTTTAATATTTATATATATACATAAACTTTTCGTCAGTGCTCACTTTACTTGGCACAGCTGGATTTAAAATGGGAGTTTCAAAGGAGAACTTACCATATTTCAGGGTGATATCTGAAATCTGAGATCTTTGCAATTGTGTTGGAAAGAGCATGTAGAAAAAAATATAGATATATCATATATATTACAACCATACAAAATCAGAAGTTTATTTGATCAAGTGACAGGAATAATTGCCAATATGGCTTCCTCTAGCGAAAGAATATTTCGTGGGTCTTTTACAAGGAGTGGAGAACTGAAAACGAAGGCGTTATTTAAGAAGCAAAAGTGTTTCTCACTAGTTAAGTGTGTTTTAACTCGTTTCAGATGGGTTTTTGTTCTGGTTTTGTTTTCCTATAATTTAGAGAAATCAGAATATATTTCTTGTTTGCTCCTCCTTTCATCAAGGAGATCTTTTGCCAAGAGGAAAAAAAATATCAAGTAAGGGAGTAAAATGGGGCAGCAACCCAAGCATGAAATCCCTTTGGCGAGAACAATGAGACCCTCCTCTCCAGAATCTGTTTTGCCTTACTGGTACGATAACGGTGTTTTCAGCTAACAGTATCATAGGTCTATTGTGAATTCAGCCCCAGGACCTTCCACATCTTAAAATTATAGAGAAGGAGTGTTAAATTTGCTTTTTAATACCTGGTATTGGTTAGATTTTGATGTCCAGATTTCCTTCCAAGTAGCCATTATTTATTAATAAGAAAAAAATCCCCTCTCTTCCTCTAAAAATTCTAGCGTGATGTTGGCCTTTGAAGATACACTGCAACAATTTGGTTTTAATATTTTTTAAAATCTTAATTTGGATACAAATTAGTTATTTTGTTATATTTAAGCAAAATTTAAGATGGTAGCTGCTGAAGTTTCATGCTTTACTTTTTTTGTTTTGTTTTGTTTTAATTTGTTTGAATATCTTAAAATACATTTATTTTGTTGCTGGATCCAGTTCAGGCAATAATTTGGTCTTTTGCAAATTTCATCAGGAATAAGCATTCCAATTTCAATGTAACATTCATGAAAAGAGCTGTTTAAATTGGCCATTAATATGTATATCCTTTGAAGAATGTGGTCATGAATGTTTGTATTTAAAGTGTGTTTTCCCACTACAATATATGTTCTGTCATTTGCTATGTATTATTTTTCTCAAGATCAGAAAGCATCCTAATGTTAATTATAGTTATGTTTTTGTTTCCGGTCTGTTTCTTAAGAAGACTGAATAGTTGAGTCTGTGAATTATATATGGCAGTTTAAAACTACCTGTGAGGCTGAAGGCTGAGCTTGTGGGATTGTTGGCTCCTCCTGCAGACATTAGTGCCTATAAATGAATAATTTCGTTAGGTCATTTCAGTTATTGTTTATCTGGTCTAAAATAAATCAGGTTCAGTCTTTTGTTTTTCTCATTAAAGCTATACCATATAACTATTTGCTTTGCAATGGATTACCTTAGTATATTGTACATGGTTTTGGTATTAAATGCTAGGGAACTTTGATTGCAAGAGATCCATTTGGGTAGGAATTGTCAACATAAAATGGCTGGCACAATCTTTTTATATAACTAAATCCCTATATTTTTCTACCCAAGTTATGGTTTTCTGACAGTTAAATAGTCAATGAAGCTTGACTGTATTATTTCTAAAACATTTTCTGTAAAGTCTAGTTATTTCCTAGAGTAAGGTCAAGTAACTAAAAGTTCAACAAAAATAAGTTTTTAAGTAGTAGAAGAGAAACCTGTAAAACAAAAATCCCCTGCAATCCCATAAGGCAAAAACTGTGAAAAGAAATAGAAATCTTAGTCTGATAAAATTAAAGTGCATACATATAGCATTAGTTTCATGCTAATTAATTCCTATTTTAAAGCTCAATTTACATCTCAATTGAGCAATCCTTGATACAACTGGAGGCACACAAACATATCTTAGACTAAGTAGTTGTTTCTACAAATTTCAGAGTCAAGTTTTTCTTCTAGAAATATTTTTGGTTTCTTTAAAGTTTTGCAACAGTAAACAGTTTATCTGAGCTTTTAAATGCTCTTAAAATACTACTCAAACCAAAGTTAGAAAATCAAGTAGGAAAACATGAAACAAGTGATATATTTAGGTAAACCTAAGCCTGCAAGGCTAGTTTGAGGCTATTTTTTGCAAGCCTGTTTTGAGTCCATTGTTTGAACGTATAGTCATGCTGTAGGAGTGGGGCTGAGCTCACAGAATGCACACTAACAAAGTACCGTAATGGGGTCACAGAGGCCAGAGAAAAAATTCAGCTTTCTTGCATCAGACCTGTGATAAAGCCCCAGCCTGTATGTAAACAGTGAAACATTCTCACAGGCAACAGCTAGAGGCAAGGCTAATACCTGCCTTATTTGCCTTAAGTTAACAAAGTAAAAAATATTGTCAAAGCTGCATCACCAAAGAAATGCCAAAATGTGTGTCTTTTCATTCTTTGGGTGGAAAAAAAGAAGTCAATTGCACGCTTCAGTCTACTTTCTTACATTAAATGATGGCTGCAGGAAAATTCAGAAGTGTTTGTGCCTCTTTATTTTAGGTCTGTGTGGATTTCTAATGTCAATATTCAATGCTGAAACGCTAATTTTGAACTGAAATGTGGTTCTAGTCAAAATATAATTTAATTTCTTTCAAAACAAAACCCCCCAAATATCTGTTCTGATATCAATGAAACGTAGACACAAAGTAACTTAATTGAATTGAGTGTTCAAGTTGCTTAAGTAAACCCTAAAATTTAGACAATTTTATTTAAATTTCCTGCAGCTTTGGCAAGTTAGTAAAAATAGAGCTTTCTCTCTTAGAGTAAAAGTAAAAAAAAAAATAATCAAAAATAATTAAATCACTGTGACTAAGAAGACAACAATAAATGGGAATGTTTCATATCAGTCATATAGTCTAATTATTTGATTGAATATAACTTTTTTATATACTCACTTTTTAATTTTAATTGCACCCTTTTAATACTGCCTTAAGCTTTAAGTAGCTAAAGCTCACTCAAGCACTCCTACTTTTACACATGTATGTTTTTATCAAGTTGTGGTTATTTACTTAGAGAAAAAAATGTGGGCAGGGGGAGTTAAGCAGTGGAAATAACAAGACAAGAGTGTTTCCTGGCTCCACCAAGTCAAAGGCCAACAGGTGCCCCCTCAGTTCCTTAGGAAATCTCTCCCTGGCCTGGCTAAAAGGTTACACTCTTGAGCTGCAAAGGGGATTTTCGATTGCTGGCTTTTGAAGAAACAGAACAAACCAGATCAGCTTTCTGGATGCAAAAGCTGTCAGCCTAATTTATGGTTTTCCCCATGTCCTGTAAATAACTTGCAGAGGTTCAAAACAAACTTCGAAGTGGTTCATGGGTGTATTCCAATGAGAAGCAGCAAAATGCCAAGTTTCATAGTTCAGTTGTCTTAATGATTAGGAAAGAGGGAACAATCCTTTCTTATCCCATAAGGAAAATAAAGTTTGCCTCATATATACTTCCAGACATCTTAGAAACTCTTTTGAGCAAAAAGAAGGAAAAAACCCAAAAAACTTGAAAAACTGTAGCCTGAGGGAATATTTTGTTTTATCTATAAATTATTACTGAAAAAATGAGTGACGAATATAGGAGATTTTTATACCTGAAATCCCTACAAGAACCCTATTGCACAGACAGCCCCTGTTTCCATCTGCTGCAAATAAAGTTGCAATTGATTTAGTTTTAGTCTTGTACAAAATGTTGGGTGTTTTTTGTTGTTTTTTTTCCTTTCACGTTGGACGTCTTGTTACAAACCTATAGCATGAGACATATCTGTGCACGCATAGTCTCATCCTAAAACTTCTGTGGAGCCTGGTGAAAACAAGCCAGGACATGCTGTGCATTTCTGAAGTTGTAGGTCAAGTGGTGGAAAGCTCTGAACACCTTTGAGGTCTGGTTATCAAATGACTGTTTCTGGTTGTAAACATCATACTTGAAAAACTCATACTCAAATTTTAAAAATATATATAAAATCAATAATTTGTTTTCAAAACTGTTGAATTTCTAAGCTAATAATCCTATCATTTTCTTTTGTGTCTATGTTATACTTCCAAAGTGTATAATTTTTCTCCTGTATTAATATATGATTGTTAAAGTCTTAATTTACTATTTTTTTAAACAAATGCACTTTCTGATAAGTTGTTTTTAAAGATTTTGTAGTACCCAAACCAACTTAATAGATTGTATCTTTAGTATTATTATTATTATTTATTTTCTTTTTATACACTTTAGGGATACAAACAATCTTAATCCCTGAAGTATATCCAAGATTAGGAAATAATCTTGAAAAAAATAAAAATCAAAAATTACCAACAACATAGAAACATAAAAATGGTATTCAGTTGTTTTGGTGTGAGAGGTGAAGACTTCCTTGCAGTCAAATACTGAACACAACACTTAGTCTTTCCAGGATATCTATTATTTTCCATACCTCTTTTTACATGATCCCTGAAATAAAGTTGGAAAAGGCTTCAGATATGGCAAAAAACTGTACTCCTGACTGCATCAGAGATCCCCATCAATGACTAACCAAGTAACAGGTGAAAACCTTTCCTCATCTTGGAATGAGGACCTGCATTATGGTTAGTTGCTATTTTAAACTCTGATCTAGATGTAACTAAATTAAAAAGACAACAACACTGAGAGAGAATATTTGAACACCAAATTTTAAACTCCTTTCAGCTGTGGCCAATGCTGTCTCTTAACCATAAGGAGTTGTCCTAAACTAAGAATGGGTTCCTTTCTAGCAACCTTCTTCTCTGAAGAAGTTCAACAGTTCTCAGGGAAAAAACTCAACAGGGTAATGTGGTGAGAAATATCCTGGAGAGAAGTGATGGGGCTCCTTTGACTGGAGCCAGCAAGTTCTAAAGAAAAAATAGAGCAAATGTGGCCAGTGCAGCTCATTAGCATCACAGACGAAATGCTGCCTTTTCTTTGACACATCCTAAAACACCTGCATGTGGGCACAGAGAACTGTCCTTTGGAAATGGGAGAAATTATAATTTTTCCACTCATCATGTAGTATTTCTTCAAAAAGAACATTCATCCCTCACCAAAGGAGTCAAATCTACACTGGTGCTGTGGGTAGTAGGTGACTCCAGATACACCATTTTAATTTCAAAATGTTAATTTTTCGTATTCCTGGTTAACTTTGGAAGTCCCTAAACAGAAGCTAGATAGAAACGTGCACTACCTGCTAAAACCCAACAGATTAAATGGCATTTACAGGATCATAAAACAGGTTCTGCAAACACATGGCCAAACAAAGAGACAATGTAAGGACAGTAGTAGAACTTGGGCTTACATAGACACTGTGCCCTTACAGATGAGTGCTTGAATAGAAAACCCCGGGCTGAATTGGGTTTACCCACGTCCAGAGGGGCGTTGGCTGCAAGGACACTGATGTACCCAAAACACGAGTGGGGAGCCTTATAAAATTACCCGAAGATGCTCTCCCCTCTCTTTTTGCCTTTGCAAGAGTTGCTGCCTAACGATTAGATGAGGAGCCTGTCAACGTGTGGAGGACAGGCTCATGCGGGAGTCGAGCAGGGAGGACTTCTGCCTGGGGAAGGGGCTTGAGCTGGCGAGGCTGGGCTGAGGCAGGGCTGAGGCGGGGAGGAGGCAGGGCTGAGCCAGCCGGTGCCGGGGCTTGACGCCGCTCTGCGCTCCTCGGGAAAGCGGCAGCGGTGGGCGGGCAGCAGCGGAGAGCGGGGCTGTGGGGGCAAAGGTGGCCTGATGGCTTCGGGGTGTCGGGCGCTCGGCGGGCTCACCTCCGGGCTCCCTTCCCCGCGACAGCCGCTTCCGTCGGATGCTTGCTTTGGGTGGGGTTGGCGCACTGGCATACCGCGGGAGGCTCAGCCCGCGGCGGGGATGCGCGGCGCAGCCAGCGGCGCTGGGGAAGCCCCGGCCGCCCCCGCCGCCCGCAGCCCCGGACCGCCGGGCCGGGGAGCGCGGGGCGCGCCCGGACAAAGCCGCGGACCCCCGCGGCGCACGGCGGCGGGGCGGCCGCGGGCGGCCCGGGGCTGCCTCCCCTCGAGGGGCAGCGGCGGAGCGCCGGCACACGGAGCCCCCCGGGAGGCGCCGGCGCGGCCCCGCCGCCCCTCCTTCCCCGCTGCCTGCCGCTGCTCTCCCAGCCCCCCTCGCCCGCCCCGTGTCCCTTCACACCCCACCGAAATCCCTCCCCAGCCCCATTCCCCCCGCCCCCAGCCCCTGCCCGCGCCGGGGTCGTGGAGCGCCGGCAGATTGCGGCGGGGGGCCCCCGGCTGCAAAAGGGCCGGGAGGGCAGCAGCCACTGGAGGACAAGCACACGGTGCCTTCTGGAAGATGCTCCTTTGCAGTAGCCACAAAAGACCAGGGATAAAGACAACAGAGATCCCGGTTTCAAAGCAGTGGGAGAAGGCAAGACACCAATATTTTCCTTTGTGCTGACCTCGTGAAAGATGCCCCAACCTCACCGCCAAGGAAAAGCCGAACCGCCCCAAAATGTTTGAGCATGTGCGTGCTTTTACATTAACAATTCACACTTGGCTCTATACATATTTAAATTGGGACATTATTAAGCTAGTGCCTATTCAGACATATGCCCCTAGCAGGGATACTGGCTCCTCACGTTTTCTTTGGCTGTGGTGTTGAAGAGAAGATAGTGGAGACAGAGGAAGAAGATTGCATTACATGTGTGGCTTCCAAGAAAGTGGATTTCACATCCCTGCCTAGATAAAATACACAATTCTTCCCAAAAGGTATATAGGTAAATTTGATCTCAGAGAGACTGATGTCCTACGCAATGATTCTCAGTGTTTCCTTTTCTGCCAGCAAAAACCAAAGGGAAAAGGGTAGCAAGCTCTAAGCCAGAGAGCAAGTCACCCTGTGGGAGCTGTACCCCACAAACAGGCTGGATCCAAAACAACCAGGATACTGGCACAGTCCCTGCAGAGCTGTTCAGAATCTCTTATTTTAATGGAATACAGTCCTATCCTTCCCAATGACTTCACATTCTCGTTTTCAGGGCAACAGGATCCTTGCTGCTCAACAGAGGCAGCTAGTCGTGAAGTTTGATGTGTATTTACACAGGAAAAGCGTGACAAACCTCTGGTGCTGCTTATTTTCCTACTCAGTCTCTATTCTCCTTTGCCCAACTTGTAGCCGTGCCTTTCCTGATTCATCTGGGTTTCTTTTCTACCCCCTCCTTCCCTTTACAACTCTTGACCTTAATCTTCCACCCAATTTTCTTTCCCCAGCTGTTATTCTCTGTCTCCCTGTCTCTCTACCTGCTTCACTCCCCTCTTCTCCTTACTGAACAGTGTTTGGTGCCTCTATCCGTCTGGAAGCCCATTTAGGCAATGAACTAAGGGGTGAAGTACTCCTCATGTAGGTTTCCTCATTTGCAGGGTTTCCACTTGACTCTGAGAACAGATTTGGTGAATGTCAGGCTTTGCTGGAGCTTTACTGCTGCTTCAGGGAATCCCTGTGTGTTCAAATTGGGTTTTGGAGGGGGCAGAGAAGAAGCAGCCCCAAGGGGCAGTGAAAGACTGGCTCCATATAACATGCCTGAACAGTTCCTTCATGGGATTGTTCTTAAAAAACAGCACTCAGGTATCTTAGAACTCTATTTTGATGACTGGTCTCTGGTGAGTAGGACTTTGGTGGTGGTAACATCTCTCCAGAGGTTTGGGTGGAGCAGCTGTGGGCTCGGGAAGCTGCTGCCGATGGAGAAGCTGGGGTCAGCATGCTCTGAAGCTCGGGCAGACACTGGCTACAGCAGAGGCAGTTTCTGGCAAGAAATTGGCACTGTGCTGGAGGAGAAGCAGTGCAGACCCTGAGCCGAGAGGAGGAAGTTAAAAGCAGATGAGATCTTTGTGGGTTTGCAGTAACTGATGTCTGACAGGAAGAGCAAATTCATGCCAGCATAAAGGAAAGCAAAAAAAGGAGGAGAGCAGTAGTTAAAAATCCATATTGTTCACTCAGTAAAGAGTTGTCTGACACCAGAAGAAAAACAATGCATTAGCTGCAAGGCAAAAAATTAAACTCCTTCTGTAGCTCACTCTGAAGTTTTGCTTCTTTATGAATGGCTTTTAGGACTGCAAACATCACCTTCTCCCTGCAGATCTCTCTGCTGCTTACGTAATTTTACAAGTTCCATGGTTATTGATTCAAATGTTAATAGTTTTTACTCAGCAATATACCATACAAATGGATTAATCACAAATCAACTTTTTGTAATAAGAACCTCCACTGCAGCTGCAAATGAGGAGGTGACAGTTCTCAGTGCTGCAGAGAGATGAGATACAGAGAGGGCTTGGCAGGAGGGAAAGTCTTAGCACTGGTTGCAGAAAGTGGATCAAGCAGAAAGCTCCAGGTTGTGTCATCCACTGCCAGAAGTGACTTCTTGGACAAGCATAATTTCTTCTTCATTTTCATCTTCCTCTTGCTCAGTCCCACTCTCCTCCACAGGCAGAGATCACAAAATTTCCACAGCCACCTGCTCTCACCACGGTGTATTTGTCTCATGGTGTGTCCCACTCTCCAAATTCTTGATCCCAGTAAGCCCTGCATCCCTTCCCTTCCCTTCCCTTCCCTTCCCTTCCCTTCCCTTCCCTTCCCTTCCCTTCCCTTCCCTTCCCTTCCCTTCCCTTCCCTTCCCTTCCCTTCCCTTCCCTTCCCTTCCCTTCCCTTCCCTTCCCTTCCCTTCCCTTCCCTTCCCTTCCCTTCCCTTCCCTTCCCTTCCCTTCCCTTCCCTTCCCTTCCCTTCCCTTCCCTTCCCTTCCCTTCCCTTCCCTTCCCTTCCCTTCCCTTCCCTTCCCTTTCCTTCCTTGGCAACTTCTGAATTTTCTTCAGCCTTGCACCTTGTTTTCCCCTCTCCTTGCCCACATTCCAGGGTGGTTTAGCAAAGCAACAAGAAATTCCTTCCTTACACCTCCTTTCTCTCTTCGCCTCTGGTGCATTCATCATTCCCATTGCTGAAGCTCACAAATGCCATTCAGCTTTTGCCACACACCCAAATGACTGGCAAATCCTGCCTGTCTCTCTCTTACACATGACACTTTTCTTCTTCCATCTTTGCCAAGGAGGAACTATATTTTGATTTTTATTTTGAAGGTGATGCTGATTCAGATAACACTTTCTTGTTAGAGAGTAAAGCCACCTTGCCAGCTAAGGAAGAGAATCAAAGCGGAGCCTTCCCTGATTAAGCCTGATCTAATGCACCTGGTAAAATTTTGGAAATTCTTGGGTAGCTCTTCAGAGTCCTACTCATATTCCTCATGATTAGTAGAAGATTATGGGAGGTTTTTGCATGGATATCACCATCAAGAAAGTAAGCTGGCAGCATGTTTCAGTGAGCCACTGTCATGCTCACTCATTTAAGAAGCTAACTCATAAAATTATCACTATAACCATGGAGGCTCATCTTTCTCACCCCAAAAAAGTTAGAAATCACAGAATCATAGAATCATAGAGTATCCTGAGTTGGAAGGCATCCACAAGGATCATCAAATCCAACTTCTAGAAAGGAGAGTGTGACAAAAAACCCTTGGCAGGGTATGGAGCTCTCAGAGCTTTTGGGGCTGCTTCTTCTCTGGAGCTGTTATTCATGAGGGACTCACCACTGGTCTGTGTTGCTTTTCAGCAGCAAAAGGGTCAAACAGCTGCTCAGATACATTTAGTTGCCTCTGACATGCCTTCAGTAAAAGGCAGTGAGACAGCAGAGTGTTGTCGTGGTGGAACTAATGAGCTAAAAGTAGAAAGCAGGAGGAGACAACAGCAGGTGGCTTTAGCAGGCGGGAAAAGGAAGGTTTATATTTCCACATGCCGCAGAGGATGATTTTAGCTATTCGGGTAGGTATTCAAGTGGAAATCCTCTCTGCCACTCACCAGGCTGAGCAAGAGATGAGCAGAGATGCTGCTCTCAGACCATGGTTACGTCCCCATATCCATTTCACCAGTCCCGATGGGGTAGGTGGGTGCTGAACCCAGAACTGGATACATCGACAGCTGCTCTTGGTTCAACCAGAGATGATAGCAACTCCCTTCCTAGGATTTGCTAGGATTTCCTGTGCGGTGTGCTACAGCAGAAGCAGCAGCTGGGATTTACTTTTTCCTCAAGAAGTTGTAGAAGGAGTGGGGGTCTTTGGGACGCAGACTTTGCCAGAGGCAGCCATCATTTATTACCTGCAGCCTCAGGACAACACGCTGGGCTGGCTCACGAGTTCAGGCTGGTGGGGGATGCAGCTCCTCCCGTGGCTCTGTGAGGCTGGACAAGCCGGGAGGGCAGGGGGCAGAAGCCAGGTACTCCTCCTGGGTGGGACAGGGATACACACCACAGCTCTTGGAGGGTTGTGGCTGTAGGTCTGAACCAGGCAAACAGGAAGCCTATCAGGGCAGGAATCATGAGCTTTCTGCTGTACTTGCAGGGGTGTTTTCCCTGAACTCTCTCCCTCTCTGTGCTTTACGGACAAGTGGGGAAGGGGTAGGAAATCAGGTGTTGCAGAAAAATTCGTCCAGACCAATCCCCAAGCTCCAAAGGAGCAAGCTCTTACAGAAGCTGGAGAGGCTTTTTATAGTGTCCCTGTGACAGGCATAGGTCTCCTGTCCATCAAACACCTTAATAACTTGGTGCTCGCAAACCATCCCAGTTACACCTCTGGAACTAATGTTCCTGTAAGAGTGCATGGACCAAAGGGAAAATCCTCCACTCAAATCACCTTCAAGCAACAAATGTTTCCAAATTTATGAAGGCAGCACTCAACAGGTAGAGTGCTCCTGAGGCACTTCTCTAATTCTTCAGCCTTCTGCCAAAAAATTAACGTAGGGAATAGTTTTATCAGTGTAGAAATACATACCTACCCAAAGAGGATATCTTAAGTGCGTGGAGTGTCAGAGGTTTCCCTTAACATCACATACCCAGGGGCTGAATTGGGTGCAGAAGCCATGGGGCAAAGCAGTGTCTCATCTCAGGAGACAGTACAGAGGTGGGAAGCCATCAGACCAGCCCTGCTTGTTCTCTGCTAACTGAGCCCAGCTCATCCTCAGTGCAACACAGACCATCTGTGTGGAGAGACAGAGTGACACTGTCTCAAGGGGATATTTGGCATTTTGGGCTGCTTATTTTAGAGGGTAACACCTTTGACACCTTGGAAGCTTGCTGCTTAAAAATGGTATTCCGTTATTTTTCAGGGCAGAGGAGGGAAAAGCAGATGAGTCTCTATGAGTGATCAGTCCAGGCAGTGTGGACTTGGACCAAGCACTGTCATTTAGAAGGCTACTACCCTTTATATAAATAAAAACTGTCTGTTGGGATGGCTAAACCTCACTAGTTTTGTTTAAAAATAAGAGCATAAATAAACACTACACTCTGTTTCACCACATTTCCCGGTCTATTGCTCTAGCGAGTCAGAAGGAGCTGCAGTTTTCTCCAGGAAACAAGTAGTGGAATGGATACATTCCTGCTCCCATCCTCCCTTTCCCCATCCTCTGCTTCCTTCTGTTTTCTCCTTCTATCCCCTCTGTTTCAGCAGACTAACAGTTGTCACAGGAATTTAAGAATCTGCACCTATTCCAAGAGAAAGGGAGTTGCCATTAAAATTTCCTTTAAAAACATCTATCACAAGAAGTTCTGATCAAGAAAAAAAGACTAAGAAGTGTTTTAAAAGATCAGAGAGGTTGGATCGAGGCTGAAGCAAATTTTGGTTCTATTCAGACAAGCAAAACCTGGGGTCTTGCCCCTGGTGACGCACAGAGTGCGGGCAGTGGCTCAAATCACCGCCTTGCTCCTCCACTCACTTTTGCTGTCTCCTGCCTGGAAGAGGAGCCACAATCACTATGGGCTGTCAGTGGGGAAAGGATAGGGGAAAGGAGGTACTGTTTTTCTCCTCATGCCAAAATGGAGCAATAAGAAAATTTTTTTAGTGACACATATCACTAAGGGCAGGACATGGTAATTCATGTATCTCTGTCAGTAACATACCCCTCATCTCTAGCCTTCCTGCAGGAGTCTTTTCCATGGCATTGTCTGAAGATCTGCCCCATTCAGATCTCTGTGGTGCCTATCTTATTTAATAAAACCTTTCTTTAACAGTGACTTTCCTTCCCTGCTACGCTCCAAAGCTGATGTTAAAATTCTCCATCTCCTCAAAGGTACATTTCTGCATGGGAAGCCCAATGTTATGAAGCAGGTTAGTGCAAAACCATCAGCTCTTCCGCTCATTCCTCCATGGAGTTAGGGGTCAGGATTCCTTGCAGAGGGATAGGTCCATAGTTAGAAAACAAAGATTTTCCTTTTAGACAAGTTTTGGTCTGCTCATTTTGCTGCAAACTTCAGCAAAATTTTCATTTGACTAGATCCTCCACACTTCCCCCACTGTGGACACTCCAGCCCTATTATCTGCTTAATTCTCATTATATTTGCTCACTTACTCCTCCTATGCATTAGGGACCTCTTTCCTACTTTCTCCTTTCCTGCACAGCTTATGATACCCCAGAAAGTCAGACAGTAGTGGCCCCAGCAAGAATCAGAAAAAGAAAGAACTGTACAATGCCCACAATACTGTGAAAAAATATTCTGAAAATGCTAAAGGAGGAAATAAGCAAGGATCTGTCCACTGTGGGGAGTTCATTAAAAAACAGGCATCTCCTTCATGTCTAGCAATTTCCCAGCTACCTGCTTCTATTAGTTAACTAAATTGATGAATGATATTCTTGGTCAAAGAAGAGTAGCAACAGTCACAAAGAAAAAGCCAAAGAAGCAGGCAGATGCTGCTTTTGCATCTCTTGTTGTGCTGTTCCAACAGGTGATAAAGATTTCCTCTGAGTAGCTGGAAATCCACTATTCCCCAGAGAAATTGTTTCTTTTTGCAGTTTGGGAGCTCAGGTAGAATGATTTCATTGAAAGTTTTCCCAGTTAAAGGTTTTGGTACATTCTAGTCAGGTATCAGCCTCCTGGTTTAACTCTGCTTTTCTCTCCCCCCAGGATTTCATGTGTACTCTGAACAGTATTTGACCTGCTTGTGTCACCGCACCAGGGTCTGAGTGAAAACCTCTGCTTCTCTGCTTTTGGAGACAGCTGAGATGCACACAGGCAGCACGTCTGCCCCTTGCTCATCCCCAGCTACACATGGAGCTGCCAAAATATCCACCTTTGTTTTACCTGAACAAAGCCCAGAGGGAAAGGGCCCAGGTGTGGGGTGCAAGCCCCCATTCTGGCTGACCACTGTACAGGCTTGCCTGGAGCCAGAGCTGTGCTGTAGCATGGCTGTGCCTTGGATGAAGGCTCCACGGAGTCTCCCTCACAGGTGCAACACAGAAATATCTTTCTCAAACTGAAAAGAAATGTTGGAGGCATGGCATGGCAGGTGTGGACAGGTGGTGCATGGCAAGGCAGGTATTAAGCACAGATGGAAGGGAGCAGAAGCAGACACAGATTCTCTTTCTCTGTGTTCCCCTGTCAGAGATGGGCACCGGTGACAGTCATGAGTAAAAAATGAACTTTTTTATTTATTTGTCTCAGGACTCCTCTGGCCACTCAAAAAGAAATAAAAACCTGGAGCACAAGTAGCACCTCCACAGGACTCAACAAGGTGGCCATAATTCAAGCTTTCTAAATACTTCTGTTCCCCACAGCCCAAACACAATACCACTTACTTCCAACCCTACCTTCTCAGCCAGCCTGTGGAGCAGCTGGGCTTGCAGCACAGTGTGGTTGGTGGATTTGGGAGCTGCCCCAGAACCAGGGATGGAGATGCTGAGTCTCTGACTGGCCAGGTTTCACTCCCCCTTCCCCTGTGACTGGCAGGGCAGAGGGTGGGGGATCCCCAAGGTGCTCCCGGCTGGCATCAGTCAGTGCTCAGCTGCAGGAGGTCTTCAAGCTTAGAAATCCTCGAGCCCCCATTTTGGCAGCAGAGAAATGGGAGAATGTTTTGTCTTTCCTAGGGCTGGGGGCGGGTAAAGGAGCTCCCAGATCTTGCCCCCAGACTTCAAGGTGGGGAACAGCTGGAGCCCAGGGACCCTGTTTGGCAGTGGGCAGCTCTGCTGGGGCTTTGTCAGGGGAAGAGTGAGCCTAAGCCCACTTGGGTGCTGCTGGTGGGGCGTTTCGTCTGCATGGTCAGCCTCTGGACTGGACAGGACATCTACTGCTTGATTTAACCATGGATAACCACTGTCCTGAGTGAGTCTGATTTCTGTAGTTAAGATCTCAGGTTTCTCTGGCTTTGAAGACCTAAATTAACTGTGTGGTGCAATCAAAGATGTGCTAAACCCTAGAAGTTTAAGGGAATATTACAATATGGATTCTGTAATATTTTTTAAAATCCTGGTGTTTGAGCTTACATTTCCAACTGCTCTGCAATGTGCAGCTTGCAGCATTGCATGGGTGCTCAGCAAGGAGGGGCCTCCCCACCGGCTCTGGGCTGGGGACATCACGGGTGGGGTGAGATAAGTACGCACTGAGACATGGGGCTCAACCCCTTCCTCAGACTGAAGCAAGCTCTCTGTTCCTTCATCATCTGAATCCACATGAGAAAGAAACTGCTTTTATTTTTTAGTTCCAGAACAGGAGCCTCTGAAAACTCATCTTCTCCTGTGACGTCTGCTTGGGATGAGATAGATCACTCCTTAAGGCTATCCCTGTGCACAAGGCCATTCTTACATGTTCTGCATCTGTCAATACTGCCTTAGAATTTATAAACTTATTTTTTTATTATATGAAGTTGTTTAATCATCTTTCACAGATCCTCTTGAAAATCGCCCACTGTCTTCCAAAGCTGGAACAGACCAAATAAAGAGAAATGTTGGAAGAAGAGTATTTATTAACCTCATCTTCATACGTGGAAAACTGAGAGTAAATGTTCTCTCCAAGGTTACCCACGCACCCATCCAGTTCTCCTACATTCCCACCATATCAGGTGACTCGATCCCAGTATGAACTTTCTTTTCCAGGGAATATTTTCAGCTATATCAATATTTAGCCCAGTTGTCAACTTCCACAAGGTTTTGTCTTTTTATACTTCGAAGATCTATTGTTCTTGACTCCTTTCTATGAAATTCATTGATGAGTTGCTGCATGGGTTCCCTTCTAGCCTCCAGTAGATAGAAATTAAACACACTGTATATAAAACAGTCTGGAAGTCTAGACTTTGATAGAATGATTAATTTTAAAATAATAGAAAATGTTACACCTTTACATTGCACTCTGTGTGCGAGCCCAGCAGCAGACTTTTGGTTTTTTTAGCGAAGTTTTGCTCTTGCTACCTTTTCTTTCAAGTGCCGGCAGTGGATGTGAAGGCATCAAACACTCCCTGGCAAAGCCAGGAGGGACATTGGAGAGACATTCAGGGCCACTCTGGCTGCACAGTGACAGCCATGGTTACTTGTGCTACTGTCACTGCTTAAGCAGAAGATTTGGCATCAGCCACTTTAATTATTATTTATATTTGTTGTAAATGTATAAAAGACACTTCAGCACAAGCAAGGAGCTGGTCTTCAGCTTGACAAACAACCCTGCCTTACCTGCTCTAAAGAGGCAGCAGGTCTGCTGGACGTTCCTTTGGACATGGTCCCGCAGGATGAGGCTGGCATCTCCCCTCTTCAGATGTCTGCTGATACACGAAGAAGAAAGGCTTTGGAATGTGAAATGCAGGTTAGGACCTGTTACCTCTGCTTTTTTCCCCCTCTCTGCCAAAGAGAACAGCACATTCAGCACACTTCCCTGTGCTCCACACCGTGCAATGCAGGGAGAAGAGAGCCAGTGAGAGCAAGAGGTGCTGAGCTGCACCTGTACCCAACCCTGTACCTGGCTGGGGCAGCAGCTGGGGAAGTCAGTGTTTAATTAATGGGAACCTTGACTACCTGTAATTAACCTTTCTCTAAAGTTAATTAATTGCTCTGAAGGAAGAAAACTGTTCATGCCTCTTGGGACTATATCAATAATTGTCAGACAAGTTTTATTTGATGCACTATTAAAATCTTTGGGGTTTGGGGTGATTTTTTGTTATTTTTCTGTTTAGGGTTTGGGTTTTTTGTGGGGGCAAAGAGAATTGTTTGGGGTGGGGTTGGGTTTGGTCTTTCGTTTGTTTTGGTTTGTGGGTTTTTTTGGGTTTTTTTTGTTTTTTGTTTTTTTTAAGAGACCAGTTCCTAAGCATTTACCACACGAAACTGTTAAAGATACAACATAGAAATCCAAATTAGCAGCTCTGTCTGAAAGAGAGGATGAACCATCCAGAATTCAGCTGCAAACTATGGGGTTTGGCATCTGGGATTTTTCAGTGTGAAACAGATCACCTTTTTGTTCCCTAGATGTTGTTCCTCTCTGCCCAACCCTGCACTGAGTCCAGTGGTCGGGAGAAAGGGGAAAACTGACATCTAGATCAAGGAGGAGACAAGAAATAGGAGCACTAGGAAAGCATGTTAGACTGTGAAAGGTGAGAAGCAGGAGACAGCTGCCGGCTGGCAAAGTTCTCCGTTCTGTTGCCATCCTGCCACAGTTCAGATCACACCAAAATACCCCAGCAGTGCATGTGAGAGTCATTAACCAATTGAATGTTCCCTGGTGAAAGCAGTTTGTGTGTTTGTTGTGAGATTGGATACTAGACAATATTTGTAATGATTTGTGCTGTTAGTGTAGTAGAATCACGTATCATCAACAGTGATTTAGTAATCAATGCTCCGTGGTTCCTCTCTCCTGCACTGCTGTGGGAGTTAGGCGCCTGCTTCCACTGAACCTGTAAAAGACACTGAAAATTATTAAATCCCAACATAATACAGGGTATAAACATCAGCTACCTTTAGCCATCCATCAGATTCTCTGTATCTACGTGAGTTTTACAAGATTTCTACCATGAGACAGAGAGGGCCATCTTACAATTATTGAGGTAGTACTGCAAACACACGTCTCTCTCATAACCTTGGACCCACAACCCAAACTGGCAAAAGACTGGTTACTTATCATCATGCTGAGAACTGGAGCAAAAATGGAGCAGTGAGAAAAGGGCGTCTGGGCAGCCAATGCTTCCTCCATCTAGAGAGTTGCAAGACCAGGCTCCAAACAGAATTGATCCACTGTTCTACCCTGGTTAGTTTATATCTGGGCAGTTTAAAGATTTTATTAATTAACTAATTAATTAACTTATTTGAAGCAATTATAAAGGTCTATGCAAGCCCCTGTGATATACCTGAAAGCTGCTTGAGGAGTTCTCCGTCAGTACTTTCCTTTGGGATAAATCTTGAGAGACAAAAGATACTGAAGCATCATGGAGGGTTACCTCGTGCCTGTGCTGCTTACCACTGCTGCTATAATCCATGTATTATGGGATGGGGTCAGCATGAGACAATTGAGCCTGGAATTTTTGGTAGGTCCTAATTACTGAACTTGAGATGCTATGCAGAGAGTGCATCCTCATCCTCATGCAGTACTGAGAGAAGAGCAAGGGTGGAATCAGACTGGTGGAACAGTTGGACCAATATTGGTTCTTTGTAACCACAATTCTCTGTTCCTGATCCCTAATGTATCAGACAGCCTCACAGTTGGAAAACTCCACCAAAAACAAAAGAAAAAAGAGAAAAAGGGGGGGAGGGTGGGACAGAGAAACAACTACTCTTTAAGCTTAAAAAATAATCTTACACAGGAAGCACCACTAGCCTGTTGCACAGTGGGAAAAATATTTGCACCATAGCTGCTTGTTAAGAACTGACTTGAAAAGTTTGCAGAGCTTTGTTAACAAAGATCTTCTTTCATGTTTTGCCAAAACAATTTAGTTGCTATTTGAATGTGAAAGAGATCTCCTATTAGATATAAAAAAATGTAGCCTCACTTGCTACCACAAAGGTTGAGAAATCATTCTGTGTAAGGTGGTCTCTCACTTCCTCAGGAAATTCAGCAACAGACCCACTGAAGTGGCTTGTAGTCTTTCCAAGCCATTAGTGTATCTGCTAGTTTTAATGACCATTTCAACTTCGGTATCTAAAGCAGCAGAAGTATTAAGGCTTATTTGTTCCAGTTTAATAACAAGTTTATCTCAAACTGAGAAACTGTGATTATGTATTGACCTACTTAAGAAAAACTGTTTTCTACCTTAACTTGATCAAAGTGTTGTATTTAAAAATACAGATGTATGAAATACAGAAAAACATCCCTCTGCTGAACCTAACAGTCCCTACCTGTCCATATACAGAGGCAGTGCTATCTGAAAGATTTTATGCAGAATTTAAATGTCAGCAAAGCAAGAAATTATATCTACAGATACTGCAGGTGAGGTAGCTTAAGTGCATTTTGTGTTCTCCTTTATGCTGCTGTTTAAAAGGCAAGTGACTTTTTAAAGGGCAGTGACTGTGAGCATAAGGGAAATTATTTCACATCATTTGCCCTGCCAAAAAAATGCTTTTGTAGAAAAAAATATAGAAAATGTTCTATATCCCAGACTGTTTTTCTTCTCTGGTTATTCACATTAGCTCTAGAGGACCGCAGCAGCTAAGCAGAGTAGTCTGATAGTACAGGGTGGCAGTGGTGTTAGTCTGCCTGAACTGTTGCTCCATTGCGAAGCCATGCAGCACAAGGTGCTTTCCCAAAAAGCTTTCTCCAGCTGCCTGTGCCATTTCCACATTGTGCAGCAGCACAGTCAAATGCTTTGCTGAGTACTGCAATACCAAATCTTAATGTTATTACAGATTTTAAGTACAGTTACATAGGATAAATGACTAAACATCAGCCTTAGTAAATTTAATCTCATGCACATTGTCTTTAATACACACACACACACTTGGAAGTTATTCTGACTCCTGGAAGTTATTCTGACTCCACATGTAAACCAGTATGTCTCTTAACCATTGTCATCGGGTGCAAATTTTCCATTACATACACAGTCTCAGAGTAGCCTGGGTAGCAGCTGTTGCGAACTTCTTGTTGCCACTTCTTGGAAGCATTTGGGAACACGGCATATTTAAGAGCAGGTGTTATCTTGCATTCTCTGGGCTACGCCTAGAATTGAGGCTATACATAAACCTAGATAAACGTTAGGTTTGTCTAAAGTCAGTATTTAAATATTCCCTGCAATTCATCCTGAACTTCAGCTTCTTGTGTACTAGCACAAATGTAACACCAAGGTTTTTTACTTAGGTTGTTTTTACTTTTTTGCAAAAGTGCAGTATTTTATCAGAGTTCTGACTATGCTAATAATTAATCTAGGACTAAACAAAGCATAAAAATGTCTAGAGAAAAGTATGTATCTGTTTCAGTAGCTGTATTTACAAACACTGTGTAAGAATTAGACCAGCTAATTAATTTAATATACAGAACCTGGAGCTTAAAGAAATAGTGATCCTAAATCCATTCACAACGAAGTGGAGATGAGACTCCCATTCCTGAGCAGAATGCAAGCTACAAAAGTTTAAAAATCCCCTTGCTATCACATCTCTCTGCCCAAGTTAAAAAAAACTCAGTTAAAATCTCAGTTAAAAAACCCCAACCAACCAACAAACCAACCAACCAACCAACCAACAAAACCTCATCCACAAGTGAGGAAACAGCTGCAAATTACTCTTTTCATTTCAGGACTGTTGGTTTTAGGGATGGCCAATTAAGTCCAGCAATTATTCATACATTCAGACATCTACAAGTATGTCCAATACAGTAAGAATTACCACTTTCACCTGTTCATCAAATGGACTGCCTTACATCACTGAACATAAAGCACAAAATGCACCACATAATACGATGCTGCTGCCACTGATAACTTCATATGGACTTGTGGTAAGTAGGATGTTTAGGTCAACAGATCTAACTGCTGGAAGCAAGAGTCTCCAAGCTAAGGATTGCAGCACTCCTTTAGCTTCCAGGCAACATATCTGCTGAACTGCTCCCTAGCTGGCTAATACAATTTCTCAAGCCTTGACAATTACAGGTCACAAATACCTTAACCTGCAATAAATAACCCTCTCTCTCTCTCCCTTCCTGTTATCCTAATTCCCTGAGCCTAATGCCTCCCTCAACCTGCTCTGCAGCTACTCCCCATGCTTTTGCACCTGGCTGCCTGTTTCTGCACACTACTCTCCGGAACTTACACAGGCTGGAAAAGACCTCCAAAATAAAGTCCTGCCTTTGACCAATCAGCATCTTGGCACCAAGTGCCACATTGGAACACAACACCTAAAGCAATGGTGACTCCACCTTCTCCCTGGGCAGTCCATTCCAACATTTTGACCCTTTCTGTCAAGTGATCCCAATGTCTGACCTGAACTTCCCCTGGCATAGCTTAAGGCCATGCCCTCCTGTCCTATCACTTATTGCGTGGAAGAAGAGACCAACCCTACCTCTCTAGACCCTCCTTTCAGGCAGCTGTAGTGATGCGGTCACTCCTGAGTCTCCTCCAGGTTAAGCTCCCCCCCCCCCCCCCCCCCCCCGTTCCCTCAGTCACTCCACACACAACTTGTGCTCCAGACCCTTCCCAAGCTCTGTTGCCCTTCTCTGCACCTCAATGTCCTTCTTGAACTGAGAGGCCCAAAGCCAGACACAGGATTCGAGGTGTGGCCTCACCAGTGTTCAGTACAGAGGGATAATAGTCCTGCGGTCCTGCTGGCCACACTACTGCTGATCCACGCCAGGCTGCCATTGGCCTTTTTGGGCAGCTGAGCACACTCTGGCTCATGTTCAGCTGCTGTCAGCCAGCACCCCCAGGTCCTTTTCTGCCAGGCAGCTTTCTAGCTGCTCTGCCCCAGCCCATAGCATTGCCTGAGGTTGTTGTGACCCAAGTGCAGGACTTGACACTTCACCTTACTGAACCTCAGCCCATCGATCCAGCCTGTTGAGATCCCTCTGCAGAGCCTTCCTACCCTTCAGCAGATCAACACTCCCACCCAACCTGGGGTCATCTGCAAGCTTGCTGAGGGTGCACTCAACTCCCCTCATCCAGATCCCTGATAAAGACATGGAACAGGGCTGGCCCCAGTGCTGAGCCCTGGGGAACCTCGTGTGACTGGCCAACAGCTGCAAGTGGCACCATTCACCTCCACCCTCTGGATATCTGGGCCCAGATATCCAGACTGGTTTTTTGCTCAGTGAAGAGTGCACCAGTCTAAACCATGGGCTGCCAGCTTTTCCAGAATGCCATGAGACGGTATGAAATGCTTTGCTGAAGTCCAGGGAGACACCATCCACAGCCCTTTCCCTCTTCCATTAAGTGGGTCACCAGGTCATACGAGATCAGGTTGGTCATGCAGGACCTGCTTTTCCTAAACCTGTGTTGGTAGGCGCTGATCCCTTGTTTGTCCTGTACGTGTGATGGCACTCAAAGTATCCACTCCTTAACTGTCCCAGACACCAAGGCCAGGCTGATATGCCTATAGTTCCCTGGATCCTCCTTCCAGCCCTTCCTGTGGACGCGTGCCACATCAGCTAACCATGTTTTGAAAGAACAAAGCCAAAACTAAGTACACCAACAGTTCTTTATCTTGAGATATTGGCACTTTGGTGTACAGAGAACAATTTTCTTAACATTTCCTAATTTGTCTGGAGCACCAATAAATAGTGGCAAATTTATTAGAGTTGAAAGATTTAACTTCAGTGTTTCAGCTACTTTGCTTTCAATTTACTAAGAGTTTTCAACTGCAATTTATGGCTAAAACATCCTGGATCAAAGGTATGGAGCAATAATCAGTTAGAACTCGTTTTGTCACCAATTTCTCCTGGCATATTCTATCAAGCTTTTAAGATAGCTGGATGTGTGTATTTCTTTCAACTACTTGTCCCTGGCACCAAGACTCAGAAACAGTTAATGCAATTACATTTCATGCACTTACCCTCATAAAATCATGACAAACTCTTTTGGTGGCATTCCCTGACATTCAGGATTAAATTTTGCTGGAAGGGCTTTGTGGTCCTCTTTCTTTTGCTGTGGCAACATTGACATTGATCAGCCACTTGCCAGAAAGCTAAACAAAGTCAATAGTGTTTCTCCCCTTTAACCATCTCACCATAACTCCACCAACTGAAAAGGATGGCACAAGAGAAAGCTGGATTATCCACCATACTCAGCCATCCCATATACCACATACTGATTCTCAGGGAAGACAAGGCTCCTGAGAAGACAGGTAAAAGCTGACTTTATTATCCATACAGCAATATCAAGTCTCATTTAACCTATATTCCAGAGTGACACAAAACACAGAATGAAAGACAAGAAACGACGGATGTATCAGTGGACTTAACTTTTATTGAGGGGAAAAACGGGTTTACACATAGCTGTATGTTTTTCCATCCATGTTTTCTAAACTCCAAAAAGGACTGGAAACGAAACTTGCTCCATCATTATTTCAATACCAAAAAGTTGCCAGTTTTTTCTTTCATGAACAGCAAATTATATAACTAATTGCTATGTTCAATAAATACTTTTTTCTCCTGCACCAATTAAGAGGAAATATTCAACCAAGTACAACAAAGACCCCAGGAATTTAAGTTTTAACTTCAATTATTATCCACTGCGTAGCAATCCAGAAACTTTTTTCTATAAAACACAGCCTTAATTTTGAGTGTACAAGGATCTACTCACCCAGTCAGTCAAATACCAAATTTTGCTCTAGCTCAAATAGTCTACTCTCAAAGCAACTACCTGACCAAAAAAAAAAAAAAAAAAAAATTAAAAAAAATCCTCTGGTTCATGACTATCTAAGCAAATTTGTCATTACAGAAAAGGCTCAAAGTCATTACTTGTTTATCAAAGTAACAGGTAAACATTTTAACAGAAAGATTAACAAGTTACTTGGAAATGCAGGTTTATGTTAAAGTATCCGAGTGTGTATACTACATATGACATGCAAGCTTTAAAAATATCAATACTCTCTTCTGATTAGTCAGGAGTCCAACTGTTTTAAAAACGAAATAGGAATGACTTCCAAAATGTATCAGCACTTTGGGTTCTCTATTTCATTTTGCTCAAGATGTTCTACTACACAAAAACTACAACAATTACAATATTCAAGAGTATTACAATAAGAAGGGATGGAAAATAGGAATATTTCAACTGAAAATATGTATATTCTAAACGAACCAAAGACTTGTGAAAGAGCTGGAAAGAGGACAAGAAAGGGAAGATGGAAGGGAAAGCCGTAGGGATGCTAAAAGATCTGAACTTTGTATTTAAAAATCAAGTCCTCAATTGTAACTCTTCTGATCTTCAGTAGCGCCCTGGAAAAACCAAAAGATGACAATTACTAATCACACAACCATAAACTAACTGTACATATGTTATTTCAGCTTAGCTGTGCCCAGCTTTTTTTTGCTTTCACATTCAGAATTGCCATTGATAAATTCATGCAACAACAATGTTTACATGAGTCAGATTCTATTTATTCACTCGTATTTACTTACTTGGACTATAGGAACGGGATCTTGATCGCGATCGGTATCGACTATAATAAGGCGATGGTGATCGTCTCCTTTAAAGGAAATTAAAAAAGAAACCAAACAACATCCATTATGAAAGAAGCCTTATTCACATCACTTCTACAGAACAGAACCACTTCCTTAGCACTGAAAGACTTGGCCTGCATGAATGATTTCGGCTTTATTTGGCTGTGGCTTACAGTTATTTAACAAATGCTTTTATATTTCTCTATTTGATGTGTTTAAAATGGTAAGATATTCCCAGACAAAGAATTTAATAAACTCTCATTAGCCTTACAAACACATGAAGTGCTTTTCCAGATGCCTACAATTCTTGTTGAACAACATTCTCTGAAACCAGATAACTTTCAAAACAGAGAGATGGTTATGAAATGTCAAGCATTAAAAATCCCATCTACGAATAATCCATTTTTAAACAGCAGTGTGTATCAGCTGTCCCTAGTTCTATATACAGCATAGAAAAATTAGTTCCCTTTTCATCTGTCCACTTGATTCCTGGGGTACATGCTCTACACCTCCTTCGCACAGCAAAATTAACCCCTTGCCCAACTGAGTAACCAAATTTTACATAACCACTGAAGATTCGGACTACTTAATCCCACAAAACCTAAGGGAATGAGGCTCTACCACATAACAGGCATGTATGCAGAATATTGCTACAAACTGAATAACATGTTTTGTCACCCAACAAATTTTGTACTCCCAACAAATCCACTGTTCTTACAGAAATAAAATAACAATTAGATACCTGTATCTGTAGTCATATTCTTCATATCTGTCATAGCCTCTGTCATACCCTCTATCATAATATGAGTCCCGGCGACGACCTGCTCCACCTCCACCACCTCCTCCACTGCTATTAGGGGTAGAAAAAAAAAAACCGAAACAAAAAACCCCTTCATATATCTACTCTTCATTTTGATTTAAATTATTAGATAAAAAATATAAATTATTTTAATTCTTTATTTTAAAGTGGTCTTGTAAATCAGACACTTAAGACTACGCCACAAAACAAATCTACAAACAAAATATTTACATAAGAATACCTTCAAAAACTCCCAGAAAAACAAGGGATTTAATTCCCATCAGTATCAAAGACAAATAGGCACCTTAGTATTTGAGTATGCAAAGGATGCATTAATTGATCATGCTGGATATTATTTTGTAATAATAGCTCCTTCAGTATTTTTATAAATAAAGATATAAGAAAATACAGTAGGATTTAACAGTATATGTGAAGTATATGGGAAGTAATGTATTCTTTATATTAAGAACTTTGTGATAAAATACAAATTGGCATAACTCTAAATGTTTTTAGAAGTACCTGGAGTTCTATTTCTTCAACCAGACTCCAGCATTCAGTTTAAATCCATTGAACTTACTGTGTTGGCCTGCCCATGTATATGCCTGGGGTGGGTGTATGTGCTCTCTTGGTGATTGAGTAATCCACTCGAATCCTCCTGCCATCCAGCTCCATTCCATTTGCATGCTCCATCGCCTGCAGGAGAGACAAGAACAGGGATGTAAAATCTGCATCCTACTGGTAACTATGGAAGGCTATGTACAAACACATTATTTTCCACCAGAAAAACAAGCCCTGAACTTGTCTTGTTTAGACTAGTTACTAGTGCCCCACTGTGGCGAATGGCTCATCTCTTGTCCCTGGGCCTGCCTGCCGCTGGTGTTACAGGACCGCACTGGGGTGGCGGACTAATGCGACTCTCAATCCCTTCTTAAGGGAGCACAGGCTAACCACTAACACAGCCACTCTCCCTAGACTTTATCTTCTACCCATCTGAAAGGTAAACTGAAAGTCAAAACAGCTTTTTTCTGAAAACTGCATCTTTCCCACCGCCGCCTCTGACCCAGAGGGGACGGGCGGATTCAAAAGCTGTGCAAAACAGTGGCTTCCTGTAGGGTGCATATGGCCGGATTACTGCTCGTCGGCTGCCATTTCATGCTCTCCCAGCCTCCTGCCATCTCCCTTACAAGGACCTACTTCAGCAGAGCTTAGTAAAATGGCGGGTTCAGCCTACATGGATACCTAATTACAACCTTCCTCCCCACTCCCTCTCACAATAGCAGCGCCTAAGTGATACACACAAGGGTCTGCGCTCAGGCGCCTGTGCCTTCAGACCCGCCCGCAGCCCCTGCACGCACTCGCTGGGTGTTCCAGCCCCAGCTTCTCCACTCTGAGAATCAATACAATGGCCTTTCACAAACTCAAACCATCAAAGTAAGTTTTTCAAAGGAGCACAGCATACTTTTGAGAATTATATTCATGCAGCAGTAACCTAAAAACCCAAACCCCAACAAACCCACAACAGTTAATTTTAACAGCTAATGCTGGACTTGAAAGGATTTTTTTAAAATTTGCTTTTCAAATTTTAATAGCTTTTATTAGCTGATACAGGATCTCTGAAATACCAATACACACCACTTACTTCTCAACACTACGCACAGAACTCAGTCCAATATACATTATTTTAATTTTTCATGTGTGGAGAAGAGACACTTACAATCTTGAGTTAAAGATTGCTATTTTTTATCTGCAAAAAACAACACCCAACCTCAAAACATGAATGTACCCCTAAGCAGAGCATTTTTTTCTTTTATTTTAAAATAGTAATACATTTATTCAAAAATCTAACTTTTTGCAACTCTAACCAGAGCCTTACTGAATTTACACACAAGTCAAAAAGGAGATACAGAAATCTGACATCCACATGATTTAACTGCTGTGCCCAACTGGAAGTGACTGATGATCACAAACCTATTTAACGAGACTGAGTCTGTATTTTAATAATGCTGTTTGTGTCCGTACTATACCGCCACCTAGTGATTTGTGTTCCTGCACAAAACTAACTACATTTAGCCAAATGCAAGGCACAGCAAAGAGCATTTCAACAACATACACTCAGGTATATTTTGTGACTAAAACATTCTCCTCAGCTTTAGTTTCCTAGACTTAACACCTTTTTTTTTGGAAGTCCTGTTCCAAGGACAATCTAAATTAAAATAAATCTGTGCATGCAACCTAGAAAAGTATGTGTGCACAAACCTAAAAATGAAGGCTGCAAGTATCTGGCTGAAAAATTAACTTCATGATGACAAGCATCTTTCTGGAAATGCAGCAAGTTAACTCGTAAGAAATTTTCTGCTTCATGGCATTTTTAAGTCCCGTCAACAACTTGCAGAATAATTAGCTTAGCTGACAAGAAGCCACCTCAAATCCAGAACATCTGGCACGTGTGTCTTATTCAGTTAAGCTAACAAACACCTCTTCAAAGGGAAGAGTTCTTTGACAGAGAGAGCAATAGAGAAGAGTAACATACCAGCAAGAGAAATGAAGAGTTAATTTTGAGAGTTGACTGTTTGCTTTAGAAATACTGGGAAATGTGTCACATTTCAGTGGATAAAGATTAGTTCACAGTTACCAGACTGCATGGAACTCCTGACACCCTTGTCATAATGTCTGATGTCCTACCCAATATTAAAACATTAATTTTCTTACAGTTCAGCAGCTGTCAGCAGTAACTGCCAACTGAAAAAATTAAAATAAGTAAAATCTTTAATAGATATAAAAAAATAATAAAGCCTCTTACAGTTCTGACTGCATCCCTTAAATGCAGAAAAGCCAAAACCTACAATAATTAATTGTATGGAACAGTCCTATTCAGTAATTAGCAACTGGAAATTCCTTCTAAAGATGTTCCCAGATTCTATGCACCACTCTTAACGTGCACATCTCAGGTCTTTGAAGCAAAGTGCCTTCAGTTGACATTACTAGGTAAGGACTGCTGCAAGATGACCAAGAACCCTCTTTGAAAACCTGCATTCACGTAACTGATACCAAGAGTTATTTATTTTGCATGAAGTCTGTAAAAATATATTAGTGATCCTTGTCACTGGCATTTCTGTGCTTTACTGAAAGTTCAAGTAGTTTACAAGAAAATTTTGGATTTTACAGTTTTATGGTATGACATATTCAAAATAAATTTCAGTTTCCTTTTCTTGCTGTCTTCGGGTATGCATGACTGCTGTGTTAAGGATATTTAAGTGTCAAAAAGAAAAAACTGCACACTCTCTAACAATGCAGAAGACATTCTCAAATACCCTTTACGATAATCAAATAAAACTTTTTAAAGAGAAAGATCAAATAATACTGGGGTTTAAGACACAATGCCCTCTTAGGAGTCTTCAACCATCAACAATCTATTTTTATTACAACATAGACTCTTTTCCAAATATCTGAATGGTGTTAAAAGACTTGCATGGCTTTTGCAAGAGGACAGTAAGCAAGAAAACAGGATTGCTATAGACATATAATATTAATTCTGGTAGGGAATGTGAAGGAAAAAATTGTTTTGTAGGCTAGAATACACATCTATATGTTTGCAGTAAGAAAGCAGAGAATCAGGATTCGGAATGGCACAGGTTCAATCTTGGATGACATTTTAAAAGTTTTACACTTTTAAACCTTGAACAGACTGTCCATAGTAACAAAACTTATTATCAGTAAGGTGTTAGTTTGACAAAACCAGCAGTTCCCAAACTTCAGAATTGTCTCCAGTGGCTCAAAACAGTCAGAATGCATTAACTTTAACAAGTATTTGAATTCTATTTGTCGTTTAATACAGTATGTAATGTTTTCTGTATGTATGAGCAGTTAGGTAGAGTAAAGTTTGGAAACAACTTTTAATTACATGCACAAACTTACACAGGTGCCTGGTATTAGTTAAGCAATCAAGAACTCCCTGAAAAAACTAAAGACTTTCAGTTTGGATAGCTACCTTCAGTAACTTGACATCACTACCAAATCAGCAACATACAGACTGAATACACTTAAACAGTCAAACATGAGCAGTTTATACTGTGCCTTATTTTGAAAATGTGTTTTCACAATTTAAAAATAACTATACAAGGTACAGTCTTTTTTTTTTTTTTCCACTGTGGTTTTGGGGGTTTCTTATTTGTTTTTTATTGGAAATTCTTTCCTACTGTATTTAACACCACTGATAAAAACATAATCTCCACTCTATCACAGCCACAGCAAGGGATGAAAGACACAATGGATTAGATTCCCCCCTCCAGTGTACAGATTACTGGTTCAGTTCTGAATTTACTGAGGACAACTGAAAGAAAATTCTTGAAAAAAAACCTGATGGAATTAATAAAGAAACTTATCTTTTTACACCTGCTGCAGTGTTGCAGTCTGCAAAGTTCAAGGCAAGTGTCCATTTCACTTTCAAGCAACAGTCAATTTACATTCTCTAGTTAAGAGATTTTTTAAAAATACAATATTGGCAATGGTAACTTTTAAACATAAACAGAGATGAGCTTAAGCATCAATTGATGTATTCTCTTTAAAGCATACTTTAGAGTTTCTGATTCAAGGAACACAGGATTTTAGAGAACCAGAATGAAAAACTGGATGTTTCTGCAAGTACTAGCAATTGCATGGTATTTCAAAGTCTCCAGAAGTCTGTAACTTGCAATTCCAAACATTTGAGACCTTCTAGTGCTCGCTTCTAGTATATCAAAGGTTGGTTTTCATACCACAAACAATACCTAAACCACTTCTTCAACAAACCATGGGGATTTTGTTCCAAAATGTGGGTTCTAAGCTAGTCTGCTTGCACCACAGATCAAATGTTTTTCAAATTGAACTGATAAACCCCATTATTATTCTGGTCTTTGGCAACTGCATTATGTTAATGGTTTGTATTGATTGTTAATGAACAGAACTTCAGAAAACAGCTCTGGAAAGAGGGTCAAAACTCTGAAGAACATCTAACCAGCATCAGAAAATTCCATATTGCCAACAGCTGCTGTAGCTGACGCCTCTTAGATGAGTTCCTCCTACAGACAGTACATTCACAGTAGCCTCAGTTTAAACAACTAACATTTCACAGCCTGAGCTACTGAAAGGCTGGTTTAGCAGCATACGAAATCCCTGGTAACTGTAGTAAGAACTATGTTCCTAGAACAGCCAGCACTTTTCACTCATCATCTTCTCAATTTACTGTTAACCCTGACACAATCAGTTCCCCCCCATCAACTGTATTTTTTTCTCATCCTAGTAGACAGAAGTTTGTGATCCTTTTAAACAGAGGAAAAAATCCTTATGTGATGGGCAGATGAATATCCTCTATAATTTAGTGAAAATATTGCAAAACAATGTGACAACACTGGCTCCATGCCAGCATTGCCAATACTCTGAAGAACTATGTAAGACATTGTGAGAAACAAGTCTTCAACAGATGTTTACAGATACTGCCCTTTGCATGTTGCACATGTAATTCTGAGGACTTGGAAAAGGGTGGCCAAGTTAAGACACTGCACCACCACCCAGGGCAAAAAAGCAATACCAAACATTTAAAAATAAACCAAACAACTTTTTGAAATAAAACAACTTCATAAAAACCAAAACCCTCTATACCCATTCTAAAAACAGGTGGATAATAACAGAAGTTTTTCAAACAGGCTTTGAACAAGCTCACAGACAAGAACATTGGCACAGCAAACCCTCAGGTTTCTAGACAACCATCAGACATTTATCAGATGTTTCCTAGACACCCATCAGCCCCTGACATTTATTGTCTGCTATAACACTTTGAACTAAAGACAGTGTCCATGAGCATCATCAATATGGGTCAAAATCTAAGAAGCCAGTCAAGTATTATTCTGCAAACACTATACCACTGCAATAAAACACATCTGATGGAAAAGGAACCTTCTGTCTGATCACAAAGTTTCATCTTAACCTTGGTAGAGTTTCAAACAGAATAGAACATATTCCACAAGTAATCTCCTGGATTGGACACATGTCTTGAAAACTTCGTTCTCAGTCCTGTTAAAGTGGAATGATGCTCTGACAGCTACTCTACCTCGTAGTTATCAAAAGCTAAAGCTCTCTTCCTCTTTACAAGCAAGATGATCATGAACAGCTAACAACAAGGTTGCTATAGTGTCATAATCTGAATTCTGAAATTTTAAAACAGTTTAAGTAAAAATAACCTTTAAAACTGCCACTTTGGTGTTTTTAGGAGAAGTGTGAAGTACCACCTTTAAGAAATGCTATTTTACATTGTCTTTAGATTCCCACCACTTCGAACTAGTTGACAACTCAAAATGTCTTTACCACCATATGGACACTGTACCACTTGGTTTCAGAATCATGACCCACAGCAACATTTTAACCAGTTCAATAACTGATCCAGTTTGCAAAAGTGGTAACCAGGGATGACAAAGATCCTGAGGGATTTCAGCTGCAAGAGAATCCATGCACAACTGACACTGATCAATCTTTAAGTTATGAAAGTTCAAACATAACTACTCACAATCAATCTGGTGCCAAATTTTATTATTACCTGTATTTCACACCACATCTGCTGAGAAGCTTCCCTCTGCTACCTCACCTGAAGTGCAACAGTGAAGATTATGGAAAATCCTCATTTTTTTGTAGAGTTCTACTCTCATTTAATCCACCCATCTTTAAAAAAGCTGGAATTTAGTTCAACATCTCATCTCTTTATTTAGATATTTAGGATGTTGGGGGTTTGGGATTTTGGTTATTTTTACTTGATTGGAGCTTTTAAATCATTATTAAGAGGAAAGTTACTTACTCAGAATAGAAGAAATTATTGCTTTTATGCATATTCAACTTCTCAGACTATCTTCCCAACAGAGAATTGTTTCATTTCCTACAGGGCCTGTAACAGAATTTCAAACCTACAGCTATCTATATCTATCTATATTTATATATCTCCCCTTTTTCTATACCAGCTGCCACTTATTGCCATCTTTAAATCCATCCTCAAGGCCCACAAAATAAGTCAAATAAACAAGTCTTTCTTCTGTCCTTCTAGCCGAAGTATTTCAGTTATTCAAGTTCCAGGTGTTGGGAGGGTTTGCATCCTTTCCCCCTCTTCAGGCACTAACTCACTGGGGAAAAAATGGATTTAATTACATTCCAAATTATTTCAGTTCCTGCTTAAGGCTCTAATATTTACTTCTGTATTTCTGAATGCAAGTAACATCCTTTTTTTTCTTTGCATTCCAGTTTCATAGCATCTGCCAAGACAGATTTATACTAAACAAATTACTTCATGCTATTTACATGGAACATTTCAAGAAATGCATGGTGTCATGCATGACCATTGCCAATGGCAACCAGCAAAAAAAACTACTTCTAAAGACAGATGAAGCTGTAAAACAGACAAAACTGGTACAGGAATGTGTCAAGGAATACTGTGCAAATATTTTGGATGTGAAATGTTTTATAAAACTGTCACTTTTTCAAAATCCCAACAAACTCAGTGTGCAAAGAAACACAAGGTTACAAGTTAGAGAGAGTAGGCCATTAAAGACAGACGGAAATACAACTATCCACCCCATTAAGCACTCTCTCAACCTGTCCAACTGAAGAGTGTAGGAAAATACACAGGGACACTAAAGGAAGTTGTGTTTACTTTTACTCACCTCTATAAGCTGCAACAACCACACACGAATACATCTACAAACACTACTCTTCCCATAAACTGATTTCAGCTGGATCATACCAGAAATCAAAGACAAGAACTAAGTATAGTTCAATCAAGTAATCCACAAACAAGGTTTTTAAATTAAAGTATCATCAAGTAGCAGCAGAGCTCTTATTTTTCAGTTCCTGATAGGTTCCAGAGCTGTCATCCTCCCTGCCTTCAATACTAAGCGATCTACAAGGAGAGGAGTCATATGTAATATCTCCTTCTAAACTTACCAAATGCACACAGACTCAAACAGCAAATCTGAAACATTAGCCCAAACCTATTAATCCATAAACAAGATGAAGTCTGTGACTCAGTTTGTCCCAAAGAAAGAGATAATCTCACAATGCAGGCTTAAAGACTTTTTTTTAGAGTGTCTCTTTACTTTTAATAGCAACTTTATCTATGAATTTCAGTAAATGTGGTAAAGTTGACAGTATCATTACAGGGGTAAAAAAACTACTACTTACTGTGGTGAATCATAATACAGGCTGCTGTTCTTATTCTTTAGTTCTTTCCTTACAGGTAAGTTATACTAACAACTCAGTCTAGCTATAAACAGCTATCTGCACAGTTAGGAAAGCAACTGACCAAGACACACATCAACACAAACTCCACTATTTTTCAAATGCATGATGACATGCTTAAGAGAAGAAAATGCAAAGGGAATCTCCAGAATTTTGATTCAGAAAACAACCTTAAAAAGTTAACTCCCAAAATGTCTCAAAGATACTATAGACATGGAAGCCTCCAAGATTTACTTTCATTTTGAAGCAACAGACTAAAATTGAAGTCCAATGCTCACTGGTGATTCAATGCAGACAGTTTATGCTCAAAATCTGCCCAAGCAGCTGAACACTGAACTAAAATGCTTCATTTGTTTAGAAGTGCCATGTTGCTTGAACAAAGTCTTTTAAATTAATCTCATAATGAGAACCTGCTACTGAATACACACTCAAAAACTAGCTTGTTTCGGTTTTTTTACAGTTAATTAACGAAGAGAATGTATAAAGAGCACACCTGCAAAAAGCAGTAAAGCATGCACTTACCTCTTTAGAATCATCAATTCTCTCAAAATAAACAAAAGCAAATCCTCTTGATCGTCCAGTCCGTTGATCATAAACCACATTGACACCAGTCAAAGGTCCGTAACGGGAGAAGACTTCACGTAAATCTCTCTCAGTAGTGTACAAACTGAGACCAAACACTCCAAGACAGGTATTAGGATCTGGATTAGCCTGGTAACACAAATGTTCAATTAATTAAAATATTCTTATATTAAAAAAAAAATCAATTATTAAAAAAATTCATCTGAAGAAAACTGAACACAGGTTATTACAAGGTTTAACACTTTAACAGTTATTCTAATTGTAAGACAGTTTCAAAAAGCAACTACTTTCACAGGTTTTTATTTTAGAAAAAAGACCAAGACTAACTTTCCGTGTTGGTGAAAATTCAGTTGATAAAATTTAAGCATTCTGATTCACAGAAAAGTTATAAAGCAAGAGAAACCCATGTTATTAGTATTTCATACTGAAATTACCAACAAGGGGCAGATACCACATACAAATCTGTGCTGAGAACAGGTCTGGCAGCCTGAACTCCCATCTTCAGCCCATTTGCATGGTCATCACAGGCACTAAAGAGCGCACACGGACTCCAGCTGCCCATACTACATGTGACCACTTGCGCTCCTAAGCACAGATAACTGAACTGTAATTTATCTTCTACTGAAACTTCCTCCCCTTAGCATTTCCTATCCAACTATACTGAAAGTCAATATTTACATTTGAAAGTTAATCTTTCCACTTGTAAATGGGATGAAAGTCACCTGCTTCTTTTATCTAGAGAGCAACAAGTGTGGAAGGCCAGTTCTGTGAAACTGTAATCCAAATGCATGCATACTTCTCCAGAGCAAAACTCTTGACTCTGTGACATGATGTGGGATTACTTAATAAATTTCACTTCAACCAAAGTCAAATATGCAGTAGTACAAGGTACAAGCTCTCTTTTAGGTTCAAAATTTCTCTACATGCCAGAGAATGAATACTGAGTGCCAAATCCTCTGTAAGAATTATTTTGATCAAAATCAACATGTTTTTCAGTTAAACTTCTGGCACCTTTAATACCAGATGCAGCAATTTAAAACACCAGCAACAAGCGCAGAGATTTAATGTTTCTGCCAAAATAACAACTGGAAGTTGACACAGCTGAAATTTGTATTTCAGTTTCAGGTAAGTCATCTGTGCACAGTAATTTATGCCTCAGAGACTGCCTTTCAGGCTAATTCAAAGAGTGAAAGGTTTAGATCTTCTGTCATGTTCTTTTCAGCGCATCTGTTCAGGAACCTATTGTGAAAATAAGATGCCTGCACTACTCATATATTTGAAGTTCCTTTCTTTCCATTTGTCAAAGTTCTGTTTTAAGACATGAATCTTCTTCAATTTCTTACTATAGCTGAAGAGCACAACAAAACCTGGAAGTTTGAAATTCAAGAAATTTAATTATACACATCCAGATATGTATTTTTTACTCTGTATTTCAATCTATCTGATAATTCAATGGCACTGACAGTTATACTCATTACTGAACTCCTGAAAGTATAATGAAATCCGTCTTTTAAATCATTGTTTGGGTAAATTCCTCTACACACCCATGCCTGTTGCCCTTTTATAACATCCCTCTTACACTTAAACCCTATTACCTTTTCTGAGGCAAGAGAAGTACTGAGAACAGTCTGCAGACCCTAAGTGCCAACTGACAAATGCATCAACCACTGGAAGGCCTAAACTGAATGTGGAGGACTAAAGGGCAGCTTTTATATTAGTTTTTTGTACTGCCTCCCATCAACCCAGTATGCAAGCTTGCTCTACAAGAATAGAAGTGACAAGATTGCTACCAATTTTCCTGGTGTCTTCAGGACCTTGTTATTAAGGGGACTTCAAATCTGTCTGATTTCAGTTTCATTGTGACACTACTAGTGACACTACTTAGAATTACTGAGAAATTCACTGTGAAAACACAGTGTTTCATGAAGTCACTTCAAAGACAGAAAAGTGTCTTCACATAGCGGTGTCCTAATATTTCCTAAAGTAGTAAAGTGTATTCTTCCACTTTTTACCAGAAAATCTGCTAACCTGCTGAAGTTCAGCTATTTCTGCCCATTTTTCAAGACACTAGATTAAAATTTACTTCATAGTGATTAGATGCTGGCAACAATCCACAAAAAGCTACTACGAACACTGCCTCATAACATCTTAAGCCACTGCACGTTAGCACTGCTGGAGTCTTGCATTTTCCACACTCTTGTCTTCTCCTTCACATCGTATTACCTGCTCCTGATGATCTGCATCACCAAGGCAGGCCTGCAAAAAAAACCTGTATGCTTTTTGACAGAATTAATAAAAAAACTGGGAGACTAAATCAGATTAAAACTAGAAGGATCAGAAATGGACCACTGCCCTCAACAAAGAAAAGGCAGTGTTGTGCAATGACACTCACTTAGATCAGCCTGAAGTGATGTGAAACCAGAAGCTAAGGCACTGTAACAGATTAGACAAACTGCTGGAGTGGAGGGCTATGAAGAAGATTAGGGGATTGAGCCACCTGTCTTATGAAGAAATGGTCAGAGAGCTGGGCCTCTTTAGGCTAGAGATGACTAAGAGGGGATCTTCTCAATGCATACAAATATCTCAAGGGCAGGCATCGTAAAGATGGGGCCAGACTCTTCAGCGCTGCTCAGCAACACAACAAGGGAAATTGGCACAAACTGAAACATGTTAAGTTCCATCTAAATATGAAGAAAAGCTTCTCTGAGGCTGACCAAGCACTGAAGACACTGACCAGAGAGGTTGCAGAGCTCCTTCTAGAGATGGTCAAAACATGCTCACATGTGATCCTATGCAACCTGCTCTAGGTGAACCTGCTTTAGGGGGGGGTTGGACTAGCTAATTTCCAAAGGCCCCTTCAACCCCAACACTTCTGCCATTACAAAGGACACTGGGAGAAATCTCTCAGAATGACACGATTAGTATCTCAGATCTGGTTGGTGTAGCTATACTTTCTCCTGCTCATACAGAGACACTTCTCATTTACATTTTGAGAGACTCACTGCTCCTCCTTTTCAAAACTGTAAATTTTTCTAGTCTATTATAAAGATTTACATATTACCTAATAACACAGGGCTTTACTTCAAGGTAAATCAAATTAAATAATCAGAAGCATACAATCACAAATGACCTTCAACACAAGCTCTATAAGCAAATAAACACTTGGGAATTTCCCTCTATGGATCCCCATGTCAACCTTATCACTACTGTCAAGTTGCCAGCACGCACAGAGAAGGTCTAATTTTTGTAAAGGTTACATATACTTAGAAGCATTAAAAAAAAAAAAACCACAAGAGTTCAACTTCTAGAACTGATGGAAGCAGATGTCACCATATCTGCACTTACTGACTTGCAATAGAATGTTTTTCAATTAATTTCTACAACTTCCCTGCCAGCTGCAGGCCAAGAAATAAGTGCCTAGCTGTAAGGACAGAGATTGCTCCACACATACTGCTCACTCATACCCAATTCCCATACCCCCCAGTGACAACACAGCAGGTCAAACTCAGCCTGTAGGTAACCTGGACTTCACTGATATGAACAACAATTTTTTTTTTTGATACTCAGCCTTTATGAACATGACATACTCTGCTGCCTGTGTGCCTTCTCCTGTTGGACATTGGAGAATGACTACGGCTCCTTCGACGACGGTATTCTGGTGTGTATGATCTGCTTCGAGAACGTCTCCTATGGGAATGAGAATGGGATCTGGAACGAGTGTAACGTCTGTGAGAATGTCTTCTGGACCTGGATCTTCGACAAAGAGAAAGCCTTTAGTCAGGTCACATGCACATAATGTATTGAACTGCAAATGGTACATTTTCTAGAGAAAAACCTCTACAATTAAAACAATTAAGCTTCTTCCACATTGAACATCTAAAGATTGCATGGATCTCTAATAACCTGCTTGGTTATTTTTAACTGTTTACCATTTTTAACTGTTTGACAGTACTTCTGGTGTATACTGAGGATTATATTCTTAACAATTTTCAGGAATTTCAGGATAAAAGTTTAAACTTTTATCAGCTTGGCTGTTTATCTAACTAACAATTGCAAAGTGACACAGAAACAGATATGCCACAGTGTACTGTTTTGACTGAACAGCTGAAAAATCTGGCAGCACTGCAGTATCTACAAGTGAGGTTTGTCTAGGCATGAAAACCACTTCAGACAAAAAAACAAACACAAAACCTAAACACTTGCTTAACTCCTCAAGCATTTCTTTGCACACATCTTGCTGATGATCAGCTCAGTTTAAAACAGGTAGGTAATAATCTGGCTAAACACCACAAGAAGAGAACCTGTACATTAGCTGAACTTTGGCAATTCAGAGCACAGTAACTCTTTCAGTTGTTCTGGTATAAAGCGCATAAATAGAAAAGATGGATTACTGATCTCTCCCAAGAACTAGGAAAGAGGAACAACCTAAGACTATTCTGCCATCACTACAAATGCTGTTTTCCGGTTTCTCTCTTGGTTTACTAAAGATTCAGTAGCTCTCCCCATTTGCAACAGTATGATGGTAAAAGGGAATAGAGAAGATAGGTATTATAAATCAAGTGATATTTATGGCATATTTAGAGGAAAAAAGCAAGACATTCCTCTTCTGTTCTGTGCAAGCTCTGTCAGAACCAAAAGCTATAAAGCTTTACCTCCACACATCCATACTTGGGGTAGAAAAGGACAGAGAAGGACATGCGCAGCATTGAAAAATGAATACAAATATTAAAATTCTCATAAATCAAGAGCTATCTACACCCTGTTGAAGATGTAGTTTTGGTTATGTTTTTAAAGCCTCCAATGAAAGAATGTAAACAACACTCCCAAGCAGTGTTTTCCAGTATTTCCAATAGCTAGAGAGCTTACTCTTTTTATCTAACCCTGACTGCCTTCGCAGCAGGTCTCAGTTGACCTTTTTTTTTCCCCTGAAGGAGAGATCCACCCAAGAATTCTCCCACAAACCATTTTGGGAGAAGGAAGCAGGAGCTTCACAGAATTGAAATGCAATCCCTTCTCTCTCTTCTGGAAGAGACAAACCTACGTATTTCAGTTGCGATTTCTATGTTACCACTTCTACTTATAGCACTTTATTCATACCCATGAAATTACTCCCCAATTTTGTCCACCTATATGAGCACAAACATGCAAATTAACATATCCCTATTAATACATCCCAAAAAGTTTATAGTTTTTACAACAGGGGAAAAGAAATCTCATCAACCTACCAAAACAACAGCAGTAACACTGAGTTGACATGAGGAACTTTGTGAACATACCTTGATTTTGATCTTGACCTAGAGTGCGATTCAGAATGTTTGGAAGCCCTCGATGGACTGCGAGATCCTGACCTGCTCTCTGATTTTACACGAGCAGGACTCCCAGCTGGAGATTTTGACTGGGAGCGAGACTCCTAACAAAAAAGACAGTATTAAAAATGGTATTGGTTGTGTAAATGCCTAACTCCTAACATTTAAAGTACAGTAATTCTATTATATTGATTGCTCCTGAAAAACAAATGGTTAGGCAATACCCTCCAAAAAAATTTCATTTTGCTAACCCACTGTTAATATTGTATGCTTGCCTCAAATAGGTCCCTGCTTGAACCAGATCACCAATTCTCTATTAACTAAGTAATCATGCAAATTCATCTACAACTTGATCATACAGACACTGGAACATAAACCATACATTTACTTAACCTAGGACCCATTCATTCTTCCAGATTCTTTTAATTCTACTTCACTCTTGCTTTCTACTTTTCTTCATTCTTCATTGAGTTTTTCATTTTTCATACTTCGTGCATTCTTCCCCAATTCAAACAATTCATTATAGCCTTAAAAAAATATTCAAGTGCTTCTATCTGACCAATCTTCTGTTCAATTTTTTCCCCCATTCAATTTTAATTTTCTGATCTTTAATACTTTTCATTAGCCTTCTTTTATCTTGATTTATCTTCCACATTCTTGGAAAAAACTCTTCAATCTCTTCACGAACATTAACCTTAATGGAAAAAGAACATTTAGTATATTTAAGCACGTGGGGATTATAAAACTCTGCTGGAGTTCAGATGTTATCTACCAAATCGAAAAGCCAGCAGGTAAAGTGCAAGAAACTATTTTATAAAACAACTTTTTTAAAAAAAATCTTTAAAACTGTATAAGTGTCTATGTTCTAACAATGAGCTTACTGAGTTCTCAGTGTTTTACTGTATTTGCAAAACTACCCTCCTCCCCTCTGAGATTTTTTTTGTAAGATACATAGATACACTAAAAACTAATTAGCACAAATATATTGAAGTATTATCAGTGATTCCCCCCCCTACAATAATAACTATGTGCTTCTCAGTATTGAGTATCCCAGATTTTACTCGTACAGATTACTAAGACACTCTCAATTCAACAGAATGGCCAAAGATTTCCAGTCAAAACCTATCTATGCACATACTTACATAATACATGCACATAGGTAAATGCAACATAAATTATTATTCTTCCTACTTTTTCTTTCTCATTGTTATCCTGTTTTCCTTATATAATACATATAAACTATGCATAATAATACAGTTAAAGCAATCCAATAAAAGTAAAAACAGGAATATTTTTTCCTTGCATGGTAAGGCACACAAGAGAAAAACTAGGAAAACAAGCAAACAAAGAGCAGGTTAGGATTTCCTCACATTTTATAGTGTACAGCATTTCTAAGTATCTTATCTATAAAAACCTCTACAGAATAGTATGCTATATACATCTGTAACTTCACAAAATACTTAAATCATAAAGCGCACAGCAAGTTCCCTCCCAAAGGTGTTACATGTCAAATTTATTTCCATTATTCCTCCTCCTGATTGTCCTCAAAATTTTTTCTCAATTTATTTCTTATTCTACCTATGTCCAGATCTGCAGTTTCTATTGCAGTTAAAATTTTTCACTACTTTGGGCTGGAGTTCCTTTCAAAGGATGCTGTCCTCTTATTTCAAAATAGTAAATTCACCAGAAAGGGAACCTGACAGGCTCCTTACTAACAACTATTACAGCCACACTACCATCCCCTTTTACCCTAAGCAAAAGGACAAAAGGACACATGGAGAATATAACTTATTAGAATGACAGGCCTGCCAAACTTTAACAGTGAAGGCCAAATTCAATCCTTGGCTGTTGACAGGTGGACCATATAACCAGTATGCATTAACAGGTTACCCTTATGAAGATGGCTATGTGCTGAGATAACTACATAACTTCACTGAAATAAATTATGTATGTGCCTTTACATATTACCAAACTGGTTTGGTATTTTGACATTTGAAATCCACTGTTCACAATTTAAAAAAAAAAATAAATCTTAGAACCACTAACATGATTTTCTTTATCACCTTGCTTCTGTTTTTATACTCTTCATTGTTTGAGAGTCTCCTAAATTCCTCCCTTTATAACTCATCCCTTGCAACAACTACCAGTTTCTCTGGGAACTACTTGTACTTCTCTCCCTAGGAAAAATGATCAGCTATATAGAAAAACATTCAAAGTGCCACCAAATTTAGAAAACACCCGTCAATAAAAAGACAAAGAATTCCCCCTCCTCAGACACTCCTTCTTCATAAGGATACTGCATTGTCCGTACTTTTTACATTTGAAAGATCAATTTTTGAACAAGAACTCTGGAAACTTGAACAAAGGCAACCCCCCACCCCCAATCCTGCGCAATCTAGAAGTGTTGGGAGGTGTCAAAAATACCATAGACTCAACTGCTCACATACAATGTAGAAGTCAGCTTAGCATCCTTAGGTATTCAACTGAAGCATCTTATGATACCACCCATAGAGTCTTTAATAATATCAGCTATGACAGGAAATCTGTATTAAGTTGCCAAATGCAAATATTACATAATTTCATATAGGTCAAACCCTTTTGAAACTATCTGTTTAAGACCCTTAGGAGTGCATTCACAAATATACAACTTGAAAACTGGAGTGACAGAGGGGACAGGGTAAATTCTTAGAGATTTTAAACCTCCTCAACCAAGTAACTGTAGATGTAAACTGCAGCTGCAGAGCGATTACCTGAGAGCAGTTGCACACTGTCATTGGCAAGCAATTACATCTCATCTTCTGATGTAACATAGTTCACCTAGTTATACCTCCTACAACGCTTCAAAAGGAGACTAAGGGAACCACAATAACATGCACAAGTTTAAGGACTTAAGCATGATGCTAAAAAAATACCTAGTAAGATTTTCATCAGCAAGACTATAGGTAGGGATTAAGAGATTCAGAGCTTCAACGAGTCACAAAGGGAAATTTTAAAGAATTTTTCTCCTCTACTTCTGAATATAATGAAACAATTAGCAAGCTGTAATTTAGTCTATACCACAAACCAACCCAACTGCTCTTCACAAACTATTTATATCCATTCCTCAATATGTACGACAAAAGTATTCAACATTCTTAGTATGTTATCTTTAGCACGAGAAAACAGACACCTTTATTAGCCCAAAGCACTAAAACTTCTCAATTTTGTACCAGTCTTTAAGCAACCTATACATTCTGATCTTAGCTCCATTCTTACCATAGAAACTAAATACAAAGTAAGAGAGAAGGCTAAAATTGCACTTTGGATCCTCACCACTTCCTTATCTTTCTATTCTAAAGATCCTCAGTCATTTAAGGGCCACAGATGAGACTCAGCTTAAACTCAGCTTCTCACTACACCACCTTCCTGCAAAACGGTACCTATCTCAATACCTTGGGCTTCATTATGCAGCTGTCCAGTCACTACTTTCACCCTTAAAAACTTGCAGGCAGATAAGTCACTATCCCCAAGTCAAACTATCCAGATTTGCTGTCACTAGAGCCTGCAGGAAAAGAAACAGAGCTTTGTAATATTCTTCAGATCAGACTTCCCTTTCAAAAGAAATCTTGCATCTGCCAGTAACAATTTTCCCAGGAAAAACCCCTCCCCAAAACACTACAAAAACTCCACCCAAACAAAAATCATACATCCTCTGCCCCCCCCTTACAAAAAAACGAACTCAATTGTAAGTGTGCTTCTTCAGAGTAAGATGTAGTGCCTTCCTCAAATACACACCAGGAAATGGGACTAATGATTCACCAACAATTGGAACTTGGAGCCAAAACTGTAGACAAACACAAAACCTAAGGTTTGCAGCTTTGGTTACTGATTCTCTGGATAAAATGCATAGTTAGAAGCACAGAAGATTATTTTGAATCTTGTTACCTTCTTTCTTCCCAGGAAGAATAACAAAACAACATGCTATGGAAAGGATCTCTCCCCCTCCCTCTGCCACGATCATATAAACCCAGTCATTGAACAACTACCAACAACTGCAGATGCTCCATCTGAGCAAGGTATCAGTCAGTCCATGTATTTCATCCATACAGGCAAAATTGTTTAACTGATCCAAGTTCTATCACTTACATTCCTTGCATCTTTCGAAATAAATCCTACTTTCCAACAGAATTACTATTTTAAAAGCATTTAAAACACTTTTATGTAGAGAATTGCAATAGTGAAGAAGTATTGAAGAAGTATTCTTGAAGAAATATTCTTTCAATTTTCCATCCACCAAGAGAAGGAATGATAAAGAACACGGGGAGGGGGGGGATGACCACGACAAAACAAACAACTAACCAATCAACCCCCACACTCTTCTTTCACACTACACTTCTGAAAGGCTATCAAAATTTAGGGTGAGATGCTAACTAGAAAAAATGAAGTAAGTTTAAACTAAGCTTTCTACAGCAAAGCATGGGAAACGGAAAAAAAAATCATTAAATCACACAGAAATTTCAGGTGAAATTCATTTGAGTTGGGGTGAAAAAAAGGACAGGGCAAAAATACTCTAGCAATACCATTTCTAAAAATCCTGTAACAAGCTCCTACCCAAATTAAAAAAAAATAAATGAAGTCAAACTCTATTAAAAGGTGACAGAAAAACCTAAGCAGTCAAAAAAGAAACGTGAATTTAGCAGCAGCCTACATTCACTGGATAAAGTGTCAAGTTAGAGACATCTCACTTATAAGGACAAGATTACATTTTGACAGGAATCTACTAACTTTCCCTGAAACTCCTAAGAGAAGTTAAATCATTTTTGTTTCATACTATGATCTGTCACTACACTAAAAATAAAATGGCTTAATTAGCTACTCTTCTATAAATATTACAATAGTACACATAATAAGCTTCTTTATAAAAAGCATCTCATAAGTTGTTACCTTGAAGACATGGATATTTTAAAAGTTGCTAACATAAACAAACTTTATGTATTTCTCAATGATCCTACTTATGAAAAGAAAGAAAAAAAAAGGAGGCTTCAGCAATAAACTTTTTGAAATTACAAGTTAATCTTCTCACTGAGGCTTGAAAATACACCTCTTCAGGGAGGATAGTCACTCCTTTACCACACATGGAAGACAGTAAAGAGAATTTGTGTTTAAAACGAGCAGTCTTGCCAGCTGACAAGGTCCAGAACAATACAGAATTTATTAAGCTTGATTAAAACAACAAAAAACAAAAATTGGACTTCCAGAAAACCTCTCCTTTCCCACACTGGTCATTAGATACTGCAAGGTGACCACAACACTCTCCAAGTGAATGCAGAACTCCTGAGCATTAGCAGACCATTGTGTCTGTGTTTCAAAAGGTATGGGAGGCAACGTGCCTTCCCTTCCACAGAGGTGGCAGACTGCCACTGCAAGAGATGGAATACAATACCCAAAAATAAGCCTGACCCCCCGCAACGCTGAAGGGTTTTTTTTTGCCAAAGAAATAATCTCAAAGTTGATGAGCTAGGTAATTCCGTATGTATTTAAGTATTTTGCATCCTAACTTAATGAAGCAAATATAAGGCACTTTCACAGCTAAACTAACCCAAGAGCCACTTGCATAACAACGAGATACGCATGCTTCCTTCAACAAGATGGGCCACACGGAAAATCATACATTTCTTGAAGTGTTTTATTAGATTATGCTATTCATCTCACGGTAACATTCTGCACAGAGTGGGAAGAGGCATCTCATTAGAAAGAAGACAATCAATATAGAGTTGTAAAATGGAATTTTACCTTTGTTCTGATAAAAGGTTTTATCTATTTAGACAAACAGCACATTAACACTGGTAGAAAACTACTAAACTTTTAAGATTGCAGACATCAAATGTTACCAGAAGCTCAAAAAACTAACTGATCAAAGTTTCAAGTGAAGCTACTGAAGTGCAGGTTTGCTCAGACTCCCTCTTGTTCACTGCTCTGGGAAACATTTGAAGTTGCACCACAGACTGAACACCAAATAAACAAGAAACTGTTAAAAATAAAAAAAATATGAAAGGAAGTAAGAGTAGCCTGTCATCTGACAGAAATAAAAGATTAAAAAAGCCTCATTTATCTAATCAGCTCACAAAAAGCATTCAATGGTGATAAATACTTTGACGTTTCCAAGACCAAATCCCTGGATAATAAGCACAACTTAAAATCCCTTTTTTCTTATTAATGTCCATAAACTTAGCTCTAGCACATCCACCATATTTTTAATTCTTCTGTCAATTTGTTTCCACTAAATCGCCAAGCTTGAGGAGGGGGCTTTTCCCTGTTCAACCGGCCACATTCTTAATGGAACTTGCTTAAGTTGAAACAAAACTACACAGAAACAGAGCAGATTTTGATTAGTCTGAGCTTTTAAAAAAAAGTCAATAAAGGAGCGAGTTCAAAAAGAAAAAGCTCTACAATGATTTTATCCAGTTCTTTAGAAATGAAATTTTTTAAATAGTGCAAACGAAGCAGTTTAATTGGAAAGTAATTTCCATGATTATTCTTAATTGCCTGTTCAGATTAGTTAAGATGATTCTAAAATCATAAATTAGAGGCAAAGCACATACGTGGACAGTATCTTACTGGTGATAAAATTAGCTTTTAAAAAAATTCTGATCATACTCAACTTTCATTGAAGTGCTTTTGGGACAATATGTGTCTACACAGGTAAAATATAAAAGGCCTTAATCTAAACTTAAAATTCCCTTACCTCCTTTGGAATTTAGTTTTTAAAAGCACATCACACTAGTTAGTACTTAAATTGATGGGGTGGAAGAATTGAAAGGGTATTCAGAATTCTTATTTGTGCCAATTTCCAGGAAAACAAGTTTTTTACAAACTTTCTTCCAGTTTCTGCAGTTCTTTCTCCCAGTGAAAACTTTTGCTTTACTCCCAGTGCCACGTGCCTGTATGTAGCAAACTGAAGCACCAGGATGTTCAGTGCATGACAGTTCAGTGCATGACAGAGTCCTATCCAATTGGGAATAGCAGACTAAACACTACAGCCTGAAAACTACATCTACTTAATTTTATGCCGGTGAGCACTTTCAATGGAAACTAAATATAAAACATTAGTCTGAAACATAATTTCTTACTTCAAATACTTTAGTACCATCACAATAACGCAGAATTACTGAAGAAGACAAAACATTTTTAAAAAAGGCTTACAGATGTTCTTCAACGGAAGCACAAGACCCCCAAACTAGAAATCAATAAAGTACCTGCCATTATATTCAGTTATGCCATACTGATTGAGAAATTTCAATGTAGGGAGCAAAACCAAAATAAGTTTTCCAAATGAAGACTCAAACAGTCCGCAGTTCTTTCCAACAGGTAAATTTTCCAACACACAAAAAAGAAAAAGGAAAAAAAGAAAAAAAAAGGAAAAGAAAAAAAGAAAAGAAAAAAACAAAAAGAAGAAAAAAGAAAAAGAAAAAAGAAAAAAGAAGAAAAAAGAAAAAGAAAAAAAGGGAAAAAAAGAAAAAAGAAAAAGAAAAAAAAAGAAAAATAACAACTGATAAACAGAAGTCACAGAAACTGCTACTGTAGGACCTTTCAGACTTCATGTACTCTTAAAACATTTTACTTCTACATTTGGCAGGAGGCAGTATGCAGAAATACTGAAAGGATAGAGCCATAACAGCTTTGTAACATGAACAACAGATCCCTCAAGGAAACCAATACCAATGGTCTGACAATTAACCTGACATAATTATTTCCTAACAATAATCCACAGTGGGAATACAGACAGGAAAACAATCCTTAAAAATATAAATCTCAACTGTAAAATGGGAGATTGACATAATAGTAAAAAAAAGAGAAAAAAACAACCAAGCATACTCATTGCTCAAATTTCTGGAACTTAGTTTTTTCCCCTTCACAGATTTGTTTATTGACTCAAATATTGCTTAGCTACACAGCCACCTTTTGTCCAAGCAATCCACACAAGAATAGGTTTTGTTTACCTCCTGCGAGGAAACAGAAGCAGTTACTGCATAGCTAGGTAAGACTTGCAGCCTATGGATTTTTAACACCACAAAAATGGCAACAATACTCGAGTAGTTTTTCCAAAATTTTATTGCTTGTTTCCCCAGACAGTAACTATATCTGTAACTGCAAAGCTGCTGCCACTGGTTCATCAAAGAGTCCCCAAGAGGATGCTCAGGTGTTCCTCTAAAGAATCACTTACAAGAACGAACAAAAAACCCCAAACCTCTGCAAAATTTAAAAAAAAAAATAAAAAAAGAAAAAAGTAAATTGCGATGGAGGAGCACACATTTAGTTCCTGTTTCAAACAGCTTCTAATTCCTGTTTGCCCTGATCATCACTAAGAAAAAAACCAACAAAAACAAAACCACAAAAGCACTGAAACTGGAAGGGACCTGTCACACGTGTACATGAAAACCCGCAGCCATCAGAGGGAAGACACAGGCCTAACGAGGTTACAAAGCCACAGCAGCTCGTTCGAAGCCTTCGCCTGCACGATCGATGAGTTTCAATGGTTTAATAACGACGGCCGGATCTCCCCGGTGGCCGGAGGGGGCCCGGCCCGAGGTAGCTCCTGCAGCCGGGAAAGACCGCGCACCTCGCACAAAAGGACGCGGGGTCCCTCCTCTCTCGGGCGGGAGGAGGCCTGGGCGGCCGGGCCGCGGCCGGGGGAGCGGGAACGGGCAGGACAGCGACCCCCGGGCCTGCCGGGCAACAAGGAGGCTCGGGACGAAAACAGAGCAGAGGGGAGGAACCCCGAGGGCTAGAGCAGCGCCGTTTGCACAGGATCAGCCTGCGCTGCCTGGGCGGGGGCCGACCCACAGCACCGGGACTCGGCGCCCGCACCCCCCCGGGATGACGGGAGTAGTGCTTGTGTGAGAGAGAGACGCGGGGAGCGGAGAGGGACACGGGCCGTCACCCACGGCCCAGGCAAGCCTCGGGCGCCTGAAGGAGCCATTTTAAAGCCAAGCTGCGCTGCCCCCACGCCCGCTAGGCCCGAGGACGCCGAGAGCCGCCACCCACCGCTCCCGGGTCCGATCCCCCTCTGAACACGGCCCGTGCAGGGGAGGCCACTCACCCTCCCCTCGAAGTTGTTCTCCTCCACGTCGCTCATGTCGGCAGAGTCCTGGCCACGGGGCTGGGGCAAACGGGGGACGCTAGTCCCGATTAGCAGCAGTAACACCCACGGCCGCTGTTATCGCCGCGGTTACCGCTATTGCCGCTATTACCGACACCACCACCACCGCGCCTCCCGCCCGCGCCTCCCGCACCGCCGCAAAATGGCGCCGCCTCGGCCGCTCCGTCTGCGCCCGGCACCGCGCGCGGGGCGGAGCCGCGCCCGCCCCTCACAAAGGAGGCGATGGGCGCTGCGGGGAGACCCGCCGCGCATGCGCGCCCCCGCCACCCCGGGAGCGCGCCTCCGCCGTCGCCGCGGGAGCGAGCGCGCTGCCCCTCGGCCCCGCCCCGCCAGGTGTGCGGGTGTTGCTGCGAAACGTGGAATATGTAAACAAATTTTCTTGAGAAAGTCTGTTCGTTGATGTTTGATGTCTGTGAGCTTTCAAGCCTAATCAATAAGAAGGGAATTTAATCCCTGAAACAGGCAGCTGGCAAGCAAGCGCTAAGTGATGTCCGGGTGTTGGAAAGACAAATTAGTTGTTGGTGGAATTGTCTTGTTAAGGCTTAAAGTTCGACATGTTCCTGTGATATCAGACCTAGGGGGAGGTTAACAAAGCTTGAGAAGAAGGACGTGCCACTGATAATGGACACAAAGAATGTAAAATACACGGGCCACAAGGACATTTGGCAGAACCTCCAAGATAAGGAAGAAACTAATAAAGAAAACTCGGCAACTGTGCTGAAATCAGCTGGGTAAAAGGTTATTCCTGCAGGGGGAGATCTGTGACCGACTCACAGACCACCGACTCAAGAAACCCACCGACTCAAAAGATGAGGAAGACTGAGCATGCGGACTAATTAGCATGTGAAGCGAGAGAATAATTAACCAATAAAAGATAGAATACTAATTAGTCCGAGAACGAGGTAACTTGTAGCCAATGAACATTTACGCCTTTGTTTGCTAAAATGTATATATAGAGAGAAAAGTTTTGGTAGTCATCGTGATGGCTTTGTGTATTTCCCACCCAGCAGCCCTCTCTGCTCAGAACTGTAAACCGATCAAATACCATGACTCTGTGTGTGGACTGGCCTCTTGCACACCTGGTGAGAAGAACTTATTTTGGGACAACACAGGGTAGCCCGGCCCCTCCATGCACAGAGGCCTCCTCCTCTTTTCCTACGGGGACTGCTCCTGCATGCTGTGAAAATTATTAGCTCTGCTCCTGTGTCCCCTTATCTTTCCACCTCCCCCAGAAAGTTCTCTGGGGTTCTGCTCCCGTGGCGCAGGGAGGAGCATTGATATGAATGTGTTTATGAAACCACGTGAATTCCTTTGAGTCTGCGTCATCAGGGGTGTTTTGTTATGGCAAGAGCATATTTAATATGCAAGGCTGGAGGGCTGCTTTTCTTGTACACACATGGAGGTGAAGTCACATGGTCCAGTCTTGAGTGCTTCTATGAAACAAAGCCCTAAATTTTGACTTGCAGTCATGAGAATTTAATTTTAACCATGATTTTATTCAAAGCTTTATCGTTTCTGGTCAGTCACCTCAGAAAGGTTCCCCTGCTGCTGGGTCCTGTGCAGTTTTGGTGCTTCCTCGTCCAGCGTGCACCAATAACTACAGCAGCTCATACCCTGCAGGCATTTGAGAGCAGGTACATAGTTCCTTAAGTCAGAAAATTTCCAAAGATGATGAAACAGCTAAACTTGCTCTGTCAGTGCCGGAAAGCACTGGGTTTCCAACAGGTGTTTTATCCCAGTGGAAAAGTCAAATGAACACTGCTAGCCAGTGGTCAACACAGCTTGATGTTCTAACAGAACCTTGACATACTCTTCTTTACAGGAATGGTTCATATTTCTTCCTACCTGGACCATAAATGATGTTCATTATTTCTCGTTTCTGTTATTGTATAACTGTATAACTGTTATAATTCTGTTATATTTCTGTCTGTAATTGGAAGGCTGGAACTGTACATGCCAGCCCTTGTTCTTTTTCTTGGTGATTCAGAAGCAAATAGTTGATTTAAGAGTAAATTATCTTGCAATGGTAAAGAAGGCAGTATTAGGGAAAGATCTTCCTTGTCATCTAGGTCTGCAAAATATTTAATTTTAGCTAAAAGTTTCTTGCATGTCACTTACTTAAAAAGTTTCAGTCAACTTCTTAGTCAGTTCTTGTTTAATTACAATTAAATTTTCATCCCTAGGAGTCTGGCCTGGGTTTTAGCCTCTGCTGATGTCTCACTTTCCAAAACCAATTCTGAATCCATGTCATAATCTGTCTTTTATAACAGTTCTATTCCATTCAGCTCTGGTAGATAGATTTGTTCATCTCCCTTTTCAAATGTAACTTTTTTAGTAAAGTACTTATTATACTGCAAGATCACATACTGTTCTGGCGTATTCTGATTCTGATCCTGTCTGATGTTGCCTGTATTCTAACTACAGGAACAAAAAAGAATGAGCATGAAGGACATGCTTAAATTCTGAGATGAAAATGCTAATCAGTCTCCTACCATGGAATGGATCACTGGAAAAAATGGAATATGAAGGACCCACTAAAAATACATAACGGTTGCACTAAAAAAAGATGAAACAAAACTAAGCAGGGGAGGGAGGAAAAGGTCAGGAGAATATAGGACAGGAATACACTTTTTGTTAACATGAACATATATAAGATCTAACTACAGTCCACATTGTGATTTCAGTTCCTGAGAGTTAGACTAGTACTAATGTACACATTCAAGATATATGCATTATTCCAGCAGAATTTTTTCATTCCTGGCATCCTAAAATGTTCTTGCAATGAAACCTAAAATAAAAATGGCAGTTGCTGATACAAATACCTATTTTTAAAAAGTTTAATAAATTTTACATTTTGAATTGAAAACTACAAGCTGCCTTCATCATTTTTTCAATAACTTATCTGCCTTCATTGTTCTCTACAATGACTTCACCGTAGTTTCCTGGAATATAAAGACAGTAATTATTTTATATTACGTTTCAGCTTTCACTAATTATTAGTAAGACTGCAAGGTTGATCTTTGGGAGGTGGGTCTTTGGGAGCCTCTCTGCTAAATGGAAGATGGTTTAAACACAGAAAATATCTAGAGATGGCCTAAAGGATACACTAACACGATGTAATTACATGTTCTTTGAGCATGATTTATAGAGGTTTATCAAGCAATATTAATACACTGGTTTAATACAGTGTTAGCTTTAATGCAGTAGTAAGTATAAAGTATTCACAATTTTGGTGAAAGGGTATAAAAAAACCTTTATAAAATAAAGGGAAAGGGTATAAGCAACCGCTGAGAGATCAGGAGGAGGGAAAAACAGGAGTGGCAGTAAAACACGTATAAAGTTGCATATATTCTTATCTGCGTATACAGATTAGAGTGTTAATTGGTTAAGCAAGGAGGCAGAAGGTATGCTAATCACAGAGCATATTGATTAGTGTGCTGTTCTCCAGCCATTACCATGCAGCAGTTTAAACATATTATGAGAGGAAATTCTTAATACATATTTGAAAAGGACAGAGCAATAGCTATGCAAATTAAATTTAAAAGGACTGTCTAGAGATAATGAATGGTAGGAGAGGAATGAAATAACATTGCAGCAGCAATCTAATTTTGTGGGGTTTTTTAAATTTTGACAAATAATACAGAACACTGCAACATACCTGCAATCCTGGGCTTTTATCTATCCCTTGAAATGATGCCAAGAATATTATTACCCACAAATATAAGGACTGTAGAAATACTGTTATGGTTTAATTTTCGTATATCACTGAGGAGAAACACGGTACTTGGTATTGTTTTGTCATACAGTTTTTACCACACATCTCAGATTCATCAGCTGACACGGCACCTGCCAACAGTTTTGTCTATACACTTAGGCCTAGGCCACTAACCACTCTGATGTATCAATATCCCTTTTTCTAGAATAGCATTGCATTTAAATGCTGATTTTTCCTGCATCTAACCCGTGCAGAATATGAAGGTTGCAAAGCAGGGAGAAGCCATGTAGCCTGACGCACGCTGGAAGGGAGGGAAAGGTGCAGCAGGGCGCAGTGCAGGTGTAGGGGGATGGGTGGGGAGGGGGAGCACGGGGTGAGGAAGCTGCCAGGACAACACGTGATGTAACTGTGTTTGTTTTACAGGGAGTGCAAAGTTACAAACAGAGCTTCCCCCTACATCAGCCTGCAACATCTGGCTTGTAACCAGTTACCTCGGCTGGTCTGGGTAGGGACAGCCCTGAAGGGATGGAGCTAAGGTGATGGACACAGACCCCTGAATGCTATCAGCTCTGCAGCTGTTGAGCGTGCCCTTATGTTCTTTACTTTGCCCTTATGTTCTTTACTTTGCCCTTATGTTCTTTACTTTGCCCTTATGTTCACCTTTGCTTAACTGATAGCAGCTGCCTTCAAACAGCACCTTGCAGGAAGAGCCCGGGGTGACTCTCTAGCACGGTCCTGTACTCACAATGAATTTTATTTAAGAGATGATCACTGGGGGAGTTTATATACCACCCCAGCCATGAACAATCACAGAATTGTTAGGCTTGGAAGGGACCGCTGGCGATCACCTAGTCCAACTCCCTGCCAGAGCAGGTGACACAGGAATGTGTCCAGGTGGGTTATGAAAGTCTCCAGAGGGCGACACTCCAGGACCTCCCTGGGCAGCCTGTTCCGGTGCTCTGCCACCCTCAACGCAAAGAATTTCTTCCTCATGTTGAGGTGGAAATTCTTGTGTTTTAGTTCACGGCCATTGCTCGCCGTCCTGTCGCGGGGCACCACCAAAAAGTCTGGCCCCATCTCCTTGGCACTCGCCGTTGAGACATTGAATTGCGTTGATGAGACCCCCCTCTCAGTCTCCTCTACCCTAAACATGCCCAGCTCCCGCTCCGCCCCCGCGCTGCGGGTCACGCTGCCCAGAGCCCGGACGAGCCCAAATTCCCGGCCGGAGCAGCGGGGAGCAGCGCCCGTGCCCTCCCGGCGCTGCCGCGGCTCCCTCCCGCCGCTGGGGGGCGGCCGCGGCGCCGGGCGGTGCGGGCTGCGGCGGGGGCGGGGCCGAGGCGGCGCTTGGAGCGCGCGGCGCGGGCGGAAGCGGCGCGCGGGCGCGGGCCGGGAGCGCAGGTAGCGCGGGGCGCGCGGGGGGCGCGCGGCGGCCGCGGGGGGAGCCGCGCTGGGGGCGCCCCGGCCCCGGGAGAGCCGGAGAGCCGCGCCCTGGGCCGGGGCGGCGGGAGCGGGGTGGGGGCCCCTCTGTCCTGTGTCCGTCTGTCCGTCCGTGTTTTCACGGGGGAACGGGAGGAGGTGGCTGCAGGCTCGGGGGGCACCGGGATGGCGCAGGGTGGCTGCGGCTGTCCCGGACTCGCGGGTCCGCAGCGCGCCTGAGCGCCCGCGTTGGTCCGCCCCCCCTCCGGGAGCTGCGGGACAGGCTTGTGTTCCTTCGGGCTTCCTTCCCGCCGGTGTCGGTAGGTGCGCGGCTCCGGGGGCGGCTGCGGCGGTGTCACTGCGGGCCCGCCGAGGGGCGCGGCGCGGTGCTGGGATCGGGGTGCCTTCCCTCGGCCGGGATCCGTGTCCCGGCGCCGTGATGCGGTGTCCTTGGGTGGGGAGGAAGCGGTGCAGGAAACCAGGGTTTGCTGCTTTCCTTCACCGTTAGCAGTGGTCTTCCAGCCGTAAGCTGTGACTGCAGTGACTCTGCAAGATCCGTGTCTTGTACTGTAAGGACATAACTTCCAAAGAGGCGATGTTTTGGAACTTACAGGAAGGGGGAAAAAATCGTATTCAGGCAAAGGCAGGATCCTTAACAGTGATCTCTGGGCACTAACAGGTCTGCATAAAAAAACCCCAGAACAAACGGGTAAATATTTCACTGAAATTGGTCTCTTTGGTGCTATTGAGGAAATAGGAAAAAGTAATACTGAATGAAATCTGCAAGATTTGAAACATTCAGTTTTAGGAGATTGTAATATATGGAATTTCCAGACAGCAAGAGTTGGGGAATGACGCTTCCTTCTTACAATGTAATAAAATTGCTTTTATATGTAGTATCTGGTAATGTTTTAGCTGCACTTATCTTTGATTAAGTTTATTTTGGTAAGTATGTATAGCGTACTATTATCTCTACCTTATTTCTGTAGCTCTGTTCATCATTCATTATTAATAAACTCTCTTTTCTGTTCCCTAACCTGACATGGTAGCACCCTGTAAATTCTCTTTTATCTCTCTTGTCATCTAAAAGATACTGACAACTAGAGTGGAGTGTAATTTCTGTGTTTGTGTGCCACAAAACAAGTAGAGAGAATTTTTGTTCTATGCTATGACATGATGGGGAGTTTCCTTAGAACAGTTCAGATTGGATTAACTAGTTCTTTTTGGTTGCTGTTTGGAGCTTTTTGTTGTTGTTGTTTTGCCCCCTCTGTGGGTAACTGGGGGCAGAGGCACGGTGAAAAGTGATGTTTGTAGGAATTGCGACTATTTTAAGAGAAGCTTCAGAATATGAACATGATGTACATCATAGTTAAGTGTGCATGTGTTTTGTGCTAGCTGTAATTAAGTGTTTATTTTGGAATAAATGTAATGAATTGCCGTTTTACTCTAATGAGAGTATCAGAGAAAGGAGACAATATGAAGATAATATTAGATTGCGAGTAGCATCTTCTGGTAGTGTCACAAGTGGAGTGATTGCAGTTTTAGACCAAATGTAGAAATTTAGTGTTATCTTTGTTCCTATTTTGACTGCAGATACCCATGTGTATAAAGCCTGAATTATTCTGGCCTCTTTTTGTTATTTTAGGTGTTAAAATATGTAACTCTTTAATAGGTATTTGAGAGCTCCAGAGAATTGAGCAATTATGCTGGACTTACTTTGGTGTAGTAAATAGGTCTTTTTCCTAAATTTTTTACAGTTGGAAATAAAGCCACTTCCTTCTCTTTTTTCCCCCCTGCTTTTTCTTTTTAAAGCTTTTGTAGTTTCTGCTTTTAGAGACTTCTTTTGGCTGTTACCTCCTTGAAGGAGGCACTGGTATTAGCTAATCACAAATTGTGATGTATCTTGGGGATTGGGATGTCATTTTACTGCTAAAAGTAAGATATTTCCCCTGGAGTTCATGATCACTTGTACATTTTCCAAGAATAGTAAAGGAGACTAGTTCTTGCATCTTGCCTAAACTGTAAGTAGGATAAATGCATGCTGTCAACTAAAATTGTCAGCTGTGTAGTCAGTGTATCTGAAGACTAGTAAGTGTCATAAATAGCCATTTTTCAGTAGCTGTCAAAAATCTGTGAGGCTCAGTCACTCAAATGAATGTGTTTTTCCTGGTACAAGTTTACTGCTCCACTGTACTTTATGTGCTGTATGTTTTTTAACAACCTCTTTCATCTGTGATTTATAATTTATGTCATTTTATGGACTGGGTTTTCTCAACTGAGTATTATTAATAATAGCCTCTTACATTTTTTCTATGATTTACAAGAAAACTTTACCAAAAAATAGGTATATTAGCATTTGCCCATGTAATGTAGAAGATTAATTTTGGATTGCTCAGAACTGAATGGGTACTTTGCTTATGTAAAATAAGGCCTTGACTAGAGGCCTAGACAGGGGAATGTAAAACTTATTCCAATGAAATTGGTTTCTTCGATAATATTGAAGAAATAGGAAGCTACCGTGATATAAATATTCCAGTTAAATTTCTGGGTACCTTCTCCTTAGTATCAGGAATAAAATATTTTGCAGTGCACACTGCTGAGGTATTACGCTTAACTAATGTCTGTCATAACCCATTAGGGTACTGAGATGAGCTGACAAGTCAATCTAGAAATAAGAAAAGATGCAGAAGAAAAGATGTAGAAGAAAAGAAACTACATGTCTTTAATATTACCTCCAATGTTATTTTTCTAAAATCTTCAACTGGGTCAGCCTACCAGGAAGGAGCATGAATCCAAAGCCTTGTCTGTATTGCAGTTTTGCCACAGAATCATAATTTTGGTGGACAAAGTCATAATCAGTTTGAATTCTACAGGTTTCTTAAAAGAAAACCAGGCAAGTTGAATTCTTCCTCTCCCCAGTGCACAAGTCCCTTTTTTGTTGCCGTTCTGCGGAACAGTGTTTGTGTGATGCGCTGTGTATACATGTGTGAGCAGTGGCAATCTCTCCCCCACTGCAGCTGACACTTTTTTAGTTGTGTCTCCACTCCCCTCTTAATTCTCTTTAATGACACCTGCCTTCCTTTTAGGTCTCTTTAAAACGTTCAGTGAAAGTCCCTTCCTTACCAGTAACCTACATTCATCATCCAGCAGGCTTGGCTTTCTGTGAAAGTAGTTAAAATTAGCTAAACATTATCCTCTCAGGAGGATTTTTTGGAGTCTCAGAGGCTTTGGAAAGAGTGATACAAAGACAGCTGTGAAATTTCACAAGGGAGTAGAGGTACTTGTCATAGCCTGGTGTTCAGCTGCAGTTAAAAAATTGTGGTAGTGTTGGTGGGAGATGAGAAGCCAAGAAGATGCTTTGTGCACTGTCATAAATTACTCTTAGGAGCAAGGGTCCTACAGTAGTGACCTGAATGGTGGTAATAAAGCATGAAGAGAAAATAAGCAAAAGTGTCCCAGGGTAAATGAAGCTGAGATTCCTTTTCATTTATTTATTTATTTATTTATATTTTAATTTTTTTTTGAAGAGTCTGATATGGAGATATAGAAATGTTTTGGGGCCCAGATGGACCCAGTGGGAGATGGGGAAGTTCAGCAAGTATAACATACTGTCCCTATTGATATACTGTCCCTATTGATATCTGCTTGCTTTAATATTCTTCACAAGCCTTGCCAAGTCATTTCCCCTCTCAAATCTTGAATCTTGGCTGACTGCCCATGGGCAAGGAACAAAGAATTTCTGTTTTTGAATTGTTGATTTATTTTAAAAGCATTCATTGGCAGTAGTAGGCAAAATAAAGGGGGAAGGTGCTGAAAAAAAAGATACTCTAGGGTACTTGAGGAGGCTCCTTAAACACAATGAAAATGAAAATAATTGTTGGTAGAAAGTGTAAAATAAAAACAATTAAAATAGGAATGCATGTATTTAAATAGAAACAGCACTCCAGTATTTCTAAAATATGACAAAAGGTAATCTAGTGTTTGGGCTCTCAGATAATTTTATACCAGAGGCACTGTAAGCTTGCTGTGTGGGTTTCCAAGTTGAAAGCAGTATGTTTGTGCTTTCAACTTGAAGTTCAGCTACAAAACAAATTGGTGCTGTTCTTAGAAGCCTGTAGGAGGTGAAACTGTTCGGGGTTTAAGACATGTTTGAGGTACTCCCAGCAGCTCGTCAGCAGCAGCACTGTGCTTGGTGAGCTGTGACTTTTGTTGGCCCATATATCCTTTGGCTGCTTTCAGAGACAGAAACTATGGGGAGCAGACAAGATATTCTTCTTTCTTTGTAGAAGAATAGGTATTTTTGGTAGTTACCCATTTTTGCTATTCCCTTAAACCTCATGTTTCCTTCATTTGGAATATCCATTAAAGGTATTCCCAAAAATACAGCTATCAATAAGGCAAAAGGATATATTTTTTTTTCCTCAGTGTGCCAAGGTGATTGCAAGTCTTGAGCATGCAAAAGCAGGGAATGAAGGAACACATGCTGCAGGAGGAGGTATAAAGATAGATGTCCTGGAAAAGACACAAAGGCAGACTTCTTTGGCAGCACACTCCGAAAGTGGTACAGAATTGCTAAAACCCGCAGCCCAACAGCCTTCATAGTGATAGGGCAGCCTTTCTTTGCCCAGAAATACATCTTCTTACCTGTTCTTCAGATAGCAGGATGTTCTATGGTACTGATCTTTTCACTTGAGTCTAGCAGCTATTAATATAAATGGTCTCTTCTATTGACTGACCTGTGATGCAGTCTGGAAAAAGACCCTTGAGTTTCATCAGCACACTTTGGTGGGCTCTGTTATGTCAGGCATTGCTGAGGTTTTGTCGGTACAGTATCCTCTTTTCCCTCTCTGCTTTGATGTTTTCCTGTTGACCAAATTTTAGAGCAACAATAGCAGGAATACTTGAAGTGGTGAGAGTTAATTTTATCAAAAGACAGCTCAAATGTGGTTTCATTTGTCTGGGAACTGGCATTGCTCTTAATGGTTAGTTCCAAGTAGAATATCCTGCACGTAGAATATTTATGGCACTATGCAGCTGTCTGAGTGAACCTGATTAATGAACCTGGGAACCAAAGGACAATATTGGTCTGCAACAGTCAACAGTATGGATGTGCCAGTACAGGACAGCATTTTATTAGCATCTCGTCAAAAACTTGTGTGCTTATAAAAATACAAGGAATGTGATTCTTCCTTATGCAACAGTTTTCATTGGGGCCCTGTGTAACAATAAACGCTTCACTTCTTTGGGTACCTGTTTGCCAGCTGCACCTCATGCAAATTTTTCACCTACTGCCAAGCCAAGAGCCATCTAAGACTAAGCAAATTACCAGAATACGAACGTCATTGTTGGCATTCCAAAAAGTCTCAGCATGTGAGCTCCTGGACTTCTGGGTGTTTATTTCATTGTCCTAGTCTTCTAAAATTAATTGGCTAGTGAATATGTTCTATGCTTTTTTTGGTGTGTGTCAGTCATTCTTTAGACTTCCCATTTTCATTGCTGCTCAGAAACTGGGCTGATAATTGTCCAAATAACATAGAACCAGCCTATCTGCTCTCAGAATGGTCGGCACTATCGATTCCTGTCAGCTGAGTGATGCTCAGAGTTTTCTGCTGGATAATTAGAAAACAGAATATTTTGGAGATCAGAGGTAAATGGGCTGGAGGGAGCACACTGTAAATAGATGCAAAAAAGGGAAAAATAATAGAATGGAGCTTGATGGTACTGTGGAAATGTTTTTCCTGGGATTCTATAATGCCCAGTGATTTTTGTCTTCCTGAAATGTTTGCTGGGTGTTGCAATGAGGTTTCACCCTGTGTATTTACAGACAGTTTATTGTTTACTGATGCAGTACCCTCTGTACTGAGGGATGTTTGTTGCAATGAATTTAGTAGTAATTTCTTGTAGAGATGTAATTTTAGTATGTTAATTTTTTATCATTAATAATTTCATAAAATTTTTGTGCTCCCACTGAGATGGTAATAAATTCCAATTTTGTACTGTACAATTATTTTATAGTAATTATTGTCAGCTTTTATTTGTACTGTCCTAATTTCTGTCTGCTGTCTGTTCTATTACAAGATTTTTCCACTTCCTCTGTAACTGTATGCATGCTTCTATGATTGTCTATGGCTTTTTTTTTAAACTCTGTCTTGATAAATCACTTTTTCTGTTTACGCAGTTAATAACTGGTTGCAAAGCCAGACCTGCTCTTGAATTCACTGTATCATGTTGTTGTTGATCATAATTTGTGAGGAACAGATAAATAGTGTGGTAGTAAGTAATAGATTGAGTAAAATTACCACTTACCAAGCTTACTTTCTTAATATATTAGCTCATTAGAGACCTGTCTAGGCCTCTAGAGTATCACTGAGGAACTACTGCCTTAGTATTTGAGATTCTGTCTTTCAAAATATATGACCGAAGAGGTGACCTTATTGGAATGTATGTTAATGGTTCTATTTTCACTGCATTTTTCTTGGCTTTATCCTTAAAAGTCTTTTTTATCTGTGAATCACATGGGATTCTCTCAAGCTTTGGTTTTCTGTATTCTTTGCATCTGCAAACTCCTTATTAATAACTTCCAGAAATACCTGATTGACCTGCTGCTTTCTTTTTCTCTTACAAATAATTATCTTCATCTGTCCTGTACATTTTTCAAAACCAGAAGGTACACACATCATCTCTGCAGGACAGGTTTAAATTTGCCCTATAACTGTTTCTAGGGGTTTAGGAAGGCCGGTGTCTCTTGGACAGGCTAGAAAAATGATGATGTATATGTGCCAGTCTTTCATGACCCAACTGACTGACAGAAGTGGCAGTGCTGTAAGGTGTGGGATAACCTTTTAAGGATTTAGGTATGCCTTGTTTTCCTGATAACCTGAGGTTGTCTCAGGGGACATAATGAGGCATTCCTTTGCGCTACAGACCACTTAATTTTTGTGTTGTATATTAATATAATCTCTTGGGTTTTCTGGAAATGAGTAAAACGGAATCTGAGGAAGACTTTGCGGCAAAATTCAAGGATGATATGTAAGGATGGGCTGGTTTCCATGGAGAAGGGTTAATATTCAAACTGAAGTCTGATGCTACTGTTCAGTTAAGTAGTATCAGAGGTACTAGAACTTTGCTTTATTATGGAACATATAATGCATTTTCTGTAGCTTTTTCTTTTACCTTTGTTCCTTTTGTTTCATGCAATCAATAATGTAATTTATATATGACCGATTTTGAAATACAAGTCACAGGATAGAAACGTGATTTTATTTTGGAGTGGATGAGTGCCTCAGTTCATTGTTTTTGTTGGCAGATGTGTGTCAGTGTTGTGGTACCACTGGATGAAGTTGTATCCACATTGGTAGCTTTTGGTAATACTCTTCTTAGACAATCAGGAGTGGTAACAGTGAAGTAAACCAAGCTCTTTATATGTCTGTGAAAGGCAAACCTATTGTCAGATCCTCATTCAGGAATTGGCTGTAGCTCCAAGTTGCTCCTGGCTTGGGCTTGTAATTTTCAGAATAATTTAAATATACATGCTGATTTTAAAGAACTTCGGAAAACTGCCACTTGAATCTGTTACTTTAGGTTTCTTATTGGAAGGATTATCTGGAAGATATTCTCTTCATGGATTCTTGGGTTTCCATTTTGCCTATAGTCTGCTCAGGGGTTTTGTTTGACTTAGGTTTGTTTGGTTGAATATTTTGTTCTGTTTTGGGTTTGCTGGTTTGAGGTTTTGTTTCTTTTCTTTCCCTCCTCAGATTGTCAAATTTTGTTCTGATTTTACTCCTTCATCTTCATGGTTGTCTTCTTTTTGTCTCTGTGATAGGGATGGCAGCAATTCCAACAAGGTGTAGCTCTGATGCAGCGTTTTTTGCTGTTGCTCTCTGCAGTGCTTTGACTGCCTTTGCCACAAAAGTCCCTCAGCTGCAGTTGGGAGAGTGGTGTGCCAGCATTCCTATCCAGGATAATTCAGTGTGAAGAGGGAAGTCTCAGCCTCCTTTTTTTCTTGCTTGGGGAGGATGGGTAGGGAGGATTTCCAACACGGCATATTCTGTGATTTGAGAGAATAAGGGAGAATAAAGATCACAAGTGGCAATGTTCCTTCTTACACATGTGCTTTTCTCTTACGGGATGCTACCTCTGAGTTACTGAGAACAAAGATCCATTCTGAGTCCAAGTTTTGTTGAAACTCTGATGTTCTTGTAGAGAAGTGCTGACCCTTCAGGGCAACAAGAGGTACAAAAATATTCCAATCCATCCATCTTACTGTGCTATTTTCTTCCTAATACGTGCTCCTGCTGCTCTGATACTCTTTTTTTCCTGCTTCCAAATCATGTGGATATAAGCTTGCTTTTTTCTTTTTTTTTTTTTCTTTTTTGTTACCCCACACTGTGTAATCTTGGAAGAGTCTTGCAGCGAGTATGTTATGGGTCACTAGAAGTGCATGTTGCAGGGGAAAGAGGAGACCAAATCTCCAGAATTTTGAGATTACAGTGGAATTCATTAAGGCGAATGGCCTTTGAAAATTTGTAGGAAAAGTGACAGACACAAATAGTTCCCTTCACTTTGGTACACCTTGCTCCCAGTTCCTTTGCCCGGTGTCAGTATTTGGGTGTTTATGCAATTTCCCAGCAGGTGAAGTCCTTGATTTCCATTAGCTTCAGTAGTCAGCGTGTGCACTGTGAATCAGATATACATGGCGATGGCCCAGTCTGCAATTCCTGCTGCTGCTTGGCAGGAGTTTATTCAATCTGTTCCTCTTGGCTAGACCGCTTATCCTGGCTTGTGGTCTTATTTACAGTGTGATGGCAGAGTTATTTCTACTCCAAAGGACTGTAGTGATACTGTCTAAATGCTTCAGGATGAGTTATGGCTGGAGAACTGAACTGAATTTAAGTTTTGCAAGAGCTGTCTGTTCTTTTCAGTATTTTTAAATTTTTTTTTTGTTATTTTGATTAATAGAAGTATAGGCATTTGGGAATGGGGGTTGAAACTTACTGTTGTTGGAAACTTGAAAGATACTGTTTTGTCTTCTGAGCCATCACATGAATACTCTACTCTTGGATCTCAGAATGTTTAAGAATGTTTTCCATCATATTTGATACTGTGCAGAGATTATGTGGGTGCAAAATGATTTGGGTCCAGTTTATTGTTTAAAGTCTGAATGCAGAGCCATGGATTTGGCAAAGAGCTAGGGAGAAGAAGTTTTGGTTAGTGCATGTTTAGGGAAGATCGGTTTCAGGAAATTTTAAACCACACAATTCCAAGTATTCATGCTGTGGAATGTAAGTTTTTATTGTTTTATGTACTTAAGACAAATCTGTATCTTAAAACAGTTTTGGGAGGGAGATAAGCACATTCTTTGAACCAAGTACATCCCTCTGCATTTACCGTGGGAGTTCAAATTACCGCCTGTTGGGTGTCTGTCCGCGTGTGCAGTCGTGCTCTAATGCCACCCCTGCATTAGGTTAATAATTTTCAGAATAATTCAGATATGCATGTTGATTTTAGAGCACTTCAGAAATGTGCCACTTGAATCAGGCACGCTGGCTCGCCTGCTGAGAGGATTATCTGAAGAGTGAAGGAAGGGTTTGGGGCCCTGGTGGCAGTGACGCTGGTGTTGGCAGCAGAGCGCAGGGTGTCGGCACAAGGCCGATGGAACTGGCCAGTGGAGGGCATGAAGTGTGCCATGGAGGCACAGTTAGGTTTAGGTGGGAGTTCAGCAGCACGAGAAACTCGGTCTAAATATTCTGGTGCAAACCCAGGTCTAAGTGCCACTACAGAAAGTCTGGTGAGGAACTCTGTTAGATGTGTAATTTCAGTCTAAAAAGTGCTCGTGTCAGGTAATATGTGGGGAAGAACTGGGAATACATAACTATTGTGTAAAACGAGTAGCTTTATCCAGCCCATGTTAAATAACAGAAAGTCTCTTTCAAGAAAGTATTGAATAATTGGAGTAGTTTCAGAGATGAAAAATGAGAAATACAAGGTATACACATGGAAAGAGACTGAAAATGTGGGATATGTTTGAGGGGTAAAAATTAGCAACTGAATGATGCATATGTAAATATATGTGCATGAACATATATGATGAATCTGGAACATCTGTTGTCACTGTCTCATAAGACAAGAGGAACAAAATGCCGAGTGAGATTCTTACCAAGCTTTCTTTTAAGAGTATGTTGAAGTCAGTTATTGGGCATTCAAATGCATGCGTTCATAATAAAATGGAAATGAATTCTATGTTCTTCTCTAACAATTGCTTCAAGTTTGGTTTAAAAATGTATTTCTGTTTTCAAAGCATGTAGCTTGAAGTCCCCAACTGCAGCCACTCCACAAAAAAATTAAGGTTTCTTCACTTTTTTTAAAATAATTTTTTTCTCCCCACTACAGGGATCCCAGAAGATGTGTGGCTCAAAATGCTTCAAATTGTCTGAACGTTTGTTATTTAACTGCTGAAGCTTTCCTGCCGCTTGCTTTCCTCCTGAAGCCTTAATCTATTGAGGGATCAGAATTGGGTATTATGGTAAGACATTTTTTAAAATTGTCGTAACATGCTGAAGGTGGGTGCAATGTGCAATTTATTTTGGTTTTGTTTCTTTATACAGTAGTAAGACTCCAAAACAAATAGAAAACTTTAATGGTGTACAAAACCAGGAGAGGAAACTTTGAGCTAACCAACCAAGAAACATCACTCCACATGTTGTCTGTTTATACTTGCCCTGTGCCTCAAACTGAAGAATAAGAATCAAGTGAATCATTTCACAAGATCTTTTTCTTGTGTGTAGATGTATGTTTATAACTCATCACAATGTTGTATAGAAATGTCTTGTAGGTCTCTTCTAGATGCTGCATTTTCTTTGAAATGCATTTGGGTTTAAATTCCAGTATTTGAAATACTTAAGGTGATTTGTGGAAGCACAGAAGTTTTGATTTTTGGAGAATAAAAATAGGTAAAAATAGGAAGGGGAAACCCTGTAAGTAACAGGTAAGATGCAAAGATAACTGAACCGCTAAGCAGATAAAAAACCACAATTGTTTGCTAGATGATGAAATAATACTGTATTTGGAAACTGATATTTGTTCTTGATCTCAACAACTCTAGCAGTTTTGAATAACCAAGTGATTCTTTACAAATTTCAGGAATCGAGACCAACTAAAACGTGAGAAGATGTATTCACGATGATCAAGCCAGAAGATTTTTCACTTCATAGAAATACTATTTTTGTTTAATATGTAATAAAATTTGACACAGCCAAATTCAGTTACTTCTCTTGAAATTAGGACACGCCTGTGGCCTTCATCAGAAATGTTTCTAACATTTTCAAGAAAAAATATGTCCCAGAAACTGAGTATGTTTTTACTAGTCTTTGGAATCATTTGGGGCTTGATGTTGCTACGCTACACTTTTCAGTATCCAAGACGCCAAAGCAGTGCTGAGTTGCGTGGACAGATACTAGATCTCAGTAAAAGATATGTCAAAGCACTGGCAGAAGAAAATAAAAACCTAATGAATGGTGGTGGTGGAGCCTCTATGGCAGGATATGGTAAGAGGAAAAAAGCCATACTAGTTACTTGAATGTATTCTTTTTCTGAAAACGGTTAAGTTATAAATTTTCTTTTTTTTTAAAGTAGTATATGCTGCTCTTCAGCTGAAACAACCTCTCTGTATTAACTGATTTGATTTTAGTTTATTCAGTGAAGTTGAAGTTTAAAACAAGTTACAAAATCAAGCTTCAAACATGAAATTTTTGCCTTCCAGGATTTTTTTAGATCTCTCCAGGTACATGACTACAGTTACTTGTATAAGTAACAGTACATTGGGCTTTTTCTGAATCTTCAGCTGTTGAGGAATAAGCACATGCTTGATACAGGGACAAAGTTTTGTATTAAGTCACTTCAACATTCCGGATTCTTCTAGTACCTCATCGCTAAATTTCTGCTTTTATTTCTTGAATTTTCTTCTCCTGAAATAGTAAAAAAGCAGTGAAAAAACAACATACTAGTTGAGTTTGCAGTCTGGAGACTGCAAATCAATTACGAATTTAGCAAAATCTCCCCTTATTTTAGAAGTAGCCATAAGAGATAAGGTCCCTTGTCTTGGGAGTTTTAATACTCACTGTATCATATCTCTCTTCTGATTTGCCTGTCTTTTGAATATGTACCTTAGTTGATACATAGGTAGCCAGTATTCACTATCTTCTGAAATATTGAAAAGATAGCTAAAAATGTTTATTTTAAAAAAGAGTATCTCAAAAGATGTATAGTAATGTACTTTGATCCCCTTCTTAAGATTTCCTTAAGTGGCTCTGCCTGTTGTAGGATGCCCTTTTATAGGCATTTGGTAAGAGTGCCAGCAGCAAAAATGTGTCTGAAGTCTTTTTGCTGCTGCTCAGGAAGAAGGAAGTCTGTGGTGACAGGATGTGCAGAAGCAGCCCAAGAGGAGTAGGACAGTAAAAACTGTTTGAACCTTTACTCCTTTCATTCTTAAAATTAATTTTTGTGACGGTAAGAGACTGCCTTCTCTTTTCTTCCCTGTTTTCTCCTGCCACCTTTCTTTTGTCATCAAGGACTTCCTTCCTTTACTGTGCAATTAAGTTTTTTTGTCATTTAGAAAAAACCCAAAAAAATACTTGTGTACTGCAGCTTTCTCCTGCTGTATAAGTCTTACAGCGTATTTCCAAATGAGACTTGTCTTCTGAGCTTTCGTCTGAAGTTTAATAAAAAATAATCTCTTGATGTCCATATTGATCATCAGAATTTAAACTTGACAATTCCTTCCCTCAGATTGTTGAGCACAGAATGATACTGCAGAGTACATGACCTGCTGTCTGTTATTGACAGCAGACCCTGCTCTGGCTTGAATTGTTAAGCAATTTGTTTTTTATTTTGTCAAAGCTAACATTACTAAACAAGAACTCATTAATTTTAGAAAGAGGGACTGACCTGAGACTTTAAAAAAAAATTAATATGCTACTAATTTTTAATTTTATCTGTTCTACTCTTATTTTTTTACTTCAATGCCTGTGATCTTTCTTGCCAATCTTTCTGCTTAGTTAAGAGCTAATTAGAGGGCAGGGAGTAGAGGTGGAATTTGTATATATCTTCTTGTGTAAGGGGAATCTTGACACCTTGTAAAATCTGGTAAGTTTGTTAATTTTTTTCAAATCTGAAAGAAGGTGGTGATTGGCAGCAGCGTAACTAGCTTTTGTTGAAAGATGTTACTGGTTTTATGTTCCAGAACATGAGAGTTTTTTACCATCTTTTCTTTTTCAGTCAATAAAGATGTAAATAGATAGATTTTTTTTAAAAAAAAATCCCTGCTTTATAGCTTATGTAAGAAGCAATAAGATACCTTCTAATAGCAGCTTTTCTATGGGTTAAATCTGACAATTAGGGGAAAGCTATTAACTCCTTCTTTATTCTGGAAAGTGTTTAGATAGATTCTCTTGCATCCAAGGCTAACAGGTGACATAGCTGGGTTTTCCAATGCTGTTGTGTGCATGAAATTTGAAATAATACCTTTGAATAGTCACTTCTAATTGTCCAACCAGTGGTTTTGTACTTGTACTCAAATACTTTATTGGCTGCCTTCACAGCTCCCTATTGTGGTAGCTCCCTTCGCTAAAATAACAAATAACTGGTATTAAGTCAAGCAGCTATTTAATTCTATACTTGTATACCAATCTTTATTCTTTTCCAAAAAGTGTGGTAGGCAGGATAGCAAGTCTTAAGATGTGAATATGTTGAAATGGCAGTTCTTTTCCACATGTAGTGAATAACAGGCTGTAATATGTTTTTTCCGTTATCTTCAGCTGATCTTAAGAGAACAATTGCTGTTCTTCTGGATGACATCTTACAACGCCTCGTGAAATTGGAAAACAAGGTTGATTACATTGTTGTGAATGGCTCAGCAACAAATACCACTAATGGAACTAACCATCAGGTGCCAGTGACTTCAAATAAACGTGTAAAGCCAGCAAGCAACATTAGATAGCAAACAGGGCCGCTCTGTGTTGCTATGTCATTGATGGATAATATTTAAGATAAGCTTTTTATCTCTGGCTAGGGCAAAGCAGTAGTTGACTCTAAAACAAGCGTAAATGATTGTATTCTACAATGTGCTTGGATCTATGTAGGCCTAACGTGCTTAGGTTCTCAAAGCATTATTTCATTGCCTTTGAGCAGTGCTTCTAACGTGATCTTTGTTGTCTCTAAAGATATTTTGATATCATGATTTGATGTAGTAGGCCATTGGATAATAACAATATGTGGAAAGCAATGGGAAACTTATAGGTAGGTTTCTAAATATATTTATTTAAGTATGAATATAACATATCTTTTGGATAGGTGAGCAGTATTGTAGCTTATTCATTTTTTGTGATCTGCATTAAGCTGAGGTAACTGAGGAGAATGTGTTGCTAAACAGATATTAGAAAATGTGTACACATAAAATATTTTGTTACTTATTTACTAAAAGAATATTAAATTGAGGATAGCATTGGTGGTAATATTTTAAAATGGTGACCCAAAGAATGTCTTTATTTGCACTATCTGTCAGAATAGTTAAAGAGAATTTACTGTATATTTAAGAAAATTTATTATAATAGGAGAACATGCTAGGTAGTAACACTGTCCAGGTTTATCTTTATGCCAGAGAGAGGGCAGTTAGATTATCAAAAGCAAATCTTCATCTGTGATATCTTAAATGATTATTTCTTAAAAAGATATTTAAGTGTATGTATTTTGTAATTGCAGATAAAATTATTTAAGTGATGGAAATAAGTTTTGGGTATGTGAATACAGTTTATTTTTATTCATTGCTGTTTGTTTTTGACATTATAATGCCTTGCAGTTTGTGTTGGGTATAGCACACAATCTCCCTGAATTGCTTTCTTGATCAGAAGGAAAAGCAATGAAGGGAATCAAGGCATCTCTGCATTTAACAGAGGTATGTGTACTAAGGGTGTCTTATCATGGGATATTTGAGAGCTAAGGTAATGTTTGCCTTATGTCTAAGTCAGCCTTACAGCGAAGTGAATTGCATGCAGTGTGGGTGCACTGTATCTCAAATGTTACTGAAATCATATTAAAGTGCCAGTGAACCTGTTTTTAAAATTGTACTGAATGTTTGGGGGGGGGGAATGTTCAGGGACTTTTGTCAAAAGTGTCCTGTAAGTGAGGTTTTGGGGATGAGTAAAATGGGAGGCACTGGATGATATACCAGGCAAAATTATGTGGTTTTTTCCATTCATCTGTTTTTCCCCTGCTGATATGGTTATAAAGGAGAGTACAATTGCAATCTTAGTTAGTACTTAGTATCCAGATGATTTTTTTTTTGGTCACATTGTTGTAAACATGTACTCACTTCAATGCAGAAAGAGAAAAATAAATTTTTAATTGTACTTGTAATGTTCCTGGTTTGGTTTTTTTTGTTTGGGTTTTTTTTTTTTGTTTGTTTGTTTTTTTAAATCAGGTAATTAAATGGTCTTGTCATTCTTGTTACATGTGCTCATTCTGTTTCTGGATTGGAAAGCTGTACATCTCTGAGGTTCACTAGTACTCTTTCTGGTATTCTGCCTCCCATCTCAGTCACTGAGTTCTTCTGCTCTTGAAATTTTAATGCCCTGGAACTTTCTTCAGGTTAGAGGTGAGGGGAGAAAGAAATGAAAATAAAAGAACTGGTTTAGATCTTTAATGGTGAAGACTTCACTGTTTAACCTAAGAGTAAAGAAGAATGTGCAGAATTTGTTTTGAACCTGCAGACTGACAGCATGAAGATAGATAGCTAGATAGATAGGTTTTATATCCATCTCTCTGGTTTATTTCCTAGATACTTGATTGTTAGCAACCAAAACCTTTATGGGCCATGTCTCTTTGCATTATAAACACACAGTTCTTGTCTGCATATACAAAAGTAACTTTTCTTTTCTTGTGCGGGTATGTGAAACCTTAGAGTTATTGAGGATTGTTAAACAAGCATAACAAGACTCACAAGGTGAATATTTGTTGCTGTGTGCACAAGCAGGTTATTTTATGTAGGGCTTTGGAGACTGATACATGCAGTCATGGTAATTCATGGTGCTGTTAGCAAATAGTTGCTTTTCTGTTACGTTTTGGTAGCCCAATGGCTCATTGGAATTAGTTTGTACTTGACAAAATGTTTTTTATATATATATATATATATATATATATTTATATATATATTTTTATATATATATATATATATAATTATAGAGAGAAAATTGTGAACTACCTCTTACGGCATAAAAGTTCCATTTGTGAGTATAGTTGAAAGATGTGTGCTCCGGCAGTGCAGAAGGTGAAAGCTGACCTTTATTGTGCTTTTTACTGAGATGACAGTGCTTTTCAGAGTGGCAAAACTAAACTTAAGGTAAAAGGTTAAGGTAAAACTAAAACTTAAGATAAAAAAGGGTAAGGAATAGATAGAGGGTGGGTCTCAGCTGACTTTCCTATTAATAACAGTAGCAAGAAAACATCTGCATGTTCAAGCCTGCAGCCTTCTGTATAGGACGTATGAGAGGAGTGGCAGCCCTACAAAGGCAGGAGGTTGTGTAAAGAACCCAAGGGCTTGTGAAGAAGAAGCAAGAGAGCCTACAACGTACTCCAGGTCCAAAATGCTTGATAGTATCATAGCATTTGGTTGTGTTGCCAAGCATATTTTTTCTTTCTGAGGAATGTTTAAGTAGTATTTCTGCTGTGCTGCGGTTTCCATGATGCAGCTGTGTATTTCGTATTTCAGATGACATCACAAAACCCCCCCAAAATTACTTCATTCAAGCTTTGCGTTGATGGTTGGTTGGTTCTTAGGCTGGATTGGGTTTGGGGTATTATTTCCTTTCCTTTCTTCTCCTGCCCTTTGGCAGGCAGGAGGACATATAACCTCTCTTACATAAAGAACTGCTGATTTGGGGGATGGGGGAGTGTTTTGGTTTTGTTCTTGAAATCTTTTGGTAAATTAGGAGACTTGAATTTTCCCAGCTGTAAATTGCCTCATGAGTGTTTATCAGCTGACTTCACTAGGTAATTGGCAGTGCTTCTGTGCCTCTGGCTGATTGCTTAATGTAGGTAGCAAAAAAATGTTCAAGATCCACTCCCAACCAAAATTTCTAATGAAGAAAAATGGAAAGAGAGGAGTATATATTGATTGCTGTCTAAATAGACAGAAAGAGCACAGAGCCCAATACAGCCCTCAAATTCCACAGCTAAATACTTGGCAGGCAAAAATCTTGGGGAAATTGTCTTTATTCTCTTGTTCTTTCTGTTGCTTTTCTCACCTAAAGAAATAATTTTGAATTTCTCCATAGTAACCTTAATGTAATGAAGATATCCAAGCATTGTCTCACAATTGTGTGTGAAGAAGAAGTGCTGAGTGGTTCCACATAAAATAACTTTTGGGATGGATGGATGGACAGATGGACAGACTCCTCTGAAACACACTGAGACAGCTCTTAACAAGCTGCGTATGCACTGTCAGGATCACAGAAGTTTGCTGATCTGTTTTGAATGAAATAATTTTAAAAATACAGAAACATGGCACAGGGGTATACAGATTCTTATGTTTAGTGTGGTGAAATATCAGTATCCTTGGCACCAAGTATTACTCATCACATATTGCACAGTTGTCTGTTTTTCCAAGTACCTGCTAAGTCCTTGTTTTTCAGTTACATGATCATTTAAAGCAGCTGACTAGGTAGATCTGAATTCTAATGAAAAATATTTGCTAATGCAGAGGTTTCCAAACTGCATCATGGGATGTGTGCAAGTTGCTTTAGCAACCAAGCATCTCCTGTGCAGGTACGTGTTCTGGGGATATTTGCTGCTGTCACAGCCTTTGATCATAGGAATGCAGAAGCAGAGTAAATTTGGGAACCTCTATCAAGAAGTTTATTTAAGAAAAATGGTTGCATAAAATTTAACATCCCAGTTTATTACATTTTCTTGAAAACCTCATAATTTCTGTGTACGGTGACTAACTGAATGAACTGAATGTCTGAAACTTTCTTATGTAAAACTGGTGTGGTATTTTTAAAGGTGATATAGAGTGTCAATTGATACATTTAACAATCAAAATATGCCCCTCCTTACCCAATGATTGTGCTCTTTCCTTGTTTTGTACTTTACAAAACAAAGACTCTGCTATCTTTGGGGTTCAATTTAATGTATCTGATAGTATGCCACCTTCAAAGGCAAGAGTGAAATGGGAGACTTACCTTTATAGCAGCCAAAAAAGGGAATTAGACTTTTGCTATGTTTTTCATGTGGAAAAGACTGGTACTGAGTGGGTATTTCACTAATCTTATCTTGTTAAGAATGATGCACATAGACATTTGAAAATATCTTTTAGGTTATTAAAATGAAGCTCAAGTTAAAAAAAATTCACATTACATACATTCGTGGATTCACATCTCTTGAGCAGCAGTGGCATCACATGCTGCTGAATTATCTCTAGGGGATATTAATTATTACAAATTTCCCAACTATGTCAGTACCTCCAGCAAAAACCTTTCATTATGAATTGATCCTTGCTTGCACATGAACTTCCATATTCCCTGTGGCATTCATCAACTTACTGTCAGTTGGTGTCTAGTCATGTTCTGTTTTTCTGATAGCAAAACATGAAGAGAAACATGTTGACATTTTTAAATACTACAAATTAGGTTTAATAATACACAAACTAATTTTTATTGTAGCATAGTACATGGTCATCGTTAGAAGTTTATAAAAGTGAGTACTGCTTGTGTTTGCTTTCAAGTATATCGGGATATTGATAACACATGTGGAGGGAGGAAACAATTTGATGGAAACTATTTCTGTTATTCTTTATGCTACTTAAATTCTTCTTGTTTTCAGAAGAGCTAGTTAATAGTCATTGACCAGATCTGTAGAAATAGAATGACTACTACTTCAAACTCATGACTTGAGGTTTAACATATTAAAACAGTTTTTTTCTAAATTATTTTCCATTAGTGAAGTGGCTATCTTCAATTTATAGATGTTTCACTGAGAATAATTTTGAGCACTTGTCAAACTTGTAAAGGTTTAAAAAAATTTAAAGGGTCACACATTTTATTGTTAACAGAGGGTGTTGAGAGAGACTGTCAACACCCTGTGAAGCATTAAGCTGTTGCCTTTGATGTGTAGGCAGCACCTTAGGTCTCACAGAGCTGTACTGTAAGTATGTGTCCATATGTTCAACCCACTTTGATGTGTTCAGAGATCTTGGGCCAGCAGTATCCGTATGCTCCATCACAACTATAGGAGGTAAAACATGCCATCTGGATTCCTGTTCCTTTTACTTACCTTGTGTCATGGCTTCTTCACGGTAGCAGAACGCCTTCTTTTTTTGTCTTCCCTGTTATTCAGAATTATTTGGTATTTTATTTAAAAAAAAACTGTTTTGAACAGTCTTTAATAAATTTTATTTTGGATGTCTATTAACAATCTCTTAGAAGGGATGAGAGACAGGAATGGGTTTTCTAAATTCAAAATGTATTCCAATACTCATGCTATGACAGTAAAAAGAGAGTGTTTGAGATACCTTTACTAGCTAAGAACTCCATTTCTTAGTTACAAAGTCTTTTATATGTGTTCCCGAATAAGTCTACTGATCCAGATTTGGATCCAAGCAGATCTTGGGAGGGGTCTTATTAGCACCGGGTGCTAATAAACTGAACAGTCTCTGTATTGCAAAACACTTACTGTGATCAAATCCAAGAAAATATCCTCAATTTTTTCGATGGGAGGTAGTTTATAGGACAGAAGCCTCACAAAAAAATGACTTGATTTCCTGCTCTCAGTAAGTTCTCACTGACTGTTCATGCATAAACGGAAGTGCCATATAGATGAACATTTGTAGCCCTCATTGAAAGTTGCCTTATTAAGAAACCTGGCTCTTCTCTCTAAACCCAAACTGGATTTCAAATGACTGTTCTTAACAAAGATCTTGCACAGATGAGGCACATCAAGCCATCACACAGGAGCTCTGCTCATTCTGTGTGAGCCAGGCTTGCCAGAGCTCTTCCCCCCCACCCCCCCACCTCCCCCTTTTTTGGCAGTGCTGGGATCTCTGGCACCAGCGAAATGTGCATACAGATAAGGTATCTCAGAGATCTTCAGTTTTGTGCGGCTCCTGTGCAGCGGTGTGTTCCTCAGTCTGTTCAAACTCCCTGTCTGCAGAGCTTCTTGTCCTGCTTTCAAGGTCCTCTTTCCCCCATCTGTTTCTGTTTCGAAGTTTTAGCCACAGGAGGAATTTTTTCTTCCCTGACTTTTCCCTGAGAATCCTGACTTTTTTGGTGTGATTTTTATTTTCTTCCACTAGCTTATTTGAAGATGTATTGACTGCAGTGGGGACTTGCTCCCGTACCTTTCCTGCCTTTCAGGGTGACCTGTTCATGTTTAGACCTCAGTGTGACAGAATGCATGTGTTGTGTTGCAGTGCTGTCTGCTCTGCTGAAATTTCTTATACATGTGGCATAGCCACAGGACAAATGCCCAGACCATATGCCCTATCACCTGATTTGGATATTGCTGGGGACCTGAGAGTGTCCCTGTTGTTTTGTCTCTCCGGGGGACTTCTGCTGCATTGCTGGTGGCTTGCCCAGTTCAAAACAACGTGGAGATTTCCCTGAATTGCTGTACTTTTTTTTTTTTTTTTTTTTTTTTTTTTTTTTTAAGACAGGGAAGTATCAGAGTGTGGTATGGAAAAAGCCTTTCCTGTTGGATCTCAATTTGACAGTCTGAAGGCTCATAGCTTATGCTAACAGGCAGAGCACAATTTAAATACCAATTTCCTAAAGCTCAGATGAGGAAAATGTACTACATTTTTTCTTCACATATTTGGTTAATTTGTGGTCATTCTATTTGTATCAAGGAGAAGCAGTCAATTTACACAGATAGTACAGTATCAGAAATAGCAGCCTGTGGTGGATTTACTGAAAGCACATTGGAGGAGTTGTGCCTGTGCCTGTGCCAACTGTGCCTGTGTACTAATTCCATTGTGGTGACATTGATTGTGGCACATGGAGAGGAATTGGGAATTGCTATTTGCCAGTCTAAGAACCATTTTTGGTAAGGAGCGTTCCCCAAAGTTGGCCTCCTGTTGTCTTGAACTATGAACGAAACATGTATTTTATAATGGACCATACATTTTATTTTGTAAAGGAAGAGGAATCAGTGACCAACCAAAAATACCCCTTACCCACCCACCAGAAATGTAGAGGTCTAAATAGTAGCAGCAGCAGAGAGCAATGTGGGCACAAGGCAGGCGCTGGAAGGGCTTGGTGATGTGATGTGCTGTGTGGCTGGTGGCTCCCGTGACGCTGGGTGTCTTTCTGGGGCACCGTATTTATTTGCCTGTGTGTGTGTGTGTGTGTGTGTGTGTGTCTGTGCCCTGGCACTGCTGCTCAGGGCGGGTGTCCATCCCAAGGGGCACAGGTGGTCACAGCTTTCCCAGGGAGCGTGAGCACACCACGTGTGTCCTGTCCTTGATATTGAGCCCCTTAAGATTTGAATAAAATTTTGCAGTTTTTCTTTATTGTTAATCAGCAGCCATAGCTGGACAGATTGAGCAATTGCATTGTGAACGTTGTATGCTTGGCTAATTTTTTGTTTTAAGGAAAAGAGAAGACAATCCCAAGATGAATGGTCTGTCTGGATGAGAACCACGACGAGGGAAGCCAGCAGAACTGAGCAGTAACTGGGGGAATGGTAATTCTGGCCGTGGGCGATCGCGACCACCTACTCAAAACAGACTCAAATAGGCAGAACTGTGCCTGTGTACTAATTAGCATGAGACGTGAGAGAGATGACTAGCAAATAGGGGGTTGAATACTAATTAATAGAAAAATTATGCAAATTGTAGCCAACGAATGCCGATGCCTTTGTACAAAGAGCGGTAAGTTTTGATGACCTAGCCTTTTATGGATTACCACCTAGCTCCCTGCTTTGCGCAAACCAGAATAAAACGAAGAGGTACCTCGCCCCGGTGTGTGACCGGGTAACGAGCGATGGGGACACCGTCCTGGCGCGGGGCTGGCCGTGCCCGCGGGTGCCGCACACAGCGCCCGCACCCGCACGTTTCTCTCTCAGCCGCCGCTGCGGAGCGCGCTGCGGGCGAGCCGCCCGCCTGCCCCCGCCTCCCTCCGCCTGCCTCCCGGAGCCTCCCGCCAGTCCCACCCCTGTCCCCCAACCTTCCCCCGCCTCCCTCCGCCTGCCTCCCGGAGCCTCCCGCCTGTCCCACCCCTGTCCCCCAACCTTCCCCCGCCTCCCTCCGCCTGCCTCCCGGAGCCTCCCGCCTGTCCCACGCCTTTCCCCGCCTGTCCCCCAACCTTCCCCCGCCTCCCTCCGCCTGCCTCCCGGAGCCTCCCGCCTGTCCCACGCCTTCCCCCAACCTTCCCCCGCCTCCCTCCGCCTGCCTCCCGGAGCCTCCCGCCTGTCCCACTCCTGTCCTCCAACCTTCCCCCGCCTCCCTCCGCCTGCCTCCGGGTGCCTCCCGCCTGTCCCACGCCTTTCCCCGCCTGTCCCCCAACCTTCCCCCCGCCTTTCCCCTGCCTTTCTCCCGCCGCCTCCCGGTGCCTCCCGCCTGCCGCTCTCCGTGCGCGGGCGTCGCCCGGCGCTCCCGGGGCCCTGCCGCTCCCAGCGCCCTGCCCCGGGCGGCGCAGCGGGCATGGAGCGGCTGCAGGTGGATGCGCAGGCCCTGGAGGAGTACGCGGAGTACCGGCGGTGAGGGCCAGGGCGGTGCGGTGGGGTATCTGGGCGGGGCCGCGGGGGCCGTGCCGCATCCCCGGGAGCCGGCCCGGGATCCCCCCGGCAGGGATGCTCGCCCCCGGCCCCCCTGCGCTGACTGCCCCGGGATCTGCGCGGCTCCGCTGAGTCGCACGCCCGCCCGGCGCTCATCGTGACGCTCGGAGGTGCCGTGGCTGGTGCGCCCGGGGGAGGACACGCTGCGAGCCTTGGCTGTCACCAGAGTCACGCATCGTCCCTCGCATGCAGGCCCGCCCGGCAGCGTGTGTGTGCGGTGTGCTGCCACAGCCCATCTGCTCTGCCAGTATGGGCATCCCTGCCCGCGGCAGGGGCGCTGGAATTAGGCGGTCTTTAAGGTCGCTTCCAATCCAAACCATAATTTGGTAATCTGCCAGCCGTACTGCTCTTTCAGAATACAAGGACTTCCGTGAATCATGAGTTTGCGTTGTGTAAATCCCTTATACTGCTGTATCTTTGCTAATCTTGTCAGTGGTCCTCTCAAAAGGCTGAACAGAAATAAACAGTCATTGTGCGGAGATGAGATCTTAATTTAGTTTAGGAAAACCTTGAGTAAAACACCAGAGCAAGGCATAGTGGTATTTCTTACATAAGATGTGCAGTGATTCAGTGGGTGTTGGCTGGGTTGACATGCAAATGAGAGCGTTGTGTTGGCACATTATTCTGGTGCTGTACAGTGCTGGCAAAGCACAGATCCACAGAATATTTGACAAAGAAGCACTTGTTCAGTATGTTTTAGCACATCCAATAAATAATAACTGAATTATTTACAGGTATTAATAAAATGACTTTCAGCATAGGTAAGTGCTGCAGTTAAGTCTCATTTGTATTTTGTAGATTTTATTTGTTGTCATCAATTGTTTCCATAAATGCAGAATTTGGATGCTGCTCCAGCGTTCCAGCTGTTCAGGGACCTTGAATTTGAGCACAGTGATAGCTTAAACAATTGAGCCCATCTGAATTGTGGGATACAGCTCCCACTAACTTCAGCTACAGAAACTAGCATAGTCTTCTTGCAAATCAGAAGACAACTTGGATGTGTTGTTTGTAACTTTTATGGTGGTGTGGTTACCTGCTTGCAGTTAGTACTCAGACTAGGCTAAGATTAATCTCCAGATACAAGTTTGCAGTACAGTGGGGTGTAGATGGGTGAAGTGACTTGCCAGAGGTCAGTCAAGAAGTCTTAGGCAGAGCTGGCTGGTTACATGACCCTTGATGATCATTGCTTTTTTTTTCAAAAAAAATCCTTGGTAATTTGCTTTATTATATTTTTTCCTTCTCTCTTAGAACTCAGAGAACTTAGAGCAAATTTTTAAAAGAGCATTATTTTAAAAAATCTCTAAAAATCATCTATAATTCTGTTAAATTATTAGAACAGTAATATGAAATCCAAGGTATGTTTTGCATTTACACAAAAAGTGCTGTTATATATTATTTGAAAAAAATATCTGGAGAAACCTACTTTTATTGTCTTCATTTTCTTATGGCTTTTTTTGTGACATGTATACAGAATTGTAGGTGATGATGATGGAGGAAAGCTCTTTACTCCTGAGGAATACGAGGAGTACAAAAGAAAAGTATTACCAGCTCGGCTACAGAACAGGTTGTATGTGAGCTGGAGATCACCAACTGGCATGGACTGTAAGCTTGTGGGACCAGAGACACTGTGCTTTTGCACTCACCGGTGGGTACCTTTTATTCTTTTACATTTTTGTATTTTAAAAAACCAGGAAAATGTGAAATATTCCCAAGCATATTACTGTACCACACAGGCAAGTTTATTTAAGGTCTAAGGGTTGAGAAAATTAGGTTTTAAATAGTAAAACTTTTTGTAAATGTAAATCTCAATATATTTTTGAGACCAAAATGAATTTTTAGTCTCAATCAAGTCAGCTGTAAGGCACGAGTTAACATAGGTCAGAGTGATTCTTTTAGTGCTCTCAAAATGAAACATAGGGATATGTGATAATTATGTAATGAAAATATATAAAAGCACCTGATATCATGCATTTAATTGAAAATTAACAATTAACAATTAATAATATCATTAAAACTACTTCAAAACCTACCTTGTGAAGTAAATTACAAGCCTTTCAGTTAGTTTTCTGATAAATACTAAAAAAATTGTAAAAGTTATTATTTTTCCTGTTTTAGGTATAAACAACACAAAACAGACTATGAGGTGCTTCCCGAAGAGCGCCCTATTGGTGTGCCTTGCAGAGTGAAACGTTGTCCGTGCCGATCCTACCAATTTGTGCCCTTGAATGGCACGCAGCCCATCCGCTGCCGCTGCAAGCACTTCCCTGACCAGCACAGCGCAGCGCCTGGCTTCCCCTGCAACTCCTGTAAGTTGCTGCTGGGCTTGCAGCGCTCTTTGCCAGCAAACTCAGGGAACAGCTTGGTATGAAAGCACCCTGCTTGCAGTTTGTCACTTCCAGCTGCAAGCACGTGCCTTTTCTACCTGAACTTGGTAGTTTGAGAGAGGGAAGTGTTGTTCTCCATTCCTCTATTGCCTACTTGATCATAACGTTAATATTTTTTTATATCTTTTCTCAGCTCAGCGGGAAGTAGTGCTCTGTTCCCAAATAATGCTATTGTTAGCACTCTAACAAAGCAGTTCCTGAGCATACAGATTGTGGGTCCAGAAATACAAATGGAGTTTAGAGAAGGGATTAAGAGGAAGCTTTTTGCTACAGTTATTTGAGGTTAATGTAATGGAACAGCAGTAATTATTAACCACAGGAAATAAATAATGCATAAAGATATTTTAGTTTGAAACCTCAAATTATGTAAGATGAAGATTTTTTTGCTAGAGTTTTGTGGTGTTATTAATTTTCTTTCATGGAATGTCTCTATTTTGTACAGAAAAAAATGTAAACAGCTTTTTCTCTGGTTGAGAATCATACCCCACTGTATAAACCATAAAATATCTATACGACGGCCTTTCAAGAATTTGCACTAAGTAAGGTGAAGATCTTAAATGTGCAGCTGGATAATTCAGACTGAATCCATAGAACACAGTGTTTTCAATATTAATTTATATTATGCCTTTTTTTACTGTTTCTCAGAAATACCAGACACTTCTGAGGGCTTCACAGATTTCACAGAGAAGTGCCGAAATTGCTTCTATTACGGATTTGTGTTGTTTTAATGTAATGGTATTTGTCTTGCCCAGTGTTGATAAATCTAATGTGATATATAAGCTATAATTGAAAAACTTACCGCTTGTTGCAATGTATATATTGCATGTACTTTATTCTGTGTCCAGACACAGAGTTCTGTTACTGACGAGTGCCCAAAATGTTATGAAAAAGCCTTTAACATTTTCAAGAATGTGATCAACATGTTACACAAGACCTAAAAGAAATCTTTTATGGTGCTCCACAAAATTAACTGTGAGTTGGAAGCAGGGTAATTTGTATAATGAGATATTTGCAACATCATTTCCTCAATTTTTTGGTCACATCATTGCTCCAGAGGGGCTTTGATGACAGTTTTAGATGTAGCTAGGGCAGACAGGTCACTTTATTCTGTTTCTGAATGTCACATAACATTGGTATAACTCTTTCACTTACATCCTGTGGCTGTGTAAGCTTAAAAAATCCTGAAAGTCAGTCGAATGATCCTCTTGTGTAGAACCAAATTTGTTGCTTCCATAGTCTCTATTTTGCTAAGAGAAAATTTTGCTAGTTTTGCTAATTTAAAAAGACATTTAAATTGTGATCTGTGTAATAAACTGTGGTATGAAGTTTCTTAGCCATGCGACATTGATGAGTGCTATACACCTTTGGAGGGAATGCTGCCAAAATGCTGACAGGTTGTCGTCTTTACCCAGTGTCAGAACTTTTTTCCTTTTATTCGTTGTAAGTGGAGGGAGAGGCGTGCTGCTAATGACAATGGGCACAAGTTGCAATATAGGAAACACAGTTAGATATCAGAAAAGAAATTTCTGATCCAGCATTGGTCCAGGCTGCTCAGAGAGGTGGACTCTCCATTCTCAGAGGTACTTGAAACTTCTCAGTAAGATCCTGTGACTGCATGGCCCTCATGATCTAATCCCAAGAGTCGTCCTTTCTCTTTTATATGCCTTTTCATAGAGCTGGATGCTTAAATTCCATCCCCATCTCACTCATTTCTTTGTTTCTTAGGTTCCAAGTGTTCAGGCTTTCATAGCTGCTTTACCTGTGCTTGTGGCCAGCCAGCGTATGCTCATGAAACAGTCGTGGAAACGAAAGAGGAGCGCCTAGCCCAAGGAAAGCCTGTGGGGCAGGATGTTCCTTACGCTGCGATGGGAGGACTGACCGGGTTCAGTTCGCTAGCAGAAGGCTACATGAGGCTCGATGACAGTGGAATAGGTATGTGCAGCTGACCTGAGATGAAATTTTAATCATCCACCCAAGTTTTGAAAAGTACTAAATCAAAATGGATTTTTAAAATCTGAAGGCAAATTAGATCAGTAGGGGTAGGACTGCAGAAAGATTGTTCCTTTCCAGCAGTCCTCAGGTGTTAAGAGATCACATTGTCCAGCTCCCTCTGAGTCGATAAAAAACTCTTTACCAACAATTCTGGTGTTCAACTCAGTTGCTTCTGGTTGAAATGCAGCATATCTTTTAGAGAGAACCTGTAACTTCTAATACTTCCTGTAATCTGATACTTCCGACTTCTATTAGTCCTTTAGCCTAATACTGCCCAGGTATTTCTTGGTTATATATTTACAGCATTTTTGTTTCCAAACTCAAAGGTTAATAGCTTTTCAGCATAAAAAAACAGAGGTAATTGTTATAACTTTGTAACAGACATGTTAGTTGGTCTTGATGCTTTTCCTGCTCTGTGACTTCGTGTCGTTTAATAACGGACATGTTTTATCCTGAAATACCGTTCTAGCTATTATTGCCAGATACTCATACTTTCCTTTTTGAATTCTGATCTGGATTCCTGGATTGGTCTGAAGTTTAGAAACTACAGCATTACTTCAGTAATTAAAGAAAGAAAACTTTTAATTCCTTTTGAAGCCATCCTGTAGTGCCTTTGTTAACTCAAGTTTATGGGGTCTGCACTGAGAGTTGTAGATATGAATCTATAACCTTGTTTTGACCCTGTCATGTATATTAGGAACATATCTCCTGAAGTTAATTATTGTTTTCATTCAACTTGTTTTCTAACAGGTGCTCCTTCTGCTGAACTTTTAGAAGCCCCCATTACTAGCATGGATCATCCATTTCTAAAAGCATTTCAGGGACCTTCTAGTTCCGCTCAAACCATCCCACAAATAGCAGGTGATGTATAAGTAGGATAATACTGTTTTACAAAAATAATTTAATATAAAGTTAATTGATTTTATTAAAGAATTGAAGGATGCTTAGGGCATTAAAATGAGTATTGAAGCCTCATTATGTGAAAAGTTAGTACAACACTCCTGTACAGCAAATGCTTAGAATAACTTAATGCTTGCTATTTTTGCTCATGGTCTGTTTTTTACCTTCAATTATTTTTTTCTTAGTGTTTGTTATTTTCACCATTAATGGTGTCATGTATTCATTGGACCAGTTTTTAAAATTCTTAATTCCTCTTAGAATCTCCTCAGATCTGAACAGGTTGTACATATTCAGCACAATCGTGTGAAAGTGCCTTCTGCCAGAAAGGTTTTTCTACATGGGATTATGGGTCACTTATGCTTATTTTATGCCCCTTATTTTGTACAACAATTTAGCAATTAATATAACTGTTGAACTCCTTTAAGACAATTTATAATAAGTGCAAGCCTAGACTAAAAAGGTTTCTCTTTAGTCCCAGCTGCTGGGTTTTATACTTGCCTATAAAGGTGAGTCCCGATTTTAAATGGGTTTTGCCAAATGTAAAACATAACTAATGGAATAGCAAGTATCATTAATGAAGAAAGGGGTTTTGGTTTTTGTTTTTTGTTTATGTGCTGTTTTTCAGGCAGTTCAAGTGCCACAGGGCAAGTTTCTCATGGAAGACAATCAGAAGCTGATGACATGGCTTACTTTGAAAAACGTTATCAAGAACGGGCAAGTTACTACATTTATTGCTTAATTTAAATACACTTTCACAAGAGGATGTCTCAAACCGATAAATGTATGATTTAAGTGGCATATAAAGGCATTATATAATTCCTTCTCAATTCTTGAGAAAGCTAGCTTCTTAACATCAATTTTTCAATACAGTTATGAGCTATTACAGGATTTCAGAGGTCAGTCATGTGTGTGATGGCATTTACCTTAACTTGGCAGGTAAGTTCATTACAGAATACCAAAACATTTTACTATGTGGCAAAAAGAAACAACAGCACAGAATCACAGAAACTCCCCTGTGACATTTAGGACTGTGTGTTTGCTCACTTATAAAACTTTATCATGTTCTTTTTTTTTAAACGAATGTCTGTGCAAGTTGGGCTAAATCTGGTCTATCTTTCTCAGATTATCTGTATCACTAACTTAGAGGTGCCTCCTCCACCCCAGAGAATATCTTTAATTTAAATGCTCTGTGGTATAAGTTGTTCACATATTTAAATTCCTATTCTTTCCCCACATAAGCCACTTAGCTCCACCATCTCAGCTGAAGTATCTCTCAACTGTTTATGAATTCTTTTGTAAGGCAATGTGGCATGATTAACTTTTAAAATCTAAACTGTTTTTCTGCTTTGCTTGCTGCTTGCAACAAGGTGTTTTTTAAGGAGAAAAGTGTTTGAGCTTTGTGAAATTTTAAATAATTTTAAATTATTTTCTTTGTTTTTTAAATCAGCGCAAAAGATGGACAGACGTTACATATATTGCGCCAGTTCATAGAAAACATCAAATTCATATTTCTCCGTGTCTTTTTGTCCCCAAGTTTTTATTTTCTTTGTGAAAGGTAGTAGGAATTTTAGAAACCCCAAGCCTCCAAATAAAGAAAAGTGTTTTAAAATGCATTTCTGTGTAGACCAACAACAGGATTGCTTAGCAGTGAGTTCATTTACAGACATCCAAATGAGGAATGAGATCTTGTTTTTTTGGTATTGTTTTATGGTGGGAAGAAGCAATGTTAATTTTTATGTTAATTTTATTTTTCTTGCATTTTTGATGTTAGCATATGTGTTAGATGAGATGCAAAAGTCTCTGCATCATTTTTATATAGTTGCTCTAAATATAATTTCATTCACGAGTGTAGCAATACTTGAGAAAACCAGAGCTTCTAAAACCAGCAGATATATTTGTTTGGATTTATAGTCTTACTACAAAGTGGCAGAGTGAAATGTGTCTGTGTTGGTAAATTTTACTACTCTGTAAGAGTCTGCTGTGTAGAAAAAATCTTACAAGAGGAAGTCATGACCTTGTGGGTCAGTGGGGGGACACTGAGATGAAGGTTCAGCACCACTCCTGTGTGGTTTTGTGAGTACTGGTTCCTCTAACTGCGCTGTTAGACATCTGCAATAAAACTGCTCTGCCTTTCTTTGACATAAAGATAAACCCATGAACATTTGCGAGGCACACTGGCCTTGGGGGATACTTAAATACCTAGATTGCCATTATCAGAGATAAGGCAGCCCTGGTTTGAGTGGGGAGGGGCTGCAGCGCCATGGAAGTGCTCCTTTGTCCTGTGGTGCAAACCTAAGCAGTGCTAGGTTGGGATAATAATGCCCTGTACCTCTCTCCACTGCATGTGTCACTCTTGTAAATCTGGGACTGGATGTAAACATTTAATGTTGCATTGTTAACTGACTTGCAAATCAATGTTTGAACCACTGCTGGTGTCTATTTTGGTTTCAGCTTAAAATGGAGAAAGCTGCTAAGCGGAAAGAGAGGACTCCAGTGCCATCAAAGAAGCCATGAGATTAATAAATAAATATTTATTATTTGGCACATAGTTCATCTTTGCATTGAGTATTTTTCTCTGTGCCTACATGCATACTTGTATTTATTAATTTATTTATTCTGTTGTTTTGTTCTTTGCTGAAATTAATTTTTAATTATCTTTTTGGAATATAGTTGGTTCTTTAATGGATATGTTTCTAATCTCCAGGACTGCTACATAGATGTTTCTTTGAGAATGGAGAACCATATTTAGAGAGTTGCAGAGCTGTTATTTAAAGTGTGAGAGAATAACCTTGTATTTAAATATTAGGTTTTAAGAGGGCAAAGAAAATATATGTCTTATTCTTAGACTTTTATCATACATTTTCTTTATTTGTAGAGTCCTTTGAATTCATCTTGTTTATGGATTTTTACGTGGTGAGATTTGTTTTGTTAATATTGACATTTTAATATTTTCCTTAAATCTTTTTTTCCCTTTCTGTTGGTTTCATTGTCTTGACACAAAATTCAAACATACTCTTCTTCTCTCACACTTCTGTAGGCTGTGTTCTTGCCATCATATACATATTTCTATAAAACGTGATGTTTTACACTTGTAAACCTATTTCCACACTTAGGAGCTACTTGAAGGGGTCTTGCTTGTATACCTTACCCCAGATTTCACTGGTGGTACTATTCTCCTAATTCTGTTTGTCTGTTACTGTTCATAACAATTATGACACCAAATATCTGAAAACCTTAAGTGGAAATTGATATGTTATTTACAGCATGTAAACCAATAATTGCTTGCTGTTTGGTACAAACTCATTTATCCACCAGATTCATCACGTCTAGTCCAACACAGATTGAATCACTTCAAGGAGATGTGCTTTCGTATTCTTTGTCCATATTCACAGCTGTGGCAACATATGTTATATTGAAGGTAGTGGACAGAATAATATAAAGTTTAGTGACTGTGTTTAATTCTGGTTTAATTCTGGTTTAATTCTGCAAAGCAGCAGGGCAAGAACTTGGTGCAGAATAACTGGCGGAGAGTGCAGCTTAGGGGGCAGAAAAGAGCCTGAGTTAACTTATTCTCCTTTGAGAGTAGAGAGGTGTAAGTCACTTTGTTCTTAAAAATACCTGAGGGTGTCTCTCGCACTGGAGGCTTTGCAGGTGGTGTGTGCACTGAAGCTTTACAGCAAGAATTGGGAGAAGCCTACAAAACTTTGTTTTCCATTGGAGAGAAAGTCTCCATGTGCCTGAGGGGCAAATGAAAAGAGGTGAGTTTGAAGGCTTTAAGTGCAGGGCACCTAAAAAAGCAAAAGCAAAAAAGCAACACCTTTTTTTGTTAAGATATCAGCTGTGGTGTGAAGGCTCAGTTTTAAGAGAGCCGTTTACCTTAACTCTGACCTGTACTGCCAAACAGATGTCAATCAGAGAGGCTAATCTCCTACAGTAATTTAAATGCATGATACATCGAAGTGTCTAATTAATGTTTTAAAAGTACCTTCTCTGTTAAATGCTACGGTTACATGCTGCTTTAGCCTAAAAAGTGAAAATACTAATTTGAGCTCCCTCTTCTGGCCCTGGCAAGCAAATGCTCTACACATCCTCCACTTGGTCTCGAAAATAAATGGGAATTTCACAGTGGAATCCTAAGAAACAAACAAATACAAATAATATCTGTAAAAAAACCTAAATAAAAATACAGAAAAAAATTATTTCAGTTTTTCAGCGAGATTATTACGAGATTAATAGTGGAAGATTACTCTAATTTCCTACTTATCCCTGTGACTATATCCATGAGGGAATGCAGTTCTGGAAATCTCTGTGTGTGTTGCAGAAGTGAGCTTTCTTACAGCAAAATATTGTTAAAGAGAGAGGTTTTAATAATTACAAAAAGCCTTTATTTTGTGTTCCTTTTGATACTGATAACATAACTTTTAGGAAATAATGTGCTTTAATTGACATTTAGTTGTCCTCTTTTTGACATTTTGAGTTGAACATATTTGTCCATTTTAAATGTTATCTCTGCCAAATTCAGTCTTACTAAACTGTATTTTGATCACCACGAACTGGTTTTATTAAAGTAATTAAAAAAAATTATTCTGTGCTTGAACTTATTTGATATTTCCACTCTAATGATATAAAACAGTTATTACATTTATTTAATGATATTTCTTTTTAGTTGGAAAACAGGTTGGATCATAAAAATATCAATGGCATTAAATACTGCTTAGGAGTTCTGACCACTTTTCACTCATGCTGGTGGTGTCCAAGGTAAAGAAACCTGCTTTCCTTACTAGAAGGCGTGTTTTTGACTTCTTAGTATTTGTGTAGTACTTTTTTGCTGTAATTTTATTGGTATCTATACATGAAAAACCAGGTACAATATATCCCATAATGTTGCTGGTTGCGAAAACTGGACACTGATGTCATGTCTTAAGTGAAATTTGAATTTATCCTAAAAAAACCAAGAATCATTTTGCAGGATCAAAATTGCAGCCTCCAATTCTATTGAAAAACATCTTATATGTCCTTTAGAAAAGATTTCTTTTTAAACTATAAAAGCAGAGAGCAAATGCTACCATGCGTGCCATTAGCAGTGCTCATTAAATAAAGAGCTCAGTTTAACAGGTACTCGCTGATGGTTTGTTTTCCTGAGAGCAGCCGTGAACTTTGAACAAAATACCATGGGACAGATAAGTTACCATTCATCTGTGTGATTTATTGGGTGGGTGTATATCTGTCATTCAGCTGGAAGCATTAACTGTTTCCAACCCTAATCCAAGGAATGAGGCACAGGGAAAAGGTTTGTTCCCATACACATAAGTGCTCTAAGCTGTTAAAGCCTAGTTGCACAGATCCTGGGCAATGTTTAAGCATGCCTCGTTTTAAAAATAGCTGGCTTTCAAATCAATATTTTGCCATTATTATAACACTCCTAGATTGTACAACAGCCTTTTTTCATTAGTTTTAATCATCCTATGAAAAGGCTTAGACGTACCGTGGCTGTTTATGACAGTGGACACTGGTCCGTGATCCTAAGGGGAGTGCAAGGAGCTGCTCCCTGTTCCGAGGGTTTGTGGTACTAAATATAAACCGCGTCTGTCTGTCTCAGGTTGGGGAGCGAGGGGAATGCGATGTGTGAATTCACAACCAGTAATGGCATCCATGCAGTTACTTTGTCAAGTTGTCAGTGTCTCTGCAGCATGCTGTGCATATTAAATGGTTGGCAGGTCTCGTGACTGTGTGTCCCCGAGCCTCTCCAGAAGCAGTTTCGTAGCCACGTGGCTTAAGAAAGTGACAACTTTGCAGGTAGTGATAACATTTGTTCTTAGCACAAATATAATTGAAGAAGACAACAAAGGTGTTCCAGTCTCAAAGACCTTGCACAGGTGTACCTCTTATGAGGTTCTTTAGGTAACTAAATATTCTGGTTTTGTCTGGAGGCCTACTCTTGTTTTGGAGCCTTTAGCATTTGTCTTTGGTAGAAGGAATCGTTACTTGCTTTATGTTGTGGAGGCTCGGGTCATCACACGCAGACCAATATGATCAGATGAAGCCATTTGTTACAGATCAGAAGGCTACTTGTATACATTTTCTAATTCTCTACATGCAAGCAATACATTGGTTACTAGCTCCTTGTTTACACATCTAAGCAAATCACTGGAGTGATGGTGAGCTCTCACACAAACGCTGCTGCTGCTGCTCTGCCTCGCTAAGGTTCTACAACCTGCGGTTCGCACACTCCATTGTTTACGTTCTTGGAATTGTCCATACGTGGCAGCTACTTCTCCACAGCTGCACTTCAAGGACATATTTACCTTCTTGCTTATTTTGCTCGGCTAAGTTAAGGCTGGATTTTGTATGTCTCAGTGCCTTGACTATGAAGAATCCCTCAACAGCTTTACTCTGGTTTTAGCTCTGATTTTACACTCACCATACCCATGCTGCCTGCCGTGGCTGGGCGCTAATCCCGCAGGCTCCTTTAGTTCCCTCCCTAAGGAAGGTCCCCAGCTCAGCCATAGCGTGTCACCTGCATCATGCTGTGTCACCAGCAGAATGGGAGCCTCACACCAAGTTTATTAGTAGAGTAACAAGGTGCAGAAAGGACCCCCTTGCTTTCTGAACTCATCAGAGAACAGTCTAGATGTGGCTGGATCCAATCTTAACCCCAGACCTGGTCAGCAGTTTATGTCTCAAGGATTATACAAGTGTAAATGAACCTTTGTACAACTTTGTCCTGCAGAATTAAGAATGGCAAACTAGATATATTTATATAAAATATTTAATTTGTTATGATAATGATTAGACTATAATATCTTAATCAGAATTATTTACTCCACCGTGTAGAAGCTCTAGCTGCTAGTATAGTCTAGTGCACAATTTTAAGCAATATTGAAGCAATTATATAAAAGTAATTATAAGAAAGCTAGCAAAACTAATTACTAAGTAGAGATTGATGTTACTGATCCAAACCAAGGACTGTGGGCAAATCTTTTTGCTCTGCCTTGAGGAGTAACCTTGAGGGGCAACCCCAGTTCAAGGGAGGATCTCCACCACACTCCAAGAAGGGGTACGTCAGAAGACCCTGCCATTAAAGAGTGGGACTGGACAGTCAGATGTCTCCAAGTCAGCTGTGTCAGTTCAGCAGTTTTAGGTAAGTTAGCAGTAGTATCACTTTTTTGTTCCTTTATCAGACACTTTACCAGGCCATCTACATCTTCACCTCACTCTCAAGATGTTTAATTTCGGAGCCGATGAGTCAGTCTGCTTTCAGCATTATTCAACACCAAAAGCAGCATGGATAGCTTTGCAGATAGGGCATTGTTCAAATTGGTTTACCCCATTCCAGGCAGAGTATCCTGCTACACACTGGCTGAGCACTTTCAAAAGTATTTGCTTTTAACTGAGGTTATCCTTCCTGTCCCAGCAAGTTTCTGTATAAGTGAGAACAAAAGATAGCATTTGATTTTGGGGGAAAAAAAAAAAAATCTAGTTCAGATTTCAGAATTTCAGTTACTGTTGTTCCCCTTCAAACTGCAGTCAGTTATTCTTTTCTGAAATGTCAAAAAGAATTTTTCATCAAATGAACACATGATAAATGAAAATTTTTTGCACAAATAAGTTTGTATTCCTTCTTGAATATTTGGTAGGCCAAAAAAGAAAAAAACCCAACAACTTGAGGGCTAAAATATTTGCTGTTGACTGAAGAATACTGTTGGAAGCTGTTGGAGTCCTGCTGGGGGTGGATCTCTTGCCCTAAAAGCATCAATTTTTGTGTAGATGGTCAGGAGGATGTTGGAAGGGGGAAATGAGAAAAAGTAAAAGTCCTCAAACATTTAATAGTTTTTGGGTTGTTATTCTGGCATTCTGAGACTCAGTCAGAGTGTTTTATTTAATATGGTAAGGTACAGAGGTTAGGAGTGTGCTTCTAAGGTTAACAAAATATTCAGTTGCACAGGTGTTTTCTTTCCAGCTCTGAGCTCTGCATCCTTTCCTTTGAATAACAGGTAGAATGTTGTCTATCAGAAGCCATGTTTCAGGAATTGACCTTGTTTTACAGTGGTTCAGACACCAAGTTATAACTGGAGAAACTACGCAAACAAAATGCCAACTCTTGCACGTAGAGAGAATGAGGGGTATGCCAGAACTGTTGTCTCCTTCGATTAAGGAGAGAAAGAGAATGGATACCACACACGTGCTAACATTTGTGAGGAAGGGTTGGTAAGTGAGATCTGCATACTGCTAGCTGGCAATTAAACTGTTAAAAATATTCATTGCAAACTATTTCTCTGAGGTACGTTACCTGTCCTGATCCGTTTCATTAATTCTTGGAAGAAAATGAGAGCAGGCTTGCAAATGCGCCTAAAATTATGAAGACTGAAAGCTTAAGGTGGGGCATTACTTGTCTCAACAGTGGTGAGACTGTTTTGATTTAATTTTTGGCTGTTATAAGCCATCAAGAACCTATGAAAAATGACAGCTAATAACTTGTAGGCTCTCTCCACGCTTCAAATGTCAGGAGATGTAATGACTTCTTGAAAATATGTTGTGCGTTGACTGAAGCTTGTCCTGAAACTTGCCAGTTTTTTGCAAACCTGGTTTTAGCAAGGTAAGTAGTCTGTCTATATATGGAGTTTGTTTTTTACCTGAATGAAAAAACTGTAATTCTATGCAGGCACTTTTAAAGGTACTTCCTTGCTCTTTGATTATGCTATAAGTTGCATTTTCTTAAGTTCTTTTTAAGGACTGTTGGCTCTCCTAAAGAAAGAACTTATTTTGTGTGAGCAAGCCTTGCTGCACTTCACACTTCAGTAAACTTATGGAAACACTGGTTTGGGTTTTTTTAACACTCAGAAAATACTACAAGAAGGTATTATACATAATGCTGAATTCTCTCTATTCGTGTAGTATATGTTATGGGCTTTTACTAACAAGCAAGCAATGCTTTTTCAGAGAAGTGATTCTTTGCTCCACCTCAAAAAGAGCAAAAGATCTTTTAAAAACCTATAATGCTGAATGTGCTAGATAAAGTACTCTTGAGAAGATAACGAGGACATACTTAGCAGCACTTCTATGACAAGCATGACAAGGGTGATGGCAGCTTTTGGTTTTGTGTGTGAGCAACTGGTGGTTTTGCCTATTGCAAACTATGCCAAAATTAGAAGATGTGTCTGAATTTTTTGTGTGTGCAGGTAAATGAATTTTTACATTCTTCTTCATAAAGGAAGAAAACAAACTCAGCATGTTTATTTTGTGACTGGCCTGTGGTTGCACTGTTTGGAATCTTTCTGTTCTTTCTCATGGAGAACATAGATAAGTTGCATTCTTTCACTTTTCTAATCTCTATGTTTGACACCGGGTGTGACCAATCACCCTGAGAGGTGGATTTTTCACTGACCGGTAGTAATTGGAGTGTGTAAGAGTATAAAAAGCTTTTGCTGTAAATAAACTGCCCTTCTTCTCCCTTCTTCTCTCTGCCATACCTTGGTCTGCTTGGTGTCTCTCAGCCAGCCTCCGCGTGAAAAGGCCTCGGCCGCTGCTATAGTTGGTGACCCCGGCTGCTATACTGGCCTGTTCCTTTTTCAGGTGTATTACGATGTCAGTGTCAATAAAATGTTGTAGCAACACATTAAGAGAAAAGCCATGTGAGGCTGCTGTGTAATGTGTTGGTGTTTCTCTAGTCACAAAATTGTCTTTGATCTTTTTTTTTTAGATTAAAGGTGCTATGTTTTTGAAGCATTACCATATATTTTTATGACAGATAAGATAACAAATGCATTACTTTTTTTTTTTTTCCATAATGCTGTTGGGATAATTATAGGAAAGTGTAAAAGTAAGGTCTAATTCCCATTCCACAAATACTACTTTGAGGTGTGCTTATATTTTCATAATGGTACTCTTGATTTTTTCCCCCTAATTTTGCAATTCCTAGTTTCCCTAACTTCCAACTTCATGTTTTTCTGAAGACAGATGTTGGTACAGCAAGAGATCAATAATGAATAGGCAGGAACTATTTTATAAAGTTTTTAATTGTATGTCAGTTCTACATACAAAATTATAGTAATAAATGAATCTTTCTCTTTTTGAAACCTGCTACGTGAATGCATTTTAAAACAGTGAATATACCTGTGGGACACAAATTCAAGTGACCTGGAATTTTAAAAAATGATAATGAAAAGACTGGCAAACATGACATATTTGCAAAGTGCTATTTGTATCTCTTGATAAAGAGATTCACGAGTGGTAGTTAATGTTGGTAAGCAAAGTAATTTAATTTCAAAACCTCAGTCTGATGGAAACGGTAGCTTCTGATGGAAGCACTGATGGAAATGACCTGAAAGAGCTGCTAATCAGCATTAGGAGACTGATACAGAGGGCTAGTAGGTACTATTTAAAATGTTAATGTCTAGACAGGCTGTATGGCATGGAAACATTAGATTACATTGCTGGCCATGAAGAAAGCCTTCTATATTGCCTCTTAATTGTAGCCTTTAGAGAAAAAATTGCCAACAGAGAACTGTTCTGTTACTTACAGTTTTGTCACTTAGCTTTTAGCCAGATGTCAGTGTAAGAGATTTCTCTAACTCAATTCCATCCTTCGAAGGGTATCTGGCCTTAGTACAGAAGATTCTGATCTCTGCAGCATGCTTATATTCTAGTAGTTGTCAGTGCACATTTCTGTAGGAGTCTTGCATAATCTCTGCTGATTTATACATTATTTTACTAAGCAGTATCAGGTGACTGTGGAAAATCTTAAACCCTGAGTAGACCGAACATATTTAAAATTCCACCAAACTTGTGATGCTCAGTGTTGATGAGAAGTACAGGCTCTGGGCACTGCAGGTGCCAGCTGATCAGAGCTCAAACACGTGTAAGTAGGTGAGTAACAAATTTTAAAGAATTTAGAATATAGGATGTGTAGCAGATGCTCCCAAATACCAGCACAGTGTACTCAGGAGGAGTTGTCTGTTTAACTGAAAGCAGGGCAGGCTGGGAAGGACTGTCTCATCTGTTGCCATGAACATACTCTAGAAATTGAATGGTTCTGTCAAAAATGGTTCAGGCTGTGCTGGGGAAGTGATTTTTATAGTATGATTTGCCTCAGGTCTACTTCTGTCTGACCCAAGTTCTCTTTGGTGCTGAGGAAACAAAGTACCCCTGCTGCTTCCCCTTCAGAGGAAAAGAGTACCTCCCTTGGTCACAGAACCTGCGATGAGTTCACTTGCACCTGCGGGCTGCTGGAATGCCTGGGTACTGTGCAAGCTTTTGGTCAAGAGGGAAAATAGCAGGTGGGAGTAGGAAATCTGCTGTCCCTGGCCAGCACTAAACATGAAAGGCTCGGGAGCTGATGCCAACAGGACTTGAAAAAGCTTTGAGCCCTTCTGAGTGGCACTGGTGACTCTGGGACGAGTTTTACTAGTGTCAGTGTCCCTTTCCGGGACACCTTTCCCAATCCTAATAAGGAGGCCTCCTCAGGGGTTGGCACTGGCCATGCTGCACTAGCCTGTGGCTCGGGAGCAGATGCTGCCAGAGGAGGAGGAAGGAAGCTTCTGTCCAGCCTGCCTTGTCTATCCATCTCTCATATAGAAGAGGTTCCAAGAGCCCTTGTGGATGGCCTCATCCCTGTGGTCCTATTGACATTGCTAAACGGGATTACTTAGAACAGATGAAAATCTGTTGTCAGTTCCCTGGAGTTTTGTGTTGGTTTGCTTTTTTTCTATTTTTTCTTTCTTTTTTCTTTTTTCTCTTTAATAGTTTCTATTGCTTGAACTACCTTTTTATTTGCTTGCTCTGTGTAGCTTTCCAGACCCTACACCTTCCACTCTTAGTTTTCAGCAAAACTAGTTTGTTTTTAGATGTGGTAGGGCAATAAGAAGAAAGCCCTGTTAATAGAAGATTCCTTTCCACCCGATGTCCTGCAAAGGTCTTGAGTGCATTTCCTACTCTTTCAAAACCATTTTTTGGGGTACATTATGGTGAAAGTGGTAGCTGCCAATTCTGGCATTTCCCAATTTCTAAATGAATAGTTTCTGTAAACTAGATTTCCATAATGCATATACACATAATAGTTTATTTGTTGCTATGTTCTATTTCATCTCCTGGATCACTTATTGAAAAGCTACTAAGTAATAATTCAAATTTTAAAAATATAGTATCCTTTAAATGTATTTTTTATATAATATCTCTAATACTGTGAAATAGTTAGTCTATTATCCTCTCAAAGAATTGGATAAGCGAGCTGCGAACTTCTATTGAGAGTTGAAGGGACTTTGGACTTCTGTCACTTATGACACTGAGTTCTTCAAAACTGAACATTGAGGGAGAACGATTGGTATTGAAGTTCAGTCTGGAATTGTCACTGATTAGGTCAGGTACAGTCGTGGTTATACAGTTAACAACACTGTTTCAGAATAAATCTGTTGAACATAAGATTTACCTGTGCAGCTCTTTGGGTTTTGGTTTTAAATATGTTGTCTTTTTGTCAGAAGAAAGATGTCTGTTTTCAGCTAAAACTATTCAGTGTCCAGTACACAACTTGATTATATGTTTATTTTAGAGGAGAAGAAATTTTGGAGCAGCCTAACTGTTGAAAAAGAAATAAACATACATCACAAAGCCAAGCATAAAGATGGTACAATTGTTTCTCAGGCAGAATATGAAAAAAAAGATATTGGAGAAGAGGTGGTCAAGGCAGGGTTTGCTGAAAAATGCACATCTCCAGGAAACACTAAAGATGTAGAAAAGTAGCTGTCACACAAACCCAACATTGGCAGACAAAAGTTTCTGTTCTACAGTGGGTAAACAGGTCTGATCAAGCACTGTCCAACACCCCAAGAGGATGCTCTGACTGAGTAGCTACCAGCCCAGGGAATCAGAATTTTACTGGAAGCCATACATTTGGCCCAAAATAAGGCAGTGGAATGTCATAGGACACTTGGTGTAAGTGATCTGATCAGCCTGGTTGCTGGAGTGGGGGTATATGAGAAGATGGGAGTGAGTGTCTAAAATAGAAATCTAAATTCCTCTCTTTTCAGCAGCAGGTAGTCCTGGCACTCAGTGGAAAGGAAATACATGTGAGTATGTGTGCATGCTGTGGTGGTGGGAATGAGGACATTAATTTACAGAAAACTGTTCATTAGTAATGTTGCTGGCTGGAGAGCTTGCTCTTCCTCATCTGATTTCCAGAGACAGACTGTCCTTAGGTATCTTAATGCAAGATTTTGGAAAAAAGGAAGGGGTAGCAGCTTGTAAATAGAGTAGAAGATACCAGAAAGCTTGGTTGAAAGTGAAGATTGCAGGACATTAGCCCTCTAAGCAGATTTTACAGTGATAGGCAGTGCAGTATTGCTTGTTTTAGTATCTGTGTGATATCCATAGGCTTGTCCTTGAGGCTTTTTGTAGCTATCCCCTCTTCATTTATCTCTATTAAAATCTCACTGGACACAAACATGGATTGTAAGAGCATACTTGCCTACCAGGACAGACATATTATGGAGATTTAGTCGTGTGGGAGTGCAACAATGTGTGCTTATATGAAATAAAGCCAGCAATCACAGTTTGAAGCAAGCTTTAGGGGATAACAGTTTCTCTGCAACTTGCAATTACATTGACAAGAGGTGGTGCTAAGCTGGCAGATACAGCTGTTGTCAGAAATCTTTTTAAAGAGACTTGTCCTGCAGTTGCTCGGATTGCCATGGCAACAGGCTGCTGAGGAAAATGCTTGTGGGTGGGAAAAAGGGTACTTGGCATTCAGAAAGTTGAGATGGTGTAAGTATAATGTTCTCCGAAAAACACTTGTTTAGAGTTTGCAAATGTTCTATAATTTGAGCTTTCCGAACATTTTAATGAATCACCTGAGGGCATACCCTTCCACATATTAGCACAGGATCCAATTCTGATTTAAAGTTAGATCATTTAGGCAAGCCTATGCTGTTAACAAATGCTAATATGAAATGAGACTTCAAAAAAGACTGCATTCATAGTATAGTGCCTCATACAGAATTATTTTGATACTCTGATCTGCCCTGCTTTTGAGTTACAGTTATGCTCTGAATCTGATTTTTAAAAAGGAAGAGGGTTTTTTTTTTTTTTCTGGCACACAGTGTTGAGATACTTTTATGTACAAAGCTGCCCTGACTGGCCTGAGCAGCGGCAGCCAGCAGATTCTCTGATCCATTTCTGTGTGTTCTGCACATCACAGGCATTTTTGGGGTAACAAGCCTGAGAAGGAAATGAGCTAGGATGTAACTAAAGCCATGCAGGTGAGGGTGGAGCTGATGTGAGGTATAGTGGAGCTTTGATGTTGTACAGTATCATCCTAGTACTCACAGACAGATTGCTTTACACGTCTTTTGGTTTTTGCTACAAAACCAACTTTTAGGGTAGAGATCCCAAACACTAACCCTATTGTGCTTTGGCTTATTTAGTAAATAGGAGATTTGAGCTACAATGGACCTTGATTTTACCAGGTCTTGTATTGTGAGTGTGTATTGCAAGGTATAAGTCTATTGTGAGATGTTTTTGAATGAAAAAGACTTTAGAGTTAGTGGCTGGGAAAACACAAAGGGTTTTCTGTAAATTATGTGTTTTTAAAGTTAATTCTTTTGAATTTATTTTTTAAAAAGAAAAGATGCAATCTTCTACCTCAGTGCCAGACACCAGACTGGCACAAATAAGACCGAATCAGAAGCTGTCCAAAGAGAAACACATCCTCCGAAGGGAAAGTGCAAATCTTTTGCAGAGGTGGAAGGAACCAGAACTGAAGGTTCAAGAGCTGAAATGTAAACTTCAGGTATGTGGAAATGCAAAGCAGACACTTCTCACTGCAAGTGTTTCTGAGAGTGCTTCTGTCTGACAGCCTCATTGTACTGCGGTTCAGCTGTGGATCGCTGTTTGGGATATGGAAGGATTTAGCTGTAGAGTGAATGCTTGTCTTGCCCTGCTCCAGGAGATGCTGTCACTGTGTGTTAGCACGTGTTTTGCAGTCCAGGTTGGACCCCAGCTCTGCTTGGTGCATGTGCTGGTAGAATACTGCACTTGATGCAACTTCTGGTTTGGGTGTAGGTGCTCAGTGTGACCATGGAATTTTGCACTTTGTGATTAAAAATGTGCTTTTTTTGTGCAAGGATGTAATCTTTGCCTGCTTTCTTTTCCCCCCACATAGAGAGAAAATTGCTTTTTGTGTGTTTGAGTAAAAATTCCTAAGCATCAGAGAATCATAGCAGCTGTGCAATTTTAGAGTATTTCCTTAAGTGCTGCTTAATAAAATGGATGCTTTTGTTTCTTTCCTGGCATTATCTGAGAAGCACAGGACTTAACAATAGTTACTGACATGGTTAAGAAGGCTGTGAATGGTTTTAAGTGTGCTAAACAGCAGAAATACGAAGAGATTTTGTGAAAAGATATTGTGTTTGCACGAATTCAGAAAAATATTGTACAAATAAGAGATATGAAAGGAAAATCTGCCATTATGTAAATCCCTTTGACATCCCCCAAACCTGAACTTGCATACAGCTGTTTCTTTTTCTTGCAGACTAAAACTGGTCATAACCAGCTTTGCTACCTGCTTAATTTTTCCTAGAACATCCATGTTTCTACATAAACTGTCGTTGTGTGGATCCTCCATCCACTGAAGATACAAAGTTTGTGCACTTCTATGCAAACTAGATTGCCACAGAACACATGTTTGCAGCTAAGAAAAAATATTTGAATGTAAGGAAATCTAATATACAGCCTGATGATTTTGTAAAAAGACTGTTTTCTACAAATTTTAATTACTATTTTGTGTTGAATGCAAGTAAATTATTTTGAAAGAAAAGATTATGGATATTCTTTCAAGTGAGAAAATATTTGCTCCCTGCTAAAAACACTATGGTAGGCAATGATTTATTTGAGAAGGGTGATTCGTGGTGGTGGCTTTGAGGGGTATTTAAAATAAGTGCCATCATAAGACTTTGGATGCACATCTGAAAATATAAAACTATTTAAATCCTCTATTTGTTTTTTGTTTGTTTTTGTTGGCATTCTTGCTTTTTTTTTTTTTAATATCATATAAGTTACTCTGAAAGGCTAAGAACATTTAAAGACTGTTTCAATATTTACAATGGACTTTATAAAAACATCTCTGTGGAATGAGAGCAAGAGTTTTTAAATTTAGGTTGCCCTTTGAGGGATATAGCCTGATGTGGTGTTTGGGCTTTTTTTTTTGATCAGGAATATTCCTTATTTTGTCTTAAGAATATTCCCTGCAGGAAGGTCAGGCTGGCTGTCCATAGAGTGGGAATATTGCTGCACCACTTTGAGGTGTGGCAGTGATGGATGGGAGTGAGGAGTTTAATGAGGCCCTGGGCTTGAGACCCTGAACTAATGGGTAGGAATTTTTCAGCCAGGGAAGAAGAAAAAATTCTGTGTTCTCTGGAAACCTGCTAGCAAATGGGAAGTAGTTGGAGAAATGCAGTACTGAAATGAGAGGAAGGAAATTAGCCATTAACCTTTACAAAGCTATTAAAGAAAATAAAATTATTCTCATTGGTTTGTATGTCTTTCTAGGCATTTTGTTAGTGTTTTGAGGAGAGCCAGCTGTGTGTGTGTTTATCTCTAGTTTTCAGAAGTCTAAACTGTGGTCTGTGTGTTAGTAGCACTGGCTGACTGTTGTGACTCTTGATGTATCTTTCCCTGACTTTGTTGAAACGCTGCTCCAAAAATGATAAATAATTCATAGAGAATGAAGCATCTAAGAAAACTGCTGAAAGCTTTGAACAAACCCTACATACTTATATTAAAATAAAAACGAGAAGTTTAGCTGTTAGGGTGAAAACATCGACAAAAGCTAGGTATGTTTTTGTTTTTTCTAAAATAGGGCTATTAATCATTGCCTTGCTTATCTCCTGTAGCCATGCCTGTTTTTTTTGTTTCCCAGAAGTTTCATTTTTTTAATTTTCTAAGAAAAACGTAATGTTGTATGGAGGGGGAGTATTTCCCAAAAGCACTTCTGAAACCTGATTTTTTTGGCAGCTCATTTTGGAATTTGCATTGTCTGCCTCTTGGTGCTTATTAGATGACTTCGGTTTACTTCTGCCCCTTTACTATCACTGTTGCAAGAACATCTTTAAATCCCATCTTCAATGAAGATGCTAATTAGGAAATGCATATAGTTGCTGGAAGTAACTGGGTAGTCAGAGTTCCTTGGTGTTTGTATTGCTGTGAGTGGTGTACCTCTTTGGGTAGCCCAAAATACCCTTCTAGTTTTTAGAGAAGAGACAAAAGTGCAGTGGGAAGAGATTTGAAATAGAAGTGACCACTAGCTCCTTTAAGAAGGAATATGTATATTGGTATATGTGTGTGTGAAAGATGAGTTTAAAAAAACACCGAGAGAGGAAACAGAACAAAAGGGAAATAAGGAGCAGGAGGGAATTGCCCTGTACAGCCTGGTCAATACTGAGGTGTAGTGAATGTATTTTTGGTCCTTCCAAATTCCTTAAAAAGAAAAAGAAAAAAAAATTAACAGCTGAATGAGACAAATTGCTGCTGCTACCTTTTGAAAGAAACTAAATTATTAACATGGCAGGTCTTATCTGAAAATCTGTATGTTCAAGGGGCCTGAATAGTTAATTTTTAAACTGCTTGAGTGGTGGAAAAAAGAAATCCTGGTAAAATGTTTTTTCCTCCTTACAAATTAGGCACACAAATAAGAACAGTTGTTTTTACGAGCAGTTCTCACAAGCCATAAAAATGGTTGTAGAAGTTTGTCTCACTGTTCTGTGTTCCTTGAAAAAATTGCAGAAGACTTGGACAGAGTATGACTCAGCTGAAAAGAGGATTCAATTATGCAGAAATGTGGTAAATTGGAATTATGTTTTTCACAGAAGGCAGAATTTAACAGCTACTGACCTAGTATTTTAGTTTTATAAGTGTAGCTGGACAGCATCAGCACAGCATGGAAACACCTGTCCTTTGATAGATAACACCAAAGGCTTTGCTACCTTTGCCACAACCGAGGTATAAGTGGAGTTTTGGTTTTTGTGTGTGCTAAACCCAGACTTTTTTACAGATTCGTAAAGAAATATAGGGAAATTAGAAGACGGCAACTGAAAGGTGTAATAGTTAGAAACTGTTTCAGTGGCGCAGCTTCAGTCCAGTCTCCAAAAAATCTCCTCGAAGCAGAATGTCAGCACTCAGCTTGTGTTCCCTCCTGGGGGGCGGCACGGGGAGCGGCTGGGAATGCTGTGGTGTGGGAGGATGGACTTGTACGGGGGGAAGCTGCCATCTAGTGCAGCTTCTCTGGAGCCACAGAGCTGAGGAAACCTGCCTGCACAAGCTGTGTGATAAGGACGGGGAAGTGCTGCTTTTGGGAGCGGGATGGTTCCCCCGTCTGCGGCAGGCGCTGTGGGAAGGCAGGGAAGGGATTCTGGTTGTGCATCTCAGAGAATGACAGCAAATGTGTTGTGGCTATTTTCAAGTATAACCTCAACCACTTTAAATGTATTTGCTTATGAAGTTGTGCTGTTTTATACTGAATTTAACAGCTTGTGAAATGGACTAGAAAATAATGAGCTATAAGGAGAACTCAAGTAAGTTCTGTTTTTGTTGCTTGTGAAGGGAGAACATCTAGAACACGGCATGTATTTGATTGCTGTTGGAGAAAAGAAATTATTTTCTTTGCTAACCCCCAATTGCAGCGTTTAAACTTGATAACATTAAGGTAAGTGTTAATAAGCAGGTGAATTTTTAGTGTTGCATCCTGAATAGGGGGAGGAGTGTGCAGAAGAATAGCTATGTTGTGGGACTGGGCTGTTTAGGGATTGACTTCCACAAACTTTCCTGGTCCCACGTGAAATAGCAGCAGCTGTAGTTTTCTGGAGATCACAGGGGTGATTGAGCCCAGTGGGGTCTGTAAGCCGTGTTAAACAACAGTCCACAAATAAAGCAAAGCTGTCTTGAGCAAGTTTTCACCCCATTGTCCAGTTTGGCTTTGACTTGTTGGGTGGGAGATAAAGGGAAAGAAAACTGTCAATATGGACCAAAGTTAGAACAGATGCAGATTCAGTGGTGTGACTGGGGAGTCTCAAAGACATTCATTTGATAGAGGAGACATATTTCTTTGGTCCCATTCTGGTGACAGCGTGTGTAAGGTGTTTCGGGGTTTTGCCTTTTTTTTTTTTTTTTTTTTTTTTTTTTTTTTTTTTTTTTTTTGTTCACAATCCCAACAAGTATCATTCTTCCACGATAAACATCATGAAAAGGGCTTTCATTCTTGAAGACTACTTGAGTATTAAATTGTTGAAATATAACAGTCTGGACATTGTCACCTGTTCCAGCTGTGAATAGCTAACAATGAAGTCATGTCTGTGTGATGCATTGTGTCTTACATTACCAAAATACTTGAAATGCTGCTGAAATGAACTTATAGCCTTTTGATGCTTCTGGTAGCTCCACATGTATTTGTGTAGCCCTCTTGCTTTGTGTTGACAATGTGTGGTCTCATGTGGCTTGAAAACTATTTTTATTCAGGAACACCACACCCCCCACCCCATCTCCTCACCCCTGATGACATTACTCCTGGTGGCCTAAGCTAAGGTGCAAATGAATGGTGACATGAAACCTGACTTTTCAAGAACATGCCATCGCAAAAAAAAAAAAAAAAAAAAAAAAAGTCACTGTAAAAAAAAAAAGAAAATTCTGTTGTCTGAAGTAGGGAAGTTATCACAGCAGTCTCACAAATATTTTAAATGGGGAACTATGAAGAAGACAGGAGTTCTGCTGAATGTCAGGTATCCCCCAGAGTGCCTGAGTGCTGCCAAGGGTATGCCAGTGGTAATGAGTGTGGAAGTGTAGAGCTCCCTGCAGAATTGATGTACTTTTCAAGATGACTAAGTAGCAGCTGGAAGCAGGACATCTTAAAGCTCCTGTGGAATTTATCCTAAATATTTTGAAATCTTTGGTAGGCGAAGGACACAGAACATGACTTTTGCTGGCTTCATGCTATAGTTGTGGAGCCACAAAGGTTGTCCTGTTTTAATGCAGAGTATAGTGACTTAACTTTTTATTTTGCTGGGAGTAATTTTCATTTTTAAGGACCTATTTTCTGTGTTGTGCTATCCCACAGAATCTCGGCCACAGTATTTTCAAATAGAAGAAATGTTCATGATGCACACAGTAAAAGGGTGTGCTGATTATTCTGTCTGTCATACCTGCTTAAATTGTACTGACTGTAGGTAGGCTAGCAAATATTTTTCATAGTGCAACCAAGTGTGGTGGTGTCACTGATTTTGTTTCCAGCTCTGTTAAAATGAAGTACACGTAAATCCAGTGTACAGGAAGCCCAGTGAACCCAAACAGATGGATGAGATAGCTGGCTAGTAAACTGAAGCAGACTGTTTAATTCTGCTTAATCTCTCAACCTAGCTGTCAAAATTGGCTTTACTGAGTTAAATCTTGCTGTTCAGTTGCCCTCTCTCACTGTCACAAGCCTCAGTTGTTTTAAAGCCCTTGGAACTGAACATCTTGCCTTGCTTTGGGGAAGCCTGGCGCATGTCAAATAACTATCACAGGTGTGAGTAAGCCCAGTAAAGTTTGAGTGCAGAGTAAATAGCATTATTTCAGTTTTCATTGCCTGTGCTTTCTCAGTTGGTTTATGCTGGTTTAACTATGTGTCTCCTGGATACTGCCCCAAAAATAAAGATGAGTGACTGTAACATCTGTTCCTTATAAAGTATTTATATAGTGTATGTATTGGGAACATAAGGAGATAATCAGTGAACTGGGATATCACTGGGATGGATGTAGTGTGTATGAAAATAATGAAGATGATTCTGGAGTGGAAATGCTTAAGAATAATTTTGAAACTAATAGAATTTGATGTAAATTCTGAGTCCAAATAAGAGTGTAGTGGTGCTGATCAGTTTACCAGCTCTCCTATGAAATGCTGCTGAGAGGATGGCAGCTTTACAGGTGAAATAACAGGGATACTTACAATTTCCCTTGATTGCAGCTTAAGTAGGTACTCATAGTAATAGGGTGCAATATACATATTGACTTTTCAGACACTGGTAGATAGTTTTATGTGGATGTATCTCTCAATTTGTGACTTCAATTTTGAAACTTATTGGGATTGTAGTGTACATATTCAGCACTTTTTTTTTTTTTTTGTTGGAAGGATGAAAAAATAAGCATGCTAATATTTTAAAAAAGGGAACTATTCAGTTGTTCATTAAAAGAAAAAGAAAGGGAGAGGGTGGGATAATTTGAGCCATTTAAGGATGCAAGTTGATGCCAGAGCTAACTTTAGCTATTCCATATAATGCAAGCTAGTAACTTGCATTAAAGGGAGCCAAAACCTGCTCCTGTGGACTTCCATAAGCACTGCTGTAGTTATCAAGAAACAAGATGGTAAACTAGCCTGGAAGGTGACATGGCTGAGTCTGGTGGTTGTTTGTATGGAGTTGTTTGTACAGTTGTTTGCATGGTGGTTTTTGGTGGTGGTGGTTTTAATAAACTGAATTTTGTAGTTTGAGAAGCCTTTTGCCTGTTTTAAAGGAATTTAATTCTACTGTTTGCTCATGTGAAGAGCTTGCATCTTTGTAAAACAGACTATTAAAATGCTGCCTGTGTACTTAATGCCCTGTGAAGTTATCTAATGGGCATTATCTGAGCCATGAACTCTCTCATGTACACAGGTTGGAAGGAGATTTGTCCTGTGGCTCCCAAGCCATCTGTTGATCTCCTGGATTTTCATTTAGTCGTGTGCAGACTGTTAAATTTTCTCTAGTGCTTGAACTGGTATTAACTGGAGTTTGGTTGCCTGGTTGAATCTTCTGCTACATTAAATTTCTCTTGCTCTAGTTTTTGAAGGAATATCCTGCAGAAATCTGGTTTTGGAAAACATTCTTCATGACATTATTTTTCATGCAGTGTTCTAAAGTATTTTTTTACAAACTAGCTCTTGTTTTATGCAGGAATAACAGCAGGAAGTCTGTAAAAAAATGTGTGCTTTTGATCATCAGAGATGCTCAAAAGTGCAGGAGTGCCTATTAAATATTTTCTATTGTTTTAAAATATTTTTAAGTGTTGAAGCAATAAATTCTATTCACCTTCTATAGCAGAACTAAATCTGCTGATTTTTGTTATCCAGCACATTAATGTCTGGCTGAACTACAGCAACTGTTCACTTATTAGTCTAAGTTTTTAAAGCAATGTGTGTTACAACTTGGGGGTTTATTTTTAGTTGGAGTTTGTCCATCTCTCAATTTCCAACTGTTGAATCTCATTCTGCCCTTGTCTGTTCCTGCTAAAATGTTTGCAGGCAATCTTCTGTGGATACTTAAAAATTCCTGATGAAGTCCATTTCTAAGTTTTCACTAAACAAACTAAACTCAAAACCACTTTTGAACCTGTGTTTTGTACACTTATTTTAAATGTATCTACAGACGCATTTATATTATATAGTGCTTGTTTGTAAGAGATGTTAATTTGATTGTTCTTTGCCTCCATGTGAATCTGGTGTTAGTGCCATGTTAACTCTTCTGTTGTGTCCTGTTTGCTTTCTAATTGCCTTCCACACCAGACTTTCCAAGATTTTGAGGTGAGTATGTGTGTGTGGTAGGGAAGAGAGCGTGTGTCAGGACAGTGTGTTAGAGGTACTTCAGTCATTTTACTTACCCTTCTATTTTTGGAGATGACTGTAGAAGGGAAGAGCAAACCCTTACAGCAAGTCTGTAAAGCTGTAGCTTGGTCTTCCATGCACATATATATTTTCATATTTCTATGGGCATGTTAAATCACAGTGAAAAGAACATTGCAAGCCTCCTTCTGAGTATGGATTTTTAACTCCCTTTATCCATTTCAAAATGTTTGGTTTTGGTGAGTCTGTTAGATACCTTGTCTGATATGAATATGGAGTTCCTCTAACTAATCCTGCCAGTCATTCAAGGAAGCTTTGTTTTTGTTTTGTTTCTAGAAAATTTTCTTTAGTTTAATGACCTTTCTCCAGATAATCAGTAAAGAGTTCACAGGTCACCTGCTTTTCCTGCTAGAAGGCAAGGTTTTTTTAATTCTAGAGAATTCTTTTCCAACAAGAAATCTTTTGCAGTCTGACTTCGTGGATGTTATTTTGGATATATGGAGGTGTGGATAATGCAAATTCCAATTTCTGTAATAAAATAAAAAACTGGAGGACAACTAGGACATTTTAAGTTTTCAGTGGCAATTAGGGCTCCCACTGCTATCAGCAGTCATGCAGAAACTCTGCCTTTAGTTGTCTGATCATGTAGTCAGACATGACTTTTACTCTGTGAAGCAAGGAAGTCATGTCATAGGAGTAGAGGTTAAAAAAATTTGCCTTTTCACTCATTCCTAGTCAGGCATGTGTCGTGTTACTCAAACTTCACAAGGATTAACGCATTTTTAAAAATCAGTTTCTACATTCTTTGGGTGAGAGTTACTGACTTGGTTTTCCTTTTGCATAGGAAGAAAGAGATAAATTGATTATCAAGTGAGATGAGGTGCAGCAGAACTTGTATTCAGCAGTGACACAATTAATTTTGGCAGTGGATCAACTGCCCATCTCCAAACATTCAGGAGCATTTCAGGTGAGGATGTTGCCCTGATCAGTACTGATTTTGAAACACTGAGAACCTGTTGAGGGTGTTTCTTCGATGTGAAACATTTTATAGTTGGAAAGTCAGCGGCAGCAGATGAAGCTTTAGGTCACAGTTCCAAGTTAAGCTGTACAGCTGACACCTGCAGTTCTTACTGGTACTTGTGATCCTGGTCTCCCAGATGTTTTATTTGCAGAGGCAAATTATTATCTGCATCCTGGATTTGAGCAACAACTTTTCTCTTATGGTACTGTGTCTGGTACAAGGCTTCACAAAGTGCAGAATATTTAGTAGAAGTCGAACGTTAATGAGAGAACCTACAAATAAAAAGTCAATGCAGTTACCCTGTAAATTGTGGTGGTGTGTTTTGTGGTTGGATTATATGCTTCCTTACCAAGAGTCTCTCTTCCTCCCAGCCAACCCAAGAACAGAAAATAAGGATGGGGACTTTGGCTTTGTAGTGGCTGTTAAAACTTTAGCAGAGGACTTTGCCAATAGAAATTTTACTGTTCTTTGCTACTAAAAATGATTTATTTTCTTCTTTTTCACTTCAGAAATATTATTTCCCCTAATTTTGACTGTGCAAGTGTGTGTGGAGAGGGGAAAATTTTGTGTGTAGTTGGGCATCTTGTCTGTACAAATTCCAGAGATTTATTCATCCACACATATATAAGACTGCACTCTTACGAATAATCACCAAGATTACTGTCTGCACATAAGTTTGTGTAAGGTTGGGGCAACAGTATTGAATTGAAGCATTGAAATTTTCATAGAACTACTCAGTTTCCAATGGAATTAAATTTCAATGCTATTAAAAAATGTTTGATACTCTTATTTTTTTAAAATAAATTTTTTAAATAGTCGGATATACAGATTAGTATCTAATTGGGAAAAGGTACTGTTCAGGTAGCATTCTATGGCTCTTTATCACTGGAGGCTCTGTGAGCATCCTGCTCCTTCAGATGGACAAGTGTTGTGGTGTGTTTTTTGTAGTTTTTTTCCTGTTTTATAGGTGGCTTGGGCATTTCTCAGTGTGTGCGTGCTCAAAGGTAATGCTGTGCAGATCCACTAGGTGGTAGGCATTAAGCGTTTTCCAGCTAATTGTACAGCAATGAAATTTTATGAGTGTTTTGAAAAGTATTTGAAGGGGCACTGAAATGATGCTAGTAGATGTGTTGATTGAATTTTGAGCTTTAGATTAACAGTGTTGATGGTCCTCTCTTGTGTTAGGAGCTGGAACCTGCTTCTGCATCTACAAAATTGCTAGTGATTTAGAGAATTGTGTTTGTAGTATGAAAAATAAATGGGAAGAAATAGAACATAACTTACAGGACTCTTTCCTTGTGGACAGCCTGAAGGAATACATGCAGATACTCTTCTGATGTGACTAGTGCTATTATTTTTGTAAATAGAGTGTGATATTGGATGTCAAACTGTTACTGATCACTTTTCTCTGCTCTATTACCCACTTTTGGCTGCTGTTAAATGGGCTGATTTTTTTCTCTCTCCTTCAGAGTGTTCCATTTGAGCATGGCTTTTACCTTGCCCTGCCATTTTCTACCCATGTGTATCCTGGTGTACTGAATTCCAGCTATTCAAAGAAATGCGGGAAAATTCTGTTGTGAACTTGAATGGTTTAAATAGCCTCCATAAATATAGCCCAAACCTCTTCTTGGTACTTCTTTAGAGGCAAACATATTTGTACAAAGCTCACGCCACTTGGCTCAGTTGGAAATTGCTGTTTAAACTGTTGATTGTACTGAATGAATGCTGTTCATTGTAGCAGCTATTGTTATAGAAGTAGTTTATAATTTTTATAAAATACTGTTTGGGGTTTTTTGGGCACTGTATTCAGCAATTATAATGTGAGGAAATTCTCATTCTTCTGGCCTCAATCTGAACTTTTGCTGTGGTGTGTCTATAGTGCCAGCTCAGGTTGTGGCATCATCATGCATAGTTCTACAAAATTTGTGAATCTCACTTCCTCACCTCCACAGTGCCTGCAGCCTTCAGAAAGGGGAGGCCACTGCTGTTCCAGCCTCTGCTGGTGGGGTCAGTGATTTTACCTGGTGTTCTGCTTGGTTGCTCTTCCCTCTGCATTTCAAGGGTCAAAAAGCTTTACATTCAGAAACATTCCTTGTTCCTTAATATAAATTCACGTTGTTTTCCAAATTTGCTTTCTGATTTTTTTTGAGCATTTCCCTGAGGAGCATTATAAATTGAACCACATTTAGCTCTTTATCCTGATGAATATGACTTTAAAGTCCATTGGAGAGAAGTAAATAGAATACAAATAACTTCTTATGAGCTGTTAAGCTTTTTGTAGTGTATTTTCCTTCCATGCTTTCAGTTTAAAAATCAGACTTGATCTGTGTGTGAGATTCTTTTCTGCATTGCATTATCTAGCAGACATACTGGCACTTGACCTGAAAGGAAAATGGAATGTAAAATAAAGTAAAATATATACTGGATATAGAAAGAGATTTCTGTCATAAAAGTAATTTTCAACCTGCAGATAATGCTAACTTTTTCTGTGTTATGTGAATCCTGATTTTAGTAGGTCATATGTGGTCAGAGAATTCATCTGGTATGCAAACCTGTTTTTGTTTGATTCACTTGACACACCGGAGATGACAGCTTCTCTGGAGGTGATGCATGGTCAAGATTCTGAAACAGATGACTCAGGAGGCATTTTAACAATTTTTGAGTGAAATACTGTTAAAACAAAGAAATTAATTTGTGTCAGAAATAATATGGACACAATTCTGCAAATTCTTGCTGACTGGTTCAGTGACATCTTAAAGGTAAGACAAACAATCTTGCTTGTTGGTGAAAATGATGAAATATGACACTGTTTATCTGAGCTTGTGAGGAAGAGGCATTAGTAGGGACAACTATTTGTGGCAGGGAGTTTATGCATAGGAACAATGACTCTAAATCTCAGTGACTCAATACAGAGGGAAAGGTAAGGCATTGAGGAATAGAGTGTTAATTTTCCTTTATTCTTGATGCAGTGAGCTGGAGTTTATATAAAAAATGTCCTCTCAAAAGAAAACATAGATGTCTGCACTTATATGCAAGTGTAATTTGGATGTACTCTTCTATCTTGGTTATGTGACTGAAATGTTTTAATTAGTCCTTTCAAGTGGCCTTTGGATAGAAAAATGTCAGATTTTAAAAGGTTCTAATTCAAAAATGTTGCTGAAGGTGATCATGAAATATTATTGTAAAGAAACAGCCAATCTGATTTTATGTGGTGTAAGTACAGGCTGAAGACAAATATGTAATAGATTTTTTTCCTCATTGAAACACTGAGAGCGGAGAATTCATGCAAATAAAGTGTATACCATTCTGCACTATCATTCTGATGCTCTGTCTCTGTCTGACTTGTAGGAGGTTTGGAGCATTGAAGTTGGGTGCAGGTTATTTTTCGTAAAAGGAGGTGGATGGTGCAAGTGGGTTACCATTCATTGAGTTCTGCTTGTAAAGAAAGCACGATGCAGGGAGGCAACTTTGAGACTTTCCTACCTCTGTGCTTAATATCTATGTTTTTTGTCAGTTTAGGACTCTTAATCTTCCTGGAAAGACTGTCAGCTGCTCCTTCTCCATTCCTGCAGGCCCAGCTTCCTCAATCTCCTTCTTGCCACTATCTAATGTAAATGTTCTCTTTGTGCCAGCACAACCTCCCTGCCCACATGAGTTGTACATAACGCACAAGGGTTGTGCCCTCTCATAGCAGATAAGTTTTCTGCTCTTGCATTTCATTGCACCCAGAGCATCTACTGTGGTCAGATGCAGCAGTTTAGACTTGGTGCATCTCATGTGGAATGTAATGTTAATGAATATAATTACTTACAGCTGTTTATAATCATGTTGGTTCTTAGAGGGGGCAAACAAAGCTGCAGGTGGGTTTCTGTGATTGCAATTCTGAGTGATATTCAGCATGTAGAAGCATGACTGAAGTTTGTTAGTATGGTGACAACTTTGGCTTATTTAATTCAAATCTGAACTTTCCTGCAAAAGCTCCACAGGTACAGGAATTTGGGATGAATTGGTAGAGCACTGGTTGGTAGATCAAGGAATAAATTTTCATTTATCCTTCTTAGTCACTTTAACTTTTGTTATGCAATTTTTCTGTTGAAATTTAACTTCTCCCTCATTTGAAAAAGGGGGAACAATTGTGTAGAGGAAATGCATCTCTGAAGCGTTTCCCTTCTCTTTATTTTAAATACATACTCTTCCTCCTTTCCTTCTCAATCCAAATTAATCTATGGTACTGTCTATGAGAATCTATACAATGGGAAATGGGGCGATGACAAACCAGGAAATTTTCAGAGCCTATATGTCTCCTTTCCAGTAGGCATCTCCCGACTTTTGGGGCAATGCTGTTTGAGCTCATTGTTCAAGTTGTTATTTTTAGTTATTTTAAGGTAAAGACAATTTAATATTTTCACAATATTTAGTGGAATACACAAGCTTGATAGGTAAATTAATAAGGTGGGGTTCACAGGATTCTCTTAGGACTGTGTACCTTGCATGTTAAATACAGGACCATATTTCTATTTTAGTTCTGGTTACCACTGTAATATCTTTTCTTCTGCAGATATGAGTAACAAAACTTTGCTAAAAAAATATTCAGTGTAATTATAAGCTGATCATATTGATTTTTCTCTGACCCTTTCTGCATTTTATGTCTTGAAGTTATTTCTGACTTTTATGAAAGGACTTAACGGCTTCCTGGTGAAATCTTTAACCTCATGACACACTTAATAAACTGTGAAATAGATCCCAGGATGTGTCTTCATCTCAGGCAGTACCATACAGGAATGGAATTTTTGTGTACCACTGTGTGGGCAGCACATTTTGATTTTTGACATGAAACTCAGTAGGAGAAGGATTTCGATTCTTCTACCATTTCATAATTTGATAGAAAGCAAAATGCGATTAGGAAAATAAAGCCCAATCAAGGGAATAATTAACTTTATTTTTGCCTGGTGAATCTCAAATCTGTTAGTTCTAGAAATTGTTACATTACTCAAGTGTGAGGTGAGATCTGACACAAATCATGATTATATTTCCAGTAGGTCTAACTCTTTGCATTTATTGCTTGTTTTTGCTTTTTTGATTGCTAACTTCTTATTTTCAATTGCAAGGCTGATTGCTGGGGTGGGTTTGGTTTTTTTTCCTTCCTGCTCTTTGAAATGTTGTTACTTGATGCCAGAAGCATCTTCTGATTCAGAGGAAGTGGTTCATGGTGGGAATGAGGATGAAATTCGTGAAAAGGTTGAGTTGGCTTAACTAAGAAATATTGGGAAATTGGTCCTTCCCTTTCTTTGTGCCCAGAAGCTTTCTTTGAGCTTTACCAAGTTTTGGTGCATGTGCCAAAAATACAGGTGAAAATTCTGTTTGAAATAGTGGGGTTTCCTCTCTGGGTCAATGTGTATGCACAAATTTACTTTTTCCAGTCTTAAGATTAACAGTTTTTCATCACTTTCATTTTGCATGGGACAAAAGCTCTTGCCTTACTGGTACTCTTTTTCTGTGCTGGTGTTAGCTTTTTCCTCAGTTGTTTACATTTTCCAAGCAGCATTTCCCCCATTCTCTTCTGTTGACTCTGAGATACTCACATTGTCTCTGCAGTGAGAGTCCCTGCTGTGCCAGAGAATGGCCATTTCAATAAATCTTGCATTTGTCCTTTGATGTAGCAACATAGCACAAGAGCCCAGGAGTTTAGTCTGCATGTGACTGCTCTCAGTGGTAGACCCAGTGACTCTCACTGTTTGTGCGCTTTAATGTTCCATATCTATTATAACCGTGCAACCCATTAAAAAAATTCTTTAATAACATGTGGAATATGAAACTGGACTTCTGCATAGAAATGCCAGTCAGCTTTATTCTACTGAAACTCGTTGATGAACTCTTAGACTTGCTAACTTCCCTTTTAGAATCTCTTAAAGAAAGAGAGAGAAAAATCTGATAGATTAATTTTTCCATTAACAATGGAATTTCTCAGTAAAGGTTTTACATCTTAAACGTTGGTGTGTATAAATGAAGAATGACTCTCAATCTTTATTCTCTCTCTCTCTAACTCAGCCCAGGAACATGATGAAGCACAGAAAGGAGTAATTATGAGTACTTGCAATAAAGCCATACATAAAGTTCACCATGAGCAAAGTATGATCACTGTCATACAGAGCAGATACTTGGCCAGTGTTGAGGTGAGTTTATGCCTTATTTATTTCTACCACACTGATCTATACAGGTAACCCTTTCTGATACAATTTCTTTTTGAAAAATGTTGCTTAATTTTCTTCGAAGAAAATTCTTAGAGTATGTTAGCGATAAGAGTTTGGTTGGGTTAAAACTTCAGAATCCCAGTGGTACATTGCCTTAGCCAATGCTTCATGTCGTACATTTAAATACAAAGATACTTTCTCAAAAAATAAGCAGTGAAAACTGGAATCTCTAGATCCGTGACAAATCAGTAGTATGTAGCTTAAGGGGATTGAGCTTTAAGGAGAATGTTAGTTTTTCAGAAAATTGTTAATGTAATTAAAATGAAACACAATAAAAACCCTCTTCTGTGGGGAAAGACCCTGAAAAGCTGAATTGAAATAGGCTCCAGGCTGTTCCTCTAAAGCATTTGAGTAAAACATATTAAAAGAGAAAGATTTAATGATTTCTGATTTTTTTCTTTTCCTCCTAGTTCAAAAAACAAGGCAGAGGAAGGGCTGAATAGAAGACATATTATTAAATACTTATTATCTGTTAAGAAAACTGTGAAAAACTTAAAGGCCCAGTTAAGGTGGATGCTGATTGAAAAGAACATCTTTGAAAAATCTAAAAATGTTATAGTGTTGGTATTTTTCTCTGTTGCTTTTCAGAATGCTTTAGAAACATTACTTTTATCTATTCCAAGTGAATGGTGACTATGTAGAACAGTTTGGGTTTTCTGAATTCAGTTTTGCTTTTAAATGTGGAAGTTTTACAGGCCTTTGAGACCAAGCTTGAATGGATTAAAAAACAAAAAAACTCCACTAACCAACCATCAAGGGAAAAAAAATCAGTACATAGAGTTTTCTGTTTCAGTCTCCAGCCATGGCACAGTGCTTTTTACTAATTCCCTCTGGTGACAGGTGCTGTTCGCAGCATGAACAGTTTTGTCCAACTCTTTCTACTGTGCTGGTTACCTTTAAATTAGGTAATAATGTGTATATCTTCTCCTTGGTGACAGAAGTCAACATCTGTTCCAGTTTTCAGGGTTCTCCACTATTCCTCAGGGAGGTTGAAGGAAAGTAAATACTATTTCAGCTTCACTGCGCTTGGTTTGATTGCACATTAATTATTCTGATGATGATGCTTAAAGGAAATAAAAGAACCTGCACGTTTGCCTCTAAGCATTGTTAAGGGGCACTAAGCTCCCAAGAGGGATTTAAAATGAGATGCACTAAGGGAACCCATTGGGAAAAGGATTCTTGAATAATGAGGTGACATGAAGAAAATGCCTGTTTACTGGAGAAAAAAAGTGAATGAATTATGGAACCTGGTGTTGCTGGTAGATTAACGATGTTGCTGTTACCTTTATATGCGACCAGCTAATTCAAATAAATTTTAAAAAAGCTCTTTGACTTAGGAAACAAGTAGGCAAAAGGCTGGAACATTTGGCTTGTCAGATAAATAAAGGGAACACCTTTCTCAGTGATTAGGTTTTCAGAGATTCTCTTGGGCTTCCAGGAAGGAGACAGAGTAAAACATGCATTTGAGAATATGTTCAACTCCAGAACTATGATATGGAAGCTCATTTTAAATCCTGATATAGTAGATTACTGTTGTTTGGTGTAATAGCAGAGGGAGAATTATACACAGACTTTGTTATTCCTAATGCAGTCTGATGATAACAATGATTTTGAAATGACGTAAAAAATCTTCCTCTTTTACTTGACATGAAATTCAATTCCAACCATCACAGACAGGGAGTTGCACTACTTTTTGACAGCTGAGCTCCTGCAAGGTCATTCAGGTGGTGTAATTGTGAAAAGTACAAGAGCTGAGGAAGACTTGGACCCTCCCTGCAGACACGACCTGTGTTGAAATGAGCAGCTCGTGTGACAGAGCAGGGAAGTTTCAGCCGTGGCTCAGAGCCTGGATCAGGTTTGTACCTTCTCTGTGAGGGCGTTGGTGCTGCTCAGTGCTCCTGCTTTCTGCATGATCACAAAAGCCTGGAGCTGCCAACTGATGTGTGACCAAGGACTCCTGCCAATCTGCAAACCACACTCCTCCAGTCTGGCCATAGCTGGTGCTGGCTGCCATCATGGGAGAGGATAGAAACTCAGGGTCTGGCTTTTATTTTGACAGTAGACAGTCCCAAAATATGTAAACCAGGATGGGGGAAGCAACTAGTAACAGGCAAAAAGCAGAAAGACAGAGAAGAAAAAATAGGCAACCTGTCAGAACTAAAGTTCTTCAAAATAGTGCTGTCATTGTAATTTTTTTGTATTTGTATTTTTTTTCAAATTTGAGAAGTTTTGTGGTTTGTATTCTTTGCCACCTTATGGTCTTTAATAGTTTTTTAGTGCATGGTGTGCCAGGGAGGAGAAAGCAGCCGACTTTCCTGCATTAGGTGGTATGTGGGACAGCATCTCCTCCACCTCCTTATTGTCTTCTGGCACCGTATTGCTGCCTGTCCAACTCACAAAAGCTCCCAAATCTGAGAAGCCACAAGCTCCCCAGCAAGTGCTGACGTTCCTATGCAGTGATTTTTGCATGAGCATGACACCAGTCCATTTTTTTGAGCTGGTTCCCTGAGCACCAGCTGGAGCTCCAGGTATATGGGCGGGTATTCCTGGGAAATCCTGGCAGTTCCACCATCTCCACGGTGATGGCTTCAGTAAAGCCTTCTGTGCTGTAGTATTTTGAAACCAATTCCTTAGAGATGTGAACTGCAAGTCGATGGGTAACCACTGTCAGTTACCTGTGCTGAGAAGATGACACTGATTTGTATGAAAGTCACTCTTCATCGTGTTTTATTCCCAATTTAGGAAGCAGTTGCTTAAAATCAACTAACTTTACTATTTGAATGAATGAGTGATGAAATAGATGAACTAAAGTGTAACTTAATATCATAGATGTTTATAAATTATTAACATGGTAAGATTTAGTTGGAACACTTTTGCTACAATTATTCAGATCTTCCTCTGTTCTAGAGGTTTTTTCAAGTAGAAGTAAAAACAAAAGAAAATGTAAAAAGTCCACTAAAACCAAACAAAACCCCCCAGAAGACACAAAGTTTTATAAATGACTGATTCTTCTTGAAGAGAATATCTGGGGTGCATCAAGATAAGCTTTCGGGAACTGCATCCAAGTTTGCCAACTGAATTTCAGTTTGCTCCACGTGTAACTAATCTTCAGCTCAGCCTTGGTGTAGCATTGATCATTTGATGGAAAATTCTCAGTATTGTGTTCAGCAGTTGCCAGTTTCATGTTGGGCATCAGAAATTGTGTTGTCCCTCATTTAACAGTAGTGCTGCTTCAAAAATGGAGACAGTGATTTTCTGAGCTCTCTGCTGATCTGTGTCCCAAGAGCCCAGCACTGACTAAACACATGCTTCCTTTTGCTGTCTATATAATTGTTCAGAGCAGAGGTATTTTCAGCTTAACCTGCAGGCAGTGTCTGAAAAATGCTGTACTCAGATATGCTTTTAGGAAATAGTGAAGACTGGGGGGATTTTACTTTTTAATGAGTACAAAATTCACATTTGTCAGAGTGTGCTTACCACTCAGCATTTCTTTAACATACAACTTGTGCATGGACTTTTCAGCCATATTTTTAAACGTCTATTTCTTTTGACCTCTAAAAATTTCTCCTGACATTTTTCCCTCTTGTTTTTGTGTAAGGGAAACTCGAGCCACTTGCATGTTTCACCCTACTGCAAATTAGAAAACAATCTTTACTTGCCATTTTTCATGTCAACCCATTTTCATTTGGAACCTGATGAATCTCCTTGACTGATGTTTAGTTTTGTTAAACTAAAGGGGAAAACTTACCAGCGTTATGTATTATATACATTTTCATTTACAGCTTTGCATTCCAAATCAGGAGTTTGGCATGAAAGAAGATGGAATACCTGAGGTAGATGTTGTCATGGTATGCCAATTGTCAGATGAGGAAGATAAGACTGTTCTTGTTTAAAGGAGGTTGGCTGGATTTTAAAGTGAAATATTTAATTTGAAGTGCTGGGCTGAGAAAATGTTCTTAATTGACTATTTGCATAATTATAGATAGCATGCACAAATAAAACAGCGATTGAGAAGGCAGAAAGCCCCAGAGTTTTCTTAATATTTAACTCAGACCTTAGAAGGAGCAACTTCTTCACCAAGAACTTATAACTGAATGATACCATGTTACAGACTTGGAGAATAAGTCATTGAGGTTCATCCTCAAAGGAGGTATTTGTATTAGAAACCTATTTTGTCTGAAGTGAGGATGTTGACTTTTTTCATTTGTCTTACTACATAATGACTGCACAGTGCTTGAGCATTAATAAACCATCCAACTTCAATTGTAATCATGTAAATGCAGTAGAAAAAGGGTACTGTGCCTTTCATTCTTTGGTTTGGGTGTCTTTTTTGTGCAACAAGTGTTCCTATGCCTCTGAAACAAATCTAGGGATATGAATGAACCCTGCATGACACAAATTGTTGTTGCTGTTTTCATTCTTTCTACTCTCAACTGTTATTCTCTGCCTGCCTTATGGCAGCAGCTGGTGTCTCCTTGGACCCTATTTGCAGACTCTTTTTTGAAGCTTTTTTGAACTTGGCTCTCCAACTTTGAAGTCAGTCTTCACTAATTTATCTTTCTCTCGGATGCTGATCATAAGCACATAATTTTATAGCCTCACATCTGTGCATTCCTTACCTGAGTGCTTGTCTTTCCTTGGGTTCATTTTCTTGTGTAACTATTTCCTACAACCTTTCAGTCTTCTGGCCAGGAGTTAAGACCAAATAATAAAGCCCTCTTTCTTAGTTATACTTGGGTCTTAATGACTTGCCAGCTTTACAGAGATGACTGTTTAAGTGTGGAGCTAAATTACGGGAGTTGTGTTCATGATGAGCTCAGTGCATCCTGTTCACTGTGTTTGGGTGAGGAAATTGTCATGCTCCAGTACCAGGCCAACACAGCTGTAGTGGCTCCAGTGTCCTGGCAGGGCAGCTTGTGTATCACTGCATATCACTTACACAGTACTGTAAATAATCCTGTTTTATTACATGAGTTCTCTACATTGTATCTTTTAATAGCTTCACTTCAGCCATTTTCTGCAGTGATGAAAGTATTAGTGATAGTGCACAGGGCTGTCTACCAAATCCTTTTGCAAAGTATTTCCAACGGGACACTACCATGGAAAACAGAAGAATAAAACACACAGCATTTGAGCAGGGAGGTTATCCTGTAAATAGCGTATCTTATCGCTCATTGCAGTTGGTTGGTTTTCTATTACAAATTAAGTGAATCTCATGAAACACACAATACCATAGGAAAGAGTATTCAGTACCTCATGACTGAACATTAGGGCCAGCTAGGGGGTTTTAAATGTATTTCACAAAACTTGTACAGAACCATCTGCCTGGAGCAACATTCAGGACTATGCGTAATAATCCTTAGACACTAAACTAACTTTCTCCCATGCATAAGGGAAACTCACTTCAAGGATGTAGAAAAGATTTCTGGGGACATTAAAACTACTTGGTTAACTTCTGCTTTCCATAAAATTTCTGTTGTGACAATGTTTTACAAATAAGATCTTGAGTACGCATATCAAAGTTTAAATGGCTAGTTTCAGGGTATTATACTTCGGTGCTCTTCTGTCACAGGTGCCCTCTGAAGTGCAAAGAGCTGCTCTTATCTCAATAATCATTAATGAATTTAGCTGGTATTGTTTGTAGCAGGGATTAATAAGCTTTACAGCCATTAATAAGAGCAAATTTCTTTGACTTTTTTTACCTGATGAAAAGAAGCATTTGATTTTGACTTTGTCAGGTGATACAATCATAATCAATATAACTCTGCTGGCAGTTTTTAAGGATTCATCCTGAATGCATGTACATGCACGTGCCCCAGCCACTAAAGTCCACTAGAAAACAATCTGTGCTGCCTGCAGTGAACAGAAATACGGATGAGCGTTTTACTAAGGACTGTAATACTAATAAATATCTTTCAGCTGTTTCTTGGGGAATCTTTTAGACCTCTGGCTGTTAATCCTTGTCCCAGTTCTTGGGGAAAATCTATTTTGCTTTAAAGTGCTTTATCTATAATCAGCTTATTCGGAATTAATCTCCGTGCCCATCTGCAGGCTCGTGACAGACTGGTAATTTCCCTTCCATCTCAATCTTGTGCCCAGAGGAATTGCACACTTGTAACTAGCAAAATTTTTGTTGTTTTCAGCAAATGTAAAATTGCCACAGGAAAATAACATAAGGCTTTAAAACAGGGACATTAATGTTAGGTAACTGTGTAGAAAGGACAATGTTTAGCAGTGAGATCTTGCAGGCACTCATTTAGCCACACCAAGATTCAATGTTCAGTGTGTTTCAGCATCCAGTTTTGTGTATTAAAATAAAATAAAAAAGCAAGTAAGATCAAACACAATGAAATGGAGTAAACATGATAAAATGTTGTCCTACAGCTGTATTCCTTGTTGAGTCAATTTTCAGTTTCCTTAGTGTGAGAAGGGGATATTTGTTGTTGACAGACAGTTGACAGTGTCTTGAAATGCAAATATGCAAGTACAAAGCTTTTCAAGCCCTTCAAATGCTCAGATTTTCTTCACTTCTATTTTAAGTGAGGAGTCATGGTTCACTTCTGTATTTCTTTGCATGTGTTTGGATCCTCTTAGCTAGAGATTTTCCTTTGAGTATTTAAAATATTTTATAAATATTGAACAATCCTTTATGCTTGCCAGATCCACAGTTTTCAGATCTCATGTTTTAACCCAGATTTCAGGTTACTTGGGGAATGACAAAGTCTCTGGAGTCACTCTGATAATTAGTGAAAGAGTTGAAAGTTGCTTGTTTGTGTCTTCAAGTTTTTGACTACTTGTGTACAATCCCTTGCACCATATCCTTCTGTCTGTGTGAAATAAGGATAGATGAGGGATGTACAGATATCTTGTATTTTGCTGTTAATATCGACCTGGATCAGAGGAGTTTGTGGCTTGGAGTCTGAGAACAAGAAAACCTTCTTATGGAAAGATTCTGTTCCTGTTGAGTTTTGGTAATCTAGATTTCTAGATTAGCATTTGAGATTGTCTTTCTTGTAGTCCCCCTATCCAAATCCAGTGTGTGCTCTTCCTCCTCAACAGCTGATGTTTATGCATATGTGTAGAGCTGCAGATTTACATTTTGTGTATGGAATATGGTGCTGTTAATGTGCTAAGTATTTAGGCATGTAATCCCTTCTGATAAATCCAAAGAGCCTAAGTGTAAGTGATGGTTTAACAGCAAAATAGCTGCTGTCGATTTAGAGTCCATTGCTTTGGGATTTTTTTCCCTGTGCTCCTGTAGAGAGAAAAAACCCACTACGATGAAAGTTAAAGGATGAAGTTATGGAAGGTGAATGACACCTGTTTCATTCCTTCTCAGTATAAAGACCAACCCGAGTATTTCTGTAATTTATAGTAGTTCAGTGAATTTGTATTTCAAAATTTCTAGAACTCGTGCTCTTCTGTGAAATCTGCTGGCACTGGGTTGACAGACCTGGTGCTGAACATTTGCTTGTGTTTTGTTGTAAATGAGCACTACGATGTTGAGTGTTGCTGTCCATTGGGAATGCTATGGCACAACATCTTGAGAAGGCTTTAGGCCCTAAGCACTTACAAGATGTGTTCATAAAATTCTTGGTTGTTATTTATAATTGAGTTTGTTTTGCTTACTGATGAAATCCTTCTCCCTCTGTTTGTAGGATGATAAAGTTAAATCTCTTTTCCTGAATTTGTTCTGCTGTAACAGGCTGTGCCTGAGCAGGTGCTGAGGAATGATTGCTTCGTCATAGTTGATGTGATTCCAGTTCCACTGCAGCCAGGTGAAGAGTATGAGCCACATGGGAAACATAATTCTGAGAAAACAGGTGAAAAAGAAGTGATTAACTGAGGAGAATGGAGCAAACCCCACTCAATAGATGAGAAACTTTTCGATCAAGCGTTTTTTGAGACTTCCGTTTCTGTTTGGTTTTGAAATCATTGACCTGATCTGAAATCTCAAAGTATAAAAGGTTTGGTGGGTGCATCCATTTTTTGGGATTACAGAGCCTTCACTGTGTTTTCTTTTAAGTACATTTTATTCAAGTGTTTGGGGTTATAAGTGTAATTTTACTGATTGTATTCTTGGTTTGTCAGCTTTTTTCTTTTACTCATATGTAGGCTTTAAATTTACAGAGACTAGTCTTGTTAGAAGCCAGAGATCTTTCAGATGAAGCTTTATTGAGTTGCTTTTTTATTGAGTTTTCTATCCCTCTTCATGCTCTGATTCCAGATAACATATATCTCTTAAAGATGCTCTATGGCATTATTTTTTGCTGAAGGTTTGTTTTTATTGCACTGACCAGTTGTTCTTACAGCAACTGCCTTCAGGTTTTAAGGAAAAACCCCAATATACTGCTTTGACAACTTGTAAATGAAATGGTGAGCAACCTTTCTCTTTTCTTTTTGTCTTTGAAAAATGCAATTGGCTTTCTCAAGAGCAGTCATTCTTCTAGTTGCTCCTTTGCAGTGCTGCTGCCAACCAAAATACTCTACACACACATTAGCAAAACCTACTGTTTATTTGCTCTGCATCACTGTGTGTATATATATCTTCTGCTATTAAATAGGGTTTTTTTGCAGTAGCTATGAGGGTGTGATTTTCATGAGTGGGTTTGTTTGCCTGCAACAATTTGCTGTTGATATTTTTATTGAAAGAGTTTTGTCAGCTCTTTATCTTCACAGGAAATGGTTGTTTATCTTTATGAAGGTTTTATTTCTTCTCAGAAAGGAATAGGTCAGAGTGTGCAGTGTTGCTGTAGCAGTGTATTTAGCCTCTGGGTGTTGCTCTTGGACAGCGCTGTTGGCAGACTTCTATTTTGCAGAATTACTGAAGCTGCTTGCTGTCGGATGAAGAAAGACAAAATGCAGTAATAGGCAAGCAGCAGCACCAGGGGAATTGGGGAGCCCTCAGGTACAATAATATAGCCCACAGTGGATAGAAGATACCCTTGGCAGACTCACGTCTGATATTAGATTTGGTTTTCTAGCCTTAAACTGAAATTAGGGTTTTTTATATGGAATAGTGTGTAAGATGCTTCATTCTCTTTTCATTAAATGATGATGACTTTTTTTTATTTCTGTAATGTGTGTATGACCAATGACAGTAAAATCTTCGTTAAAAGTATTTTTACATAGAATATTTGGTTAATGGGATAAATATTTTCATTACAGAAATTACAGAAGAGTAATACCTTGTCAATGAATAAGAAGTTTAGAAGTTTTGTGGAGTGCTTTCCAAGTACTGATTGCAGTCTTTCACTGTCAAGAAAATGCTAACTTAAATTCCAATGAATGTTAAACACTGAAGAGAGGTTAGACTAACCAGATGGTTTGTATCATGCTGTGCAAAAATGTTAGAGTAAATTTTTGCCTGGTTTTCCTGCTCCAGAGTCCATGCAAACTGAAGTGTACTTAAATCCCCAAATTGTTAACCTTCTTGGTTTTCTGAAACCAGAAGTTTTTATGTATGCTTGATTGAATAATCTACAATTTATTTTTCTTTAAAATCTCTTCAAAAGCTCTAAGGAAAGAAACATTTTGTTTACATATGAGCCTTTTCTATTTGAATGAAATGTGGATGAAAGTTTCAGTGTCACCAGTTCTGTTTGTTTCTACTCTGACATTTTCTATGGCAATTTTGTAGCTCTGGCTTTCTTTTCATTTCTAACTTGCCGGGAGCCTTAAGAAAAGAGGTTGGCTCATGGTCGTGCTGCACAGCTCTCCTGCCAAAGCTGAATTCTAATCTATGGCAATGGACTGCCTGCTGTGTACTTTGGGAGATCTTCAGCTGCATCTCTTCTGGCTGGATGGGTACTTGGAGGATAGGAACCTCGATGTTCACCAGCTGTGCTTTGGAATCAGTCCTGGCTTTTGCTCAGTACCTCACACCCAGCTTGGCCACCACAGTTGCCTTAGAGGCCGTAGATGTGATACCAAGGTTACCTCAGAGGAAATGTCCTCTTCAGGCACCTGCAGCCACTCCCTCTGGCTCTAAACACAGCCTGCAGACCTGCAATAAGGCTGGTTTTCTTTGGGAAGAGTTCTTTCAGCAGGCTGGGAGAGCACCAGCATTTCTCCACGGTTTGGGTGGAGCTGGAGGAACTATTTCAGTTCTGAATGCTGCAGCTCTGATCAGTTCTGGAGACTCCTGCTCCTCTGTTCAATACCTCTTAATCTTCATGCCTACCTTAACACCCATAGTAACATTACTACATCTTTCCAGGTACTTTGCTGCTCACTTCATTAGTATTTAACACTTGGGCCTGTGTGGTTTCGAGAAGGATTGAGGTGGGTATCTTGTACTTCAAAATAGATTTCTGCCGCTTAGGAGTCCTTACCAACACTAACCGATATTTTAACAATTTTTTTCTCAAGTGTGTATTGTCTGCAGGTTGAAATATATTCCTTCACAGGTAACTGCCTCAAGAACTTCCCCTAAATGGGCAGAGATTGATTTCATCTGCAGTCACTTAATTTCCCCAATTTGCAAGGAAACTGGCATGAATTTTTCCTGATTTCAAATCAGGAGTCTAATAGCTTGCAGGTTGATGACTTTCTAGACTGTGATGAATGTTTGAGAGCCTGATCTTCATTCACATAATTTAAAACCTTGGTGAAAACTTCCCTCAGATTGCTGGGTGTGTGCTGACAGGCACTAAGATAATGCACTGTGCTGCAGCTCCTGCAGCAGTTGTCTTGGACTGTGTGTTTTTCACAGCAGACACACCATGGCTAGGTAAACAATATTCAAATTGTCCTAAATCTGCTGTTACCACATGTGGTGGTGGCACATAGGCTCAAGTGTTGGAGTCAGTTTTTGGTAGCTTTAGATTCAGGGACTGCAATACCTCAAAACCACACTGTGTAGAAGCCTGAGTTAAAATGCTGAATCGGATTTTTTGTAAATATATTTTAGTATATTATGTATCTCTAGCATCTGTGTGTTAATACCGTAAGTTATGCTACCAACAGGTGGAGAGAAACAGGATTTGCCGTGCTGTGTGCTGTGATGTTGGTTTGCATTTGTCACCTGTGGTGTTTCCAGTAGCTATTTATCTGCCTGACGCCTGTGGGTGAGACCTCTTTCCTCTTGCTGTACTGCAGAGATGGGGAAGCTTCCCAAAACTCCCTGACATGCCTTTCTGCACTTGGGAACTTTCAGCTGTTCAACTTTCCTGCAACCTTAACAATTGCTAGCATAGTCAAGCAGGCTGGATCTCTTCTGTCTCATCTTGGCAGTCCCAGCGTGGACCAGAAGTTTCTGGCATTCTGCGCATGGTACTGCAAGTTTAATAAGTCATGTTAGCAGCCCTCTGGCCTCTTTCTGATCTTTTCCAACTCTGTGGCCTCGTGTTTCAGTAAAGCCAAGACTTGTACTGTCTGTCATTGTTATAGAGGACACTGACAGATGTGACAGCTCTGGAGAAAGAGTCCTTGTTTAAAGTCAAAGAAAATGGTGAATGTGAGCCCTGGGACTTTGAGGTGCAGATGATATTCATTTAGATGCCTCAACAGCAGGTTTTGCCCTAACCAGGTGTGTCTTGGGTTTTCTCTTCTCCCTGATGTGGCCTAAGATGCTTGTGCTGTAAAAGTGACAGCCTTGGCTGCATGCAGTTAGCTCAGGGGTTGAAGGAACATAGATAATCTCCTTTCCATCACTTACTGAGCCCTCCATGCATTGCTGAAGCTTGTCTTTCTAATCAACTTCTTGAGAACTTTTCTGTTTTCTCTCCTTGCTCTGGTAATAAAGTTTCTCTGTTGCTCTCATAGACAGTCTCTTGTAGTGTTACTGGACCCTCAAAGTGTGTGAAATGCGGGTTCTTAGTAGCGTTGCCTGGTGTATCCTGGGGTGGGTTAACTCATTACTCTGCCAAGGCAATACTGGAGGAGATACAGGGACAATTCTTGAATGAGAATAAGAGTTGTGTATCCAGTAGACAATCTTTCCAGTGTCTTGAAACTCTGTAGAAGGATTTTTAAGTGTTAATTAGCACACTTCAAATTTTTATGCTGTGTTTGCATGAACTGCAGTAAATTGCAAACTGTGCAAGTCCTACCAGCTGAAACACTGAATAACACAGGAACACAAGAAGCCTTGTGCAGTGTAAAAGTCACATGCAGTGTGAATCTGTACAGCCAGCACAACTCAAAGGATTTCTCTGCAAGCATTTCAGTTTACAGGATCAATTTAATCTCCCTCAGGAGAGAAACCAGGAGAATTCTTTTGGAGCAAGTAGATTGAAGATGCTTTGGTCCAGCTACTGTGATGAAAGCTGGGTGAATTGTCCAAAGGAAAAGCCCACTGACCTCTAGATGAGGAGATGCAGGTGAAGGCTGCTGGAAGTAGAAGTGATGTTGTTTGTAAAACTTTTTTTTCTTTCCTCATGGAACTTTTTTAAAAGTTGAAATCTGTTGTTGGGAAATGCAGTTCTGTTCCACAGCAACTTTTCTTCCTTCTCCTAATTTAAGATTACCTTAAAAATGGTCAGTCCACAAAAGCAAAGCCAAGCTCTCCTTGAAGGCTGTTTGTGACTTGCAGTCACCGTAAGGCCATAGTTTCCAACATATCACATGAAAGAAAGAATTATTTTAGAGTTGTTGTGGAAGGACAACAGTATGTTTACACTAATGCCTTTTTCCTAATAATTTAAAAAATATTTTTTTTAGAGCGTGAATTTGTTTTATTACAATGACATGTCTGCAAAGCTATTGCATTCTTGAGATTTCTTTTGCTGTCACGGCTTTATAGTTCAGTCACTATGACTTGACAGATTTTGTATTTCAGTGTTAATTCCTCCCTGTTGTTGTTGTCTCTACAAATGTTGCTATTGTAGATAGGGAGAATGGTTTGGTGCTAATGTTCTCTTGGACACATTGTTGTTTATTTCATGGTGCTATTTGCAAATAACGGGACTGCTAATGTGCATAAACTGTGAGGCTGATCATTTGGGTATTCTATTGTGATTTGTCATGGAGCAGCCTTTCTCTCTCTGACTTAATAACAGAGTTCTAACCTTGTCTGCATGTGTGCTGCAGATTTTCCCACCGTTTTACTAGGGAAGAGCTATCCTTTAAAGATAGGATCAAAAATCTCACTCATATTTATAGTCCTCTATTCCTGCTGCTGCAGAGAGAAATGGTGTGGGGAACTTGGCGAGCTACTGGATACCAATGACTTGCTTTTGAATGCCTCTTTTTCCTTCCTGGGTATTTCTGTTTCAGTGAAAGTCTCTCTAAAAAAAGACAGGTTCTGATAAATTTGCACTGGGAGTTGCTCTAAGCAGCTCATCTGAGGAGTACTTGATAGTGCCTGTACACACCACCCATACACTATTGCAAACACGGACGGCAGTATTAGCTCCTGCTGCTCCTAACTCTACCAGAAGCCACAGTTCTAGTCCTTTGCAAGGGCACAGTGTCAGCAAACAACCTGTTAGTGTTGTTAGGTGAGCCAAAATGTCAAACCTGGTTTATTGAATGCCTGGTGTAGTGAAAATTTTCTAGTCAGAGCATGCTGACAGGCCAGCAAGTTGTGTTAATATCTCTATACCATGCCTCAGGGCATTTATAAAGTTAATCTTTTGACATTTTTATTTGCTTTTTGGCTCAACATCACGATTAATTTTTTTATCTTTTAAAAGTTCCGCTTATGACTGTCATTTAATTGATGATAACTACAAATTACACAAGCTGCAAAGCAATAAATAAAAGAAATGCAAGTAGTATAATTTGGAACATGGTAATCTTAGTAGCCTGAGTCATGAATTTCATCATCCGCTGCAGTTAGTATAATTTTATGATTCATAAATCTATTAATTTCTTTTTTTAGTGTGTCATCAGATAAACAGCTCAACAGTAAGGTGGCAGAATTGTCTTGTCTCACCCTGGTTGTAGGAGAGAAGGCAGGTCTGATTGTTCCTGTGTATACATAGTAAATCTGTCCCTCTGACCTCTTAAATCTGCAAAACAGCTTCCTGTGCTTCAGTGGAGCTCATTAAAGCATTCGGATTATCAAATGACCACTACCTCAACCTAAAATTTATAGTTTGTTCAAATTGTTTAGAAATTCATTTGCTGAAGGTGACCTTCCACCGTGGATCAGTGCACAAATACTTATAGAGTGATCCTGGGCTGACTTAAGCAGGAAGCAATCAGCATTCGCTTAATTTTAAATCAGGGCTACTACAGAAGTACTGTCAGGCCCTTGAAAGTTGATGATTCTAATTTAATTACAGAAAATGTACTCTTTCCATTACTCTCTGTGGGTTCACTTACAATTTAAAATCCTCAAGTGGTGTGTTTTGTTTTGGAATGTCCCCCCTTTCTAGGTGCCATGCCAGCCGCAATACGTGCCACCTACCAAAATCAAAGTTTGAAAAGCCCTGCAGAAAGGAACAGTCTTTATATAAATAGGTAGGTAGAGATTTATTATTAAATCAGAACTTGCTTTAATTCAGGAGAATTTGCTCTAGTAATTTTTGTTTCTTTTTCAGGAACCAATGTGGTGAGAAGAAACAAGTTATGGGTACATAAATATATAACCAGCATCTTTGAGCCTATGGTTGTTCGTTATGAAATCAGTATCCTCAGTTCCCAGAATCATAGAATGGATGAGATTGGAAGGGGTCACAGTGGATGATCTGGTCCAACCTCCCTGCTCAAGCAGGACCATCCTAGAGCACACAGCACAGGATTGTGTCCAGATTGTTCTTGAATATCTCCAGGGAGGGAGACTCTGCAACCTCTCAGGTTCTGGTGGTCAGTCACCTGCACAGTAAAGAAGTTCTTCCTCATACTCAGGTGGAATTTTCTGTGTATCAATTTCTGCCTCTTGTCCTATTGCTAAGCACTGCTGAGAAGAGCCTGGAAACATCCTCTTGCCATGCTCCTTTCAGATCCATATAGACATTGGTATCTAAATAAGCTTGTGCTGAGGTAAATGTCATACAAGCTTAAAGTGCTGGGGCAATTGCTCCAGGCACTGTCTTGGATAATTAATGATAGAACCATAGTGTGCCACGAAGAGGCAGCACTTTTCACTGACCCAGACCCTGGGTTTTTAAAATGATGCAAGGGTCCCTCTGTGCCATGTGTGTGTTCATGTTAAGGACAGATGAAACTACCCTGCACTGGAATGCACACCTGTATGCATTCTGGTGTTTGTATTTAGATTCCTCTGGCATTGCTGCTTCTCATTTTTCATTTAATTCACCTACATCTCTGTTCTATGGGGCTCTGTGAAAAGTGGTTCAAATGTGCCATTAGAAAAGCTTTGTTAATTGTGGAATGATCCATGGATTGTCAGGCACTGTACAATATCTCCAAATTTTTTTGTTGTATGATAATTCATTTCCGTTTCCCTAAGCTGCTGTGCAAGGTTATGTCACTTCTAAAGAATATGCAAAATCATATATTTTGACCATGCACTGGTCACATTAGTAACCTAACAACCAAGCTAAGTTAGCTTTATCAAGTTAAATGCCAAGCAACTTCAGCATAATCAATTGGAGAAGACAGAATTTTTTAAGACTTAAAACATGTCCATCTAAACATCTCTCATTTCAGTAAAATAATGGAGAAACACTTTTTGGCCAAGGTACCTTTTCAAGATTTGGACATCAGACATCAAGGAAGAGTAAAAACTCACCAATGATAGTTTAGAGAGGAGTATAAGAAAGTCAAATTTCTACAAAATTTGATCTATGGGCTAGAAAAAAGACTTGGGTAAAGAGAAGGTGGCTTTTAATTCTTCAAAGAGGCAAAAGCCTAGAACAGAGCTGAACAAAATGGAAATGCCATTCCTGCATCTGTCCTTTGGGGATTAATGGATCGAATTTTGCATCAAAGGAAGTTAAAGTTACATATGGCTTCAAACTGAAACAGAGTAGGTTTAGATTAGATATTAGGAAGGAATTCTTTACTGTGAGGGTGGTAAGGCATTGGAACAGCTCGCGCAAAAAAGCTGTGGATGCCCCATCCCTGGAAGTGTTCAAGGCCAGCTTGGGTGGGGCTCTGAGCAACCAGGTCTAGTGAAAGCTGTGGAGGTTGGAACTAGATGATCTTTAAGGTCCTTTCCAATTCAAATCATTCTATGATTCTATGATATTAGGGGGAAAAAACCCCCATTCTAATTCAGCATAATTAAACACTGGAATATATGTCTTAGTAGCAAGATGAGGTAACGCTGGCAGAATGACATAGGTATGTATAGTTACTATTGAGTTGAAGTTGGGCTGGGTAACTATTTTTCTGTTCTACTTGGCTCTGTCTTTTGAATTTTTTTTAATGTATCACTTTGCCTTAAGCCACCACTATTATGTAGGTTGGTTTCAGCAAGAAAAAAAATGTGTGAACTTAATGTACCTTGAAGTGGGTAAATTAAAAAGAAGAAACCTGTGTCATAAACTCTCTTTTGCAGATGGTGGGGAACAGAGACCTGGGTTAACTGCATGCAATTGAGATGTGTCAGCCCTAGGAAGCTTAAAAAGTGGCTGACATTTTTCCTTTATTGGAAGCTGCACACGGGTTTTTTTGTACCAAAGGCACCCTGACATTTGCAGAGACCTGCAGCACTCAAATTAATAAGTTCTACTTGCAAGGATGACTTCAACAAAGGCTTTCTCCATTATAAAGTCTTGTTTAGTACATCTGTAAATCAGTTTTGAAAGTTTTTAATCTATTTTATGCAGAGACCTGTTGTCCTTAACTGGTTGTCAAATCCATTGCTGCAAGCAGCAACTCTCTTTTGTGGCCAGAATGTTAGATGATTAGTAAGATACTGAGCTCTGTTTGGATACAAGGCTGAAAAATACCCACAGATGCCTCACCCTGTTGGAAAACATTCTCTTTAGAGTATGCTGCTTGTATGTCTTTCACTCAGGAAGACTTGTCAGATAACACACTGCCCTCTGGTAAACTGTCATTGGGTTGGGCAGGAAACTGCTTTTACCTCAATATTCATATGGGACCCACCTGCCTCCCAAATATCTGCTTTTAATGGGACTTTGTCCCTTGAGAGAAGATGCCAAAGTCTTACAGGCTGTTTTTATTCCTCTCCGTTTTTTACAAACAGTACCTGACTACAAAAAAAGGGGTCTCTTTCTATCCAGGTTATAAACTGCTGTTGATTTCCCTCTGCTGTGCTTGTTTGGCATATCTGCTGCAGAGGTACTTACGGTGATCCAGTCATAGCTGCCTTCAGACAGAGACATACGCAGCAGAAGGAGGAGAACTTCTGAGAAATACACCTCCTTCTTTTGTTCAGCTGGTCCTGGTAGGAGTACTATTATTAATAATACACAAGTATGATGTAAGCAGACTTGTTTTTTAGAGAGAGCAAAGTGTTCCAGACCATTAGCTCATACTGTATTTTTGCTATTAGCCTCTTTCTCAGGAAAACTGAAGATCAGAAGCTGAGGGGGAATCCTGAACCAGGAGAAGGTAAAGAAACCCATCTCACTCTTTGCAAGGTTGGAAGGGGCAGGAGGAGATTGTCTAGCCCTATCTTCTGTCCAAAGCAGGATCAACCACAGCATGCTGCTCAGGACCACGCTCTTTTGGGTGGTGAATATCTCAAAAAATGCAGACTTCAAATGTCTTCATGCAGTTTGTTCCATTCTTTGACCAGCTCAACAATAAAAATAGGCTTTTTCTCAAATGGAATGGAATTTCATGTTTAGTTCAGTAAATGTTTAAATGGCATTTCTTGTATTTCATTCTGTGCCTTTTGTGTCCTTTCATTGGGGGTCCATCGAGAAGAGTCCGGTTCAGTTTGTTTTACATCCTCTCATCCAATGTTTATACATTTTGGTGAGATCGGCCCTGAGCCTTCCAGTTTTCGGGCTGTGAGCTCTCCACCTCTCCGGATGTGGCAAATACCCAGTTCATGTAGCGTCTTCATGAATCTTTGTTTCACTTTCTGCAGTATGTCCATGTCCCTTTTGTACATGTGAGCCCAGAACTGGATCTTGTGGCCCAGAGGAGTCACAGTGATGAGTAAAGGGGAAGAATCATATCTCTCCATCTGCTGGTGCCTGACACAGGCAGATGCTTCCCCTCTGCCCCAGAAAAGGGAAGATCCCTCATGAGATGTCTTGGAAGAGGTGTTTGAAGGGATTGCTGAGCAGATGTGTGACTACTTTGCATGTGTTCGTGATCTTGGTGACTGATGGGTGAAAGTTTGAATCTGAAAATACTCGCTGTAGTTTAACTGAAAGAAAAATCTTCTGTCACTTGAATGACAAAGGATTGCTGAGGTGATCAACTCTGTTGCAGGTACATTCAGCAGCTAAGTGGGGGATCACGATGATCAATGATCGGGGGACAGTTTCTTGCCCTGGGAAAAGCCCAGGCAAGCTCAGGGTCCCACGAGGGGCTGGCACCTTGTGCTGGCAAGTAATGGAGGGGACCAGCAGTAAGGATGGCCATGCCATTCCAGAAAGGGCAGTCCTGGGCAGGACCAGTGGCCACCAGTGGCCTTCCTTTTTATTATGAGTTGGCTCTTTGTGGTTTCATCTAGGTGTCTGAAATGTTAACACACAAATATAATTACTGAGCTCTGACACGTAAAAACAGCCCAATACCCCCAAACCAGTGCAGTGGTGGTGCTCCTGCTCTCTGCTGCTGGGTGGTCAATTGCAGAAATAGGGTCTGGTTGATGCAGGTTGAGAATCTTGCCTAAAGTGAAGCATCAGCAGCGTTTCTGTGATAAGCACCCTTCTTTGGTTTCTAGTCTGTAATTTCGTATTCTGAACAACACCAAGTCATTTGAGGGCAGATGGGAAGTATGGGGAGGGTGGAATGACCTGGGAAAGTTGGTACTAGGCAAGGGTCCTTTCTGCCCTCTTTTCCTGCCAGCTAAGCCCCACTAAGCACTGAATCATTGCTCAGCTATGGTTTTGCTGAGGACTAAGCATTCCTGTTCTCCAGCAGACAGGAAAAGGACAGGCTGTGAGTACTCCTATCCACCACAAGTTCTGCCTAGGAGGTACTGCAAAGTGGGAAGTGTCCTCTCCAGTTGTGATCACTGAGAGATAAAGCAGAGAGCTCTTTACTCTCTGCAGAGTCTGAGGTCTTGTGGCTGGTGATGAACCAAAGCCTTGATGTTCTCATCCTCTTCCACATGTCATCAATGGTGGAGGTGCTTTCCATGGCAATCTTTTGCTGGGACTAATCAGTATAGGTTGGAAAGCCAACTTTAGAAATGCTTTAGCTGTTGATAATCAGACTTCTATGCTGAAATTGCTTTGAAAGCAGCAAAAAAATGAGACCTGACTCCTGGTAAAGCAGCTGTCCTTGAAAAGAAACCATCTGAATCTTTGTATAGGTCTCTTGGCTAAGAGTATGCTTGAAGTACCTGATACTTATTAACCTTCCTTCTATGAAAAAGTATAGGTATTTTGATTCCATTATCTTACTATTTGTTTTAAAAAATATAGTTTTTTGTAGTACATGGTCAATCAAACTCAGTGACAGACCAATCATCTCATGACACTTTAATCGTTCTTCTTTCATTATGAAAATAAAGAACTCTGTGCCAAGTCTCCTGCTATAAGGAAGGGACATACATGTAATTATAGGATGCCTTTGGTGTTAAAAAAAAGAAAAAAAAGAAATTAAATGACTAATACATTTTGCTGGTAGAACTGACAGCTGTAACAAACCTGATTCTCTCATCAGCTGTAAGCTTTTATACCTGCCTTGTGCTAATGAATAAATCATCTTATTACATAAAATTACATTCTAATTGCTCTCATGTCAGTCTGTTTCAGGTTAGACCTAGGCAGTAAAGTTCCCTTCATTCTTGGGTTTTCCCTTTCTGCTTGACTGCTGAGCAGTCACATTTAAAATGCCTGGGAATGGTCTTGGAGAAGGAAAAATGGGGGAAGGCAGGAGACAAAGGGAGAAAAGTACAACAGAGGATATAAAGGGGACAAGGAACGGATGTAGGAGACACGACAAAAACCTGAAGGAGCTTTTGAATGGAAGAGCCAAACGAAAAATACTTAGAAAAGCCAGTGGGATGTGAGTGGGAAGAGAGGGAAGATGAGTCAAAACTACGGCAAACCTTTTTGTGTTAGCCTGGCGTGGAACAGCTCGTGGGAATTCTTCGTGTTGGTTAAACACCCGTGGCCATTTTGTGTGGCAGGAACTTTCCCTCAAGCTCTGACAAGCTGTTGTCATCTAAGTTCTCCCTTTCCTCACTTAAAATGTTACCTGGAAAACATTAATTAGTCATTCAATACTGCAGAGTGAAGAGATGTGTCCCCCTCCACTCCTCCCCCTCATCAAGTGAAATGATTGATTCTCAGATAAGAGAAAAAGGCAATTTCAGTATGCTTTCTGTAGTAGAGAAAGTGTCTCCAAACTAATTGTAGCTAAATGACTTGGAATTCATCCCTCAACTACCAACAGGCGTCATCAACTCTCATATATTGATTTTGTTTAGGTTGATTAGGAAAAGGACCAAGAGCAAGTAAGACTCCTTGAACAAAAACAAGTACACCTGTGTAGAAATCATGCAACTTTAATTAATTAGGTTTAATAACTAATTTAATTGAAACTTCCTGTTGTAGATAATGCACTTGTGATGGTGCAGCTCCTAAATTACTGATGTAATCATTTGCAAAATGGAAAAAGTAGGACTTCTTGTTGCTCTTCTAATATGTGCTAAAATGACATCTACAATTTTTGCTTTAGTTTCTTTTCATAATGTGAGATTATCTTGCCTATCCCACTTTTTATGAAAGACTAGATTACTGGTAGGATCATACATTATAAACAAATAAATTTGATTAACCAAGGCCGGGTAATTCTTTGTTTTAAGACTGTTTACAGTTCTCTTCTGTAAGTTTTCTATAAAATAGATTCATCTCAAAATCCTGGCAAATGGAAGAAAAGCTGTCAATGCTGAACATTCAGAACCCTATTACCTACCTGATATTTCTGCATTGGCTTGGAGTAAAGACATAACATTTTTGACATACCTAAATTTTTTAACAAAAGTGCTAAATAAAGAGAAGCCTTACAGCAAGAAAACCAAACCATTTGTTCCGCCTTTCCAGTGAATAAAAAAGAAAAGGAGTTCATAGCCCTTGCCTCTTTTGTTTGCTGAGTCCCTGCCTTGAAAGATCCATATTACTGTAATTTGTTCCAGGAAAAGGAGTCCCTTTGTAGAGGCTGCACAAGGAGTGTGTGGGATCCTTGTTTTTATTTCAGGTTTGAGTGTGGAAACAAACTGGCAATCATTTGGTTTTGTTGGGAAAAAAGAATAGGGAGTTCAGTGTCTGTTCCAGCACTGTGAGGCAAGAACAACCCAAACAGATGAATAGAGGTAATTCCAATCCTTGATTGCTTTTTCTGTATGAACGCAGGCAAACTGGGTTTAGCATAGTCCTAAATGCAAAGGTTTGCTACAATTCCAAACTCAAATGCTGTATCAAACCCTTACCTCCAGTTTAATTGTCACCATGGACATTATATTGAAGGAGCACTGTGATTTCTAGGCATTGTTATTAAGGTTTGCTTTTGATTAAGAGTCTTTCAGACAAAGTGGATTTTATTTTTGCTTCTACTCTTTTTTGCCAGTTTTCTCTCTCCTGGTACCTTGAGGCACCTTGTAATACCCATTACTATGTGTTTAACTCTTCCAGGAGACAGGACTGCTTGGTACCTGTTCTGCAGTTCTGAGATTTCTGGGGAGAGGTTGAAACTGTTCACTCATGAGAGTGTCCCATTCGTTTTCTGGCTGCTGTGTGCAGTTGGAATTAAGGAACCATTTGCACTGGCTTCACACACAGTCCTCTTGGAATTTAAGCAGTAGGAGGACTTCACAAACGGGCATTAAGTACCATGGGGAATGGGGTTGGTACCCCAAAACAGTGCTGGTGAGAAGTCCTGCTAACAGACGAGGACAGAGGGGTGATGTTACAGTGTGCTGCTTTTGACCTGTTATTTGCATCTTCGGCCAAAACCAACCGAGCAACATGTAATCTTCAAGGAATATTTAAAATCTTTAAAAGGATAAGAAAGAATTATTTGGATTGATATTGGCTGGAAACAGATTAAAACCAGAGAAATGGGATAAATGAGTTGAGAAAGAAGAATGTGCACAGAAAAGTGAGTAGAGTGGGTGAAATTAGTAAGAAAGTCTTTATGGTCAGTGTAGTATGGTACTGAGTTGAATGAGAGAGAAGTGTTCAGGGCAGACTGCAAGAAAAAACAGTATAGGAGCTGTTTTGAGGGAATTCAGATGGTCATACCTGAGATGGTAGGTTTGGATGGACAGTGGTGCTGAAGAAAAATCTCTGAGCAGGATGACTTCAGGCTCTGAAAGAGGAGGCAACAGGCACTGCTGATGCATGTGTAGAATCAGCAGAGAGAGAGAGAGAAAGCTGAAGGTCTGTAGATCCTGAACATCACAGGAAGCACCACAAAAATAGGAGTGGAGGTGTGCTGTGGGCAAAGGGAGCAGTGGTACAAAGGCTGTGAAGTTAACCTTTGGAATATCAAGCTTATTTCCATACAATACCTAATGAGAACCATGTCTGAACTCTGCATGTGCAAATGCTACACCGCTGGGATGTCTAAACTGTTGTGTTCCCTTTTTCTACATGAAAAGAAGCTGAACTGAATGCAGAGTAGAGAAGAGAAGAGCAATGTCAGACTATAAGGCATGGGTGTGAACACAGACCTGTGAACACCCTCTTCATGGTGCTTGTCAGTAAAAGCCTTCCCATGACTTCAGGAGGACAGGATTTGCTACCAGGTGCTGAAGAAGGAACTAAATTGAGGTGGAATCGAACACAATTTTTATCTTCCAAGGAAAAATGAAAAAAAAAAAAAAATTCAGTGAGCATTCTTAGTTTCATTTTTTTGCCAGTTTCTTGAAGTGGGTAATTCTCATATGGCAGAAGGAGCAGATTCACACATCATCCATAAATATGAAAGTCTACTCCACTGAACTTGCAGCACAAGTAATGCCAAACACCTAGGTTAGGTCTGCCTTCCACATTTTCTGCTGTTTTCCAAAGGGTGCCTCTTAGGTGTTTGAGATTTACTTGCAGTGTTCATTAGTAACCTTCCGGCCTCGGTGTTTTTTGTGGTTGTCCTGTGTGCTTGATTGAAGGTCAGATCTGAGTGAGAGCCCTTATTGATTTCTGAAGTGCTAAGCAGAGACTGTAAGTTTTTTGCCCTCTGTACTAATGCTTTTCCCATTGAGAGTCGATGGAAGCACGTGTCCAGGCTGCAGTGGGAGCAGACCTAATCTTGGGCTGTCTCAGCGGGACTGAGTCAACACAGAGCTGAGAGAACATTGAGACTTTGGTGATTATTGAACAGAAGGTGGCTTGAGGTGTACGAAAACTTCTGCCATGATGACATAAATGAGGGGAAAAACCGGACTTAAGCAGTTAATGAAATGGAAAAAAAGTAGCAATGGGAACAGAGATGAATTGGTAAGACTTTGTTTAAACACCTCTAAGAAACAAGCTACTGGGTCCAGTGTCAGTGGGGTGTGCCTTAAGTAGACTGAGTGGGAAGTTAATAACAGAGGAGACTGGTGCTGCTGAGAAGCGCTCAGTGTGCTCTTTGTCTTACAATTCAATGGAAGGACCAAAGCATTACTTTTTCTGGCGATGTTTTTTGTTAGAAAAGGAACTGTAAATCTCTATGTATGTCAGATCAGGTACACCAACAGTTGCTGCCATTAAGTAACAGGTAATGTGTAGTCGGATCACCAGAGAGTTCTGCTAACACAATCAACCCAAAAAAGCAGCCTAATTAATGGTCTGTGCATTTTAGTTATGTCTACTGAGTGCTCTATTAAATATGAAATTTGAAAATCTGTTTTTGTTAAGAGTCCCCAGCTCATTAAATGTGCAATACTTCAGGAGATGCTTTTTGTCCAGCTCGCCTGTGTAACAGGCTGGCACACAGAGAAACTGCTGGTACAGACCAGTAGCTGCTGGGGTGTGAACGAAGTGTGTCCTTTACAACCACCTGGGAGAAAATAGTCTACTGTTGTAATCTGAATTTGGGGTGGGAAAGTAATAAAAGAATATTAAAAGGTTTTTGGGGGCAGGGCTGTGTGGGGTAGTTACGGAGCTGGTGGCTGTGGTTAGTTTTGCCGTTTGTTTCACTTTCTTTGGATGCTCTGGTAGTCATGTTTTGTTTTCCAAAGCTGTAGCCATACAGTGTGTGTCAAAATTAAGCATATAATCATTTTGCAGTACTTCAATGTTTTGTGATCTCATGTATTCTGACTGCTCCCTGCTCTCTGCTGCTGCTTTATGGATTTTCATATCCTCACTTGTTGGCCTGTGAAGACAAGTATATGCAAGGACAGGAGCCTGCACCAGCAACAGTACTTTTGTACATAATTTCAACACCCCAGACAGCATCAGCCTCGTACTGCTTTAGAGGCTCTCCGTGTGCAATGGCTCTTGTGTGTCACTGGGGCCAGTGGGAACCAACCTGTCATCCTTCACAGGCAGAAAGAAGTGGTCTGGACAGACCAAGAGCATCATGAGTCCCCTGACATTCATGCAGGTAATCAGGGCCCATCTCAAACAAGCAGCAGCAGCATCATTTGGATGTGTGCCCACATGGCACATGCTGGCTGTCATCCTGATGCTAGTCCTTGAGCATGGACTCTGATGCTCTTTTCCAGCCTCTGTTGCTTGAGAATGCTGGAGAGTGAAAGTGAAGGACAGATGGGATGGATGCTCAATGGGGCAAGATGGGAGTGAGACACCAGAGAGAGAAGAGGCCAGCAGATAGGAATTAAGATGGCAGGTAGATGTCATTAATTGCCTTTCTTTAAGGTTTTCCTGATTCACCCTTGCTGAGTCTTAGAAGGACAGGGTAGTTTTAGTTTGTTTCATGAACTTAAAAAAAAGAAAAAAAAAATATCATCGGATCTGAGAAAAAATAATTGAGGCCAAATCTGTATTGGGACCTTGTACTGTGAATCTCATCCCTTGACTGAGATGTCTGTTTTGAGGTCAGCCATGTCACCTGGAGAAGGCCCGTGACTGATATGCTGCTCTTTCTGAAATAGGATCTAGATGTGCATTTCTGCTTATAAAGCCAGACTGAAATCAAGGCTCTCCTTTCCCCTTCTGTTCCTGTCCTTGGATGTGCATGCCTGTCCTACCTGCTTCGTAACCATTGTTTGCAAATGTGCCCTGACAACCATTTTAGTGCTTTCTTCTTTCTTTTTTTAGTAAACTGAGTTAGTTGTGTTTCATCTCATCTTGGCATTTTTGAGACCTGGCACTCTTATACATCTTGCTGTGTCCCCTGTCTTTTTTCCTTTGCATTTGTACTTTTTTTTCCCTCTTAGAGACCTGCTCATATGTTGACATAGCATCCAAGCAAGAGTGCCCTACTGTTCCACAGTTAGAGGCAGTGTAATTAATTTCAAAGACCTTCCACTGAAAGAAACCTTTGCCTTCGTCTGAGCAGGGAGAGCTGTTCAATTATACTGGAAAGCTGCATGTGGGCCCAGGCAGAGAGACACCCCCTCACACCCCCCTCCCAGGGCTTTCTGAAGGACTGCTACATTGTCATCTGACGGAGTCACTCATTTCCAGATAATTGGCTTTTTAAAGGGCATCTATAGGACCCAAATAACTCCTGGCATACAGTTTATACCATTGACCTGCCAGGTTAGCAAAGGTTAGGCTTAATTGCCTCATTTCTGGCTAATGCATTCCAGTTTTGCCGTTGCTTTTTCTCTGAGGATAATTGCTCAGACCTGTATTTTTGTTTCTGAAATCTTGATGAATAAAAACAAGGGTCCTGCTTTGTGGATTGAGATGCTGCTTTCATTGGGAGAGACAGAGGTCACGTAAAAGTCTTACGTTTAGGAAGTGACCACATACGTGGGTGAGACAGCTCAGATTTCCCACTGCACTCTGTCGTCAAACCTCTTTGTGTGGTGCAGCTCATTGCAACAGAAGTAATTTCCAGGCAAATTGTGGCCAGCACTGCTCTCCTCAGTTCTGTCCACAGAGACAGGCGCTGTGGGTACAGGGGTGGTGTGAGGGCTGCTCTGCAAGTGCAGCTTTCCTCATCACAGCCTGTGCCTGAACGTCCCTGCACTGATGAAGGCTGGTGCTGATTCAAGAGGAGACACAGAGCACCTTCTGGGCTGCTCTGGAGTTTAAACACAGCACTGGTCTTGTGTGTTCTGAGAAATTAATCCTGATGTTTCCGCAAATACATTTTGTATGCATCCTGTGTGTCTCCAGAAATTTTACTGGCAGTGGATGGGGCAAACCTGTGGCAGTATATCTTTCAGTTTCATGGCAGTAGACACTCTGCCCTTTCCAGCACCAGGTGACGTTTCTCTTTTGTTAGGAGTGAAACAAGAGCTGCAGACCTCAGTGCTTCTATTGCAGTTTTGGAAAGCCAACACCGTTGTGGGTCTTGTTTATTTTATGGTCATGGTAGTTCTGGCAGCAAGTTTTGGTGAACAGCTCTTAGAAAACAATGTCATGGCTGTCAGGAGGAGGCCCCTCCAGCTTTCATTAACCATCTGAGGTTTCTGAGGGTCAGACAACAGCCAAGAGAAGAGCCTTCTGTCCCTGGCATCCCAGGGCACGCTGAAGCTGTCAGCATGGGGATGGGGTGTAGGTTAGGTGTCCATTCACCATGGGCTTCACATGCTCTGAGCTCTGCCTGCAGCTTCACACGGGTAACAGAGACAGCAAGTTATCATATTTGGCATCCTTCATGGCTTGGTTTATAAGGCTTCCTCAGATTAATTCCCATTTGATTAAATAACATCCTTTACATAAAGAACTGATCTTGATTGACAGCCTTCTTTTCACAAAAATGCCTCCAATGTTCCTGTGCATGTGGTGAGAGGGGATCATAAATTTGTTGTAAATGCTTTAAAAAGTGAGAAAGCTGAGTGTCAGCTGGTGCTCAGCCTTGCCAAATCTGTGCATAAGGAGGAGAGCACTGGGTCTGATGATCAGCAGTTAGCTTGTGGTGGTGAGGAGAATGATTCAGGGTATGACACCATCATATTACATTTTTGAGAGTGTGTGTTGCACTAGATTAGCAGTGAAAATAATTAAGGAGACAACTTACTGTTGGGTGTGATGGATCTACGATCACTTGAGGCAGGGCTAAATGCCTTTATAAAATGTGTATTGTGCTTCTGACAGAAGTGATGTGTTTAGTGCTGGAACATCTGGTGTGAACATCTTCAGGGAAGTGCACTTCTGCTCTTGGGGATGAATCCCTGAGGAAGGCTCTCAGAAGTTCAGTTGTGGTCACTGGCGGCATATATAGAAAGAAAGGAAGGAGAGATGAATACACAAAGACTGATCACAAGTGTTGGTGAACATTGGATTTCATTTGCAGAAATTTTTAAGAATGCTGCTTAATCCATTGGGCCAACTCTGTGCTCTGTTTCTTTCAAATCACTTGCCTTCCTGAAGAGAGAGCAACAAACCTCATAAACAATTGGTTATTTTTGCTGTGGAAGTGAAGGTGGTTGTGCCACTTTTTAAGCATGTAGTTGTCAGTCTCAGTGTGAATATTGTTTTGTTCATAACATCGGAATAGGAATTTTGTGCTTCTGGGAAAGAAATGCGAAGCTGACTACAAATGGTTGTTTAAAAAGGAGATCCCTTTTTCTCAGACACTTAAGAGATGGTTTAAAGCAGTAAAACAGATTATACTTTTATGCTTGTGTTATGGAAACTAGCAAAGAACTTTTTAGTGCAGTTTGTCCTTCTGGGTGTTTTGATCTAATGTGAGACTATGACCAAATTTTAAAATGGCTTTGCAGAGTACACACAGTTTAAGTGTTGTACTGAATGAGGGAAAATTCTAAATCTAAATTCTAATCCAGATCTTGGCATGGCTGGTTAAAGCTGATGTGTGTCCTGGAAGACAGGACATAAGGTGACCCCCTGCCTCCCCTGGGATGTGCCTTAGTGGGAAACACCTCTTTTTCACAGCCTGTTTGTTCCCAGTATGATGCTCAGCCCTGAGCCCATGCACGCCTGTGGGGCCACCTGTTTTCAGAGAGCTGAAACAAACCCTGAAGGTCAAAGATGTGCTCTCTCAAGGATACCATCCCATCGAGTCTGAGCACACACCGGTAAAGGCCGCAAAAGGAAAACGCCAATCCAATAAAACCATGTCGCTAGCAGGACCTCGGTAATTAAACACCTGCATGCAGTGATTGTAGCACTAATTACTGCAGTCAGGGCAGCCGCTCAAGTGCAGTTGTTTTCAATCAGTGCCTCAGCAGATGTTTGGAAGAAAACAGCTCAAAACCCCACCTTCACCACCTCTGGCCTTGCACTGATGAAACATTCAGCTTGTTTTTATCTTGCTCTCTGTCTCCTTCTCTCCAAGGTCTAATCTCAGAAATGCTGTCTGATTTTGGATGCCAAAACCTACGTATTGAGGATTAAATGAAAGCCACAGAGATCCTAAAATTGTATACAACGTTTATCTTGCTCTTGCTGAGCCCAAAGCTGTGAAGCTTTTACTTATACTGCTAAGGATTTAAAAATGGAGAAAAAAAAAGGACAAGTGCTATAACTTCTAGCCAGGTAGTAAAGGAAAAATATCTAGAAGCAAATGTTATATTTCTGTGTTATTATTCTTGAAATCATGTCTCTGGATTCAGTGCTCATACAGGTCAGTGATCAAGCATTGTGCATCTTTGGTTCCCATCAGGAAAAAGATGTGTGTGTTTCTGGGAACACTGATCAATACGGGGTTGCCCTGGAGAGGACTGGAAAGATTTCATTCTTATACCCCCATTTAGGTGACCTGCCACATGGGTGCTCTCCAGAGCATTACCAATACTGATTATTCAATTTTCCTTGATCTTAAAGTAGTTAGAGATCTTCTCTGGTTTGAATGAGAAACAGCAGCACTTTTTGAATTTGCTGTAAGAAGACCACTGTCGAACAAAATCATGATGAGAATAAAGCAGAAAAACCTGGGGGCATTACTTGAAGGGAAGAAATAAAAAGTAGAGCAGAGCAAAGAATAAAGCCTTTGGGAAACTGGTGCAGTCATACTTCATTTGGATTTTCTTGAGAGAAATTGTCTACAGCTAGAAAATGGAGAGAGCCTTCCTTGTTTGTTTGTCTGAATATTACAAAATCTAAACTCTAGTTTGCTTGTGGAGACCCAAACAGATCATTTTTCCCTGAGCATTTTCATACTTCTGAGAACTGACCAATCTTCAGAAGTGCAGAATTTTGTGGTCAGGCTTTAGTTCCAGTCCTACAAAGGGGCTCAAAGTGAATGGAATAATAATTGATTTCTAGCTGCAACATTTTAGTAATTTAATCACAGACCAATAACTATTTCTTTTTATTTCATTCCACAATGCTGCCTGAAAAGCCTCCAAATGTTGCCTAATACTGAAAATCAGAGTGAAATGAAGCTCCCTATGTGGTATTTTCATGTGACTAAGAAAATCCTGAAATAAACATGTCTAATTCTCTAAGATATAGAGCAGTCCTTCCATCAGTCTCTTCCATCTCAATCTTGTTCTTCAGATTTAGAGATTTTTCTTTGCTGTGATGCAGGATATATGATCATGTCAAGATGAGGGGGTTTCCTATCTAGCAGATGTTATATATAGCAGTAGCATTTGCCAAATTTCACCTGGGGAAGCACTGATGCCTTCAAAAGACTCAATGGAGCTCAGCGTTCCCCTGCACAGTGCAGGGGATTTATTCCAGGTATGGATGATAAATGTCATTTGCAGAATAAGGCATCTATTTTTAGTGTGGGAATATGCATTCATGGTGTCTCCACCCTGTACACTTCAGAACCATTTAAATATGCGAAAATTAAATCTTTACATATTCTCTACTGAAGTGCCAATAAGTTTGCATTTTTTTGAAAAGGCATTTTCTCTCCTTTCTGACACTGCAGATTTGCCAGCTCGATCTCCATTTCTGCTGCCTACAAGTCTGGATTTGTCCCAGTTACACAGCAGGTTTTTGAAACCAGCAAGGACATTCTCTCCAAATGACTCCAAATCTGACTTCTTCCTTCTAACTCATTTCTCTCATAGAGGGCTTTATATAGTAAAGCCTCATGCTCTGCCAATGTTTCCAGAGCCTCATAAGTGGCAGATTTCAGAAATGAATTTAATTCATTTGAATGAATTAATTGAATGCTCAATCTGGTATGCACCAAAGCGCCCAGAGCAGGTGCTGGCAGGCAGCAGGTGCTGGTGCAGACACCGACAGGGTGGTGCTGCCTCCCTCTGCCTCCTGTCGCACTGGGTGACACTGAGGTGTCGGCAGCAGGGTGACCCCACGAGAAGAGACCAAGGTCTGCCCACGCACAGCATGACTGCCTCCAGTGGAGCCACTGCAGGACACAGCTGGGCCCATCAGCCAAACTGGTGGTGCCTCTGGGAAAACGCGCTCAAGAAAGGGAAGAAAATATTGGACAGGCAGAGGAGGAGGGAAATAAAATGAGAAACGACTGGGTTCTGCAACAAAGCTGGAGGAGGAGGCACTCCAGGTGCCAGAACAGATATCATTGCCCAGGGAGAGCCCACGCCAGAGCAGACTTCCTTGAAGAGGATGGCAGCCTATGGAAAGCAATGCCAGAGCAGAGGGAAGATGTCAGGAGGAGGAAGCAGATGGGAACTGCTGTGTACTGTCCCTAATTGTCCATCCTCATCTACACCCAAACCGCCTGGTGTGGGGAGAGGAGGCAGGAGAGAAGGAAGGATGTTGGTTGTGGGAAGGCAGGGGGAGGAAAAGTATTGTTTCAGTATTCATCTTTTTTGTTTCCTGCCACCCTAATCAGTAGGCAAGAAATTAATTTTCTCCAAGCTGAGTTTGTAACAGTAAGCAATCTCCCTGTTTTTATCTCACCCCACAAGATTTCTCATTTCTGTTCTTCCTATTTACTCCCCATTATGTAAGTTCAGCTGTGGGGGCATGAACGAGCTGGGAGGTGTGAACTTCTCAGGGTGAGAATGAGCAGCTGGGCAGGAATTTGGCTGTTTGTCAAAGCTAACCCACCACATGTTCATGAAGACTGATCTCCCCTTCAGTTCTGGAAAGCCTGGAGTTTCAATGCAGCTCACGGTCCAAAGGATATTACTTAGGGAAAGCCATAAGCTTGCAGCTATTCTATTCTGTGACAATATTATACCTGGTTTCAGCCTAAGTTCCTGCCATAGTGATGCAAAGACTGATTTTGCAGTTGTATTCCTAGGAAAAATGCTTTTTTGGTGTCCTTTGAGGGATCCAGTCCCACAGATCCCTTAATGGCAACAAAAATGCTGATTCAGGGGATACAGTGGCTTGATGGAGATGTGCTTATGGAGATGTGGACTTGGCTTGTGTCCTGCCCTTGTGATCCAGGTTTTACAGCATGAAGTCACACTGTTGCCCCAGGTGATGTGATGGTTGCAGTGTTTGATTGGTGTAATTTGGGGGTGGGCCGAGTGAAGAGAAGAACTCCTCAAGTAGACTTCCAGTGTGCATTCAATTGATTCTTCTCAAAGGTGTAAGATTTCTGAATTTATAGCCCATTTTTTGAAATCCATGTATGTGTATATACAGACACTCCAATTGTGCATGTCAGGTACATATTTAACAGAAAGGGCTAACAGCCACTGTGTCACACAACACAACATAAAAACTGTAAATCTACACAGCCCTTGGAAAGTGAGGAGGCATCTCAGGAGGAATTTATGGGCTTTGAAGCAGAAATTCTTTGTCTGTCACTGGTGCTTCATAGCACCCCAAACTATATAGTCATAATCTTCCTGACTGGAAATAAAAATCTATGGGTGACTTCGGTAAATGTTAAAGTTGCTTCTGGAGCAGTATCTTTGTATTGACATCCTCACAAATTAATCTTGATAGCTTTATGGCCATTGCTAAGAAAAAGAAAGATCATTTTATGGAGTCAAGATTAAATTTGGACTGTTCATTATCAGTGAAAAATGTAAGATTTGATACATTGGGGAGATTGTATTCTGCTTGCAATTAGGTGAATTTTAAATCTGGAGTTTATAAATTGTGTGGATATGCCATTATTTAACATCCATTACTCTAGTTATCTCTTTTTGGTAGCTTTGCCTGTTGCAGTTCCCAAATCTGAACAGTGACATGCAGAAATATGTTTCTCCAAAGGCACAACCAATCTTGTTCAATTGTTCAGACTTTTGTCCCCCAAATGGCACTAACAGTCTTTCCTCAAGATTTATCACTGCAGAATGCCAAATAAAGCAAGTTAATAAACTATCAGGTCTTGCATAATTCATATTCTCCTTTATTATATTGCTTGTTTAATAATAATCTGTTCTCATTCTTGTCTTTTCTAATTCATGTGTCCCTACCTGCAGTCATATTTTAGAGAAATGCAAAAAGATTTAGCCATTTAGGGTTTAGCAAAATTAGGTGCCTAAGCCCTAAAGGGCAGTTTTCAGAGGTTTCCAAGCCTTCCTTGGGACCCAAATGATGAGTGTGCTTGTGGGCTATAGAATTTCCATCATATCTTGCAGTCTCTGTGTCTACAGGATGGCAGCTGTACCTAAAAGATCTTCTGGAAATAGTGGCCATTGACACTCTTGCCCAAACATTTGGGTGAAAGAAGGGCAGTGGTATCCTGTCCCCATGTATGTGGAGTTGGTGGGTGGTTATGAAATTAATCTATGAGAAATGAAAGGCCTGGCCTGAGCCAGCCATGCTTTTCCTTCTCAGCATCTTGCTCTAATGATGCTCAAGTGGGCATGGCTCTTCCCATCTCTGCAAAAGCGTTGCAGGTTTCTTTAACTCTCAGGAACAAGCACAGCTCTGGTCCAACAATGTGGCCTCTGACAGGCTAAAAATCCTCCTCCCCCTAAACATCTGCAAAACTCCAGTAGCTTTAGGAGCTTAGGTGTGTGGTTTCAATCCTCTCTGATGCCAGCTGTGCAGAAGTCTTGTCTGCAGAGCAGCCAGGATGATCAGGCAGAGATATTACTGCACTAAGAGTGAGGGCTATTGCTGCCCCCAAGCAATGTCTGAAATGGCTCCTGCTCTGCTTTAGAAATAATCTATTGTGATCTAGAAAACCTGTACATCCTAAATTGATGCAGGTATTTAAGCCCTGAGAAAGACTGTACCTGAAGACAGAGTTTCCTTGCTACGTAGCTTATGTGTGTCCCTCAAATGCTCTGACTGCTGTTCTGTTCTGAAGTTAATTCTGTACTGGGAGCCTTTTTCTGTAATTCAGAACTACAGATCCCTCTGCAGGTGCCTGAGAGGAGGTTGCACATCACAGAATCGCTTAGTGGCTGAGGCTGTGAGGGAGGCGACCTCTGGAGATCATCTGGTCCCACTTAAGCAGGGCCAAATGCAGGCAGTTTTCCTGGGCTGTGTTCAAATGGCTTTTGAATATCTCCAGGAAGGAGAATGCCACAACCTTCCTCACCAGTAACTCTTCTGAAAAGAGCCCTTTCTTTCCATGCACAGCGATAGAGTAGAGTAATGCAAAAATGGCAATATCTGCAAAGAGCTGTCCATTTGTGAGGAAGAGCAAGTTTCCTACCGAGGCTGAGATCTGATAAAGCACTCACAGAGCAAATTGGGAGAATGGAGAAATGGTTGAGAGAGGTACTGCTTGTCTGACTGCATTCAGGGTCCCAATCCAGAAAGGTACTTAGCACACCTGATTCCCATTGACCTGCAACTTGCATGAGGATGAGGTTGCATCTTCGCCTTTGAGAACGAGGTCCCAGAGGTTGAATACTTTTTGTGCCAAATTGTACGTTTGGGTAGAATCCAATTTGTTTGGGTAGAATTAATTTTTTTTGGGAAAAAATTAATCAGGATCAAAAGGGCTAATTATTCACTTTTCCCACTGAAGTGTAATAGTGATTAACAGCTACAGACTGTTTTACTCCTTTTTAGAAATTATTTGTTCTCTCTTTGCCTTGACTCACTCTGAAGGACCTACATGCATTTTAAATTGTGGAGGGCCAGAGAGCAGATGTTGTCAACTCTTGAAGGCTGTTGTTGTTGAAGCATGTGAATGTACTTTGAGAAACTTGCAGTTGCTATTAGCCTCAAACCACTGCGTTTTGTTTGGCTTTGTTTCTTTTTTCCCCCTGACATTTTCTATAAATCTATTTGTACATTTTTTTCCTTGTATTTTAGGTTTGCATGGCAGCTGGTTTGCTATATGTTTAATAGCTTCTCTCCCTCCAAGCAAGGGCCTAGTGATAGCTTCTGTCTAGGATTTAGTCGGGTGGGAATGCTATTACCATATAAGATATTGACAGCTATCAAAAATCCCCTGTAGACCTAAATCTGCATAGATGCTCTTGGTCCACTATGTACTGCTGTGAGTGTTGTGGACAAACAATTTACACAATTTGTGTCCCACCGATTACAAACTATGGTAATAAACAGCTATAAATCATATTGTCAAGAGAATGGATCCCTTCAGGTACAGACTCTGATATTCAGATGTGTTGGTGATTTACTGCTTTCTCAGAATCTGTGAGAATGAGATGCTCAAAAAGGATCAAGGTTTCTTGATTTTTAATACAAGTATGTTATATGCTAGCTTTAAAAATATCGCCCTTTTCCATTGTTAAAACAAGTTATATTTCTTGTCTACCTTAGCAAAAATGAACTAAGTTGCTTGGCTTAAATGATGGTGGCACTTAATGTTCTTCAGCAAATAAGAATAAATCAAATGCTGATAGCTGACTGCTTGATGACTCAAGAGAAATCTTGGTTTATTGGACCGTAACATAAAACTTTGAAGAAACAAAAAATATAGAGTGATGGCTTATCTTAACCCACTCTCAGTGATTCATCAGGAGAGTTGGGATTTAGTGACTTTCATATCAGTAATCAAATAAGAGGCAAACACTCCCTTGCTGGGTGGCTGGCAACTTCATGCCCTGTTCTAAAAAACTGTTTTAAATTCAAGTTTATCTCCTCTAAAGCATGTTAAGCCTGAATCATTAATTTTTACAACTCGCTCATCAACTCTTGCTTTGTTCCATTTTCAAATGGAAAAAAGAGCTCAAGCTTTGATAACTGTTCGCTGATTATTTTTATTTTCTGAATTTGAAAATTGTATTGTTTTCCTCTGGATTTTTGTTTGATTTATCTACTACACATACCCTGAGAACCTCACCACGTGGAGATCTTAAAGCCCTGAAATGTGATAAAAATATAATCTCAAACTTCACTTGCACATTCTCTATCTATTGCTTTCACATAAATCCCAAAACAATACTTATTCCCACCAGGCCTCCAAAATTATGCTTACATGGGACCTACTTACAAAGTGCCTGTATTCCTATAGTGTCTGCTTCTTAGACCTTTCCTTCCTTGGGGTGAACTTCATCCCATTTAACACACATCCAGAGCTGTTCACTGAGCACTGAGAAAGACCCTTGAGGGAAACAGTTTTGTGGGTAATCTTCGTTTAGATGGTGACTGTCCCTCTTTTTGTATTTGTTGTAATTGCATCTCTGTTGTGAGAGCACCAACCTGCTCAGAGTCCGGTGGCTGAAGTATCTGTGATTCAAACTGCAGTTTTCTTCCAATTTCTGCTATTTTTCTTTAATCTGTACATTTAGGTTTAAAAAAAAAATTGTCTGCTAACCAGAAGGGACCTCTGATATTCAGGAAGAACCTCAAGAGATCTCAGGTTGAAAGACAGTGATCATTAGTTAATGAGCTGATGACGAACTGATCGTCTTATGATGATAAATGCAACTCAGATAACAATTTTTTTTTTGTTTCCTGACATTAATCTCACATACTAGTATTTAGTAACTTGTGCTGAATATCCCATTTACATAAACCAGGTAAACCAGAGAAGGTAGACTGTGAAAGTGCCAGGAAAAGTGATTCATTACACTGAATGTGGTCCTGAGAGAAATGTCCTCAAGAGGAGATGTTCCAAAAGGAAAGGAGGATTTGTGCCTTTGTGCAGTCTGAGGAGTTTTACAAAAGTGATTAATTTCAAATACTAATCTGTAGGGATATAGGTGGTTTTGATTACCATCACTATGAATGGGGCATAGAGCAGAGGAGATTGAATTGGAATCCTTGAGGAGATAGGCAGGTGGAAGACAGAGCTCTGTCCCCCACTTCTCTGGGCAGGGGCTCCTGACTGTTCCAGAAACACATGTTACAAAGCAAAAAATGTCACAAACTGACATCCCTGGGAGCTGCAGCCTCATGAGCAATGTCAGCATTGATTTCAGGGTGCAGTTTGCTGACAGGTCAAGTTTATCTAAGTCCATGCCATCACTGAACCAGCCTCTGCTGCCCTTTGTCTGCCTACCTTTGTGTGCTCCTTTCCCTGGGCCAGCACTGACTTCCAGGCAGCTGTGCAGTGACCTGGATCTGTTTTCAGCCAGCAACCTTGTTTTTCAGGGTTAATTTTCAGTTGTGCATCAGCTTGTGAATCTGGGAAGCCAGATGCTTGTGTGAGCCCAGCGCCTGGCACAGGACATGAACAAGTGGCTGGGGACAGATCTACCCCTTCTGGTGAGAATGTGGGTTCAGATCATCTTCATCCAACCATGAAAGTGCACGAGGAGTGGATAGAGAGATGTGCTGGACTGAGGAGCCTGACAGGTAATGAGCATGTTTGTTTGGATCTGCCTTGTTAACTTAGCAGAGCCGCTCATCTTGAGAGCGCTTGCATTGCGTGGGAGAATGAAACGGAACATAGTTCCACTCAAAATAACCCTTAAGACTGTAAACAGTATTTATACCCCCCTGAAAACCCCTCCCATACTGCTGGAAAGCTTTTTACTCTCAATGAGATTTTCTATGTGGTGTTTTCAACTGTTTTTGCAGTTGTCGGGGGGAAGTCCAAGACTTGGGCCACTCTAAGAACAAGCTTTAGTTACAATTATTATGAGTGAATTTAAGCAAATCATGATTAAGCTTTGATTAGTCTCCTTATGTGATCTTTTTAATAAGCTTTCATACTTAGCATTTTAGCTTTCTTCTTAACTCATTCATTTAAAGAGAAAAAGTTGCATCTGTAAGTATTAGAATGTGCCCACGGTTCTTTGCCACACTTCTCTACCAAAGCTCACTGAAGCTGATGCTGTTAAAGTTGAGGCTTTTTTTTTTTGTTTCTCTGTTTTGAAGCCCAAATGATATCTGCTAGGAAACGTCTCATCATCAGACCCTTGAAACAGAAGCATTTTCTTAACATCTTTTTCCTGTCTCTCCATGTGTGCCCACAAGGCCAAATGGGGTAATTTGCATGGCTGTGCATTCTTCCCTAAAAACAAGTGATGATGGATTTGAAGCATTTTGCAAAGTGTCTATTCACAAATGGGCTACATGAATTATTAACCTTGCTGGAATTACAATTGCTGAACTCCCTGGGAAGTGGACAAGGGAAAAGTGACAGTGACTCTGCCTTTGGTGGGACTTTACCCTAAGACAGAGAGCAAACCACATTTGAATTTGTTTTTTCTGTATATTTTTACATTCCCTTCATTTCAACACATGGGGCTATGTCTGGAGCAGGCCCAATACTGCAGTTTGAGGTTCTGCAGAAGAGATGATGTGTGCAGGGGCTGATGGGCCACATCAGTATCTGCCTTGTTTAATGGGGGATGGACAGAAGGCTTTCTTGTGGTAGTGAATACACCCAGCAGATCGACATGAAACTAGGTGGATAGTCACCAGGGCCAAAATACCTGCATTTAGATAATTCTTGAATGCCTGACTTCCAGGCATAAATCCAGAAGTTTCTTTCACTAAAAAAGATTTTCTCCCACTAAGTGTTATAAATGTCTTTATCTCTACTATCTACTTAAAAAAAAAAAAAAAAAAAGAAAAAGAAAACAAAAAAAAAAGAAAAAAGAAAAAAACAAAAAGAAAATGAAATGAAAGATTTGTTTAAAATGAAACTATTCATGACTTTTATGGAATTGGAAACCGCACATCTTAATTTGCTGTTTTTATGAGTATTTAGGATCCTTCAGCTGAGCTTAGTATTTTGAATTTAAAAATTAACTGAAATTGAATAGTAAAACAAAAAATGTTCAGGTTCAGAAATGCTGCATATGCCATGCTTTGAACAATGGAGTGGTAATGCTTGTCATTATAACTTTTTATACTACAAAAATGAGCAGTCTGGAATTGGTCTGTGAAGGCTGCAAATGAACCAAAAGAGGTCCTTCCTCACACAGCATCTGGCCAACAGTGAAAATCGCTGATACAGAAGGCATTATTCGCAAAGCCTTATCTATGCCAAAACATAGAAAAAGTAAAAGAAGAAAAATCCTTTTCCTGCTAAGCAGTAGATCATATTTTTGTTTGAGGATGTGCCCAGACTTCAGGCTGTTTGAAGCAGGGAAGTTGCACTGGGGGAGGTATCCTGACATACTTGCCCAGCACTTGCTCTGTATCAGAGGCATCTGCTGCTCATTGCTGTGGGAGCCTGGATGTGATGTAGAAAGCTCCTCTGTCACACTCAGAGGGACTGTTCTTATTAAATATAGCTGCTCCAACAAGAGGTTACAAACCCAGCTAACATTGCTCATATGCTGCAGGCTTTAAAGGAGTGACGACTCCCAAAATGGGTCCTCCCTCAGAAGCTGTTTGATAGAAGAAGCAAGCAATATTTTTGTGGGTGTTTGTAATGCTGCTGTGACTGATAGAATTTGTTACTGGCTGTTCTTGTCCTGCAAAATTTTTTGCAGTTGGAGTTTTGTCAGAAAAAAATTCTAATCAGCTGAAGACCAGATGGTTTATAGGTGGAGTGTTACTGTCCTGCAGCATTGCTAGTTTTGGCTTCCCTTTTTAAGGTTAAGGATGAAATGCAAATGCAGTAGTAGTTTGTGGGGTGGAGGATAAAGCATTGAAAAAAACAAGAAGCTGAAGAAAGTCTTTGCACTGAAGAGGTGACTGTGACTAGGGCAGGATGGGACTGAGAGTTGCTGGCCCTTTAGATCAACAGGAGAGTTTGTTCCAGAACACAGGCTAACAACAACAAAACTGTCAAATTTGAAGCTGTGTTTGCTCTATAAAGCGTCAGAAAACAGCTGAGAGGCAAGAGAACTGCATTCATAGAGGCAGGCTCATTATGGAAAGGAAATAAAAGATTAACTAAGCCACTGCTGATTCTCATTGCTTTGGATGATTCAAAATCCAAGACCTCCGCAGTTTATGTGCCTTAATCTTGCCCTCCCCTTCCCTTCATGCCTCTTGAGATTAGTATTGAACGTGCTAGGCAAAGATTTTATTTAGACACCTCCTGAGATTGAAATGTGTTGACAAGCTGTATGTGTCAAGGATGCTTACATATGCTGTTGCCTAATAATACCACCAGCTCAGAAACACCGCAAAGCTTTTTTGTAAGGCTTGCAGCTCACACAGAAGACTTGAATGACATTGCTCACTGCAAAATTGTTGGCATCTCTCCTCAAGAGTGACTAGCTCCCTGTGTTACAGCCAAGCTTGAACCACAGCACATAGTTCCAAAACAATTTACAGACAGATTTGGGTGTTTATTCTTGTATTTAAGAGATTGAACATTTTTTCCTTTTCTTTTGCATATTTGCTTTTCACTTTGTGTTTTATCTTTAAATGATAGGATGGAATTTTCTTAAAAGAAATGCTTGCTCTGCAAAGTTTTTTCTGGTTTTTTTTTTTTTTTTTTTTTTTTCAATTTAGAACTACTGTGCAGCAAGGGAGCAGAAGTCCAGCCAGAATCATCATCACCAAAGCAGCCTGGAATTGAAGAAAGATACAGACTACAACAGATAAACCCACTGCTTCTACTGCACCCTGGCTTGTGCTTGCCAATTATGTGAGTGGAAGTAAGGGAAAGCAACTTTCCCCTGACTTTTTGGAAGTCAGGACTGATTGGTGCAATTAGTAATTAAATGCATTATCCCTTAATTGCAAACAGCATGGAAAAGCCTTGAATCAATGGGGAAATCGATTCTTTAAATGTCTCTTGATCCCAGACCTTTAAGTCGCACGGTGGGCACAGGGGCCCTCCACCACTCCAAGTTTTGCAGGGCTGGGGTCTTCCTTTTACAGCCTCTGCAGCATTTTTTTCTCTTTATTTCAGTGAGATATGTGAAACACTATCCTATGGCCAAGCAGATAGAACATTTTTGTTGGTCCCTGCCCCTGGCGATGGCTGTTGGGAGCATTGATGGAATGTCCCTGCTTCAGAGTGCAGCCCCGCACTCCCTTGGCCTTTCTGGGGCGTTAGGCCAGGTGTTGGTTTTGGGCACCTCCAAAAGCCTTTTCACAAAATCACAGAATCATTTAGGTTGGAAAAGACCTCTGAGATCATCACATCCAATCTTTGACTGATCACCTCCTTGTCAACTGGACCATGGCACGAAGTGCCACACACAGTCATTTCTTGAACACTTTTACAAGGGGATGAAGTGCTTCAGATTACCCCAGTAATCTTGTTTTTGTAATTTTTAAAAAATTTTTTCTATTCCTTTTCTTAAACTCAGTGGAGAAAGCTAAAAGGCTAATGTTTCAGATGAGACTATATCTGTCTGACAGATGCACTGTCACCCATGTATTGTGTCCTTGACTCCATATGCTCTGGTCTAGAAAAAGCCTGATATGGCTGTGGCTTTAGATTAAGAAGGACCTGATGCATCATCAAAATGGGATCAGTGCAAGGAAACACAATCTTTAAATGAGTAAATAATAATTAATTTTGTCAAATTATTATTTGATTTATTGCAGCATTATGTAACGTCAAGATATATATTTGGTCTTGAGAAAAACAAACATTAAATGACGTCTGACTGAAGCTGTGTTTCGATGTCCCTTTTTCATTTGCTTCACTCTGTTGTTCAATAATTTCAAAAACAAAACCAGAAAGACTTTGTCTGAAGAAATGCACTCAGCATGGCAAATCTGCCCTGTTTGCTCCTCAGGCATCTTGGCATCACTGGCAAACTGAGCTTTATAGTGGCAGTATTTTGAAGCAGATGAGAGAAGGGAGGAAGGGCTCAGCCTCCCTGCCTGCTTTGCCTGCCCCCACACAGGTACTGAAGCTCACCCATGGGCTGAGAGGAATTGGCTCAGCTCCTCCCTGGCTCCAGGGAAACCTCAGCTTCTCTAGCATCATACCAAGTCTGACCTTGTCTTTTTAATATCATAAATAAGAAAGCAGCTATGAAAATTTCAGGCAAGATTAAATCCTCATGCTGTGCAAGTGACAAAGCATGGGAAAACTCGCCACAAAAAAAGCCTTTTCCAAATATATATATAGAAATTAGAATCCTGTAGGTTTTACCTGAATAGATATTAACAGTTATTATTCCAAAATAGCTTTTTTCCACAGGGTTATCAAGGTGTGTGGTTTTGGGTGTTCTAGATTGTGTTGAGAAGATGATTAAATAGAATAACCTAGCTGATTACATACCTGGTGGATTTTATATTTCTGTGCAGTTTTCAACAGGATCAAATCTTTGAAAATCTGTATGGTACCCTAGTTGCCTAGTCGCCTGTTGCTAAATTTCATCTCACTGGTATCTGGTTATCTGTAAGCCAGAGGGAGGAACTGGCATATCAACTGTACTGCAAAATTTCTTTAATTTCTTGGACTTGAAAAAGAAATAATCAGTTAAATTACTTCCCTAGAAACAGCAAATATAGCTCTCAAATTGCATCCCCTATATCCTAAATTGTGTTCAAAGCCTGGCATTACAAAAGAGTGGGAAAAAAGGGGTTATTTCATGAGTGTAGCAATAACAAAAAGGATGGGAAACATGTTGGGCAGATGAGGAGTAGCTGTTGCACTTCCTTTCCTATGAAGTAAAGGAAGCTATTTCTCTCTATTTATTTTATCATATAATCACCCTTTATACTTTCTAGTGAACTGTAATGAGTTTGAGACGTCAGTAGGAGTTTATTACATTTATAGCAGTCAGTGCCTTTTTCCCCATTTGCTTGTTTGAAAATGGCTTCTTTGTCAAACATCTCACCTGTCTGAATTTCTTTAAATAAATGTAATATAGGCAGTTCAAGACATAGCTGATAATAGATGTTAGATAATATCTTGGATACTGCAGCATAAATTGTAAAATGACTGTATTCTGTCATGATGAATATTAGATAATGATACCTTGTCCCTATAAGAATAACTTATTTTATTATTCAGAATGATCTTATGAGCTCTTTGGATTCATGGGAAATAACTTAGTAGAAACCATAAAATATTCAGATTTTGCTGAATATTCCAATCACACTTGCATCATTCTTAATTATGAAGCTGAGGGACTGCCAAGAAAGAGACAGAGGCAGCATGAAACAGCTTCCTATTAACTCTGTACTGTTGTGGGGCTGGCACTGTGACTGCCCTTGTGTTGTAAGCTGGCTTGGATGTTTTCTGTTCCTAGAGTTGCCCTTAGCACAGCTCTTCCAGATCTTCCCCATTGTCTCTGCCGAGCTGTAAGTTTATCACTTAAGAAGGTTTTATTCATGAATTTGGTATTTAGGGTGAGTCAACGAGGCTGCTATCCTCAGCAAGGCAGCAGGACCCAGGTGTCTGCAGAGGGTGGGTAAAAAATGCTCTGTCAGAACCAGCTCTGGCTGAAAGCTGCAGTAATTCCTGGTGGCTGTAGCACTCTGCTGTCTCCTCTGGAGGGGGGAGTAACCAACAGTACTTTATTTCCCATGAGCTCTCCTGGCAGGTTCAGATGTGCCAGGAGTGATAATGTGACAAGAGGATGATGTTGGTAGAGTAGGAGCTCTGGGCACCCAAACTCAAGGTCATGAGAAGAGTTTATAGATCTGTAAGACAGATCCTTTAGATCTGAAATGTTCTAAATCTAGACTGGAAGGGGAACACTTTCCATAGATGAAAAGGAGCCATACCGCTTAAAGATTACTGGTTTTGACCCAGATTACAGGATGATTGCACAGATAAACCCAAATAACACTGACTATTTTTGCAAGGGTCTCTGAAGAAATATATTCCTTAAAGGTGTTGCTTTTCTAAGCGTGAGTAATGTGCTGTCTGGGGAGGGAGTGGCATGCCACGCTGTGTTTTGTCCTTGATAGCTCGGAGCTGGCACAGAAGATGGAGGGCTGGGAAGGACAAGCAAAGGCAGGCAATAGGGGTCTGCAGGTTTACAGGTTCCAGGTTATCACATCTGTGCACTTTATAGTGGGATGTGTTGAGAGACAGCATGATGTACATTATTGAAGGGGTGAGTTTTTTACCCTGGACAAAAACAAGAGCCTCACAGCAATGTTGGTACAGGTTGTGTAGTCACACTGTGAAATCTAGGCTTCAACAGAGCTGTTTGTACTACGTGAGCCACAAAACAATCCGGAGGGCTCCAGCTGCTGTTACAGCAAAGCAGGGTAAGAGGTTTACTGAATAGTAAACAAATACATTATGAAAGACAGTAAGCAGTGCAGAACTCTCAGGGGTATAGAGTGAATGATGAGAGGCATTTGTAGGAAGAAAGCATTCAAGGTGTAGATGTTAGGGCTCTGGCTGCAGACAACAAATTTAATGATGCAAACCACAAGCAATGACCACAAATTCCATTTTGAATATACTTTCTACGTACTCATGGATATGGGGAGATACATATTTCCCAAATATCCCAAAGGAGAACCTGCAGAACTCCTTTCACTGTAGATGAAAACTTTTGCTATTAGCTTTCAGCCTCTTTGCTGAAATTTCAGGGATCTGGTCTTGGAAGTTTACATCAACTCCAGAGAATTTGTGTTCTTAAAGTCCATATGGTGAGAGAAAACCTCTCCAAAACATTTTAGAGCCAGGGCTTAAACCTATTCCAGCTGTGCAGACCTGTCAGATTTTGTTCCAGGAATAGTTTCTGCTTAAAAGCCTATCTGGTCTGCATTGTCCTAGATTAGCTTGCTGGGTACATATGGAATTTGGAATATACAATAATGCCAGATTTTACAACACAGAATTTTTTAAAGGTGGGAGAAGCACAATAAAATTTCACCTCCTCAATAAAGCCTGAGCTCATGCTAGTTCCCTTTTGGCAGACTAAGCAACACATTCTTGAGGAAAAATGTCAAAACCAGTATTTTAAACTTAGGCAAAAAATTAAAGTAAGAGAAAACGTTATGGAGTACAAGAGTAAATATTGTACTTCTTTACGAGCTCACAAAAACATGAAATTCCCCATGTGGAGATAATTTTTTTGGTGATAGCTCTAGAGGGAAATTTCTTGCTGGTCTTTTCTTGCTGGATTTTCGAATAAATATCAGTCCATGCAATCCTGTTTGGCTGAAGAGAGCATGAGAAAAATACCTTGGAGAAATGGATAAGACAAGGAGAAAATGAAAGGAATCTTGGAGATATTCCCTTCATGTTCAGATCACTTAGAATTATATCCCATAAAGCTCTCAAAAAAACTTCAGAGAAGAGTGTATTTTTAAATCCTGAAGTTTTTAGCAGTTGTTATGTGGCTCTGTAATTATGTGTATGTGTGAGGGTGCAGGTGTAGGTTTGGCTTTAAAATATTGGCCTGTGACAAAGCTGAACTTTTATTCCCAGAGCCTCTTTCTAAAAATCCTTGATTAAACAGGGGAATCTGTAGGGCAACACAGCTTGGTATGAGATTAATGAAGGTCTGCTAAGTGCTAGAAAATACTGAATACTTTTGAAAGAAAAGATAATTTTTTATATATTTTATATATATTTATATTTATATTTATATTTATATTTATATTTATATTTATATTTATATTTATATACGTATAAAAATATATAGTGGACACAATACATGTAGAAAATTTTGGGAAATTAATTCTTCAGTGAGAACTGAAGAGGAAACATCTTTTATAAACACATGCTGCCCTTATATCTTGAACGTTACCTTATCTAAAAGGAGAGTTACCTGAGATAGGGGGCTGCACCAGAAAAGGGAAACAGGAATTACCTAGAACATGGAACAGCTTCTTCTTGGGTGGAAACTGACTGGATTAGGACTTCAGCTTGTAAAGAGACAAAGGAAGAAATGAGAACAATCTATGGAACAATAAAGGGAATGGAGAAGGCAAGTGATTATTTGTTGCTTCTCAAATAGTGTGGAACCTTGTAGGAAGGTTTGTGGCACTGACTGCAGAAAGTGGGAAACACAGGTTCAAGAAGAACCAGGACACATACAGAATATTCTCACATTCTTTCAGTATCTGTTGACTGCCAAAGAGAAAGATACAGGGATAAATAAGTTTCTTGTCTGACATGGTAGAACTGTCTTTATACCAAACGTAGCCATGAATCCAACTAGCTCTGTGTTCAATGTGAAAATTAGGAGTTCAGATGCTGGGATATGTCAAACAATTCAGAAATTATGGTTCCTATGGCAAAATGGATAACCTCACATCGTACATGATTCATTTTAAATTATCTGGGCTTCAAATATACCCCGTAGTGAGAATTTCATTATATCTGAAATAAGCTTCGCATCAGCTTTATCTGTGGGAAAAGTGTCACATCCACTTTACTGTCAGTTTTCTCAGGATAGCTGAGGACGCCTAAGGCTTAAGGACTTTATTTTAGCAGTGTGCTGATGGCCCCACAGGGTTGGACCTTGAGTTCGATACTTCTTCCCAAGGCACCACTTACAGCAGGCCAGGCTTTGCTGCCAGTGTGTGTGTTGGGTGGTTTGGTCAGGGGAGTGGGTGTATCTGGACTAACACTGGCACTAATAGCCCGTGGGATAAAGTCCAGGAGAGCTGGCTGATTTTTCAAGGATCACCTTTAAGCTTAAGAGTAGACATGCAGGAAATAAAGGAAAGGTGGTAGGAAATCTGCACAAGTGAACAAGCAGCTTGTAGAAAAGACACTGGGAGTCCTGCAAAGGGCCACAAAGATGCTGAAAGGCTTGAAACATTTGACCTGAGAAGAGGCTGAGGGGGCTGGGACGGTTCAGCCTGAAGAACAAAAGACTCAGGGCAAGGGAATCTCATCAGTGTGTATAAATATCTAAAGGGAGGGTGTAAAGAAGACAAAGCCAGCTTCTTCTCATTCTTATTTTGTGGCAGGACAAAAATAATGGGCACAACTTGAAATACAGGAAATCTACCGTTTCCACCCAAACATACGAAAAACCTTTTTTTACTGTAAACGTAGTCAGTGCTCAAACAGGTCTCACAGAGATGCTGAAGAGATTCTCAGTGGTATTCAAAACCTGACCCACAGTTCTGTATATCCTGCTGGATCTGATGCTGCTTTGAGCAGGAGCTTGGTCTAGATGATCAAGAAGTACCTTTCTGCCTTAGACATGATGGTTAAACCATCAGTGCTGGAGCAACTGCACCTGTGTGAGCAGATAGCTGCAGTGCAGTCATGGTGCAGCTTTCTGGCAGCAAATTTAATGGAAAGCTTTAGGGGAAAAGCTTTTTTAAAGAGCGTTACACAGAGATGTGTCCATAAATGCCAAAATGAAGTGGGTGGATATTTCACATATAATTCGTCCAAGTTCCTGGAGTTCTGTATCTTTTCCTGCAGTAACTTCTCTATGCAATAGTGATGTGCCTGCACAGCTGTGCTGTCATCCATTTTCATATGCCTTTGTGTGTTGTACTGGAAGGTGTTAATGAAGGTGCCTAACATCCTGCTCCTGCTATTCCCTGCAAGCCTACACCTAATCATAAATTTGAACTTCTAATCCTAATAAAATACGGCATTTTCAGCTATATTTTGATGTATTGTGATGTAAAACCTTTGTTAAAGGGAAGGTGCCAAAACAGTTTTACAGAAAATGGCTCCATTCAGCCTCCTGAAAAGGTCTTGATTAAGGCTGACTAATGGCAAATAAGTAAAAATTTTGCTTTTGTGTGATGAACTTATATTTATTGAGTCAATACATCAGTGTGGATTTTGCACAGGATTTTTTTTCTGTAGATTTTGTAAATCAATTTTCAATGATAATGACAAATAGAGGCTCCAAGGAATGCTTCAGCTGGTGGGTAGAAAAGGAAGAATGCTCTAATACCAGGTCAACAGATTTCTTTGTGGGTCTTAGTAGCAAAAGAAGAAAGAGTGCTGCTCAGACTGCAGTTTATCTTGACATAAATGCTCCACAATTTTCTAATTCGTATTTCTGTGGTTTAGAGATAAGAAAATTAATTTTTGAGAGTGCAGAGATGGAATGAAGATCAAATTTACCATAGTCTATGAACCAAAGTTCAGTTCGGCTTTGTCAAAATATTTCATCATTATATAGTTAAGGAGTGGAAAACTCAAAGGTTTCAGACCTTTTCAATCAAACAAGAACAAAAGTTTGACTCTGCCTCACCTGGTGCTTTCTTCTGAAACAAAAAACTGCTGTGATGTGGAGCTGGAAGGAGTGGGGGGATATTTCTGAGGCTGGGGGGAAGAATATGGATGTTAAGATTGCTATGAAACGTAACAGTTGAGAAAGGCAGTGGAAGGTAAGTGTTTTATGGGCACTGATGTATTCGTTGTTGATACACTAGTGGCTTTGTCCTATGATGTTTGGAAAAGTAGCTGAAATCAAGCTGTGTATCAGAGGAATGATACCCTCTGTGTTAAAGAGAATCAGATTCATAGCCTGAAGTCTGTCCCTCTTAAGGGATGTTCTTTCTCACATTAATGCATGCAAACAGGGAGCACTCTTGGGACAATAACTGCATCTGTCCTTAATCCAGCACAAGAAGAATTTCTCCTTGAGAAGTTTCAGGAAAAAAGGTGTAGAAGGCAAAAAAAAATAGAGGAAACTTCATATCCCCCTAAAGCATTAGAACTGTGCAATGGGTTGAATACATAATAAGTCTTTACAAAAGAAATTAAAAAAAAACCTCAAATCCTAAACTTTCCTTCTGATTGCATACATATCTTGGTGATAAGGATGCTTTAGCACAACTGGGAGAAAACACTGCTGAAAGAAACTGCAGGATTTTACTTGAATGGACACAGATCTGTCATATGTGCATTCAGAAATGCAAATCCTACCTTGTTTCTTCTGAAGTTAGATCTGGACTATGCTCTTCAGGGAGAGCCATGGCCTCTTGGGATGGCTTAGACTCCACTGAAGCTTTACTATGATTTTTATTGTACACTAAAATGATGTGGCCAAAAGATTACAGGAGATTAATCTGGAAAATGCCCTCAAGCTGATGTGGAATCAAATTATATACACTGAAGCTGAAGAGCAAATCTGTTGGCTGAAATGTGCTGATTTGCATAAAACATTGCAATTTCTAAGAAAATTTACAGAGCAATCTCTTTTTATTCTGTGCTGCATAATAGCTTCTCATTTTTATTCAGGCCTTGAAAATTTGGAACAAAAGGGATATGCTGAAAAATAGTATGACAAGGCAAGTTCCCTTGACAGATAAAGTAGGAATTGACTTGGTGCATGGGGTCTTTTTGTTTTTTTTTTGGAGGGGAAGAAGAAAATTATCTCTATATAAATATTTATGTAAAATAGATAGTTAACAAATAATATAGCTATCTCATAAAAAATAAAATAAAAAAACCCCAAGACACATATGTTTTGTTTTTTAAAAAAGGGAAATAAAAAAGACTTGAAACATGATTAGGGCGTTTAATTAAATGAGCTTTATTTTAGGAGATTTAACCACTTTCTGCTTCTTCTGAAACTCCTTAGAGCAGATAATCAGTTTGTATATCCCACTTTGAAAACTTTAACTGGACTCATCAAATGAGACAGGCTATGGTATGTTTGCTCTGGGTGAGAAGTGCACTGTTTAATGAGTTCCTTGTGATTTTGAGGGCAGTTATGGGATGAAGCTGTATTGCAAAAGTCTATTTCAAAGTAATAATTTATAGTTTTGTGCACAGAGAACGTAAAGGAAATGAGAAAAAATGAGGGGAAAAAAAGTTAATGGAAAAAAAATGGCTGGAAAAAAGCCATCAGGCTGAGCTAAGCCAGAAGATCAAGAAGAGAAGTGTGATGCAAGAGTTTCATCTTAGGATTGCTGGTTACAATTACTTTATTGCTATTTAAATACAAAACCAAGCCCCCAGACAGGGTGGAAAGAAATGCAGAATGGAATTGGAATGCTTTGTCTTCATGGGGGATCAAGGAACGGAGAAATAGGAACTTTAATTCCCTGTTGAAATTGAGTAACTACTCAGAACCTTCTTTCCAGCTTGCTGTGGTGCCTGGTGGCCATGGCAGCTGACCAAGGGGTGGTGGTCACTCACTGATGTGAGATGTGCTCTCTAGGCTTTCATGCTTCTTGCAGGCTATTGATGCTAGGAAGATGTGTTGCCTTGGTTTGTTCCTTGGTCATGGTTTGTAACAGTCACAGAGGTGGAAATAAACTTTCGATTTCTCTTCTTTTCCCTTCCTTTCCACAGGGTATATATCTGTGTTATTTCCTGCCTTCTCTGCTAATTATACCTTGTTATGTTTCAAGGTCACTCTTCTGATTCCCTCCCATCACTATAAGAGGTTTCACAAATCAGAGGTGATGGACCTGTACTGTTTACTGTACCTCCAGCTTCTTGTTTTTAAGGTCGTTAATCTAATTTTTTTGTTTATCTTCCAGTCCATGTGACCATGAAGTGGCAATTTAATTTTTTTCTTAGTTCTGTATTGATTTGGGCTTCAAGTTTCTACTGATTTCTGTAAAAACTAGCAAAATCTTGCATGCTTAATTCATCAATAATAGTACACCAGAGGCAACAAGCCTGCCCAGCATAGGTGAACATAAATATTAAACCATAAATGCAGGTTTATGATTTAATGTTATGGTTTAAATGCTCAGTCATTCACTGAGCAGGCAGTGGAAAAACTTGATTTCTTTCTTTGTTCATTTGATAAAAATCTATGTTGACAATGTGAACAATTTTGTTAAGACACAAGCAAATGGAAATATTGTGAATGGAGTATTGTTGGGTGCATTTGAGAAGTGCAGGAATTTTTTCTTGTGATCTGAATTTAATGGGATGAAGGGGTGAAGATGGAGAAAGATATTTAATATATTTTCAGAGGAAGGAGGAAAAAGGGAAGGAAATACACTGAGACAAGAGGATGAATCCATGGATCTGATTTTCTTACAGACGCAGGAGAGAAATCCTGACTGGATTAGTCTGTTTGCTAATGAACCAGCCAATTGTCACTGGAATGGCCTTCCCAAATGATGGGATGGTGTTGACAGCTTCAGGAGGGAGGCCAGGGCATTTTGCAGACTGGCACAGTCCCACATACTCTTCTCTCTGGGTGTCTGCAAACGAAAGAAGCCAGAGCAGATGAGCCTGCTCTGAAAGGGCTACAGCCAGAGCAGGTTTTAGCTCCTCAAGGACAGTGCGACTTTTCACCTTTGCTCAGCAATAAATCCCATAACAAATTGTTTTCATTAAAAGTGTGAATGCAGGGTATGTTCTCAGGAATGGCAATAGAGACTTGTAAGAATGAACTGCAAAGAATTTAAAAGAGGACAGAACTACTGAAAAGTAACTCTAAATTCACAGATTTTGTTATTGCTTTGGGTTTCTTGCTCCAAATCTAGTATGAGTATCTAACATGTTTAACTTGAAGGTACTCTGGTTGTGAGAACTCCTGAGTAGAGGTATTTGTAAATGTCACTCCTAAGTAATCCAATCCACTGCTTGGAGTTGAATTTTATTTCTCAGTTTTCCCACAACATACTTTAAAACTTCCAACAAAGTTGATTTTGTTAGTATGCTGTTCAATTGAAATGCAACAGTAGATATATAAAATACATCAATGTGTGGTATATGTTAAAAAAGAGTGTGTGTATGGGTGTACATATATGTAAAATTCGTGACATAAGTGAAGGATAGGAGTCTGTGTATACTGAAGGAGCTGCGGGGTGTGGAGTAATCAAACTGTAAAAATATGGAAATTAATGGTCCTTATAACTAGTAATGTGGTAACCTTGCTGGTATATACTTGTAATTACTGGTGGTGTGGTCACCGGAGAGGGAAAGAAGCTGCATATTCTGGTCAAAGCAAACTCTTACAAATTCCTAATTATTCTGTTTAGAATCCACATGCACATGTGAGAGAGAAGAGCTGGGAACAGAAGACAAAATGTGCTCCCTTATGCACTAATCCCACGCCTATCCAGACAAGAAGACTGCTTCCTTTTCCCACTCCCGAGTGTCTCCCACCAGAAAATGAGGTCATACTCTTCCATCCCGCCCAGCTATATTTTTTCCTCCCCAACTCCTCCTCAGGTCTGCAAGCAGAAAGCATCGCCCTCTTTGGGGTGAGTCTGTTCCCAGGGCTCTGAATCCCCATGCAACACTGGCAGGCAGTGCCGGTGCAGATATGCTTTGTGGTGAAGCTTGGTGCTTTGTTCAAACCGCTGGTTATTTGTTTATATCAAGAAGTGCTGAGAGGATGTGTAGAGCACGATGAGTGCCACAGGGACATAAAAAGGCCCTTGACAAGGCTTCATTTGCCCATGGGCAATGTCATGAGAACAGACGTTCCCTGGGAGCAATCTCCAGTCAGCATCATCTCCAGCTGAAGTTAACCTTTCTGAGAGAGAAGTTAGTCATTTACATTCTCTGAGGCTTTGCTCAAACTGCCAGAAAACTCATTTGCAGTAAGTTGAAGGCATGCCAGTGCCCCCAGTGTGCTAGTGCCCTCTTGGATGCTGATGGTCCTTTGTGTCCAGGTGAATCAGTGCATGTACTGAGTGGCCCCGAGCTGTGCATTTGGGCACAGACACCATCGGCTGTGATTATGCAAGTGGCAAAGCTTGTGCAGGGTCCTGGCTGAACACCTGCAGAGCCAGTCAGTGCTGATATCCACCTTGCTCTGACCACAGCGTGATCAGGACCTACTCTAGGAGGTTCAGAGCTGTCTTTATGCCCGCGGGTAAGCAGCAGTCCTGTGTTTTGACAGCACTGAAGAGCTACTTTCTTAGTGTGTGGCTGAGTACAGATATATTTAGACTGTTTACATGGAGTCAGACTAAACCCTTTTTAGATCTGGACTGTCTGTTTTTAACTACTGTTTTACTCAGGCTTTCACTTAAAAAATTAAATTTAAAAAAAAAAAAAAAAAGAGAAAAGAAAAGAAAAAAAGTTTTAAAAATGCTGTCCCTTTTGACCAAAACCTGATCTTTTTTCTTTAAGCATATCTTAATAAAAATCCGCTTCTCTAATGTATATACATTAATCTGATGTCAGGTATTTCCAGCCCGCCTGTCTTCAGCAGGAGCTGAATGCAAACAGCAAACCAGGATTTCCCCCTTCTTTTCAAGACATGCAGTGGTGGAACCAAGAACAGGACTGTATTTGTGGTATTCCATAAAGAGCAAAATTCAGCTTTTTCTTTTTACTTTATAGCAGAACTACTAAGTAACAAGATGAGTGAAATGGTGCAGTTAGTACTGATCAGCAAATGCTTCTTAAAGGTCAGGAAATGTCATCTTATTCTTCTCCATTGCCAATCACAAAGGCTGGGTCACTGCTCTGCATGTGTGAAAGAAAGATAGAGAGGCTCATTTTGGAGGAAAAAGTCCTGAAGGCTTCTCTTTTCTCTTTGAGGAGATCTCTATCATCACCCATGTGTATATTTCAGCCAATATTGCTGAATGCTGAGGTGATTATAAATGTAAATTGCTGAAGGTCAAAATCTTGATGTTCTAGGAAGCCCTTAACAATTATTTGGCCAAAACCCATTGCAAAGGTCTCAGGTCAGTGTTGTCTTTGTGAGTGTTACTGTACTGCAGTGCCACCAAATCCTCATTTAAATCAGTCTTAAATGAAAAGAGAAAGAGTTTAATTATGGCATCTCAGTGCAGAGGAGCATTAATTAATTTTTAAGTGTGCTGGGTGTAATAGGATAATTGCAGGAGAGGTCTCTGCGGGGTCGGGCGTGATGGATACTCACTCCCAGGGAGAGTGGAGCAGCATTTGGGAGTGAGAAGACAGAAAAAGCTTCTTTAGGAGCGACCAGTGCTGTTAGTGATTTTTGCTGGAGGTGTCACGTGCATGGGGCAGGCTGGGGCTGGCAGCCGAAAGCACAGCACACGTGCCCTTCCTCAAGCCTCTTGCAAAGCGTGTGTTGGTTTGCCTGCTGTTTATGTCCCAGTGGTGGAAACCTTGGCACAGGCACATCATTTCTTCATTCTCAGGAGTGCACTTGGCAGAGGCAATTAGTAAGACTTGCTGTAAAATGAGGGGGTTCGGAGCAGCTCTTTCTTTGGCCTAGACTGCTGGCAGATGCTGAAGGGGAGAGTTTGTCCCACTGATAAACACTGTGGAATAATCTTCCTGAGAGGAAGTTGCCTTCTAATTCAGCGCAATTACTTTTTGGCTTAGTCTCTAAAATATATATTTTTAAATCTCTCACCTATATTTTAACATGTCAAATATTACTTAGAGGCTTCTGTTTTTCTGTGAAAATGGTGTCTCTGGGGAATCCTTTAAAGCCTCTATAGTATCTTCAGGCAACATCCCATGGGAAACATTTTGCCACTCCCATGGAATATATTTATTTTCATTAGTTTATTTCTAGATCCTGATGTTTATGTTTTCAGTGAGGGTAATGGGCTAATTTCATGGCATTTGCTGTTTTCACACATCTCTTGTCTATCCTCTCATTAATTATTATTCAATATTTTTAATGTCTCCAACTCTTTGTTACAGTGTTTCTGTGCTCCTAAATGTTTACTTGTGCTTATGGGATGGGTTCTCCTCTGACTGCATTTTTTGTGAAATGAGAGGGCCACAGAGAAACACGGTTTTCTAAGGCAACAGAGTCTTTAACCTTTTCAGTAATGCTTTATGTGTTAATTGCCATATTCTTAATAGTTGGGTTGCTTTTTTTCTTTTTGCTGCCACTGCCTATTTCCATTACATTTTTACTAAGCTTTTTCAGTGATCTCCCGGCCATGTCCTTTAGCAAGTATATCTACATATCACATCAGAAGAGAATGCTGGATAAAGGAGATTCAGCCACATCATTCTGATTGGAGTACATATTTGTATAAAACAAATATATAAGTACAGCCTGCAATTTCTGAGCTTCTCAATAATACAAATAGTGTCAGATCCTTAATAAGTAGTTGAAAATTCAGTTATTTAACCAGACTGTGCTGGACTAGAAGAAGAGGAGACAGAAAAAAATTCCATTTAAGACTACAACAGACCTTCACTAAATCTGCAGCATGGTGATACTAGTGGGGGCTCTAATTTTTCATTTTTTTTTCTTTTGTTGTTTGGTTTTTGCTGACTCTACTTATCAAAAGTAATGAGGGAAGAGCACAAGGCGCTGAATTGTACTGCTAATTCTGTGTTTATTTCTGATTAAATTGCTTTCCTGTCCTTTGATTTATGAGGAAGGGAAAGCATAAATGAATGACTAAAGGATTCAGCTGCATAACTCCCTTTAATTTCTCTGGCTGCTATCTGGTTGAACACTGCAACAGTCTTTTAACATCCCCACCGGTGCCCACAGCATGCTGAATAAGATAGAAAATGTTGTCTGGTTCAGCTCTGAAGAGTCCACAGTCTAAGTGAGACAGCAGCAGAGTGACACTGTGAGAAAAAAAAAATTGTTTAGATTTATTGTTTTCAGTGATTAACAGTGCTGTTTATTCCCTTTCTGTGGAACTTCTCAGAAGAGTGAGTTGTTGTTTGGCATAGGTACAGAGCGGGAAAGAGCTGCCTTCATGTGCAGGAGGTGGAAAAAAGCAGTAGGAATCATGACCTCATTGCTGATGTCATTATTCAGTTTCTGTCACATGACAGCAGTGCTGTAACTCAGGAGACTTGGGCTTCTGCTGCATACTACCATGCTTCTTAAAACTAGTCATTTAACACTTCTGCCCCAGTCCTCTGGAGACATTCCTGGTTGCCGAACTCAGTGGTGAGTTTGCTAAACTGCTGTGAGATGCTCAGGTGGTAAATGATCAGTGGAGTATGAAGCAGTACAAGCAAGTGGGAAGAACTCTGGGAGATGTTATTGTGTTTTAGTTGTAGAACGTGAGATTTTATTTGTATGGCAAAACAGCCCCTTCTGCCTCTTTCAGTAAGAAAGGGGCAAAACACATAAAGAATATGGCAAAATAGCAGCAAATCGCTGTTGAAAAGGCAGATGGTGCTCACTGTGGAGTGCTGGATGTCTTGGATGACTCTCCCCTTGTTGATGCTGGGAAGTCACAGCCCTGTTCGCATGTAGAGGTTGTGACCTCACCAGGAGGGCTCTCTCTTCCTTTTTGTCTTGTAAGGAAAGCCTTGGCTCATTTTGGATGCTGTTATGTTAAACACACATGACTGTGGTGCTCTCTGTGCAGAACAGTTGAGCACTGGGCTCTCCCAGGGTGCAGGAATGGAAAAGCTTTCTGGGATTCTTGGGTGCAGTCCATGAATGCTCTCAGCAGCCGTATCACAGGAGGCTTTGAGAAGTGCTTCGTCTTGCAGTCAGTGAGGATTTTTGCCCCTGTGACTCTCACTGCAGTGACTATTGCAGAATTACACCCTCTTGATGGAGCTGTTTAGCTTTTAGACACTAAATTTAGGAAGCTTAACACTCCACTCTTATGTTCAGATGGAGCACATCCCAGTTCAGGATGCTGTGTAAAATAATACTCTTTCTAAATTAGTTTTTGAAGTAACTTTCTTTCTACCTTTTTTCCTGACTTTCTCTCTCTCTGTGTATTTCAAAATATTATATTTATTTTAACACTCTAGGCTGCTGTCTAGAGTTTCATTTTACCTCGCTTCAGCTCCTTTTCTTAGTGATGAGGAGAAGAAAGCACACATTGTATTTTACCCATTAGTCTTGTTTATTTACTTGTTGATGAATTATGCTGACATTTCCCCCTCGAGAAAACTTGTCCATGCTAGTGCAAGACAGATTGCTCACTTATGAGCATTACCTGCCTTGGTGTGTCCACAGGGCCAATTCTCTGCTCTGGAGAGGAGAGAAATGAAATTAAAAGAAACCACAAAAGAAAACCGAGAGGAGAAAATAGGAGAAGTAGATGTATTTTGTGCCATAACATTTCTGCACCTGTTTGTGTGGCAGAACCCAAAAGGTGAAGTTCTAAGAAATGCTTTTCTAAGACCCCTACTAGAGATTGCTGCCTTTGCCCCATGCGCATCTTTTTCCTGGTTGTGGCAGGCAGAAAAAATGGATCAGGAAGCCATGCCGTTTAATGTTTCACTTTTCCTAGTCAAGCCACCTTTCACTATTTCAATGAAAAGTGCAATGTATTATCTGTGTGGCCTTGTGGATTAGCTCTCTTTCATCTGTGTAATTTGACTGAGGAAAGCTTTGTTTTCATAACTATTAGTTACAGACCATGTCTAAAAAATTATAATGTCAGAAGCCATTGACCAATAAAGAATGGATATTTCTGAGACCTGTTCTACCTATTTTTTAACTATTTCCATCTTGAACACTGGTGAAAGTGCTATTTAATGCTCATTTTCTTGCTAGAGATAGAAGCTGTTTACGAATTGCTTTAAATCTCTGATCTTTGTTAAACTATGGAAAGCTGGTCAGCCTGTTGCTGCCTGCAAACGAAAAAGGCCAAACAAATTGCTTTTCTGTCATCAAGACTGGGCATTTCCCATGTTTAGATCCATGTCAGAGGGTGCAGTTTGGACTCCCACACACCTGGATGTTTCTGCCTTTTCCGCTGTGCTCAAGCCAGAGGCTACAGGAGGGGGTCAGAGGCAGGAGATGAACTCATGGCATCAGTGCAACACTTAACTATTTTAGTTTTAAAACCTTAATTTTTAGTGCCTGTAAAAGGTACCATTAACTTCTTAATGTTCACCCTTAAATAGCACTCAGCAGCTATTTACACCATTTCACACTGCCCAGAAGTTCTCTGGTGGGTTTGTAAGCTGTGTCTGTGGGATGGACCCTGCCGTGGGTTTGCAGGACAGGAGCAAAGTAATTGCAGAGCTTGCCTGGTTTTAGGCAAGAAGCCCAGGGAAAAGTGAGGACTTTCTGACCTGTGCTCTTGGCTGGGTGCTCTTGCTTGTATTGTTGGCCATTTTTTCCTTGATTGGATTGAGCTGAGTTAATGTTTATGTTTATTCTACTGTCGTACAACTAAATTCACTCATTTGACGACTTTCATTGCGAGCCAAGTTATTGTTGTATTTCAGCTTTTGAAATTTAGCTGTTTTTGCTGTACTCTTAATAACTGCATGGAAGACAGAGAATCTTTGCATTTTCCTTGTGGAAACAGTGGCTCAGTTTGCGGGAGGGAGTATGCATCATGAAATCAGATGTTTCTAATTGCTCCTTGTTTCAGGAGTTGCTATTGAACGCTGAAAATCATCCTTAATGCATGAGTAAGCCTGATGAACAGATAGATTTAAAAAACATTGACTCAAAATAAATTTCTTTTGGAAGCAGAATAATTGTTGACTAATTCTTGTGGGAGAGATATATGAATTTCTTGCAGGCTTTTTGAACAATAGGACTTGAAAGACGCTCAGTGAAAAGAAAGAAAGATGCCCTTAATCTTGTAACATAGTATTGTTGATTGCCTTTTGTCATTAGGGCATCTTCCTTGTTTTAACAAAATTTCATATTGTCCTGGGGAGAGAGGTACCTTCCAAGAAATGCCTGTAAGCTAAAAATAATTGTCCCAGTGTCATAGGCCAGAGCTTATATAACCCATAAATCCTCAATGGGCATCATAGCTCCTAAGGCATTTTCTTCGGAAAGCAAACAAATGTTCTATGGCAAAGTAATAGGTGACTTGAAATAAGCCATTAAGAGGAGATTAATATATGTGAGTAAAGATTTGTTGCACATGAAGGTGAGGTTCTGCAAGGGAGAGACAGCTCTTTAGCTTTAGGTAGGAGGCAATGCCTGAGTGTTTCCATCTCAGTGTCCCCCCAAGATGAGGAGCAGGGAGCCCAGGAGCAGTGGCCAAGGCACCTCTTCCCGTGGCTTCTGACTCCTGCCCAGTGACAGCCAGGAACACCTGAAACCACCAGGGTTTGTAAAACCCTGTGAAGCCAGGAGATAGGACTTGGGAAGTGGAGGGAGGGCAGAGGACTCAAAAGTATTGCAGTATTTTGATCCAGACATGTAAGACTGTAATTTAGAACATCATCCAGGATTTCTGGATGCCTCCAGTCCTCGTTGCTCAGTCTGAAATGCTTTACCGGCAGCCAGAAAATGAGGGCTCTCAAAATTATTGGATGTTTGAAAATTTTTGTCATCCCTGTTTTCATGAAGTGATGGAGTCAGTGGCTGTCTGTCAAGGAGAGCATGGAAGCCCTGGGAGCATGGGAGCTTTGGTTGTGTGTCCCTGGGACAGCCTCACTTTTGGGGAGTATTTGCTGCAGGACAGAGGGAACTTACACAGGGCTGGGGTCTGGGGACTCCTGTGCTGGAGCTGTGTAAGGACAGAGTGTTCACAGCCACAGCTCCTGACTCGTAAGTGCACATATCATTCCGAGCTTCCTTTTAAATAAAAAATTATAAATAGCTAATTAAATCCTGCTTCTAATGTTGCTTGGATTCTAAACCAAACCTGACCTATTTCTGATGTGTATTTTTCTTCGACACTATATTGTAAAATGTAGTTTGAGCAACCTTTACAGCCCAACGAATCCATTTTGCTTATTGTCATAATGGAAACATACAGGCAGAATTATTATATAAGTTAAAACTACCTTGAATTTTTCTCTTCCCCCCTCTCTTTACTGAATCCAGTTAAAAACATGAAACTAAGCCTGTTATAACCCTGTTACAACCCTTTATGCTATGTGCCAATGCCATCTGTGGGTTAGAAATAATGAACTTTATTCCTATTAAGGCTATTAAATATATTTTTTCCTCATAAGCTACAGCTAACGTCTATCTTGCATCTGCCTAACTAATTTCCTTTGATGACTTAGATTTAAACCAAAGGGTTTGTAATGAGAGGTTTCAGGAGTTAGTTACGCAGACCTTAGCAGCCACCCCAGCAGTCAGTGAAAGATAAATTGTATCTCTAAAAGGGACTGTCGTCATCCTGAGAAATATGAAGAGACGTAAGCAATGTGAAAACAACCCAGCAAAAAAAGCTCCAAACACTTTTCATGTTTAAAGCAGCCTTTAGAGATAGAGATGTCTTCTTTTGCTCTTTTTCATGCACAGTCAGATTTTTGGAGCTAAAATCAATTTTCAATTTCTGAAGTGCTGTTTCAGTTCTTGTGCCCATATATGGAAAAAAACATTGTCAATAAGAAATTTTTGAAAGGGGACACATGACAAATAACCCACTGTGAAGACAGACAGGGCTGGTCTATATGGGATTTGCAGTTAAACTTCATCAATAAAAAGCAATTTATCTTGCTTTTGTGGCCTACTAACAAGACAGTTTGCATGATTTTAGGGCTTTGTTATGAGGGAAAAATACCAGAGGGGTGATTAAAATGTGATCATGATAAAAATGTTCAGGCATTTATTATACAATGTACTCAATGTGTTTTTATTTACCAGAGCTCCCCCAGCATTCTCCTGGATGCAGCAGATGATGTGTTTGAAGGAACTGGTTGCAAAAAAAATTTATCTGAATCTACCTGCATCTCCTATAGAGCGTGACAAACATTCAGTAACACAGATTTCTGTGAAATTGTTGTTACTCAACATCATAACAAATTGATATAATTTAGATGTATCCTGTTTGTGCAGTTTGTTCCAAAATATTTTTATGTATTCTGTTTTTAAACAGAAATATTGGAACACCTTAGGTTCAAAAAAATCCCTGAAGAAGTTTTATGGAAACCTAGGGGAACCTGACAATGTGTTTGTTCCAGTGAAGTTTTGGTCATAGTTTAATTTATGACAGTCAGTTCTCCCAGAATGAGAATTTATTTATTCATATGTTGTGAACTGTCCCAGCCACAGGCTGAAGCCTGTGTGATCCCTTTCCTAAAAGCTTTTTTTACAGTCTTTTTTATACGTTAGATTTAAACCAAAGGGTTTGTAATGAGGGGTCTTGGTGAGTTAGTTATGAAGACCTTCGCAGGCAATCCCAGCAGTTCTGAGCTCCAAACGCAGGATAAGTAATGATGCCATAGCCAGCATGTGTGAATAGCCTGAGATTAATGCTTGCAAGGGACAGGGTGTTTTGCAGCTCGTGACAGTTCTTTTATATTAACTCTGGCTTTTGTGCCAGACTCTGCAACTGGTGCACTCCCAGGTGACTGTAAATTCTGCTGATCAATTTGAGCATCTTTGTGACCCAGTGGCAGCGCTGTGGTTGTTGCACAGTGGTTGTTGTCACAGAGTGGCCATTGTCTCTGCTGGCAGGAGCCAGCTCTGCATCCATCCCACAGTGCAAGAGATAATGTTTTATGATGAACCATCAGGAGTTAATGGAGCTTCCTGCAGTTACAAGCAGGCTCAAAGGATTAAGTTGTTCTTCCCACTTTGACCTCTCTGGATGGTTTAGTAGGACATCATCATAATTTTGTGTCCTCTTTTATCCTTTATGTTGGCCCCTAAATTTCCTCTTCATGGATCTGTTTCACAGGTCACAGCAATTTTCACATGGTCTACAGTAGGGGAAAGGGAGGCATAGAGAAAGACACAGATAAAAACCTCTTGCTTAGAACAATGGATTCTGAAGTGCATATATATTTTTTGTAGATCCTATATTATAAAATATTTTTTATTTTCTGTCACAGTTTCTGTCTCAGCAGAACAGTTCCAGGTGTTGAAGGCCTGGTGCTTCTTGCTGTCTCTACTCACTTCCAGAGCGAAGGTTTCCTTAAGGTGAAGTTCACATCGCTAATGAATTTGCTCGGGCTCCCTGTGAGCTGGCACCTCTTGTGGAAATAGCCCTGTACAATTACAGGGCTGAATTGCCTGTGCTCTGCCTATTCAGTGCCCATTTCTCAGTGAGGTGGTGGTTATATGATGGGAATACATAATATGGGAATATCAGTGCAAAAGATTTCTGAACACTGCAGTGAGTGAGGTACTTGGGCCAAGAGTGCTTGATGCTGACAATCTGAATACCTGGCCATCACCCTTTTTTTAATTGTTAGCATTCCTGCCCTCTGCTCATCTGTCTGGACTCGGGACACCATAAGTGATGAGCTGTGGAGGGCAGCAGGTAGTGGTTGCTCCTCTTGTCATTACATGATGATAGCTGATGTAAGCAGTGTATGGGGGACACTTATGGGGCACTGAGAGGTTCTCTTTACTTATTCCTTTGTCTGCTGGGGGCTATGTGAGACCAAACAGAAAGTTTATCAAGAGAAGGATGGTGTCCCACAGCTGTGGGACTAACAGAGCTGGGGAGGAGCCAGCACTTCATGGCTTGCATTGCGCCCTTTAGGAACAGTGTAATCTGGACAAAATACCAGCAATGGTGTTGGTGGGCTAGAAGAAGCTGCCAGAAGAGACACCAAACTTTATTCAGGTTTTGCTCGTGCAAGCTGATAACTGGATATGGAAAAAAGTTTGCTCAGAGCCGTAACAGAAGTGACAGTTCTGCTGGCATTGCTTGGAGCAAGTGCTGAATGGCTCCTCTTCAGTACAGGTGATGTCCCTGCTGGGCCCAGACCAGGCTGGCAGGTTGTAAAGTGTGTGCTTATGTGCTCAGGCTGTTGTAGAGCAACTTAGGAAATACTTCTGTGCAGGGAAATTTATGGCTAGGATTAGGATTTTTCCATTAAATTACATGCATAAAACCATAAGGGAAGTTCAAAAGGAAACGTGACTATGGATATGGTGACCTGTGAGGCGATCTCTGCATTGGCATAACTGTCCAGCAGTGCATATGTGTAGATCCAGGCCCCAGAAGCTGTGGGAAGGATAATCATGGCTGTGGTGGGAATCACACACTTGCCTGGGAGATGTGTCAGTGTGCATTGTGCTAATGAGAGGGAGTGAAAAATCCTCTGTCTGCAAGCTCCTGTTGTTAACACCACTTACAGCACCAGGGACGGGGATCCTAAAGAGCTCCTGGAATGCTGTGCACCTCGCACAGGAGTGCTGGTCCTGCCGCAGCTGAGGGAGGATGGAGTCGGAGTGATGCCTTAATAGTTTCTTGTTTTTTACTCTTCATGTATCTGTAACTTGCTGTAGTTCTGTGCTTCTTACAAAGTGCTAAAACCCTCTGTTCCCAGCACCTTTAGCCAAAACAAGGCTCTCTGAATACAGATTCAAGGACATATTCATTGTCCTAGGGCCCAAAAATATGTAAACAACTGTGAGATGGGGCAGGGCAGGCCTGGGGTGGTTAACATCATCACGTAAGGGTGTGACTGGAGAATTAAGGGCCAATATGCTAATGGAACAGAACTTATAAAAGGTGAAGGGCTCGTGACCCAGCGTCCATTTTGGGTGTCATCCCCAATGGGGGTTTTGCTTGCCCAAATGTACCGTCAAGGCCTTTGCAGGCTTTGAATAAATTGTCTGCTTTTTATACTCCTAATTTGTCTTGGCCTCTGTTTCAGGTAGCCTGTCCTTTAGGCATCAGGAGAAGCGGTGTGATACAATCCATCTCTTGAGCCTGCCTTCCTCCAGAGTCACTGGCACCGCTGGTTCCCCCGTGTACCTCCCAAGACGTGGATTCACCTCCTTGCTTGGGAACTGCAGGTCTCAAACAAAACAGGAAAAAGTTAATTTATTTTAGCTTAATTTATTTTATGTTTATCCTGGTCGAAACTTGTGTCCAAGTTTCCTGCATCCCAGTTTTACATAACTTTTTACAATATTTACAATATTTATTCATAAATATTTATGCAATTGTGCTAATTTCCTTATATCAGCTGTAAAATAGCTAAAATTTTAATTTCCATTTTTACTCCTTCATGCCAAGTATCAAGTGATGTACAAGACAGTTCAAACAAATGTCTCTGTGTTGTCAGTGTAATGGGGTCACCCTAAACCAACTAATATTTATGAGCAAAATATGGTGGGGGCATCAGGTTGTGTTTATTCAATTTAAGCACCTAAATCCAATTTTGACATCTGTTGTGTCATGTTTAGCTTTTAAATTGTACTCTCCAGAAAATTAAAGTTACGAATGCAATAAGGAGATTACAAAATTATTGTTCCCCAAGATGCATGATTTATGGTATTTTTAATGTTGTTTTCTGCAAGTTGTAATGGAAGAAGTCAAGCAGAGAATAAGAGATGTGTAGAATGAGCTCAACAGGCATGTTAATTAAGAGAGCTTAAAGATCGTGGGGAAGGAGGTGATTGTCGCCCTTACATTTGATACCTCAATGTCCAGTCACGGTAAATGGGAGCAGGCTTGTCTGAAATGTGGGTGAGCAGGGAAATGGGAGAGATTTGCAGCAGAGATACTCAGCATTATTAGCTTCATACAGCACCCTGCAGGCAGGTTTAATTGGAGGTATCTGTTTTAACTGAAAGAACAAGAAAGCTGTTACTGAAAGACTTCTCCGGAGCACATCAGTCCCAGGGTGAGGTATAGCAAGCAGCAGCAGCCTGCCTCTGAAAGTGCTTGAACAACTGAAGTATTTTAATTGTTTGGCATGTTCTATAATTGTTGCTCTCTTTTGTAGCCAGTGCAAGAATAAGAGCAAATATCCTAGGAATTGTCTTAAATCTTTCCCAATAAACACGATACCTGTATTTCTCAGGGAGTGTCCGTACTGTAGAGTACAGCAGGCAAAATTAGATATGAATATCAAGGGCTTACCATTTGCTAGCTAAATCTTTGCTGTTTATGCTGATGTGTTTCTAATCTTTGGAGACCCAGACTACAGAATAATTTTACTTATGAATATTTCTCTGATCCAGGTCATACAGCTGGAACTGTGGTTATATGCTGCCTTTTACAAATTGTCTTTATACACTATTAATGAAGGTATCTCAAAAATAAGCAAAGGTTTTACTGACCAGCCAGTTTTTCAGAGCACCAGCAATATACTTCAATAGCAAATATGCTTTCTTTGCCAAGCAATGACACATACTCATGATGTGCAACAACCTAATGTATTTTCATTATTGTATGTTTAACATCTATCCTTCTTCTTCCAGAGAAATTCTGTTGCATCCAATATTTCATAGGAAGACACAGACGAAAAAGCTTGCAACAGTGACTGTGAAAAAGATAGAAATTATTTGTATTTAATTTGCTTCAGGGACCTTGTATCTCAGTTCCAGATAATATAGCTGAATGTTCACTTCATTTTATAAGTTTTCAATGAGTATTCTGAGCAACTGAACAAACCTTCTAGAAGTTAATAAATAGGACCTAAACCAAACCCAGACAATGGACTTAAGAACAATCATATGAAGAGCACAAAACCAAAAAAACCCTTAAATCTTGGGAGGACAGACCAGTATTATGGTATGATCTCTCCCTACCATAAGTAGGACAGGAATTTGAATTACACTAATTTATGACAAAGCAGAGGGAACCCCTGCACGCTGTAAGGTGGAGCCTTGAAAAACTCTGATTATTAATTTGACAACCTGGAAAGCTATGTAGTATGGAAAAACACACTATTTTTGTACAGTAATTACTTATGTAGTAATTATAGATTGTGCTGGCTTCAAAGCAGGTGACAACACTATTTCAACCTGGCCTCATCCCTGTGACTTAACTATTAGCAGTGAAATCTTGATTGCTTCAGAATGAACCCTGGAGGTGGCAGAGGTCAAAGGTTTTTATGCATCTAAAATGATACAGTGAAGACTGCTCTGACTCAGTTCAAGATGTCCACATGTTTTTTTTCCATTGAAGTTACTTAGAAATCCTAGCCAGTTTGCTGCACAACTTACATTGTGCTTGTAGAAACTTCCAGTCTCCAAATTCTGCAGTATATTTGCATGCGCAGATTGTGAACTTCATCAGTCTTGGAGAGCTTTTCAAATGAGTAACCCTGCAGTAGTCCCAGCTGATATTGAGCTGCAGTGTCATGTTTTGTGTAGTTGCAAGTCATCCTGAGAGGACACCAGAGGGCTGGTTCCACTAAACGTGGTCACCACAAACCACCCATTTGTTCATTCTCTTTGCCTGGGACTGGACCTTGTAATCAGCTGATTTTACACAAGGAATGTGCCAGAAGAATGTGGCCAAGGATAAGAGGTTGAAGAGTGGGAATGCTTCCTCTGATGGGAAGCCACTTGCTTTGTGTCAGTGTAACATCAGATCAAGAGCTGAATCGTCAGTGTGTGTAAAAGGAAGTGCAGCCTAATTATTAGAATATACTGAAAATTATCCTTAAATATAATCTTTTTCTTCCAAGACAGGGCCTAGAAGATGTCAATGCTTTCCATCTTGAATTTGAACAAAGGTGTTGCACAAAGCCAAAATTCAGTTTTTCAGTAGGGATGAAATTAGACAAGCTCAGTAATGATTTCTCTTCCCCTTAATTGGTGCAACATAAGAAAATAGAGCAGGGAAATCTGCAAGGGTGGCATAGAGGATGTTCTCTACATGACTGTGAGCTGGCAAATATGATCCACTGTATGACCACATTACCTGAAATGTTACAGTCTTCCTAGACAATCTGTTCTGACACTTATCTATTCTTCCTATCAGAAGATTTTTCCCCAATATTAACATACTGCCTCTGCTTGCATTTCAAATTCATTGCTTTCTGCCATGTTTACCCAGTCCTGAAGTATTTGTACTATTCCTCTTTTGCAGCATTCTTTCACCTATTTGAAAGCTGTTGTCATGTCTCCCTTGAGTCTTCTCTAAAGTCAGCATTGCAGACTGTAGTCTTTTCCTAGGTTTCTTTAGCCTCCTGTCCAAAGCCATTCCAAGTTCTCTCACAGTTCTTGTTTTGCTCTCAGGATCTTGTTCTGCCCTATAACTTGTGCTAGTGACCAAAACACAAACTTTGTAGAGTCTGTCCATAATTTGTGCAATGGCCACAAATGACTTGACCAAGACATACACAACCTCCTGTCCTCAAAGCTATTTGCTTGGATTTAAGTGGGGTTTTTTTGCCATCAGGATGTGCTACATACAGAGCAGTTTCCTTCAAAGGTTACATTTGCGCTATCAGCAAAGAATATGGAAAACTGCACAATTTTGGTTGATTACAAACTACATATTCTCAAACCAGCACTGTAATTCTAATTGCTCCTTTCTGGGTTCTTCCATAAAGTTTACCAGCTAATTTGCACAACCATGTTCAGCTGTGAAAAGCTATGGCTCAGTCAGAGGCTGCAACAGCTTCCTCTTTTCTTTGTCTGGAGCATCTGTTATGACAGAATAGTAAACAATTTCTTTTCCTGAATAATTCCGAATAATTCATCCAGTGTAATTCATTCCAAGGAAATCTTAGACAGCACACACATGCCTTTTGTTCTTCTGCAACTTCCTAGTATTAAGAATATGTCTGATTGTTGTATGTGATGTAAGTGGAATGTATTAGACAAATGGAACTGGAGCCTGTCAATGACAGAATGGAGTGGCTGACCTTTATTGATGTTAAAAACAAAGGAACCTCCAACATTCAAACCCAAGTGTTCTCAGAAACATACAGTAAACTTTCTTTTAAATTCAGCTTTCAGTGAACAAAATGGGGCAAAAGAGAGAAGAATTTTTTCTCTTTGTACAAGGATAATCAAACCCTAAAGGAACAAAAATGTTTTTGTGGGATGAGGACTATCTGTGGCTTTGATACTGTTAGCTAGAGAAGGAAACCTGCTGTCTCTGGACTCACACCTGACAGCATGCTTGAGTATATACAAATTACTGTGAATTATTTTCAACATTAAAACACTGTTCTGTGAAGAACTCGTCACCTTAGCTCTTTATCCGTGTCCCTTTCTCCTCTGCTTGTACAGGAAATATTGTTTCAAACAGAGAGGGAAGAAGTTACTCCAAACAATGTCAGGGTTTTTCAAAGCAACCTTTTGAGACAGAGATTGATAATTTAAAACCAACTCACTGGTAGAGTTCTCTCCTGAAATGAAAGCAGATCTACAACAAAATGGAGGAGAGTCTGGAGTGCCTTGTAGTCCAGTGCTGAGAGCAATCACCTGGTCATATGAGTGCTAATGAATGTAAAATCAGGAAAAGAACACCCATGGTTTTTGTTCCCAGAGCCAGGCTAAATCCCAGTGCTTCCTGTGAATGAAGTCAAAGATTTGCAGAACTTAAGATGGAGAAGACTAGTGAGAGTTTACTTCCAAGTTGACTCTGAAAAGAAAGGTTGGTTTCCTTCAGACCTAGCAGCACATCTGGATTTTTCATGCAGTTCAGTGCTGTTCCTCACAGCCAAATGACCAGTTTTGAGTTGCTTTGCTGATTTAACAATCCAAGGTGACGGGTATTTACAGCAGGCAGGAAGCTCTCTGCAGAGCTCCAGTGTGCATTTTGCCCTGTCCTGAGTCTGCTGTCACCCAACAAGGCCATTCTGGGTGGTCATCAGATCTCAACTGGAGCATCCTCAGCAAAAGAACTGGGCTAAACAAAAAACACTTTTCAATAAGTGACACTGAGAAAAGCCTCAATAATCTGTACTACATCTGATGCCTTGTATTCCTATAATTCAGGGGAGTGTAAATGATTATGCGTCATTATTTTGAGGAGGGTATAACTTTATTTATGTAAAATTTACAAAAAGATATGAGGAATTCTTGAGATCTAACCAGGACTGAGTGATTCGGTCATCACAGTGGCATTTAAAGTTTATGGTAGATGAAGATTAATTTTGGATAAAGACAGGACAAATCTATGATCTGAATTACTCATGTGAATGATAGGATCTAAATTAATGGTAACAATGCAAAAAAACCCCTAACCATAAAATTGTGGACAGCAATTTAATAGAAAAAACAGTCATGAAATAGCAGCCAATCTAAAAGTTGAACAAGAAATCATCTTGAAAAAAATGTTTTAAAGTTCCTTAGGAACTAAAGTGATAAATAAAGATCTGTACAATGAAAATTTGCCTCTTAAAAATAAGCATAATTGGCAGCCATATTTAACAACCCAAGCCCCATCTGCTCGCTGGACTGAAGGCTGTACTGAATTCTTGTCATAGGCATCCTTTGAATTTCCTGAACTCAAATAAGGATGTGTCCCTTGCAACTGAGATTGAGCCTTGGGACAGTTGTGGCATCTGCCATCAAGAGAGCAAGGAGCAGCTCATCTGGACAATTGTTCTCTGCTGCCGTAGTTCCAGTTTTCTTCCCAGATACTGGGACGACCTGGGTGAAGTACTGTCTTTGCCTTTAGTGGCCACTGCTCAGCTGTGATGCTGCAACTGTTGTTGCCATTGACTGGGTGTGGTGGGGGGCTCAACCCCCCCATGGAAGATGGTGATGGCTTGCTCTTCCCTCAAACTTTTCTGCAAGTGAGGACAGCTCTAAAAAGGTGTTGCTTTCTCACATTCTTTTGGCACTCTGTAGAAAGGGGTTTTCATAAAAATGCGTGTTTAGGATACTTCTCCTACCTGTTCTTCAAAATCCCTCTGGCACCGCTGGCAGGGTCCTGCAGAAATGGCTTTGCCGTGTATGGCTCAGGCTCTGCCTGCAGAGATTGGATGTACCTGGAACATTGGAACTCTGTTGAGGGCATGGTCTGTGCACCCTGGGGTAATATAAGTGATGATACTTTGCTTTTCCTCAACTTCTGCAGGCTGCAATAATAATCCTGACATTTTAATAAGACCTCATAATTTTAAATTAAACCTCAATTCATCACTTCAAGAGCAGCACAGGGTCTGTTTTTGAAGCCTCTGACACATAAATGGTGGACATGATGCTAAAGATCTCAGGACGGAGTGTGACCAATTTTCTGTATTCAGTTTATTTTGATGAGAAATTAAGTTGAAATTACTATTACATTGGTAATTGATATTTGAAAAGATTTTCTGTTCTGTGTTCCTTGCTTTAAATGACTGCCCTGGGGTTGGAATAAATGCTCTTCAAAGGTCCCTTCCAACCCAAGCAGTTCTGTGCTTCTGTGATTCATTAAGAGTTCATGTGGAAGTGAATGATTGTGTACTGGGAGGGAGGGATTCTGTCCCTCTTGATGTCCTGTTCTTGCTTCATTAACCTTAAGTGAGATCTGTATGTGTAGTAGGACACACGAGCTGTAGTCCAACAGAAATGAAATGTTCCTCCTTATTTTGCCCCAGGGAGAACTTGCAAATTACTTGTCTCCACCTCCAGACACCTTTTTTCATGCCAAGGAAGGACTGAGAATTTTCTGGGAAAAATCAGATGTTGCCTTTGCAAGAGCTGGGGCTGCTCATAAGAACCACTGCCACCAGTGCAGTGAGAGAGAGTTGTTTCCTCCATGTAATAGAGGAGAGAATTTATATAGAGGATTACAAATACTGCTAAAATGAGAAAGTATTATAACTATATTCTTATAAGATGATGTCTCTATCCAAGTAGGATGCATATTTCAACACAGGTTCATGGTCCTTTATCTGTTGAGTGAAGTACTTCCAAAAAATTTACACTTCCCTTCAAAATCAGGTGTCATTCCTTGTGCAAAATTATGATATGGCAAACCCTTCTAACCCAATAAATTTGAAAATTCATTTCAACTTAATTTATTTTGAACAACCGTAGCCACCTCTTCGCTTGCATCTGGAAATACAACAAATCTTTACAAAATAAATATACAAAGAGAATGGTTTTTATTTTTTTATTAATGGTTGCAGTTATATTAGAACACAGCAACATGCTAAAATAAAACAGTAGCACAGTTTGTAGGGTTTTTTTGTTTTATGTCTGGTGAGGTTTTAATTGATCAAATTTAACACTCAGACGAAGAAGCCAGATTATTTCACTTAAAAGACTTGGCTTACAGAGTCTGGAAAATATCTTAAAATTAGCTGTTTTTACTGGCATGTATGTTTTAAAAAAATGCAAGTCTCTCCTTGCTTCACTGATAGATTTAGTGGCATTATGAACATTCAGTGATAATTGCTTGGCAACCTAATTTGCCTCATATTTAGGAATTTTTGTTTTTTGCAGTCCTCTCTACTGAAGCCAGCATTGTTTTATGCCTAACAATACCTACTCGCATATTTAGTGTTTTGCACATGGGCAAAGTGTGTCTCTATGATCCACCTGCTGCTTTGGGTTATGATCGTGTGGCAGCTGCCTGCCAGGACACATTTGAAACGCAATTTTTTTTCTGGGCCACTGGAACACACCTTGTGAGCTTTTTGACTGACCATGACAGAAGTCTGTAAGGGAAACAACACTGCTATGCCTAAGATTAGTTGTGCCAGGGTGAGTCTTTCTGGAGCGTAAGAATGGGGAGAAAGCACAGTTTCTTTCGGTGGGCGTTAATTGATGTTTGGGAAGACAATAGAAAAAGAAAGTTGTGAAGTTTATATGATTCTTATTTTTACTGGTGCTGTTAGTAACTCCAGTTGTGCAGTCTGCAGGTAAAACAGTGAATTCTCAGGGAATTCATCTTGAGGAAGGACTGACAGGCTTGACCTGAAGCACAGTTTTGTAGGAAGGAAAATATGTAAAGCATTTCCTATTTGTCACCTGGCATGGCTCTGCCCGTGGGATACATACCCTGCAAAATTAATCAGGCTGATGTTCTGATCCTGTGACATGTGGCCCAGAGGTACTTTACTGAGTTTGTAGCCTATTGGAAAATACATGTGTGCCAAAAAAAATACTTACCCTGAATGTTTGATCTAAGAGCTACTGGCTCCTTCTGTGCTGCCAGTAAACACTGTACTCACTTATGATTTTTCATTTAAAGAGAAAAGCCATGAAGATAAAGCCTTGGCCAATGGCATCTTGGCCTCTGTTGGGAATAGTGTGGAATTCTATTCTATCCTCTGTGGTCCCAGCAGGACCAGGGAAGTGATTCTTCCCCTGTACTCAGCAAAGGTTAGGCCACACTTGAATTTAAATTAATGCCTTGGTGTGTGATATTTTGGCCTTTTTTATTCAGTCAGAAGAACTCATGCAACTCTTCAGTTGCCATCTTTATGCTGCTAAAGCAGATTTTTCTTTAAAGTTTATGTTTCAGATATTTGCTCAGTTTTTATGAACTTAAACTCTTATTCTCTCTTGATTCTCCTGGAATGCACTTACAATTAACTCCTTGACTATAACCTGTCAAGGCTTATATTTTTCACTGTCTTGACAGTGCTTACATTATTTGAGCTCCTGAAGGTAAGCATCTGCAAGCTTGCCTGTTTATCTTACAATTAGGTACATAAATTGGCATTTAATGCCTTCTCTTTAGGAATCCTGCTGTATCCCATAGAAACTCAAAGTCCACTTAAAAATGCTTAAGGTCACAAAGCATGGGTTTGGTATCTTCACTGAGTTGTTCAAACAGGAGTGTTTTAGCCCTTCACTAAGACAAGATGATTTTCTCAGGACACTAACAAAATCTTCCTTCAAACACGCTTAAATTTTTACATGGAGGGTTTAATCCATTAACTCAGCTTGCAAGTTGTTAAGTCCTACAACTTGTTGATCTTTTTCGGTCTTTTTTTTTTTTGTTTTTTCAAAGTAGCAGTTATGTACTGGAACTTACAAAGTGCTGAGCACTGTATTCCCCATCAAGAAAACCTCTTAATGTTAATCATGCTCTGAAAAAAGCTGCCAGATTGGAGCTAAATATCTTCACATCCTCTGTATTTCTCCAGCTGGGCACCTTTTCCATTCCTGTGAAAAGATGGATGTACTGCTATGACACTGAGCTTGAGCTGGGGGGATTCAAAGTCCAGCTTGATATGCTACAGCCACATTTAATCATGGCTTAATTTAGAAAATAGTGATGATAAATACTTTGTCTTTTTGATTCTGAACTCTTGGGATGGCATTTATTTCTTAGCTGTATAAGACCGTTGAGAGCTTAGTTTCAGATCTTATCGCATGGTGTAAATAACAGCTGTCACTCATAGGGCAGATGTTTAACCCTGGGCTGACTCTGGTTAGGGTTCCTATTACCCAGCTTTGGTGTAGACATGTCTTGGGGGGACTTCTGCTCACCAGCTCTGTGCAGCACTCTGTAATTGCAGAGCACACAGTATTGATGCTTCAGATAAGATTTTATTCAAAGCCCTGTACATCAAGATATGTAAAAGTAGGGATTGTCTTTACAAACTTTCATTTTCAGAAAGGCAATGCTTTAGAGCTTCTGAGAGGTGGATTCATATAATGAACATTCATTATGTCTACACTTTAAAGTGCCAGTGTCCAGCCTCTGTTTCACTGCAAGTATAACTCACTTTCTCTCTACCTTTGTTGGTAATTGTCATAATTGTAGAGTATCATTTCCTTTTTTTGGAGTTTTGTGTATTATCTCTCTACAATTCTTCCCATGTGAGCTCCATGTTGCCCTTTTCTCATTTGTTTCATTAAACACCAAATCAATGAACTTTAAGCAAGCCAAGGTTAGTAATGCAGCATTAGTGTTAGTCCATTAAACACCCAGGCAGTAAATCTAGTACGTACCTCTTTTGAAGAGGTTATAATATGCCATACAATTAATTATCTGGAACTTGAATACACTTAATTTCTGTGAACCGCAAAATGGAACTGCTAGTTGAACACATTATACTTCCATTATGAGCAGAAACACAACCGATTTTAAGGTCTGAAACCCTTTTAGCAATCTCAGATGTAGCCTGCCTACACAGCACCTTCTGTGAAACGTTTGGCTGGCAAAGACAAGCTCGCATGAACTGGTCTGATACCAGTGACTTACACCTGCTGGGTGGCCTGTCTGTCTGTCTGTCTGTCTGTCAGCACAGCTGCATATGAGCGAGTCTGCTCTTCTCAGGCTCTTCACAAACTCTGCTTCCCTTTTAAGTGCAAGAGGCAGAAGTCTGATAAGCATCATACAAAGCCACATACTGCTGAACTGATGACAGATGAGTGAAGGCTTGAAGGCAGAACTGAATTACCTCTCTTTTGGTTGCCATTTCTGGAGGCCTTTCTTCCATACAGCACAAGTCAGGGGTAAGAGTTCAAAAGACATGTCTTTGCTGTGCTAGTTCACCTGGCAGCAGATATACTAGGGCAAAAAAACCCAAAGTGCTTGTGTATAAATAACTCCGGGCTAATTAGAGGAGCCCAGTTTAAATTTCCATCTGTGAGATGCTGATGCTGCAGCATACTGTTGGGCATGCAATAATGTTGGTCATGCTTAAGCTCATGTCCTTTGGGTGTTGGACGCAAAATTGTTCTTAACATGACTGAATAAAAATGGGGAAAACAGAGCCTAGAAGGAGGGGTTCATCTTGACTAGCTCCCAAATCCAGTCACAAAGCTCTGCTGTATCTCCAAGAGGGAAGGCCATAACATTTTGTGTTATATGTCTATGTAAAATATGTAAAAATATAAATAACCATTATAAGAAGAGGACAAAACTTGTAGGAGACTCTTGTTTTAAAAGAACCCCACATATTCTTCTTGGCTGTCTGTCTCTTTTTGGTTCATTCGCATAAATTGTTAGAGGTATATGTAATATATACAATATACACATACATAAATGTGTAAGAGGGCAAGGTTTTAAAAATTATAAAGTAATTTACATAAAAATGCATAAAGGAATACTGTTGCAGATGAAAAGTGAAACGGCTCTTCATTCTTGATAAGTTTTTCCATCATATGCTGTAGTCCCTGTAAATGCCCTACAGGAAAAAATGCCTTCTTTTGTTCTGATGCTAGTACAGCCTTTTTGAAAGGGTTTTTCAAAACAGAAAAAAAAAAAATTCAATGTGCTATTAGCCTGTTTTCATCCTGTGCATCCCAGATTTGCTCTTATTTAAGTTTTCAGTAAATCTCTAGTGTTTTTTTTTTTTTTGTCAAAGGAAATGTCCGTAAATCATTTGAAAACAACATAATGAAGGCCAGTGTTGCCTGCGACATCTCCCACATACACACCCAGCTGTTCTGTCGTCTTTGCTTGCTATCATCCATCACCAGATGATAACAGAATAGTTCTGGAAATACTGATAGTTTAATTAATTGGAGTGGGAGGGGGGATTGTTGCTTTTTTAAGGTCCTGGTTTGTGGTGGCGATTGGAAGGGGGGCTAATATAATACATCTTTTATGGTTTTAATGATGTGGGCTTTTCTTTGCCACACATTATTAAAATTCATGAGCTAGTGGGTCAGGAGATACTAGAAGAAGGTCCCTGTGCAGAAATGTTATGTACTGCAGTATAATTAATAGAACAGCAAGTCTTTAAAGCTAACTGCTCTACTTGGTTTGGCCATTTAATAATGACTTTCATATAGAAGTGCAGAGGGCTGAAAACAGCCTAATTTTAAAATAAAAGCACCCCTTTAAAGAAACTGATCCTAAATAGTTATAATTATGGATAACAAAATTAACTTTGCATTTGATAAGGCATTATACATCTATAAAAGCCTCATGCTGAATGTGCTGTGAAGTATTTTTTACAAAATGTACCATGTACTGTGTGAGATCTTTTGATTTTCTCAAACCATAACTATTTTCCCCTAAACAATGAATATTTTAATAGCATGAAATATAGTGAATACTGAAAAATCCACTGGGTCTTGTCCATGTTCTAAAAAGGTGCATTTACTAAAATGGGGTTAAAAACCTCTTAGTCCTCTTCAGTTCTGATATATTTAGCACTGTGGCAGATGATGTAGTTAACAAAGATGAACCAGATGGGAAATATTCATCAGCAGTTTAATGCAACATCATAACCTTTCTCTTCACTGCAGATGTGGGGTAAAAAATGGTCCATTGCCCTTCCGAATCGTCATCTCTTGGTGTGGTTTCTAAGTTTCACATGTTTCCAGGACAGAGAAACCTACTTAGACTAATTTCTATTTCTAGTACTAAGACTGCAGGATTTGCTCTCAGTCTCTGAGTACTCATCAGGCACCCTAAGACCAGGAGAGAATCACCCACCACTGACTTGTTCCTCAGCAGAGATTTCTCAGTGCATCCTGCTGCAGAATCCTACAGCATTCACTGCCATCGTTGCAGGCACCTACCTGGGGGATTTTCTAGGCTGGGAGTCTCTATGCTGGTGCTTTAACCTTGCTGATAAACACATAAAAGAACAGAAAGGACGCAATTAATTCTATGTCTGTACAACAAAGGCGTTATGCTAAAGTATTGGTAATTAAACATTCTTGAAAATAGCAAGATGTGGGAGGCATTCTGATATTATTGCTCATTTCCTGAGTGCCTGGGCAGCACTGCACCCCTGTGTCCTTCTGAGATGTGGCAATGGTGTGTCCTTTAAGCTCAGTTTGGGTGTAAGCAGGTCTCAGTCTCTTTTACATGATGCTCTGTAAATCGCCAGCCATTTTCTACCTCCTTTTCACAGGGAAAAACATTATTCCAGAAGAATGAGTATAATTTTATGTAAGTAATGGATCTCTGCTGCTCTCTGTGCCCAGTAGCTCTTCAGAGTTGGGTAGTCAGCTGGAAGGCAATTCAGTAGGATGCCTTCAGGCAAACTCAGATATTAATCATATGATACAGATGTATTTTAATTTCATTTATTTAAAACTTCTATTTTGTGTATTGTGAAGGCCTAAGGTGAATAAAGCAAGTCTCATCTGGCATGCATATTTTAGCTTATCTAAACTTCAAACTGTCTATTTGTCAAATGTCAAACCGCCCCAGTTCTGTGCATGTGTTATATAGCCCCAGTTCGGTATATGTGACAGCCTTAGAGGGAGTAAAACTAAGCAACTCAATAGATTATTTTAAAGTGCTGCTAGGACAGCTGAAGATGCTGTCCAGCTTGTCACAGCCTGGAGCAGAGCCTGTCTTGCTGCTGCTGTTTGAAGTTTTGTGTGTTTGGTGGGGTGGCAGAGAGACTGTGACAGGATTCAGCCTGGTCTGACAGAAGAGGTTCCATGACAATCCCTTTTCTCCCTTGTCTGGTGCAATGAGCCACTGGTGAGCGGTGCTTGGGCACTTACTGGTGTTAGTTCCACACTAAGATTGAAGTCAGATCCCTGAAACTTTGAATGTCCTTAACTAAGTTTTCCCCGTGACTATTTGCCAGTACCAAAAGTCAGTCAAATGCAAGGCATGGTGATGGTAAGACAGTTTGCTGTGGTGGAGTAACACCACAGCACCACAGTAACACCACACTTCATGCTAAAAGAACATAAAGTTTTAAAAGAAATGATAGTGCATTGCCCCTGTAGGTGAAAGCAAAAATAAACCCAAACCAAAACACACACATCTGACAATAGATGAGGTTTGTGCCTGAAAATACCTTTTATCCTCCCACAGAAATTTGTCTTAATTCTTTCTGCAGAGTAATAGATTAAAATTGATCCCGGACGACTTTACTAATTATATAATCAGACTTGCATCTGTATTCTGTGTTTCTCAGCTGAACTAATTTGAATGCAAAATAGGAATCAAAGTAGTGACCATTGTACATAAGAAAGAGCAAAGGTTTAATTTTATGTGCATTGCAGGTGTTTTCAGCTATGGATTTAAATGATCAACAATCTATATTTGGTTCAGGGCACAATGACATTTTACAAGATGTGTCACAAGTCAGATTCTTCTGCTATAATTTCTAACCTCACTTTTAAACACTGTCAGCATCATCTAGAATTTAGAAAAAAAGAGCAACTCATCACCATGCCAATGGAACAAAAACTGCTGTATGATTTAAATACCTATAGCTGCATCATTTGCTCAGTTGTATCCTTTCAATTTGCTAAGCATGAGGTTGGTGATTAAACTGGTGCATAATTATTAGCAACAGAGAGACTGTTGTCAGATCTTACAGTCTTCTGACCAGGTGCAGGCTTCTCAGATTCAGCCAGAGCCTGTCTGTCAGTTTTATGAACAATCCAGCAAAATAAGTGACTGATTTCCTGCTATCATCACAGAGGCAGTTTTCAGCAGATCGTCACAGTAAAACTGTTTCTGAATAGTGTAATGAACATTCTGATGTTTGCAAAAGCAATTTTTTATATATAGAAAAGTGTGAGTGTGAAAGCATTAACAATCTGATCCCAGTATCTGTCTAGCTCCTTATCTGTATCCTTTCATTAATATCCATCTATTTCACTCTAATGTCAATGTCAATCAAACACTTTGTGATAATGCAAACAGAACTGAAGCATGGCCTGCAAAATTTATCCGATATGTTGAGGACTTCAAAAGATCAAATTTCTTTGCTCTGTTTCTCCAGCACACTTTCATGATCAAAACCTAGATGGCTGGTTTGCCAAACGTTTATCCAAGTCTCAGATTTAGACAGGATGAGGTCAGCTGTGCATTGAAAGAGCAGTGAGTTTTTGCTCCCTACAAGGACAAGCTCATTCTGGATTCAAAGTATCTTTGTGGGGCTTGAATGTCAGGTCTCTGCTGGTGCCCTCAGCGATGCTGGCTCTTTGCTGAGCTGGTAGGTGCAGGAGTTTTACCCTGTGGAGCAGGGAGAGACACAGCTGATGCTGTCATTCCTGACAAGGGGCTTGCTTACACTCATGTTTTTGTACATTCCGCTGCTTCAGTAATTTGCCATTGGTGTAGGAACATGCATCCAGAGCAGGATTCCTGCAGCCAGAGGATGGCAGGGCACATCCCTGGGCTCAGGCTCCTGGCCCTTAGAGCACTGCCCGTGCTGCACTTTGGCTGGGGGCTGCAAGAGCCAAGCTCTGCGGGTGCAGCGCTGTGCCCAAGCAGCCTGCAGTATCACGACTGAAATACAGCAGGTACACAGAGCTACCCAAGTTTTGGTCTGGACCTGCTTCATGTCCAGCCAGGTCAGAGACAACAGCCCTTGCTCCAGAGAGTGGCAGCCAGTGTGGAAAACTGCACAGAGCCGAGTGGCCAGACAGCTAAGAGGTGACTCAAGCTGGTTTGGACAAACCCTTTTTAGAGGATGAGACTCTGTTTTCTGCACTGTGCCCTCACTTTTGCCCCTTTCCCACTGTAATTTGCTGAATAGTTTTGTTAAATCAACCTAAATACACAAATATAATAAGCATCCAATATAAAAATACAGGCTGTTCAGTGAAGAGAGAAACATTTTATCAATGTGCTTTTAAAGTGCTGCTCTGCAGGATAAACAGTACCATGTTGGGGAAAGCACTCCATAAACACTGTTTTCCTCTTTCACCATATTGTAGTGTAAATTCATTACTGGACTTGACATTTCTACTCCTCCTTGAAGGTATTCATCTGCTGTGCCAGTATTGGAGATGAATAGATGCTGAAGCTTTCAAGTGCATCCTATTTGCTTGTAAAATAGAAACAACTAACCAGAAACTCATGCACAATAATTATACACTAACAAGCCTGTTTACTCTCCATCTTCTTTCGAAATATGTGCCCTGTTGCTCACAATTTTATAAACGCAACAGTAAATAATTTTGAATGTTTTAAAAATAGGTCATAAAAGCAGTCTAATTTCACTTAATGCGTATATACAGCAGTATGAAAGAGTGGGCCATGTTCTCCATCACTGGAGGGAAGCACAGAGCTGGCAAAGATGAATAAGACCCTACAGAATGGCTATGTCCTACAACTGTTGGGGGAGAACATGTTTAGACTAAAAAAAATATGGATTGAGCTATAGAGACATCTTTAAATATTGAGGAAAATGTGAGGAAAATTCTTTATTTATGAAATGAATTAATCTTTTATTAACAGTGACTTAGGTTCTGATTCAAGTAATTTCAAAAGTCAAATCAGTCTAACTTTTTGCTTGAAAAACAATGTCACATCATAAATTTTGTGGTATTGTGTTAATAGCTGCCAGTTATTTCCACTATTGGAAATTAATATTGAAACAAGGCTTCCTTTCCTGGCAGAACAGGAAATCTTTCCAGTAAAAGTGGTTTTGCAAAGCTGTAGCCCTTTGAAAGTTGTAAGCCCAAAAGAAATTGAATCACAAAAATAGGACTTGCATGGATCTTAAGCTGGGAGCCTGGAAATGGGTTTTGTGAAGGAACCATCATTCTAAAAGAAATGGATTTAGCACCTTGTTAAGGGAAATATATCTGTCAGCTACAATTTCTACTTCAGCTCATCAGCAACAAAAAGATGAAGAAGCAGGCTAGTCTGGAAGCATGGAGAGAGTTATACCTTCTGATGTTTTCCTAAATACTCACGTTTGTAGTGCTTCACAATTTTTCGTGTAATCCTTGGACCACCCCTCTGAACTGGAGAAGAGCCATGACTTTCATTTTACCAAAGGGAATCTGAAAACAGGGAAGCTAAACTCCTTTGATGTGGATCAAGCAGCTTGTTTATGGTCATGGAGGAGATTTGTTGTGAAATGGTGGGAGAAGGCAGGCTGTTATAATCCCCAAGCTCATGCCCAGGTAGCAGGGCCATATTGGTCTCCCTGGGAAACTGTTTGATCTGGTCTTTAGCTCTAATTCATTCATATTGCAGCCAATAATATCCATCTCAAACACAGCAGCTTCTCCTGACCAGCACTGAGATGAAAGGCTCTGAAGAAACTGAAACATTTTAAAAGCCCTGGAAGAGGTTGCCCTGGCAGATGGAGCCTTGTGTCCAGCTCATAGTAGCTAATCCTTAAAGTAAAGAGGGTGGAGGAGGCAGAAGTATTGGTTTATTAGAAAAATAAACGGAGTGGTCCAGTTTTCTTAAGTTCTGCCTGAATCTGGAAGATGGCAACCTCAAGCAAGGGAAAAGGGCTTGAGGGAAAGAGCAGGATTGCAGTTGACTTGACAGACATTTTATCAGGGCCTGTTGCAATAGGAAAAGGAGTAATGGTTTTAAGCTGAAGGAGGGTTGATTTAGATGAGATACAAGGAAGAAATTTTTTACAGTGAGGGTGAAAATACTCATTGCCCAGAGGCTGCTCAGAGAGATTATAAATGTCCCATCTCTGGAAACATTCAATGTCAGGTTGGATGGGGCTCTGAGCAACCTGGTCTAGTTGAAGATGACCCTGCTCATTGCGAGGGGGGTTGAATGAAATGACCTTTAAAGGTCCCTTCCAACTCAGACCATTTTATGATGCTGTGACTTGAGCAGTTTTAAAGGATGTTTTCATTTCCTCTGCTTATTTTCTCCCAGACAGAGTTCAGCTATAAGCAATCCGCTTACTTTTACTCACTTGAGCCAAAATACCAGGATAATTGTACCTGATGGCAGAAGTGGCTTCATGCACTTTTGCAGGCAAACACACTTGCTCCAAGCCAGAATGTGTTGCTGATTTACCTGATTTACCTCACTCAATACAAAGTTTCAAACAGATAATTAGAGAAATACTTTATTTCAAATGTGTCAATTAGTCAAGGCTGAGTTTGCCCTTTCTAGTGGTATATTTTTGAAAGGTGGGGAGATATTGACTCTTGTTATCAGGGGTGTATCTTCTTCTCACTTTAAACTGAAAAAAAGAAAAGAAAAAAGAAAAAAAGGAAAAGAAAAACAAAATTAAAAGAAAAAAACCCCCAGCTTTTTCCAAACAAAAAAGCAGGTGGCAATTTTTCTAAAAAACACCATCAAACAAGAAATTCAATTCAGGTTTTATCTCTTAATGCCAGAAAGCAAGGAAGGTTCCATTTGGGTCAAATGTATGAGCTCCTTGACTGGCACAACAAACAAATATTCAATGGATTTGTAATTTACCCTAGAAACTGACTGGTCTGATTGAAAATAATGATGTCTGACTGTGCAGGGCCAGTGAGTTGGCCTTTGTTAATGCACAGCTAACCAAGATCTACCATGCACAGATGCTGGAAAACCAATTAGCTATTCTAAGAAGTATTGGCAGATAAAATGTCCCGATTAATCACACAAAATATGTGCAGTCCCTTATTTCTGTAACTCCTGTTTGAAAATGATCACTAATACTTCTGGACGAACTCATTTAGTTGCTGGATATCCCAGTGGGGTTTTTTTGGAGCCAGATATAATTTGAATATCATTTGATGTATGAATCCTTAGGAAAGAACATAGCTGTGCATATAAACTGATGTCAAATGTATTTATACACATAAAATGTGTATGTGTAAGCAACAAATGAGTCTTGCTTACTCTGCTGTATATCATAGAAAGCTGAGAATTATTAAATTACAATTGCTACATCATGCTAATTTTTTTTTTATTAGCATCTTACTAGAACATTTTACTGCCGAATGTGCTATTTTCCTCCTGTATGTTTTTAATGCAGACATACTAGTATGGTAATGTGCTAGTGCTTAAATAATTTAAACAATAGAGGTTTACCCAGCCTTCAGATGACTTGTTTGACTAAAATTACACTTGTAAAAAGAGTTCAGTTACTCTTTCAAATCATGGATACTAAATAATAGAGAGGCTCTTCTTTTCCTTCACAGAATTGATAGGAAGCAAAGGAGAAATATTTTCCTGATGTGAAATCACATTCAGTGTTTGGCAAATAAGTTTGTTTATGCAGCTAAAGGTGAGAGAGATCAAGAAGAATAGGTAGAAGAGAGGTTGAAAACCAGCTGAGGTGGTTCAGGAACATGAATATGCAGTGCACATCTGGTTATGGCATTTGAGGATCCCTTTTAAATAATCATTTTCTTCAGTGAAGACACTCAACAGAAGCCAGCAAAACAACTGCCCATCCTAAAGAGGGAAGGGATCTATCTGCCATTCATCTATATACAAACACTACCCATTTTGTCTGAGCCTTTCCTCTCAGGACAGCTCTTCCTTTCTCAAGTTGGCACAAAGCAAAAACAAGTCACTGCAGCCCTTGTGAGAGTGAGCTTCACTTTTCTCTTCTACTCATGAGCTCATGAGTAGTGACTGAAGGGACACAGCAGCTGCTCTTCCCTGCTTTCTGCCTGCACCTCTTCGCTGGCTCTCAGAGAGGGCCACCCAGAGCTCGGAGGCTCTGCTCGCTGTCAGGCTTGGACCAAGCTTCACAGTGACTTTGGCTGGAAGCTTTGTGCTCTCCAACCACTCGTTTGAAGGTCCAAGCAGACAGGGGACAGCAGACAATGATGCAGAGAGCTCCCAATGGAAACATGTTGATTAAGACCAAATGCCTGTGTTTTATTCTCTTTTCTCATGCTGAGGATTTGGCCATTCATGGATGTTTCTGTTGACTTTGCTGAAGCACCCCATTTCTCTCTTTTATTTGAGCTGAACCTGGAGGCATGCTGGGCTGCCATCCAGCAAACAGCTCATGAACACTCACTAAAAATATATTCTGGTACTGTTGCATCCAAACACATCTGTCCAGCAGACACTGTTGTGCAACAGAGTTTGCAGGCTGCCAGCTGCAACCCTGGAACCCAAGAGTTGTCACTAAGAAGTTGATTGAAAGGGTACCATTCAGCACAGGAATGAAAGCACGTGGGGAGCCTCTGGTTTCTCCCATGGCCTCCCACTCTACAGGTCTCTCAGAAAGAACGTGGGCACCCTTCAGGCCAGGACGGGGAGCAAGCAGTTATAACAAATTTAAGCCTCTCTCTGCCCTGCTCTTGCAGGCTGCCTATGAAGCTCAACTGCTGAGGATGAGTTGAGGGGGACACCCAAATGTAAAGGTAAGAGCGAAAGGGGTTTCTGCAGCACCAGGACCACAGCCTTGTCCTCATGCACCTTGCAGGTATATGGCAGGACACCTCTGCTGCTGCTGTAGGTCTTAGTGAAGTGTCACAGTATTTTGTTTGGGTAAACATTGCTATAAATGTAAACAGCTCTCTCTCCTGGAAGAGATGTTTTACAAGCATGGCTTGTTTTCAAGCTTTTTCTTAAGTGGGTCTACAAGCTATGAAGAGAAAGAAAAATACACAAAAAAACCCTACAAAAAACCCCATAACAAACCAAAACCAAACCAAAACAACAGCACAAAGACAAAACAAAACAAAAACAACCCAACAACAAGAAAACAAAAAAAGAGTGAATCTGGGCAGGTTCATATCGGCCTCTGTTCTTGGCAATAGCTATAAGATATTAATGAAGTGATCCTTGTCTTTGTTCAAGGAAAACATGTCCTTCGTATTTTTGCTACAGTAAACAATGCATAACATGAGAGAAAAATGTATTCAATTTTATCTCATTCTACCTTAACATAAAATTGCTCAGTGTTGTCTCTAATAAAACTAAAAATGAGGAATGAAAGTACAGATTGCTCTGTGCAAGGTCTGATTTTTTTGTGTGCATTATATTAACCATCTCTGCCCAATTTTGTGATAATAAGGCAAATAAGGAAAAAGCCTCAGCTGAAAACCCCAGCACACAATCAGCAATTACAAGTGGACAGTGCTTCATTGTAGGGGTTTTTATGATCATTATGGATGGTAAGAGTCTTGTTTAAATATTTGAATATAATTTCCCAGAATCAGTTAGGTACCCTCTTTGTAATGACTATTAATGGAGCTGTCCATGTACTCACTACCCTGTTTTTTGAGACTGTGGCCTCTGAAATCTGCAATGTTAACTTTTCATCTGCCTCTGTGCAGGGCCACTTCCAGCCACAGGTGGATAATGGGGTCCCAGGGTGGCACCACTACAGGGAAGCTCTGTAGAGCTGTAGAAGCAGGGATACTTCTCCTATGGGAAGGCTAGAGCTCTGCAGGGAGATCTGCAGCTCCCAAGCCTTAGCTTTAGCAAGAGACCAGAAGGATGTGACTTACTCAAAATTAATTCATTCCTAAAAGTTCTGGGACACAGTCTAACCAACTCATGTTGAGCTAGAATGAGGAGATTTGTATGCTGCAAAAACAGAAGAAAAAAGAAAGTTCACTCCCTGTTTCACATTCATAATGTCTAAGATTCAGCAAACCACAGAGACAATTACAGGCATATTTAGCGTAAAAAAGGACTGATAAAGAAATTCTCCAAAGTTTAAGGGTAATAGAATTGTGACGGAGGACCATGTAGGTTCTAAGAAAAGTCTCTGGTATGGAGAGCTGAAGACTCTCACAGAATTAAAGAACCTCTCCAGAATACAAAGAAGCTGAACCATGCCTCTGAATTACCAGTTAATACTGTGGAAATGGAGCACTTCCTTAAATATCATAGCCTTTCTAAGTCCTGCCTTCAGCACTTAAAACACAGTACTATTAGTCAGAAAATAATTATTTGTTAATTGATTTTGTAGAATTCTCATCCAGTAGGTAATTTATATGCTGGATTGCGCTAGGAAAAAAAAAAGTAATTTCTTTCTAACAAATGCAGTAGTGCTACAAAGGAAAGGGGGAAAATTTGTTTTTTCTTGGTCAAAGAGAAAGAGTAAAGATGTCCAAAAGGAGCTGAAAACCTTTAAAGAACTAGGTAGTGCACAGGAGGGAATCATGGTACTTTCACGCATCCAGGAATTTTACACTGTTCTAGAAAGTGCATGCATGAGCCCACACTCGTGCAATGTGCAAGTCTAGGAAAGGTGCAGACGTGTGTAATGTGACTAAAGCTGGCTTTGCCTTTAAATGATTGATAAAGACTCAGTGATTTTACCCTTATGCACTTTGCCTGTTTGTATCCTGGCTCTACTGCTGCTTGCACCCTTCATTTGCCACACCAAGTATCCTGGACTGAAGCTGAAAAATGTCATGTGCCAGGGTGACAGACACTTCTGGGGTGGAAGATACCTCTGGCTTGCCTCATCCTCTCTATGTTTCTGGAGTGTGGTGCTGCTCTGGAAATGTCCTTTTTTGAGGGTATCTACCATCAGCTTTTGAATCAAATTCTTCCCACTGAACACCAGTTCAGTGATCTATTTGCTCACATCAGCTGCTCCCCTGAGTGCTGCTGGGGCAAGGGTAAGGGAGGCTTTCACTCTGGTGGGACTGTGAAAAAATAACCCCCCAAGCAGAACCAAAGGAAAGAAATAAAATCTGTAACAGGATTGTGCCCAGGCACTGAATAATAAAGCACCAAAAAAAAAAAAAAAAAAAAAAAAAAAAAAAAAAAAAGAGAGATCCATGAGTTGACTGAAAAGACCCATACCTGCAATGTATTTGGAACTGGCAAACATTTCAGCTTCTCCTCATAAAATGCTTTTGTCAATGGTTTATGATCTGTGCATTTGCTTCCTGCATGATGAAACCAGAGACATGCACATGAGAAACACACAGGCGTTAAACTGTCTGAGTTAAATTCATCCTTTGTGTAATTCTAGCAACATATCTCTGTTGGATTTGAATGCTCAACATTTGCAGAAGAATCTGGATTGAATTGAACTTGCATGAACCAAGCCAAATTTGTAATTACAAGGCCTGGCAAGGTATATATCTCTTTCCTGCTTATTTTGTATTTGCCATTGTTAACAGCAAATGATTGCCTCTGTTATTCACACGCCAGTCTCAAATCTATGGAGAATTCAGAGAGATGAGGAGTTTGATCTGAGAGAAATTGAAAACATAAGGTTCAAATTAAAGAGCTCTGCAAGCAAAGTGAAGGTTTTTAACTATCAAAATGCAGGAAGCAGTGGGTGGCTGATAGTATTTTTCCTCCATTTAATTTGACAGTTTAGAATATCACCTATTGTTTTGTGAAGGAAATTGGTACATTTAGATTAAATCTTGAATTATATGCCACACAACATAGTCTTATATGGCTTCTCCTTTTATTACAAACTGGTTCTATGAGGAATTACTCCTCTTACTGCTTTTTTTTCTCTATCTTCACATGACTTTTGTGTTCACACCCTTACTACAAACATCATTCTATATGTTTCAGTGCATGTACCTTGACAAAAAGTCTTGTAATTTATAGTCTGCTTTTGCTTTCTTCCTCTTTGTTTTTCTGCTGCATGTTATTCTCACAAAGCTAATAGTATTTACCCTTCCATTTACACTCAGTTTTGCCCCATAAATATGTAGTAAAGGCAATAGTTCCTACAGTCTGACCTGTTGTGTACTGCAGGCTGTAGGACTCTCCTAAATTGATATGTGTTTCATGTAGAGTACTGGCTTTTGAACTATATTCAGTCTTCATTTAAAAACTGACATTGGCAGAAAATGTGTTTTTGCCACAACCAGATTTTGCATCATATTTCCATTGTAACTCTAGCCTTAATTTTCATTTACTTGTTTTACTTTGTCTGCTGAATTGAATAACCCATTAACAAAGTTGTATTCCCTTGTAAGTACTTACAAACTCATCAAATTACTTTTTAACCTTTCTTTTCATTAACTAAATAGATTGAGTTCCTGCAGTGTTACTAACGGGTCCTTTCTCTTGTTCTTTAATGTTTTTCTGTGCTGCTTTGATTCGTCTCAGTTATCAATGTCCTTTCCAGAACATGATATTCCAGTTGTGATTACATCAATGTTCAGGGCAAAATCAGGACCAGCTCCACATCTTTTTAAGAGATCTGGGGCTCCTTTTTTGGCCACAGAACTGAACTGAGAACACATGTTCTTTCTTAGGAGTTATGTTCCTGTTTAGATGAGATCTCATATTCATAAGGGACATTGTTTTTTCCAAATTGAGTCCCCAGAGATGCCTTACTTCCTTTGTTTCAAAGACATATGACCACCAGCTGGTCTTATTAAAGTGGTTTTTATTTATGTCCACCTTGCCATGTGGTAAAATTTGGCTAAGCTTTGAATGTTTGCTTTTATATTTCCCATTTTATGTGTCTTTCTGTTGGTCTATGTATATGTGGGAGAAAGTGGGCAATTTTTGATGTGCAGTAATATCATACATCACTTCTGACGCATCATAGAGTGCTCTAAATCCCTCTGCATCAGCCATCCATCATCTTAATTATATATTCCTCACCCAGTCTTTGTGTAATCTACAGTTCTCATCAACGATGGCTTTATGATTCCTTCTATGTCTCAGGCAAAAAATTTAACTGGTGTAGGACTGGGTCCCCACTGAACTTCACTGAGAGCACTCATCTTTGCAGTGGCATTCTGGTCTGTGAGCACTTGCCAATTTTAATCCCTTTAATGTGTCCGCTGCTGGTTGGCAGCATCCTCAATCAACCTTGTTTGCAATATATGGTACTGACTGCATTGGATGTCTTGTAGAAGCCCAAATATAGTGACACCATTAGCTCTATCAGGCAATTTGTAATCTCTTCAGACAAAGATATCAAGTCAACCTGATGGAGCTATTTGCCAAAAGAACCCACTGAGTGGGGATAATTATACTGCCTCCCTTTTGTTCCTCATTAATTGTTTCCAGTATCAGCCGTTCCTTTATTTTGCCTGGGACTGGTCTGAGGATCTTGTAATTACCTGAGTTTTATTATTTATTCTCCCTTAATTTTTATTTTTATACTGGTGTTACCTTACTTTTACTCATCTTCTTAAACTTTCCTGGTATTACAAGAGTTATTGAAAAGATCAACACTAATCTGGAGGGGCTTACACGTAGACTCCTTTTAGATGCTCATATATTCATTTTGAGACTTAGTGCTATTAATATGCCTAAAACCAGTAGCTCTTATTTGACGTCTTCTGATGCACTGTTGGAGTGAAAATTGCTTCATGATTTTCTTATTAAATGATCACATCATCTGATCCCTGGCCAAAGATACAGCAGTTACTTATTGAACACTTCTGCCTTTTCTGGATTATTTTTGGCAATTTTATAATTTCCAGTCCCACTGTTAGAATTTCTTTCGCTCCCTTTATATTCAAAATGTATTTCTGACTATTGTTAACCTTATTTACCAGAGATTTGCATTCTTCACTCACTAGTTTTCTTGTGTTAAAAGTCCTAGTTTATAATCTGTAATCAAGTCTACATAATCAGCAACTCTCTTCCTTTTGGCTTCCCCCCTGCCCCCAGTTGTGACCTTTACTTTTGTAACAAGCAAGGATTGGTTTGTAGCTGATGTGGTCTTGAATGTCAGACGTCAGTCACCCATTCACACTTTTATCCCCAGTCATTTGGACTCACGAGGGCTGGCAACTTACTTAGAAATAATCCCAATGAAGAAATGGAACAAAAAGTGAAATAAAAGCAAGAGTCTGTAAACAGTAAGGTTCCAAGAGGTGTCACCTGTGAGAGGTGACCGGTCTGTTCATCAGAGATGGTTCAGCCAAGAGCCTGTCTCAGGGATGAGAAAGCAGCTCGGCTGTGTGGACAAAAGGTGTGCTGGTACCTTGCCTTCACGGCCAGAGAGCTGCCCTGGGTCGTTGTGGCTGCTAATGCAGATTTCCTCTGTGTTTCCATCTATCTGGTTGGGTTTAGGGGGGATTTGTTTGACTTTTGCTCACATATTGCTGCTACATGTACTTTAAAAAAAAATAATCTAAGACCTGGGAATATAAACTCGAAGATACCATCATGGCAATGCAAAAGTTATGTCATACTAATTTTGTACTGCAAAGTCAGTACATTAAAAGCAAATGCACTATTTCATCACAATGGTCAAGCTAACACAATTCAACAGCACCACTGTGTGTGGGAAAGCTACAATAGGGACTGGTCTGATCATTGGTTTGACCTTTAAAAGTGGATAATTTTTTAATGTGATTTTTCTTTTGCTTGATAAAAAAATAATTGTCTGGAAACTTCTGAGAAAAGTGGAACTCTTTGCAACAATTAAGACCATAAAAAAAATACTGAACAGGTATCCAAGCAAATGCCAGAAAATCTTTGCAATAAATTTTGCGATTGAGTCACAAACACTCTTAAAATTGGAGAAATTTCAGCTGACTGGAATCAAGTCTTCTATGAAATAAATGAATTGCCCCACGCAGTTGAGATTTTGTTTCTTGAGAACAATGCTTGGTTGCATTGAGAACAATGTTGGTTCCATTTGAACACAATGAAGTCTGCAAATGACCATAGGTTTGGCAAGTCCTTATACGCCCAGAAACAGATGTACAACTAATTTTAAAGATATGAATACTTTATATGGTTGCAGACAAATCCTGAGGGGATGGGTGGTGAATATCTTTTCCCCTCCTCAATGAAGTACATTTTTGTGCACCAATTTCTGATTATATTTATTGATATTTTGATCTGTGTAAAAATGAGGAGTTTTTTGCTAATATGATGGTTTTTAATGATTGTTGGGTTTTTAGCAGTGAGGTGACAGTCTCCCATTATCAGGAGGCCACAAAATTCTGGGGGGATTGTGCAGAGTTGTAGTAGATGAAAATGAAGGAAGACAACGACACGGTCATGGGTGGTGGGAGGAGTACTCCTGCCCAAGCCCTCCTTTATTGGGGTAGCAGGTCCACCGTGGTCGGGTGGGAGAGCAGGGGGAGGAGGGCCATGTCCAGAGCGATGGAACAGCAGGCACAATATAGCGCCGAGTGCCTGGGAGCACCCGGTTAAGCAGGGGAAGGGTTGACCAATAGGGTAAGAGGGAGAGGGCGGTGCAAGCATACATAAACCAATAGTAACAGAAGAGGGCAGGGTACAATTCAAATCATCCAATGATACAAGTAACAGTAGGGAAGAATCTGGAGGGATGGGCGGATCCAAGCCCAAGGTGCAGCCCAGAGCCCGCCCAGGCAAGGCCCAGGGGGTGCAGAGGGCATCACCTAGGAGGCAAAGGGCGGGCCCCAGCTCCCGCCCAGGCAAGGCCAAGACCAAGATGTTTAGCCAAGGACTGATTCCAGAAGAGCATCGCCTGGGAGGAAGAGAGGCGACCCACCACACAGAATGCTGGCAGATGTCAGCTTAATCACATCAACTGCTTCAAACACACGTGGGCAACAAATGGGAACGAGACAATCAACCCTGTTTAAACAACAACAGTGCTATCTCACATCCAGACCTTTCAGGATTCAAAGGATGGCTGCCCTGAGCAGTGAGCCTGTGCTTTGCCAGGTACATTTTGCAGAGCAAAGGCTAAAAGCTGTACCAATATATTCTCCCGTGAAGCTTTGCTTGAAGCTTTGGAAAATCCGAGCAGGGGGCACACCTGATCTGCTCTCTTCCCTGCAGACCATCCCTGTAGCTATCAGCAGAGCCCTGGTGCTGCACATGTAGCACAGCTGGCATCCTGCCACTTTTGGCTTCCAGCCTACAGATGGTCCCTTCATCCGACCCACTCTGGTGCTTCCCAAAATTTGGTTCTCATTCGAGCATTACAGCTCTCCTTTGTCTTCTCCTGCTTTGGGGGAGGTTAGCATAATGCTTAAAGAGAGCCAGAAGTATTTCAGTCTGTTCCTTCTCTCATGAGAGAGTGTAGAAAGAAAGGCATTTCTGCAACATCTTAAACTCAAATATAATCATGATGATTACAGGGTAGGTAACTCCATATTTTCTTACACAATCTCTCAGCAGGCAACAATTAACAGGTGATACCACAGATAGCTGAGCAGCACCTATATCACACCTCAATGGCTTCTATTTGCATAAATAATGTCACTACTAATTTTAATAAAATAATATGTGATCTCTATGTTTTAAGATGACATGGAGAGAGTAGGATCTCCTAGAGGATTCCCAGTTGCAATGGACCTCTGTCTTAGGTGAATTTCTCTGCAGCCCCCTGCCTTTTTGATTTGATGATAAGGAATGTCTGGACCAGTGCTTAAACCAAGAGCCAACTTTGCCTCTGGATAGCAAAAGCTAGCAGAGGCAAATCCCATCCTGTATTACCCTGAAATTAAAAAATCTATCACCCTTGTCTCCAAGCTTAGATCTGCATTCAAAAATGCTGCAAGTTTGGCATTTAGGGCTTCCTGTGCTGCATGCGACGACAAGCAATAAAGCATTCAACACACACAAAACTACGAAACTATACATGAGAAAGTTAACTCTTAGCTGTGTCAATGTTGCAGGACAGGAAGCAAAAGTAATTCTGACTGCATGGACTGTGACTCTGCTAGGAGAGAAGATGGGTTTTCCTGAGTATAATATCCGCATTTTAAGCAGACTGATGTTTTTCAGCTCCAGTGCCTTGGATGTAGATGAATTCACTTCCATACACGTATCAATAAGTGGTAATATTCTGCGAATGAGCACACATAGCAGGCTTTTTCAGAAGCCTTTGCAGATGTCTTTCTTGTATCTGTCTCTCTGATTTACTCCCTGCAGGTAAGAAGTGTGACAGTTCTCTGTGTAAGTGTGATTGGATTCTTCAGTCCTTGGCACAATCCCATCAACCTCTGATATCTCTTACATTTCAGGCAAGTCTTTGTTGCCTCACTTTCAGGCAGAGTCACTCAGCACAATCTTACAGTGTAGCCTGTTTGGATTTCTCTCACTTTTTCTCCTATTTCCCTCTTTAACAGGATTGAAGTCAAGATGTACACTGAAGCAGAGAATGGTTAATTCTAGTAATTCTGGCTGTCTTTAAGTCATGACAACTTTGCCAAGTTCCTCATCTTGTACACATGAAAAATCACTTTCAGCGTGAAGAATTTGTTTATATCTGCTGTAGATGCTTGATTTATTTGCTTTAATTACTATCTTCTAGTAAGGTGTTCCTTACTGACTTTGGTCTCAGCAGTAGGTGTGTCGCCAGAAGCAGCATTTGTATCTCCATCCTACTAATCTGTGGGTTGTTTTTTTTTTTGTTGTCCTGAGGGAATGGGAAAGGGAACAAGGTATAGCAAAACAAATGTCATTGCAGTTGCAAATATCAGGTTTGGTTTGGTTTTGTTGCTTATTTGAGTATCATTGTGTTACTGTCAAAACTGTGCACTGCACCATGTGTCCTCAGGACAATTGCTCAGGCCCCTCTGACCTTGTTGCAGCATTTCAGAAGTCTCTTTGGCTGTGTTTTCAACAACAACTTTCATTATGAGATTCTACCAGGCTTTATTTTTCTGATTTCCAGTCATATGTTGCTGCGATTGTGAGTCAAACGCTTGCAGGGCTTTTGCTGTGAAGCTATGAACAAGGTTGCTTTAAATAGCAAAGATTTTATTTGTTTTACGTCTTGGGTCTGCAGCTCACAGTCAGGTGGCTGTACAGGAGCAACTTTTGCATCACCAGAAGTAGTTCATGCCAAGCAGAGCTGCCTTTTCTTTCTGTTCCCTTCCCTTCTGGAGGGCAGGAGGTGTCACATAGATGGATTGGTGGCTCAGAGTGGCACTTGGTGGCTTGGTGTCATGTCACGACGGCATGAGAAGGCAGTCCCTGCATCAGTGTGGGAATCACAGGCACAGAATGGTTTGGAAGGGACCTTAAAGATCATCTTGTTCTACCCCTCTGCCATGGGCAGGGACACCTTCCACTAGACCAGGTTTCTCAGGGCCCCATCCAAGCTGGCCTTGAACACTTCCAGGGATGGGGGATCCACAACTTCTCTGGATAATCTATGCCAGTGTCTCACCACCCTCAGTTTCAAGAATTTCTTCCCAATGTCTAATACAAACCTACCCTCTTGCACTTTAAAACTATTAAGCCCTTGTATCATCACCCACCTCCCTGGGATCAGCGTTGGGCGGTCCTGGTGCTGCAGCAAAGGTGACATAGGGGCACAGGTGGTCACATCAGAGTGGTACATGGTGCCAGTTGATGATTTCATTCCTGCCCTGTAATCCACAGCAGGAATGCTGTGGGACATGGCTGCTCCTCATAGTTTGCTCCGAAGTACAAAACCTCAGCTGCTGGTGAGGATGTCCCTAAAGAAGTTTTATAGAAATTGGGAAAAGTTTACTGGGGAAATAGCATGGCATGCTTTTCCTGTTCTGCCAGTTCTAGAAATCAGCTTTTATATTTCATTGAGGGAAGAACAGATGTGCTGTTGGTTTGATCCAATAACTTTTTCATTTTTCTTATATTTTCATGCTGTTGGTACTTAGCCAGACCCTACTTTTTGGTGGAGTATTACAAATCTGCTTAATGCTTGTTGGACTTGCAAAGATGCCTCTTGAAAGTGGTACTACTGCTGAGCAGACAGGGAGGGGGGTTGCTTTAGGATTTGAGGGTGTTCTGTTCAGCTCTGACTGGTAGGTACAGGTGAATAAAGAGGTGAATAAAACTCCTGAAAGGAACACACAGAATTTGAAAATGTGGTTACTGGTGTGAGATATAAAAAGCACAATGAGAAGCTTTTCTGAAAGTATTGCTAAGAAGACTGAAATCAGCAACCCTGCAAGGTTCATGAGAGCCTTATTTAGTGAGATTAACAGCCCCATTTCCTGTCCAAATAGGTTCAGATAAATTCATATGACTACTGAGTAATTATGCACTGCTTATCTGACTGAACTTCCAGTCCTAAAGATTCAGCATTTCTGTAAGGTTTGCTCAGCTATGGAAACCTTTAGTGAGACATTTTAATTGCAAGAGCACAGGAAACATCAGCTGATAAAATCTGACATTACCATGTCTCTAGTACCACATAAATCCTTTTTTCCTGGGGCTCCAGTTCTTAACACTTTCTCCCTACTAGGAGATTGATCTTATTCTTGTATTTAAAACAGGGACTATTAATGAGGTATTATGGAATGGTAGTTTAGGATCACTGATGCACATGGTCTTACTCTGTTACAGTGAGAAAATGACATTATGCATATTTGTAATAATGTTGAACAGCTGTAGTTTCATGCCTGCGACAGAAAGCATGGGATAAATAATGCTCTGTCCAAAGTTAAGCACACGAAATTCTGTTTTAATTAAGGCAAATATCATGCCCCTGTTTAGTGCAATCAAACGTATTACCATTAATAAATTACTTCAATTTTCTTTCAGATTTCTACCACTTGTGGGCAATATTATCTTTTAATATGTTGCTATCTTGGAAGTCTTTCCATTCTTAGTGTAGTCTGAAATTTGTACAATAATTTGCTGTCTATTGAATCTGTAAGTGTCATGACATTAAAATGCAGGCAAAATTTAACTGTCATGTTCCTTTTCACTTTTTTTTCCCCATCAGTTCTGTACCTGGCATTGATACCTATTCAGAGCTTTGAAGCATCCATTTCCCTCTGTATGTAGTTAAATAGCTCTTGATTCATTAGCTAAGGTGTTAATTAGGACTTGCATATCTGCAAGCCCATAATATCTGGCAAAGAGAAAATGTGGATATTTAAGTGCTGCTACACCCGAGCTATGCTTGAGTCTTTCTGCTCTCTCTCCTGGGCTGCGTTCTTTAATTCCATTTGGTTCTTGCTGTCTTCCTCCACCAGCTTTTCCAAGTCTTACTCATTTCTTTCCAAATACCCTTGCCATCTTCTTGCTCACCTTTGTGGCCCACCTTAAAGCTGCTTGTGGAAAGTGCAGCTCTGCCACCTGCCAGAATACAGAGGCCTGCCTGCTTTGTGCAAGGACAGCAAAGGTGGGCAAGAATCCATGTGGAGGAACCATCCATATGGAGGAATCATCTACAGGTGAAATCAAAGTTGCAGGAGACCTTGAATCTGGAAACCAGTTGTAAAACACCCATTAAGATCACTGAGACCCAGGAACACTTGGTCTCACTGGTACACCAGAGCCTATATATGTCTGTAACTTTAGGTATAGGGTTCATTTTATTAATATAAAAATGCCAGTATTTTTTGCATTGAGATTATATTGATGATTATGTCATCCAAAGTACATTTCATCTGTTATTTAAGATTAATATATGTATTAGGGTAGGAGCTGGATCACCCTGTATGGATTTACAGTATTTCAAAGCAGAAGAGAGGAATTTCTTGAAACACGATGGCTTCTAACATAAAACATAACATAAAAGTTTCCATATTCAAGAAAGCTATAAGGTGTACGCTTCATCCTAAATGATGAAATGGGGCATAGGCACACATCTGGAGCTGAGCAATGCCTCAGCACTGTTACAGAAATAGGCACTGCAGGAAGCAGGGTATTCAAAATTGTGGGTTCAGTGTTTTGGGCTTCCAATATTAAATGCTGAAACTGCATGGTAAGAAGTGTTCTCCTGGAGATGCAGTGGGAGAGGTAAGGTTTGACATCTCATAAACCCTTAGGTCATTCAGGATCCAAACTCAGCACAAGCTGGGAGACACTACTACATTCAAAGGTAAAACACAACAGATGAGTTGATGGAATCACGGTGCTCCAGAGAAGAAAATTTCTCCCCAGACCCTGCCAAGCAGCCTGCAGTTGCAGGAGCTGCTGTCTTGTATGGGAAGCAAAATTGACTCCTTCTCTTGCGTAAGAGGGAGATAGGGCTTCCCTCATTCATGCTGTGAAGCAAATTGACTGTTAGTGTGGTCTGCATCTTATTTTTTGTGGGTAGATGCTGCTCCAGACCCAGAATTTTGTAGAAGGACTTGGCAAGTGTGCGTCCTTAATCATTTACTGTGAGGGAGCAGCTTACTGCTTGTAGCTCATCACTAGGAAAAGAGAAGGGATTTGTCCAGAGTTGCTGGAGATGAACAGCTGACTGTCCAGGTGGTGGTCTGTGCCAAGGCGTGGCAGTGTGACATACTGCTGCACCAGGGGGCACACACCATACATACCAAAGAATGTGGTGATGGGGGAACGTCGTTTCCTCCTTATAGCCCAAGTAAGTGTGTAGGTACCAGACTTCATGTTTATCTTGCTCTGCTGCTAGTCTGTCGGATTTTTCCTCTTTGGACTGCCTTGAAGGTTGATAATGTCAAAATAGTGGTGCAAGAGGGAGAGAAGCAGCCTCAGTTATAAGTGGTGAAAGAGTTTAATGGTGAGAGAGTCACGGCCAGTTCTGTGAGCTGCTGGGAGACAGTTGTGCCAGATTCATGCGAAGCTTGTGGGAGCTGTCATTGTGGCACACCTTCCCAGATGCTTCAGTCTCCAGTGCTGTCACCACTTGTCCCCCACACCCCATAAAATCTGATAAACTGGATCAATACAAGCTTTGGTTTAGGCAGCTTATTGGATTCGGCATAGCAGAGGAAAAGTGATGGAGCCAGAACACAGTTGCTCTTCAGGGCATTTGCAGTATCACAGGCATCTGGCTGTCACATCAGCTGCATCTGTTGAGCTGACGTGAGAGCAACGTGAACACCGAACGTGCAGGAGTGTGCTGGTGGGAGGACAGAGAGCGTGGGGATGCAGTGAGGCCAGTGTGTAAGTCTGTATGTCACTCTTGCACAGATCTGCAGAAATTAGGAGCTAGAGTTGCTGGCTGTGGCATGGAAAATAATTCACACACATTAAAATTCTTCACCCAGTGTGTGATATAAGGCAGCCTGTAGTCTTGCTGTGAGGTCTGTGGCCAGTACACTGTGGCGTCACGAAGATTTCAAAATATCTCTTGACATTAAGCTTTATGGAATTTTCTTTGCTTTCATATATTGAAACATAGTATCATGATCTTAGTTGCACACCACAAGAGCCATTTATTTGCTAGTTTTTGGGGGTTTTTTTCTTAGAAAATGTTGATATTCTGTTTCTGGAGTGATGAAAACAATTTCTGGCTTTGCTTTTGCAAACTGAATATTCTTTTTCAGAATCTGCTGGATTACTATTAAGCCAATAACTGCATATGATAATAACCACAGAAATTAATAACAGTAGTATATAAATGGTACAGTTTTAGAATATGTCCGGAAGCTTTTTGTCAGTATGTCTAATGTTCTTACTTGGGTGATTGCTATTTTGCCTTCAAATAAAAGTAAAAGTAAGATACGATGAGAGTCATGATTTGTCATTCCAACTGGAATTAGTCATTGGTCATCAAGAAGCTTATCCAATTTTCTGTTTCTAAAGAGTTAACTTTATTTTATTGATATGTAAGGATAGTTTCCAACTCTACAATATGCTTTGAGAATTTCTGAAGCTTTGTTTGAACAGAATTCATCTTACCCGACTTCAGGCACTCTGGCAGTCAAGTGTCTAGCCTAGCCCAGTCACCCAGGCTGTTCTGTCAACAGTGGACAAAGGTGTGTTACCAGAAGTTGCCCACTCTGCTCATCTCAGACCTCTTTTGTATGAGGGCTCAGATCACTGTCAGAGTGCCTGTCTCTCCCCACAGACTCAGATTTGGGCAAGTTTCAGGAGACATGTAAGTCTGACACCTTAGCTGAAGCAGTCCCTGTAGTCCCTGGACAAGCTCTGTGTCCCAGATTCAGCAGTGGTTCTGGCTGTTGTGATCCCATGGCTCTGGCAGGTTGGTTTTTGTGACATGTGGCTCAGGCATGGAAATGAAACAAAATAAAGTCACTTTAGAGCAGCTACTCAGAAGGTAGCCCTGAACAGGGGGGCAGAGTGGGTATGGAGGGAGATAAATTCGCAGCTCTGCTGGCAATCCCCTGGGAAGTTAAGCCTCAAGATTTGTTGTGAATGACTTGGAAGTGCTCAAAACCAGGTTGGATGGGTCTCTGAGCAATTTGGTTAAGTGGAAGGTGTCCCTGTCCATGGCCTGGCGGTTTGGAGCTATCTGGTCTTTAAGGTCTCTTCCAACACAAACCATTGTGTGAATCTGTAATTCACACATTTACTAGGTATGATGTCTGAGCCTGTGGCACTGATTCGGTGCTTTTGGTTGTCCCAAACCGTCTTGCTTTCTTGGCTTTATGTCCGGCAGCACTATTGCTACGGAGCTCAAGCTTGGGGCCCCTCCGGCGCCACAGGAGTGGGGACGCCTCGCTCCCCAGAGCTGCCCTTTCCCGGGGAGCTCGGGCACCGGGCAGCACGGCAGCTCCACAGGCACGTCCAGGCTCCCGCGGCCAGCCCGGGACGCTCGTGGAAGGATGCAGAGCCCGGGAGCAGATCCCGGGGGCAGCCCGTGGGTGCGGCGGGGGCGGTGCGGAGGCTGCGGCGGGGCCGCGGCAGCGCCCGCCCCCTCGGTGCCGCCCGGCCCCGCCCGGCCGCGGCCACCGTGCCCCTCCCGGGACAGGGCAGGCGGAACGGGGCGGGGGGGACCGGAGCCGGCGAGGCGTGATCGCCCGAGGCCCCTCCTGCCTGCCGGGGAAGCCTTAAAACACCCCGGCGAGGCGCGGAGCCCCGCACTCGGGAGCCCCGACGCACGGGCAGCCGCGCCGCGCCGAGCCGGGAGCCGCTCCGCTGCAGCCGCCGCCGTGAGTGCCGCGACGGCACGGGCACCGGGATGGGGACGGGGACGGGGATGGGGATGGGGACGGGGATGGGGATGGGGGCGGGGACGGGAGGCTGTCCGGGCCGGTCAGGGGCTGCGCTGGGGCGGCCGCGCTGCTGCCGCCGTCGGGGCAGGTGCTGACGGCCGCTTTCGTCCATCCCGCCCCGCCGTGCAGATGCAGGGTACCGTGAGGCTGTGGGTGTCGGTGCTGACTTTCGCCCTGTCGCTGCTGGTCTGCCTGGGGACGCTGGCAGAGGCGTACCCCTCCAAACCGGACAGTCCCGGCGAGGATGCTCCCGCAGAGGACATGGCCAGATACTACTCGGCGCTGAGGCACTACATCAACCTCATCACCAGGCAGAGGTAGGCAGAGCGGGACGGCAGACATCCCCGTGTCCCACTCCCCGGGCTGATATTTTCCTTGGCGACGCTTAGGGAAAAAGTGGGGTGTCCCTCGCACTGGGTGCCTCTCCTTGCTTTCCCCAAGGACACGGAGAAAGACCTAGTGCACAGATTCCTTTTAGAGAGCAGCGCCCGTGAAACCCTGAGTTGCAGATGGGTCCAGGGCTGAATTTCCACCATACAAGCTGGCAGAAGGGGCAGGGGTGTCAGTGCTGCCTCTGCTCTCTCAGCCTCTTCTAGCTCTGGCACAGGAAGATGAACCACAGGGCAGCGTGCACAGAAAACCCCCAAAAGGGAAAGGTAACTAACCTGGGAGCTGCAGAGAGTTAGACAGGGCAGTAGGAGCAGTTTCCCACTCCTCTTGCTGCCACCAACTCCAGTGAAGATTTCGGTGGGAAAAAGTGCCCACTGTGGAGATGTAGGAGTCCAGCTGCTTTGCAGTTTGCCAGCTACTTCATGCAGCTGTAAGTACCAAAAACCCCACTAGTCCTAACAAAAGCCTCTCTCAAGATCAAGAACTCAAGCCCAATCTGAAAGAGAAAAGAGTGTGAACCCAAGCCTACCTGTCTCTAAACTGGATTTCTGGGATTGGCTGTGATTGTTAGAGGTAAAGGTTCAGTCGGAAAAACAAGGGAAATTTATTATAAAAAAAATCATCTTGTTTGATAAAAAATCATCTGTCCAGTTAGCCTGTGTGATTGATAGAAGTCTCCCCTGAGGTTCCACAACAGTGTGTGACCCAGAAGAGCTTTGACATATTTATCTATTTGTTTAATGTCAAAATCAGATGAGAGGTTTAAAATTAGACTTTCATTTGTCCCTCTAGAAGTCTGAAGAATTAAATTAGAAGGGTGGCTATCGTGTAACTGAGAGCTTTCCCACAAAGCCCATGACATTGTCTGCCAGTGCACTAATAGGATAAGACAGATGAAGGGGCTGACAGAAATATAGTTCTTCAGTCCTGATCTTTTAAAGCAATATTCTCAACAGGTTCATGTGTAAGGTATGCTTCTGTGTGACAGTCTGTGCTCAAATAATGTTTTATCTAGATTACTGTTAAAATAATCCAATCCTCAAGTTCTGCCTCTGCTGCCCTTTTCTCTTGCATGTGGTGGGATCTCCAGGCCGATGTCTCATCCCTTCTTTTCTTTCTTTCATCTCCCATTTCAAAGGTGGCTCCTATCCAAAGCCAGGTCATATTTAGAAACAAAAAACCCCAAATCCAAACCCAACCAAAAGACCCCCCCTTTCTCTATTCAGCCTCCACTTCTGCTGTGTGCCCTGTGTGCTTGCTTTAATGACTGTGTAGTTTTTTTTCCCGATTTTATGGGTTATAAGTACACAGCTCGGAGACTGAAACTAGTTTCATTCTTTTGTGTGTCTTTGGGGTCTGAAATGAACAGAAATAGTTGTTGTTGCTGATGGATAAAATTTAAATTCTTTGCTTTAGATTTTAATGAGATTTCCTACCCACCCTTGTATTTAAAGGAACAGACTTGACCTGGAAGTGCAGGAAAGTTGGCAGAAAAAAGCACTCAATGACAACTTCATGATACACATTTAAAAGTTGACTGCACAGGTTAACTAAAAACCCAAAAAGGTGTGCTGTATCCACTGCGTGGTGAATTAACAGTCCAGAAATAAAGCAATTGCTGCCTCCATTTGGAACGCTTAACAGAGCTCCTGGAGGTTTCCTGTTTCGGCAGTGACGCAATCACTTGCAAAATGAATCAATAACTTTTGAAGCACTTTGGACCGCTCTAAGGATGATTGCTTGGTCTATTTCAGCAGATGTGCTCAGAGTTTTCTCTCTTCCTACAGATTTTTATCTCTGCCTTTTGTGCACAGTACTGATTGGGAGCCCTGTGGCAGGGAGGGGATGAGGTCCAGGGGCTCACCCTGCTCCTCCTGAGGGTGGGTGAGCAACTGTGCTCAGCATCTCACCAGACCTGGTGCCTGTAGCTGGTGAGGTGAAGCAATAAGAACATGTTGGCAAAAGAGATGAGATCAATGCTTTTTTCTCATCAGGTTTGTCTGTCCTGTCTTGTTTGATGTTTTGTTTTGTTTATGAATACCTGCCCCTGGCTCATATTTCTGCCTTCTGCGTCTGGCCTGACTCAGGCATTTGAGTGCCATTTCTCTCTGAGCTACTGTGACCCACAGGGTCTTCGCCTGAGCACCACAAAGCTTCGTCCTTCCAGACCATCTTTCTCTGCTTGTCTGTAGACCTTGTCCATCTGGCTGCTTTGCTCCCTCTCTCCTTTGAAATACTTCTCCTTCAGATCCATCTCAGTTAGCTTTAGACACCAGTGCCTGCCAGCTTTATACCCCTTTGAGGTTACCCGAGGTAAATGTGTACTTGTGCGGTGCAGGTCATGAGACCTATTTCAGTCTCCTTGTTTCTGACGAGATCCCTCATTCCTTATGTGCCAGGTCTTTATAACTTAAAAGAGAGCCCAGCACAGATGCAGACTCCTGCTCTACAGAGTCTGTGTGTCCTTGGATTAGTTCCACCTTTGTCTCCCAAACTGTCCTGTGGTCCTTGCCTCATACCTCTCTACCACAGGGGGCTTTTCTCAGAGCCCATCTTTACCTGAATCACTCCTCCTGCTACTCGCTGCTACCTGTGCTCCCTCTTGCTAACAAGCCACCTTCTTTCCTTGTCACCTGCAGCTTGTTCATGAATCTGTGGCTTTTCTGTGCTGCAGCAAAACAGTCAGGCCATTCCTGCTGCAAATGGCTTGAATCATAGGCAGGGCAGAGAATATATTAAAGCGTGCCTGACTTGGGCAGTGCTGCTGCTCCTGCTTCATGTCAACACCCGTTAATGGGGAAGGCAGCAGATCTCCAGGGCTTTGTTTTTTTGACAGTTTTCTGAATAAGACCTGTGGATGCTTTCAAGGTGACTCAGCTACTGTTGCCAGCCTCGGACATAGATGGGATTTGACTCCAAACACCCAAATTTCCGTAGGAAACTTTGAGATTTTGCTGAGTCTGAGATAATATGTCCCAAATCAAAGTAAATCTCTTTGAATTCAGCTGGAGATGTGGGTGATCAGCATGCCCCAAAGTAGGCCTTGATGTCTCAAATGGAGTACGAAAACTAAACGGGTATTTTCACCTGGCTTGGAGTCATGGTATTTCTAAGTCTTATAAAACAGCCATGATTTTTGATAAAAGTGAATTTTGGAGCTGGGCAGGATAGACAAGGAGCAAAGCGTGAAGCAGCTGGAGCAAAGATCTCTCAAGGCACTTGCATCAGGAAAAAGAGATTGACTTTGGCCGTGGTCCCTATTTAATAAGTTGGCAGCGTAGGTGCTTCCCAGGGCAGAATGACAGAGTGGACAGGAGACTGTCACAGGGAGAATGGGTGTTCTTTGGGCAGCCCAGCTGGCTGCAGTCAGTGAACTCCTTGTGTGCACCTTTGCAGCGTGAGGACACGGCGGGTCCATCCAGCACGGGTGTGCTGTGGCACGGTGTAGCCAAGACACTGAAGGGACTCCTATAAAATGTATCTCCCCAACACAGTCATCTTCATTATTTCTGTGCATCTCTGCACTCTGGGTGGTTGCTACCCATTTCTTATTCAAGCAAAACTTCCTGAGAGATTAGTGGGAGTTTTGTCCAAGTGTGAGCTGCTAGAGCAAATTTTCGTTTGTTAAATCAGTTTCTTTAACATAACAGAAAATTAGATTCCTCCTCAGTTGAAGTCCAGGTCACATCCATATTAATCAGAGTAGAGAACTATAAAGAAAGCAATCCCTTTGTGGTGATGGAGTGCAAGGTATTTGATTCAGCATCACGCCTGATTGCACTATTGTAATAGCATTTTACTATGTCTGGCTGGTTCTTTTCAAATACCTGCTTTCAGTCAGCTTAGATTAAGAAATTTAACTTTCTGAAGCAGATGCTTTGTCTTTCTGGAGCACAGGTGATATACTAAAATGATTAAAGCAATGTAAAATTACAAAGATCTGAATAAAAGGATTGAAAAGAGAGATATGCTTCCACTTTTAAGGAAGTGTCGAGGGTTTTGTGCAATCAGCAGTTAAAACTGTTAGCTTTTTAAATGTGGTTTGGGAAGGTTTAGGGTTGGTTTTTTTTTCCCAAATCTAAACCACTGGAATGACTGGGATCACTGGAGAAACATCTTGATAGCAATGGGCAAAATGTAAGTCCTTAACTACACCTCTGATTTTTCTGGAATCAGAATTCCACTCAAGCAGCATTCACAAAGCTGCTAATGTACTTCGTGATTCAGAATGAAATTGCATACACAAGTTAAACTGTGGTCTTAATCCTTTCCAACCAAGGGAGCGTTTGCTCATAGTTATCACTCTGAGGCTAATGAATCCTTATAGTGATGAAATGTCTGTCAAGCAGGCTGCTCATTGCCGCTTCTGTTTTCCCAGCAAAAGAGATTGAATTCCTCCCCAAGTAGCGGAAATTGCAGCACTTTTAACGGTTGGGTGATGTACAGTATTCGGAATAAAAAAAACCCCAAGGCAAATAGAAAGCCAGCTGCTGTGTTAATATAGGACAGAGGTAGCCCATGATATCCCGTCTGGCTGAAGAAGAGCTCTGAATGAGCAAGTTTCAGCCCCATAGACACATAGTTCAAGGCGATTACCTTGGGATAGCTCAGTGTTTACAACCTAATGTGCTATGTGTTGTGCAGCCCCAAATGTACTGGCTATCTTAAATCTTGCACAATTTCTGATGAAGGATAAGAACCATCTAAACCAATGACAAAGTGAATGGGATGAAGGAACTGGGTTTGTATGAATTATGTGCTTGGAGGTCACATCATACCCAGCTTCTTCCCTCTTCTTCCATGTTCACATCAGTAAGATGCAAGGTCCTAGAGCATCCAGGAACAGCCATCAAATTGAGACGTATTCAGAGTTTCTCAGTACTACAATGTAAAACGATTATGGAAAATGTAGAAAAATATGGAAATAAAATACGAATGAACATTTTCTCACATGGCTAAGCCAAATTAAAATACTTGCTGGAAAGTAGTATTTATGTCTGCTCTATTATTTTTTTTCTGAAAAAAAAATCGCTGATGGTTCTCTGCTCAGTTTTCATTTGTAAAAGATGTCATATACAACTTAAATTTTATAAGTTAAATTTTATAACTTTTGATAACTTACTTTTTTTTCCTTAGATATGGAAAGAGATCAAGCCCAGATACACTGATCTCAGACCTCTTGTTGAGGGAAAGCACAGAAAACATTCCTAGATCCAGGTATGTATGAAGAGCTCATTTGCATTTCACAGTCTCATTTGTTATCAATAAATATGTTTCATAGGGAGTAAACGTGCCACCAACAGCTGGTTAATCATGCCCTTAAAAAAAAAGTCATTAATTCCTTTTTTTTAAGAGATAGCACTATCTATGAATGCAGAAAGTGTCTTACCAGGTATGATATAGCCCAAACTCCTCATTTCCTGATTTTGGGGGCAGGCCATACCTGTCATTCAGAGTAAGGGTAACATTCCCACAACAGATGCCCCATTTTGGGCATTTTTACACAGAATTGTATGCCAATGTCTGATGATGATTCCTTAATAATAGAGCCCAAAAGATGGCATATTGCTATTCATTTGCTGCTCACACAGGTTTAAATTTTTCCTCTAAAGATGTGTAAGTGGTAAATGTGCACCTACATTAACTCATACACAAATGCACAGCTATGACTTGTCTTTAAAATGCAATATTTCACATTGGTTTTTTATCTAATATTTTGCAAAGGGAAAAATGGCCTTTATTTCCATTCGGACTGGGTTTAAAGTAACAGTGGTGTTTCAAATGTACATAATGTATTTATCTAGTTAAGTGATGACACTCTAGCTATAACGTAAGATACCGTAGTAGTGACTGCAATTTAGGCAGCTGAAAAGTTGATATGTTGGAAAGGTAAGATGCAAGGGGAGTTTTGGCTCATGAAGGAAAATACTGGTTTTAATTTTACTCACAATCAAGCATGAATGAGCTCAGTTTAAGCCTTTACTTATTGTCTGAAGTTTGCTGACAATACTTCTACTGCAGAAATAAATCTTTTATGCAGTTGTCTTCTCCTGAGTCTATAAGCAAGTGCTCTGCAAAGGCTGAACTAGACTAGTTAAGTACTTAAACATAACAGCATTGAGTTTAGGGCTTGATTGTGACTCTGAAAGGTGACCCAGAATTCCTACTGCCATCCAGGGAGGTTGTCCATGAGCCTTGCTGTTCTGTGCGTAGGGAGGCCATTGTCTTGTGGTTTGATGACTAACCACAGCTGTGGGGATGCAATTTTCTCTGCAGATGCTTATCTAAAAAACTGCATGGAGTACAGTGAAATGCATTAGACTATTTTGTGTTTGGTAATGACAAGGCAGGGCCCTCACATAATGGGAAATTTCCACTGCCTTGAATTAGAGGCAGCACACAGGGTAGTTAGTACTCATACTCTCTAATATATCCCACTATTAGTCTAATACTCTCTGTAATTTTCGCCCCTTCATCACAAAACTTTATGATTATTATTATTGTCTCAATAATGCTATTTATAACACACCAGGGAGCAAAAATTCATGGGCAAAATAACCAACCAGTCTGCAGTTAAGATCAAGAATTGATGAGAAGCAGATTTTTATTTCATACCCCCTGTAACAGCACTTTAAACTGAGTATGGTATTTTTCACTCATCGCTGACAATTATGGGAGTACTGGGAATAACAATGCCTAGTTTCCTATGGATATATTTTCTAGGATAAAACCCTGCATGGATTCTGAACCCCACTCCAACTTTTTCCTCCATGTGAGGACATAATTAAATTTTCTTTCTATCCAGTCCTGTGTTTCATGGCACATGAGGAGCTACATATCTCCAAAATAGGTGTACCTCACCCTGACTTGGTTGAGATCGTCCAAAGGGTGTGAAAGCTGGGGGGGGAGATTAGGAGAGGCTCACAGGGTTGGACAGCTGGACACACAGCACAGCTCCTTAAGCCTTCCTCCTGGAGGAAGCTGGGCTGAATGAATGAATGAATGAAAGGCAGGCTGCTATTTTTCTGAACTTAAATTAAGTAAATGTTTTCTAAATAGTTACACACAGAGCTAGTTATGGAGCAGATGTAATTTGCACTCAGTGGGTCAGTGGCAGAGAGAAATACTTCATGAGTTCTTGGGAACTGAATTTTGTAACTAAACACTGAGATAATAATAAATAACTTAATTGTATTCAGCTTGACCGGCCTGGTTTGACATTCGCTTTTGCTGAAGGGAAATCCCAAAGGATTTTGTAGTCTGGGTGTATGTCTGACCATGTGAAGAAACTTTAGAGAGATTCTTATAGAAACTAATTACAAAATAAGAAGTTAAAGATTAAAAAAAGGAGGTACCTTGACCCGAGTACAGGTAAGTTCTTATGACAGAAACGTGTGATATGGCGTATTTCTGATTTTGTCCATCTTGTGATGAGAAAATGTTTAATACTCAGTAATAGGATGTATCTCTCCTGATACTGCCTCTTTAAAAATGAGGTATCTAGTATGAGGTACTTGTCTACATTGCCTTTGCGTCCCTCAGTCAGAGAACTCCAGAATGAGCTTTCCTTCCTGAAATGAGCAGGGTCTCAATTGCCTTCTTAAGGTGTCAGTGTCTCTCCAGTGACTGTGGAGGCAGACTAGATATTTAATCAAGACTTGATGTGCAAGTTTTAAATGGGAAAAAGTATAGCAAATGCATTTCCCCTGATCTTTTTCCATATTCTCCCACTTAACTTTCTTCCAGTGTAGACAAAAGAGCTGTTTGCAAGCAGAGGATCTCTGGATAAAATCCTGCCCTCAGCACTCATTTCAAATGCTTGATATTGAGCAGTGGAATACCACAATAATTAGGTTAATTATTCCAGAATAATTATGTTAGGATGGTGGCTTTGAACTTGGGTTTTGTTTGAAGGTGCTTACGGCATGATGCAATTTTGTTTAGCACAGTGAGTTCTCTTTGGAAGTTGTTTACTCCTCAGTTAGAGTGAAAAATATATCTTTAAGAAATTCATATTTCAACATATAGTTTTCTGGCTTAATTTCACTAAGTGCTATTTGATGGTATAAAGCTGCTTTGTAGTGAGTCTCAACCACGGCATCAGGGTAGAAGGATATAGGGGCAAGTTCTGGTACCAAAGTACAGATTTTTGGCAATCCATAGTGCCTCTGTTTTTGTTGGAGTCACATATACAATCTTCAACTGCAAATATGCCTATATATTCCTCCTTGCTTCTATTAATGAAAATTTTAGGCAGTTTAAACATGGAATTTTTTTCAGAGGGGGTTTAAATATGTGTTTAATGTGGGTTTTTTATTCATAATATGTGTTGCAGGTTTGAAGACCCTTCGATGTGGTGATGGGATTTTCAGCACACCTTCAAAACTTTTCCTAGTTTTCAGTTCATACTCCACACCTCTGAAGCAAATCATAGCATCATCCCCAGTGCATGCAGCCATTGTACCGAATTCTGTAGAGTTTCTCCTTCATCATATTTGTATATATACCTTTATTTAAATAAATTATTTGTGCATTCCAAAATATAAGATACTAAATGAGAACAAACAATCATGTCATTGGTATAACAAAGCATTGTTTTAAACTATTAAAACTGAATTATAACTTCCCTGTAGTGTGAAGTAGTGTGGACAGCAATGGTGTCAAGTTATTACAGTAATTACTGTGCAAAGTAAGATAAAGGCATCATTTATTGTGACCTCAAACTCAGCTCAAAACTGTTTAAAATAATTTAGCACAGACTGCATAACTTAGGAAAATAGTGTTCTGAGAGGTGATTTTTCAGAATGGCCATACAAAAAACTTATTTAGTGCTTACACTGACAAATGTAATAAAATTAATGGCATTTTTGAAATGCAAGGGAATAAGTCACTGCTTAATTCTGCTAACTCCTTGAAACTTTGATGCTTGGCTGTAATCCTGAACTAGTAATTTTAAATGAAACAGATATAACATCTTTGTTTTGGCAATATGCAAAATGGCAGAAAATAATTTCTAAAGTAACTCATAAACCAAAACAAAACTACAATTATTTGTGCCAGGAAAGAGACATTTACCATTGCCTAAGGCCTTGTAAAGGAGCACACTGATAAATCCCAACACTTGGGGTACTTGCACTCCAAGCCTCTCTCATTTGGAGTTATTAATGGTTCTGTTTGTACCATAAGGAAGTCCACAGAACAGGGACAAAGCGAACTCTTTCCAGAGAGTTTTTTTTAAATTTTATAAGTTTACTCACTAGCCTGAGGGGGGTGGGGTCTTAGACACACTTGAAGTTTTTACTCAGAGTAGTATAATATAATAATGGCAGCACGTTACCCTTGTTCTTAAGAGGTTTTAGTTCATAGATGTGTGTCTTGCAGCATGGTCAGGACCCAGACTGTGCATGACACAAATGGCTCCTCATACACCACTTCTTTTCTTTAGACACCGTGACTAAACGCTGCATAATAAAGCACATAAAGAAGTTCCAAATTGGAAAAGAATCAGTGTGAAGGTTTAATGGGTTTACATCTCCTTCCCACTTTTCAAATGCTTCCACATGGCTGGTGCCCCCAGGAGAGATGCGTCAGCACAGCTGAGTTCCAGGTTTCTATAAAAGAGTTTGCAAAGCGTTACCAGCTTACCAAGACTGGCCAGCTTTTGTGGTCACAATGTCTTCAGTGAAGCACAACATAGTTTTTTCCTTGTCATAAAACACTCCGGTGTCATTGGAATTGGCAAACTTAGCTTTCCACAGCAATACTATAATTTACGGACTTGGTGAGGGTTCCATAGTGCTACACATGGAATTGTGAAGATTAAGAGCATCTAGAATCACAAAAAGGATTGGGGCTTCTGGGGTAAACTGTTGCCACCCACGACATTAGGCAATCATGCTCGGAGGGACTCCAGGATGGCCTCCAGGATGGCCTCTCCAGGATGGCCACTCCAGGATGGCCACCAGTTGCTGGAGCAAGCAGGAGTCTGTCAGCCTCAGGCCTCTGCTGAGGCAGAGTACACATAGAGTACTCTGCTTTGAGTAATTATTAAAATGAAAATTGGAAATTATCGAGATATATGATATCTTTAATTCCTGCTAATTTTTAGTATCTCTATATACTAATGACCATGCAAATTGTAGTATCAGTAATGATAAAAATGATAAACTAATGTTGCTTATACTATCATTGCAAATGTTCCTTAGTGGAGAAAGAAGAGAGTTAAAAGAGAGTTAGCGCATGCTAAACACTTGTGCTGAATTGTTCCACTCAATTGCCTGAGTTTTCCTGAACTTCAAGAATACCCCCCTGTATAGAAAAGCTATTACCTCATGAGCTGTCACAGACAAGGCAAAGCACTCACACCATATTTATCTATCCACTCTGTGCTATTATTTTTTTCTAAAATCTTCCTCTGTTCTCTGGGGCAGACACAATATTGCCATAGAATTCCAGTGTGCTTAGTGCTTAGCTTCCTTGTGTACTTCATATACCACTCTTGACAGGCCAGGACACTGAAAATAGCTCTCCAAATCACAGGATAAACTTTAAAAATGAGCTGTGAAATGAAGATAAATACTGGTTTTGTTTGGCCTGGCTTCTGCATTTTGACTGCAGGGTTAAGTTTTTCATCTTGTTGTCTCTAACCATGAGAAACAGAGCCTTGTTTCTAAAGCAGAGGCTGAAATTTATGTTAGAGCCTGAGAAAGTGCCAGGAAAAACAAGAAGTAAGAACCATAAAAGCAGACAAAAATATTTCCTCCTTTATTTATTGTGGGTTTGAAATCATGAGAAATGTACATAAATAGGTGTCAAACATTTAAAAGACAGTCCACCTTTACCTTTGGCAATTTCTGTAAAATACATCACAGTTATGCCTGACTTTGATTTAACCAAAGAGGAGATACAGATGATGCCACCTATCTTCTCTTCCAGGACAGGAAATTATCTTTTTCTCTCTCCATCCCTACACGCCTAGCCTACTGTACTGCTTTCAGCCCTGAAATTCTCTGTGCCAAAAGACCCTCCATCATGGTACCCCTGTGTGGGCAGTGCTGCCCAAACCCATGGAACTGTGTTGGGGTGAGCTGGGATTTACCTGGCAAATAAATACCAAGTTTCAGGTGCAGCATCAGTGTTTTCCACAGTGGTTTGTGCCACCTTCTAGTGCCCTGCTGGCTCCTCACCTTGGTGTTCAGGGTGAGGCACCCAGGAGCACGCAGCACACGTGGGAGGAGTATTTTTAAGCTGAACTGACCATTGCTCTGTGTTTCCCATGGGATTACATGTCTTGCCTAGCCACATGACCTTCAGGAGTGCAAATCCAGCACTGGATCTTTTTTCCCATTGCCACCCTTGTGTTATCACCTGATGACCATTAGCCACTAAAAGTCAACAAACATTTAAAAACAAAATTCAGCAGAATCAATCACAAATCATAGAGTACCATGTCAGATGGGAAACTTCACGGATCATCTGATCCAACCTTGCTTTGCAAAGCATGGTATAGACAAGGTGGTCCAGCAGCCTGTACAGCTGAATCTCATAAATGTCCAACATTGGGGAATCCCCCACTTCCCTGCAGAGATTCTTCTCATTGTGAAAAATGATTGTTGTGAAAATTGCTCCTCTTGTGTCCAATCGCAATCTCCCCAAGAGTAACTCGTACCCATTACCCCTCATCTTTCTCTTGTGACTCCTTATGAAAAGGGAGTCTCCATCTTCTTAGTAGCCACACTTGAAGTATTGGAACTTAGTGATGAGGTCCTCCAAAGCTGCCTTGTCTCAAGGGCGAACCAACCCTTTTGTCTCAGCCTTTCCTCATATGGCACACTGCCCAGCCCTTTGATCATCTTTGTGGCCCTTCTCTGGACCTCTCCAGCCTGGGCACATCTTTTCTTGTACAGCAAGGACCAAAAATGAACACAGTATTCCAGGTGTGACAAGCACTGAGTTGAGCAAAGAAAACAAAAAGTTTCCAGATGGATTTCAATGAAGGTAGAAAACTAAATGCAAACTAAACATAGTTTAACACACAGTAATGAAAAAAAAAAGATACTCTTGTTTTGTTTTGGTGGGTTAGTACCCTGAGTAAGAAAGTGCAACTGAGTGGAAATTGCCTAACTAATGCACTAATTCATATCAGGTCAGTGTATTTTATTTATCTGGCTGTATTGTTATCAGTCATTTATTTATCTGTATTACAGCAGCACCTGGAGACTCCAGATATGGGGCTCATTGTGCTCCAGTCTGTAAGACCATAATAAAAAAAAGTCTACACTACAGAGATATTCCATCCACGTGCAAAGAAAAAGTGGGAGGAAACTTGGGCTCATAAATAAAATGGTGAGTAAGTTATAGCGGTCCTACTGCACCTGCAGCCTTGCCCTTACAGGCTCTTCGATTACAGCAATTAAGAATGTGCTATAAAACAAGTAGTGCAACATTATCTTGTTTCCAGTTAATACGTGTGTTTGCTAAGCTCTCCCTTATCTAACTTATTTGCTTTTCTCTAATGACCCAGTCTTTGCCAAGCCCAGAGACCTTCCAAGCTATATTTAGCTACAAGCAGCTCCCACCTGCCTGTAATGAGCACCCAGCTCCAGTCTCGCACTTTCTGCAGAACATGAACTCCCACTAAATTCTGATTAAATTCAAGATTTTAAACATGCCCTAGGCCAATGTAGCCCCAAAGGTACAGAGTGAGTCCACTCACTTTAACCTCAGCCTGGCGCCAGCCTATTGATGCTGACTACAGAGGGTTGTAGGTAACTGGGTATGCTCTGAATGGGAAAAACTGGATGGATATAACTGTTGTGCATGATTTTTAGCCTGTTCTGAGACTATTATTGCTGTCTGTTTAGATCTAGGGCCATTTTAAAATTTTGGTTAAGGGCTGAGTTGGACCTATATTTTAGAGAGGTTGGTGTACAGTGTGTGGGGACAGACTTATTTCTTGTCCTGGATTTGTTAGATGTTCTGCACATGAAAGTCTCTTCATAAGGGCTCTTTGGGTGAATAGGGAAGAGCAGAGGCTGCACTTGGCATCTCTGCCTGGAGCCCTCTATGGCAGGTCAGATAATGAGGAGAGAATAGCAAAACTCCTGAACCACTCCGGACTTCCACAAGAGAACCTGGACCAGACAGTCAGAAACACTTATGTGCCCAGACATGCAGATGGAAGACCAGTGGGATTTTTTAAAATACTTTGTCTAATTCGTATTGGTCCCTGAGTGTTCAAATGCATGGGGAAATACCATGGGCCACCTTGAGGCATATGATTGCACCTAAATTCACAATATGCTGTGTGGCTTTAGGGTCCATATTACAAACTCTCGCAGAGACTGGTGGCCACCTCAGAAGATTTCAGACTTCTTTCTTTATCTCATTTTCCCATGCACTGGATAGAAGGTCCTGGGCTGTGTGCTGCCAAGGCTCTACAAGTGTGAGTCTCAAGGTGTCTAAGTTCTGTGGAAATGCGTCTGGAGTAATTCCACCTCTAAAGAAGTAGAATTGATGGGCGCAGGAGAGCCATGAGGTGCCCTTGCAGATAGAGTTGACAGTGACTAATACTGAACACAGCTATTATAGCTTTCCCACAGCAGCTCTCCTGGTAAGCTGCAAATTGGCAGCCTCTCCCAGAGGTACAAGAGTGTGAAATGCTCCTTGTCAAATAAATATGATTGTATCAATTAAGAATGAGGGTTTAGCAGACTCTGCGCTAAATAGGTGACTGGCTCTTTAATAGATCTTACTGTTTTTTCCACAATTTCTTATGTTCCGTTTTCATGGAATCATAGAATGGTTTGGGTTGGAAGGGACCTTAAAGATCACCTAGTTACAACCTGCCTGCCATAGGCAGGAACACTTTCCACTAGACCAGGGTGCTCAGAGCCCCATTCAGCCTGACTTGAACACAGCCAGGAATGAGGTATCCACACCTTCTCTGGGCAGCCTGTTCCAGTGCCTCACCACCCTCACAGTAAAGAATTTCTTCCCATTTTCAAGCTTCTTCTCCTTTGAAAAGCATCTTTTTACTTTCTGTTCTTACTTCACTTTCTTTTAAATGGAAGAAAAGAAGGACTGCAATTTGATGTTATTCTGCATTTATGATGCAAACTATTCTGCCAGGGATGATTTTCTTGACTATACCCATTCATTCACTCTGCCGCGCTTATGATGATTATGGTCCCCACTGAAGTCAGCTGAAAATACTGTCTTTCCACACACCATTTTCCAAATCCTGTTCCATCAACAGTGGCAAAGATTTAATTTTTTAAACAATTGCTCCAGTACTTTTTTGGTTGTGTTATAAGCCTTGAAAGTGGATTCTAATTAAGTCATCTAAACCAGGAAATAAATTTTATCAATTGAATATTAATAGTCCAGAGGTTTGAACATGTTTTGGTATAGTCAGCTTTTTCTAAGGAGGAAGAGTTAAAGTTAAATAATCAGATCAATCAGAAATGTTGACTTGCTTTTAATGCATTCACATTTCAAACATTTAAACTTTGACATCATTTGTTTGCTTCAGCAATCATTTGTTTTGAATCAGCAATCAGAAATGGCAGAAAATTATTGACGTTTGACATGAAGTTTTGCGTTGCTACACCAGGGCTCTAACTTAAATCTGCTTTTAAGATGAAATGCATTTAAAACTGCTTAAAACCACATCTTAAATTGGCTGCCTTATCTGTCTTAGCCAGCAGTATGTTTTACATTTCTCCACAGGCAAACTGTTGGTGGTACCCAGGTCTACTGCAGCTCGGAACACGTCAGAGTGTCTGTGCTTCAGTGCTCATCGTGACTGTCACAATAGCCTGAGAGGATTAAAATATGTTTCCTGTACTCTGATTCAGTCCTGGCTATTAATAATAAGCTGCATTTTAGTGGGAAGAAATAATTTTTCATTCAATTTATCTGTTCTGCTTTACCATCTTCTTTAAAAAAACCAACAAGCCCAACCCTCCTGAAAATCACCTGAAACAAAAGAGAGATTCAGCCTAATGTTCTGTCAAGGATATGGGCTGAGACAATGTCCTGCCATATTTAAATATTCTTAAGCATGTTTCTTGCCCTTACTCCAAGCACTCAGTTGATATCGCTTCTCTCCGTGTCATCCTCCTCTCTCCTTAAACTGCTAACACTCTTTTTGTCCTTGAAATTTCATAGACAACTTACCCCAAACTTCAAAGCTTTCAAAGGGACATTGGCTGTCCCCAGGCCAGGCTGCACAGAGAAATGTCTGCTACCCTCCAGCACAACAACTGAACATGCAAAATTACAAGCTCTTCCTCTTCAAATGCACCTGAGGGTCTGCAGGTATATTTCTAGTTTAAAATGTAGTTAGGGTGCCTTAGATTGATGTTTCTCATTTCTTCACCAGCTGGATAGCTATTATCGAAGCAACTCTGGCTTACAGGCATTGGCTGCATTTATCCAGCACTCTGCCATCCCTGTTCATTGTCAATGGCTGCCAACAAAGCAGTTTTCATACGGAAAAATGTGTACGTCTCCTGTGCTTTTTTATCTCTTTTAAAGTTACTTAGAAGTAAGGAAGGTTGGTTTTGCCAGCCACACAGGCTTCTGTGCTAAAGCCATATCCTTTTAAACTCGAAATACCTTACTCCACATACAGTGCAATAGGGTGAGCTTTTCCCGGGTATTATAACCCCCACTCCAAGTTGTACCTCTCGTTTAAGACCTCTGCTCAGACATCTCTGTCAAAGTTGCAATGTTATGACAATTCCCATTAGGTGGTCTAATTAGATGATGTGAGGAAAAGCTGAATCAGATATAAAATTGTCATTTGGAAATATCAGAAATTAAGTAGTTGACATTGAATTAAACTAAATTGAAATTTAATTTTTTTAAGTAGTTGTAGAAGATTTTAATGTAAGTCTTGGGTGAATGGAGATCTGTGTGGTATATCAAGCAGTAATTAGAAGCCTCTGTTTTCCTCTTCTCACAATGGTGAGAAGTGACTCATCAGGTGAATGCTGAGTTGTGATATTTGCCAGACGTAGCAGAGAATCCACTGCTGTACTGGATCAATGTAAGGTGACCACCTTACTGTCTTAGCAAGGTTTTGGCTTAGTCTCCCTGTGGGAATTGCACATTTCAGGCAGCTGGCACTGCAAAGGTACAGGGATAACTTTGATTAATGCAGATTGCTAGCAACTCTGAAATTCAGAGTGAAGACTGTGTCGGGGCCAGCAAAGACCCTCTGAGCTTTAATAAGCTTTAATAAGGCTCATCTCTGCCAGCAGCTGTGCTGGCCATGGACACCCTGTGAGCAGAACCCCACTGGAGATTAGAGGGAGGTAAAAATTTATTCTAGGAAACCATTATGTCCTATGATTTTTGGGGAACATTCATATTTTTGGCTGTGTAAACTCGAAGGAGGAACATTTCATTGAAAGAAAGTCAGCAATTATCAAAGATTAAATGAGACTAAATGTGAACTTGGGTTTCATCCTCAAGCAGCTGCCAAGTCACTGGCAGGGACAGCAACAGGTATCAGCCCCTTCCCTGCCCTTTTCTCTCTCCTTCTTTGTCCTTCCATGAACTGTGATTGGGGCACCAGTGACCAGGTAACATCTGCATCTAAGTTCGTGTGGATTTATGAGGATCATGGGAACAGAAGAATGTCACCAGTCAATTAGTAATTTAATTTTCCTTTCTCAGTAGGGATATTTCTATCTGCATGTGAAGGAAATGGAAATGCATGCCTGGATGCTCAGACAGGAGAGGCTTGTAAAAAGACCTGGCCCCCTACTTGCTAAAATACCTTGGGTTTTAATTCCATATAGTGAATGGGGAAAGACAGAGATGGGAGCTGACTCACGAGTTTTGGGTGCTAAGCTGGAAAACAGATGTTTCTGTTCTGCCTTTTCCCTTTCCTGTTCATGGGTTTGCTCAGCTGTAAAGAAACGACCCCACACTTTTTCTTTCTCAAATCCATTCCAGCACATGAAACAAAACTACACACAGCTTTCGCCTTACCAGAATGGCTCAGCTGGCCAAGCCCAGACATTCAGCATCCAAACTGGGACCGCTGCTGAATCCCAATGGTTTGTCAGTAATGGCAATACCAGCTGCTCACACCTTCTTCAACTGTTCTCACACCTTGCATCCCTGGATTTTTTTTAACTATCCTCACCCACAATGCAGAAGTAAACATCACCAGAAAAGCTGTACTGGAAAGCAACACAGAAGCCCAGATAATCAGTATGTGTCCTCTGAAAAGAGTATCTCTTTCTTTTGTGGATCCCATATGGCTGGGCTGTGTGCTAAGATGTCATGAAAAACAATGGGATTTTTTTGCTTTTATTTTTTGTTTGTTTGTTTATGTTACTGTTTGCATACTAAAAAAGTTTTGAACAAAAAAATATAGATTAAAACCCCAGTGGGATCTTTCACTGAATAGACTAGAGGAAAACATGCTGGCACATCTCAGGTTTTTTACTGTTCTTTGTTAATCCATCTAGCATAGACTGCTATTAAAGACATAGAACTAAATTCAGCTGACCATTTGTAAGTGTCATTGTGGCAGTTTCTATCTCTGCCTAGGTAAGCAGTTTCATTAATACTGTGTGTCCTGTGTATAAAAGGTCTGTCTTTCTTCCCATCTCTGCTATAATAACTGCTGGTTTAAAAGGTACAGCTCAGGAGAAGAATATAAAACATAAAACAGCCCTCTCTCCACGCTGTAATATAAATGGCATTGGGAATATTTTCATTATGAAGAGATACTTCCAGAAAGCCAGGCATAATGGCATAGAAAAGCCACTTTATAATAACTTTACATCCCCCAAATATTAAGCATTCTGCTGGACCATAATGGGTATGAAACTGCACCGCATGCTGTGGAGATGTCCTTCGCAACCTAAAGGTTTCAATACCAGGATACCTGAGACTTGTATTTAAAAAGCTCCCCCTGGTCTGTAGTGGATTTAGGTTTTCTTGGGAAGAACTCTTAGGACTCCTAGTCTTAAAAATTATAGACTTGAATTTCACTTACACATCGATGTTTTCTTCTTTTACATTTTTCCTGTGGCAGCCGAACACACTCCTGCTCTGACCAAAGGCAGGTCCTGCACTGCTCAATGTCCCAAAATTGCTTCTTGCTCAGTGGAGGCCACAGCTCCTCTGCCCTGTGGGGTCCTGGGCAGGAGTGGGAATACTGGGGGCATGAGCAGGCAGAGGAGAGTGTGTGTGAAGAGCAGTGGGAATTTCTGGCCTGGTTGGCCTGATCCCCCAGGGTCTGCAGAAGAAGGGGAATTTCAGAGGAGCCTGGTGATGAGTAGCGTTCCCCAGGGGCTGTCACTGTTCCACATCTTCGTCAGCAGCATGGACAGTGAGTCTGCTGATGACACTGAGCTGTGTGGTGCAGTCCACACACTGGAGGGAAGGGATGGCATCCAGAGAGACCTTGACAGGCTTGAGAGCTGGGCCTGTACAAAACACACCTCATAAAACTCAACAAGACCAAATTCTGCACCTGGGTTGGGGAAATCCCAAGCACAAGCACCAGATGGGTGGAGAATGAATCAAGATTAACTTTAGGGTAAATGACTTGGGGGTGTTGGTGGAGAAGAAGCTCAGCAGGAGCCAGCGATGTGCACTGGCAGCTCAGAGAGCCAAATGGCTCATGGGCTACATCAAAAGCAGTGTGACCAGCTGGGCATGGGAGGTGATTCTGCCCCTCGGCTCCATTCTCGTGAAGCCCCACCTGGAGTGCTGTGTACTACTCCGGGCCCCAGCACAAGAAGACATGGATCTGCTGGAGCAAGTCCAGAGGAGTCCATGAAGGTGATCAGTGGGCTGAGCTATGAAGACAGGCTGCGAGGGGAAGAGAAGGCTCCAGGGAGAGCACATAGCACCTTCCAGTACCAAACAGGGGGCTTGCATGAGAGCCAGAAAGGGACTTTTTACAAAAACATGTAGGGATAGGACTAGGGGAATGGCTTTACACTGAATTTAGATATAAGGAAGAAATTCTTCACTATGAGGGTGGTGAGGCACTAGAACAAGTTGCCCAGAGAAGCTGTGGATGTTCCATCCCTGGGAGTATTCAAGGCCAGGCTGGATGGGGCTTGGGGCAACCTGATCTAATGGAAGGTACCCCAGCCCATGGCAGGGGGGTTGGAACTAGATGACCTTTAAAGTCCCTTTCAACCCAAAACATTCTATTATCCTATTAAACAAGGGGACAGCATGACATTTCTTGGAGAGGGAATTGCTTGAAGACAGACCACAGTCTTGCAGCTCGCTTGCCAGGGAACTGTCAAAGCCAATATGGCTCCTAGCCCAGCAGTGAAATGGTGAAAGGCAGCCTAGCAGGGAGCCAAAAGTAAATTTTACACAACTTCAGGGTAGGTACAATAGATGCAGCCCATCAGTGCCAGTTCAGCTGGCACAGCACCACCAGTCAGAGCTGCCCTGGGCAGCCGTGGGTGATTCTCAGAGGGAAACTCCCCCCTTTCTGGGTACAGTGTGGTGTATCTATTGCCACTGAGATAATTAGATCTAATAGTCTTTATGCTTGCACAAAGTAGGGTTTTTTCAAACCCCCCCATTACCTGCTGTCTGCCTGTAAAAAGCAGCCAGTTCACAAACCTGAACAGTTTTGGTGGCGATATTACTGTAAGTGATGTTAACAGGATCTGGATGTTACACCTCACTGACCAGGGAGTGGATAGCGTATTTTGGCAGATTTACTCACTTGCTCCTTAATGAAGAGAATGTGATCAGACATTTTTTCTGTATTGTTTAGAGAAAAGCTCGAAGGGAAACACTTGGAGAGTGCAATGACCTATTAAGTTGCCTGATTTGTGGCTGCAGCTGTTTCGTTTGTGCGAGCACTGGCAGGACTGGTGATTCACGGGCAGGAAAAGATCACCCTTGCATTTGGTTTGCTGCAAGCTGCTCTTTCGTACCTTCCTTACTCACCTTGGCAGGGGCAGCTTTGGGGCACTCAGCCAGAGCACCTGAGTGCTGCAGGAGGAGGCAGGGTCGTCCTTGGGCTTTTGAAGAGCTGTTTTGAGGCTGCAAAGTACCCATCAGTGCTGGGCAAAAAAGCAGTGAGATGCCGTGCTCCTACTAATCAGGTTAAGCCAACAGGCCAGAAACATGACTGCTTAATGAATGTTAAGCAAGTTTCTGTGTTTTTAAACAGGAGTTTGTGAATCTACTTCCAGAAAGGGTGGAGGGCACAAGCCTGTGCATCCTGAGCATCACTGCTTATGCACAACTCCCACAGAGAAGAAAGCAGGGTGTGGGTGGGAGGCATTGGCGAACCTGAGGCAGGACTTGGCTCTGAGGTTTGCAGAGTGCCAGACTGATACTTACACACCTCTGATATGCTTTCTACGCAAAAAAATGAACATTATGTACTATGCACTGTCGTTGCTGGAAACACTTGTAAATCCCATACTGAATGGCAGAGGATGTAGGTGACTTGCAAGGACATTGATAGGATGGCAACCTTTAGATAATTTCTGGAACAAAACCTAAAAACTGCTAAAGTACTTCAGGCAAATTATAACACCCACCTTACATTTTAATGCCACCTTAAGCTGTATTCTGCATCAGTCAGCTGTGGGAGGAGATGACATAAACAGACAATTAGTGTTTCTTTTCACTTGCAAGTTAAGATTGAAAAATGTGGTCACTGAGCTGTCTTTTTATGACATTTTCTTAACAGCTCTACACTTTGCAGAGAAGTTTCTGTCAGTCCCAGTGCTAGAGCTGTGCCATAAGCAAACTGGGGAGCCCCTCCACAGAAGTGGGTGGGACCATCAGCATCCATGAGCACCACATGGATTTCCACTGACTCCAAAATTGCTTTGTTGTCTGGGGCCATGTTTTGCCAGACATGGTAAGATAAGTATTTCAGAGGGGATGGAGAAGGGTTCACACTTCCCTGGCTGGAATCCAAACAGGGTTCTTTTGGGGCTGCCCTGCACTCAGGTTCACCCAGAGCTGGATGGGGACAGAAGACCTCTTTGGTGTCAGGAAGCTGTGAGAGCTGGTAGTTGCACCATTTTGACACATCCTGTGGGCCTGTTTAAGCTGTGCTTGTGCTTGAAGTATTCTGTAAGTACAAATAACAATTTGTGATTAAATACTTGAGTGTGCAATGTTTCCTGGAACAAATCACGTCTTCCCTGTGGTGCCCATCGTGGCACAGACTCAGCTGCCTGGAAATTCTGCATTGTCTCCTACTCACCACTGTGTGCCAGGCAGCTAGTAGTGAGTTACACCAGTGATTTTAGTTCTTTGAGTTCTTTAAAACAGTTTTGGGTTCCACAGGTGTAATCTGCTCTGTCAGCAGTGACTCTGTGGGTACTGACAAGCTGAGCTCCAGATATGCTGTCTTACAGGAGGTGGGTGGTGGGGAAAAAAAGATCTGTCTTTTATAAATATATTTGGTTAATTGCATTTACCCAAATCACCTTCATGTCCTTTCCCACTGCCTCCCGAAGACAAGAGTGTTAGTAAAAGGAAGTCTGCTATTTTATCATTATTGGTTAACCAGATTCCTGACTTTTCAATCATAATTCAGATTTTTTTCTAAATGTCATGCATTGAGTGTGATTGACTTTCTGCCACAATTTTATTAGATAATTGGCACAGCACCTCTCCCATCAGTGAGCCACTGTGGGGGAAATGGTGCAAAAGAAGGAAAAAATAGGAAGATGGAAGAAACAAATAGGAAGAAAAGAAAACTGAAGTATCAAACAAAAAGGCAATTTTTTCTGGTAAAAGGAGTGTGAATCACAGCCCAGCATTGGCTTTACAGCTCAGTTTCACTCAGTTAAACAAGCCTCCATGTGTGATTTTGGTCTGATTTAGTTACCCTACTGCAGTCTCCCCTGTAGACAGTCTCCTTTTTATTTAAAGCACGCTTATTTCCAACCATGAATATCTGACCTAAACCTAAATCAGCACGATTTCAATCAAATCTATCCACAGATCACCAATTATATCTCCTGAAACCTGGGTGTGTGCTGATGGCACAATCAAGAAACTCTGTGTCTGTACGAACCGGGTTCCCCTGTGTCCTTGACAGAACTGGGGCAAGCTGCTTCCCACAGTTTATGCTATTTAAGCTAAATCTCGTGGCAGGGGAGGGATAGACGATCACGCTGCAGTGAGGTAAAGCAGGGTGTGGGCTCGCAGCGTGTCAGACTCCCTGCAGCAGTGCTCTGGCTGCGTGTTTCTGGCTGCACTGCCCATGGAAAACACACAGCAGCCTCCTTGCATGGGTATGGACGTGCCCAAGGGTGATTACCAGGCGCGCACTGGTGTACCTAGGGCACAGCAATTGTTGAGCTGCCTGTAACCAAAGGCACTCCTTTCTGACTGGAACAGAAGCACTCTGGAAGGATTTGTTCTCTGTAAGTTGTAAAAATTTTCCACAAAAACTCCTCGCCCTCCACCCCAAAACCACAGACAAACAAACAAAAAAAAACACCCCAAAACAAAAACAAAATAAAAAACCCAACCCAAATCCAAACCAAAGAAAAAGCCAACCAACAAAGCAACCAACCAAAAACCCCAACAATAACAAAAGAAACCAAACCAAAACAAAACCCCAAAAAAACCCAAAACAAAACAAAAAACCAAATCAACAAACAAAAAAAAAACCCCAAACCCCAAACCTAACCCAGGTGTCAGAGGTGAAGCAGTTTGAAGATAATTGAATGAATCCAAGTAAATGAGTTTGGTAACTCCCTTTAACATTGCTGTAAACAGGTATCATAACCCCATAGTGAAGGGTGGGGTTCCCTTCCCACTAGAGTCAACAAACACAAGAGGAAACCAAACCAGAGGGCTGCAAATGCAGATGACCGCATATTGATCAGAGCACAATAAAAAGAAAGCATGGCTTATTTCTGCTAATGAAGCCATTAATCATACTATCAGGAAGAGCATTTACAAAACCAGAAATCTCATTTTGGAGGAAGCTGTATTTCTTAAAGGCTGGTGAGGAAAATCACGAGCCTTATGGTGATCACGTAACCTGACCTGTGTAGCACCCTATGACATGAGAAATGTTCACGCACTAGTGATTGTTCAGCTGTGCTCTATGTGTGTGTGTGTACAGGTGTGCAAGCGTGTGCTGTGTCTGTACCCAGGCACACACACACACACTTGCATGCATGTAAATATTATTTTATTGGCATTTCAGGGGCATTTGCTTTTGCTTCTGTTTGGTGTTGCAATCTTGCTTCTGCTCTTGCTTGCTTTAGGATAAGCAGCCAACAGCTGCCATTCCCCTCCCCCAGGTGCAGGAGAGGAGGTTTGGTCTGGCAGCAGAAAGCAATGGGAAGGATGTTCAGGAGTTCTGGAGAAAAGGTAGAAAAAGTGGCCTGCTTTCAGCAGTTCTGCACTTCATGAACCAACCTTCCTTCCTTCCTTCCTTCCTTCCTTCCTTCCTTCCTTCCTTCCTTCCTTCCTTCCTTCCTTCCTTCCTTCCTTCCTTCCTTCCTTCCTTCCTTCCTTCCTTCCTTCCTTCCTTCCTTCCTTCCTTCCTTCCTTCCTTCCTTCCTTCCTTCCTTCCTTCCTTCCTTCCTTCCTTCCTTCCTTCCCTCCCTCCCTCCCTCCCTCCCTCCCTCCCTCCCTTCCCCCCCTCCCTCCCTTCCCCTTAGATGTACTCTCTTAAATTCTGTTTTATATTCTTCAGCTCTAAATAATTGAGTATCTGGATTTTTTGGGGGAGGAGGGGAAGGCAAAGAGGATATTCATAATAAATAGGAAAAAGTATTAATCATATTATTCTAGGAAGTCAGACCATAGATCTTAATATTTTCAAAGATCATTTAATCATTTTGTTCCCTTCTCCCTGAAGGGAATCAGATTACCAACCACTTCGCTTCATCCTAGGGCTGTACAGCTTTTTGTCACTCTCTTTATGGTTAACCTCATTGTCATAATATAGATTTTTAACAAAAATATCCTTTCTGCCTTACTTAACTTTGATATGCCACAGAGCCATGTAACTATAGCTATCTTTAGATCGTTGCCTAATCTTAGTATTTGAAATTGAATTACTATGTCTCATCAGTTCTTCCCAGAAGTGCCTTACTAAGGCCACAGAAGACTTCATTAAGAAACCCATCTGATTTCAGATTTGCCTCCTACAGGCTCCTCTCCACCCCCAAATTACCAACAGTAAGAGACCAGTGACGACAGCTGCCCTTCCTCTCCCTCTCCGCATCCCTCTCCAGAGAGCGAGGCAGAGCCTGGGGTGTGGCAGAGCCTGGGGACAACAGGGGCTGTGTGCAGTGTGCAGCCTCTGTGCCAAGGCTTTCCCTGAGCTGCTGCATCCTCCCCTTCCTCGTGCCCTCATGTGCACACACTCTGCCTGTCAGGAACTGCTAACCGGGGCTGTGGATAGGCACGAGGGTCACTTTTCTTCATCTGATGCCGGACTGTAAGCACACAGGCTTGCAAAGAGTTTTACCAGCTGAGATCCACGCCCATCCTAAGCTGGAGCCCTTCAGGAGGTATTTCAGTGGCATCATGGCCACTGCCTGGTGTCAGTCTGCCACTCTGGCCCTGGGTGCTCGTGTGCCCTTTGTGAGGACTGCTTCATCCATGGCAATCACTTCTGGCTCAGGTCCAGCCTTGGACATTCCCCCAGGGAGCTCCTAGGACAAGGCAGCACCCATGGCCTGCAGTTTCTACAGCTCTGTGATGTTTCTGGTGCAGACCTGATGCTCTGCAGCACACGTGGTCTGCACACTGTGACGAATGAAGACAGGAGCTTAGCTAAATCTCTGCCTTTGCCCAGGCCTTTGGCAGCAGGCTGTAGCTCTTACTGGGGTGGCCAGCACCCCAAGACCTGGTCTTGTTCACAAGTTCTTTAATAAAGGCTGATTAGGTCTAGTATGACATTAATTATCATTTATTAGACACAGAAAATAACAGACATAAGACTTGGGACAAAACTGCATACTACACAGAACTAATGCAAAACTACGAGTAGCTAAAAATGCAGCGTGCGAAAAGGTACCTATTATTATTATTATTATTTTTATTATTATTATTATTGCTAGCAAAGAAAAATACAATTTAGGAAACCAATGTATCTTACCAAACTTCAAATTGGTGATGGAATACACATCAGAATCCTCCCTCAATCCTCAGGAAGTTACCACAGAGCTGCATCCAGACTCTGGGGAGAAGCATTTTCACGCTCCAGTGTCCATGTAGAAAAGCTTCTGCCCCTGTGATATTTCATGTGTCTTTTATAGTGCAAAAGTGTGTCTTTTGGTCAGGTACTCATTTCCTTCATCTCTCTCCACATCTTCTCTCCATACCAAGATGTGGATTCAGGGTTGGAGATCTGACTTTTGGGCGCCAAGAGATAACCTCTTGCTCGGCTTTTGACTCAATGTGAGTTATCTATGCAACAGCCATGCAGAGAGAGGTTGGGGGGGAATGTTCTCACACACACACACACACACACACACACACACACACACACACAAGTGTGCATGTGATCATGCTTTGCTGCCGTCCACACATCTGATGGAACATTTGCTTGTGCATGCTGGATGCAGAGGAGCAGAAAATGGCACATTGCTGCATCATTCCAGCTTTAGAGAGGCAATTATGTCAATCCTTGTGAGTGCCTACTGTGTCATTACCATCCTAAGCTTTGTTTTGGCGCTCTCTTTCAAGGGACAACTAATTAGGAGTAACAAACTTGTACACCAGACAAAAGTATTGCATCAGTTCATCAATTTGTAAACATTTCTGATTGGACTATGTAATGCTTTATGAAATGCTGGTAATTAAGTCCAGATAATAATCCCTCCAGCCTTTCAGAACAATCAAGCAAAATGTTAATTAAACAATCAGTGTCCTCCATGTAGAAAAAAAAAGTAGTTCAGGTCATGATAATTAATTATCTTTTGCTCTATTCCCCAAGCAGTTTTTATGACTGTGGTCTGTGAATATTAAAAATAATCTGGTGATGAGAGACCAGATGGCTAAGGAGGTTGAAAATGGCATGTGTTGCTTTTCACTTGAGGATTATGTGCTTCATTCAGATGTTGCTGCTTTTGACGGGTGTTGAATTGCCTAAATGAAATGAGTTGGTGAACCACAAAATTACCCCAGAACAGGTCATAATTTGCACCAGTGAGGAGGAATTCCTAAGGCTGAGAAGGATTTGAAGAGGTTTATAGCTGATTACATTAAGCTTTAATTAATGATTCTAGACACCCTCTTATTTAGGGAGTATTTTATATATATATATGTGTGTGTGTGTATATGTATGTACGTATATATATAGATATAAATTATTTAGGAAATCTATTATATTAGAAATAATTATACTATTCCTAAGAAAATACAGTAATTTGAATATTTTATTATGCCTAATTTTTCTAATAATGTTCTAATGATTGTTTTCAAATGATCCATAATAATTTTAGATTGCTCATTGTAGTTATTTTAAATTATGCCTATTATTTTAGGACAAATAGCCGTCTCGATTTCCAAGTTGGACTAATCTGGTGGAAAGACTTCACTGACATCTGTGAATTTTAGATCAAGCCTTTAGAAAGTAGTAGTATGATTTACACAAATTATGAATGCTTGTTTGTTCCTTAACCACCAAAACATATCAGATCCCTTGCTTTTTACAGGAATTAGATACATTTGTGGAGGTATTGCTCTGTTTGTGATCTCCTTGTCTTCTGGGAGCTTCTAATGCAGAGTCCTCAATACTTTGTAGGGAAACTGTGTTTTAAAAAGTAGGAATAAAAAGTGGAATAAACTACTCTCAAGCAAGCAGTGTCAAAACTGGGTTTTGTAAAAGGGGGAACAGGGCAGTGAAGCACAATTTTATGCCCAGGCTTAGCCCCTTTATTATTGAAAAGAATAAGGTAACTCCAATTTCATTTTACCTTCTCGTTGCACTCCTTGCTTTGAAAGCATCCCTGCAACTAAGGCATATTGTGTTTTATTGAAAATTCTGGGAAGGCACTTTTGTGCTGCAAATTAACTTTAATGTTCCTTCCATCTTTTTTTTTGTTGTTGTTAGGCTTAAAGCCTGTGCTCTGAATGGGGGTTTAGGTGAAACTCGAGCTTCCTTATTCTGTGCTCCCACTACAATTACTCCTAATAGAAGAAGAAAGGAAACTAAATTGCTCCAAGGCAATTCCTTGACCCTTTGCTGAGAGGTTGCACTACTGGGTGGGTCATACTGCATCTAAAGGGACACTGGGATAAGCCCTTCCCCTGCCATTATAAGATCCCTTTTCAAAGACCTATGCAAGGAAAAGCCTTTGAGAACATCACTTTTCCTTGTCCTTTCCAACCTGAGCTGTTCTGTGATAGTATGAAATGTACTTAAATACTGATGATGGCATGAGCATGTTTCAGGGATGCTGGAAAAGAGGCTTGTTGGTCCCTGCAGGGCACCTGCTGTGCTTGAGGAGATGATCCCCTCTCCATTACAGCAGTCACTGTATCTGGTCTTTGCACATGTGGCCTTCTTGTTAGAAGAAGCAGAAATGCATTGATTGCAGGTCTGAAATGCAGGTTTGAGATCTGAAGTACACCAGAGGTAGGTCCCAGTTCATTGCTGCTTCCAAGCCAGCACCCTGAAAAAGTTTATTCTAGAGCTGGCAGCTGAAAACAAAACACCATTTCTGGATCTGTATGTTTCCTCTGAGGAGCTGTGGCATATCCTTCATAGTCAATGCTGCACAAAAAAGTCAGAGATTGGCAACAGCAAATGTTTAAATAATTTTTCTACTCTCACACAAAACAGGTAGTCTGCACAGTAATAACAGGAGAACTAAATGGTAAATCTACTTGTCTGCTTTGCTTTTTGATAAGACACATGGTTATGAAAAAAAGGAGGAAAACAAAAGAAAGCTGCTTTTTGTAGAAATAAACAATAACGAATAAATACTAGAAATTGGAAAAACTGTGTTTTCCTGTTTGTAAGAGCACCATGCTCCCATCACTTTGGAAAACCGTCCACGCTGAGAGTCATGAGGTGTAATAAAAAACCTAAATGAGTAGCTTAAATGAAGAGCATCATCACAGAAAGTCTTTTTCATTTACAGACCAACTCCTGTTTTGGGAGTGCCTCACTCTTCATTGGTTGCATGGTGATCAAAGATCTGATGAAAAGGAAAGTGATTCCTGGCCTCTGACTCTGGAAACTTCAATTGCCCCCCCTATAAAAGGGAAATGAGGGTGGTTTTCTCTATATCATGGAGTTTTTCTGAGAGTTGACATTTGTGAGGCGTATCTGAGTGCCTCAGGTCATTCTGTATCGATTATATGATTCTCTACTTAATCCATGGCATTTATAGATATAAATTTATAGATGTAGTACTACTTCTTTTCTCCCAGGGCTGATATTTAAAATTGTAGAATCCAGAATGGTTTGGGTTGGAAGGTTTCTTAAAGATCTCATCTATTTTCCAACACCCCCTGCCATGGTCAGGGATGCCATGCACAAGACCAGGTTGCTCAAATTCAGTATATTAAAAATAGCAACACTTCATACAGAATTAGTACGTCTATAAATTCTATCATTCTGCTTTGACTGTTTTGTTTCTTCTTCCTTTACGGCACAGGGCCAGCAATGCACAGTACATTTGTGATTTTATGATGAGACATTTTACCTGGTGCTAGTTCACAGGACCGTCACATTTTCCTCTTGAAAATTGTCTAGTCAACACAAATGTTAATTTTCTCAACGGGATTTAAAATGCACATATAATTTTGAAACTTCATATATTATGTAAAGTCTGTCATTTCTCAAGCTGTGCTACTGATGACGCCTGATGAATACTGAGCTCTTGTTATCTCTTATATGGAGCTCTGCCTGGTCAGCAATGGCAGCTGATCAAATGGCTGCTGTAAAAGGCTCACCTTGTCTTTGGCAGACAAACCTTCAGGAGGAACAAAACTTTGGGTGCCAATCTGTTGGATATTTCTGCCATTTAGAAGGTGGCCAGTGCTCAAAGGCTGGCCCTCTTTACTCCTTAAAATTCAGATGGTTTTGGTCAATCAAAAAAAAGGTAACAGCTCCTTTGAGACCTGCACACACAGCCATGCACTGGATGAGGGAGCTGCCAGTTCTGTCCAGAAGCTGAATCTGCTTACAAGAACCAATCCTGCTGGCAAAGGGTGTACAACTAATTCAAGTACTTTTAACCAGGAAGAAATTTGGAGGCCACCAGTCTGTTCACTGACAATTTCCATGGAGAAAAGTATCTCAGAAGAAAGGTATTGGCCTAAGCAGACCCCTTTTCAAGAGATAAGCCAGACCTATATTCCTGTAGTGAGATATAGATGCCTTCAGTAACAAACACTAAAGACCAGATCATTTTTTTGCTGTTTTCACAGTATCCATAAAGCTGGCTTCATACCTAGCTCTGTTTGTGAGTACCTAAAACAGAGTATGTCTGATACTGTATGACATGGAGAGGTATGGCCATCTCTGTTCTTAAAGGTTTCCATAGAATGAGGGGTTTTCCCCCCCCCATTTTCTTCTGCTATACTTCTGATTCTATTGTCAGTAGAATGTTCTTAGGATCCTTCAGCCTTCAAGGATGCAAATTCATTTGCAATGGCCTTTCTGAAAGTAACTTCACAGCCCAGTCAGTTTTAAGGGTTAAATTCTTTTTGAGCACTGGTGACAAGAATGTCTTTCAATGTGTCAATCACATCAAAGACTTCATCACGGGACTACAGAGGTCAGAGGCCATGGGATGTCTCTATGCTATGGAAATGCTCATCCCCTGATGAAAGCCAGAACTAGCTTTAAAGCCAGGACAGAAACCTAGAACTATCCATGATCCTGTAGTGCAGCCTGTTTTCTTCCCACACGTATGGTAACAACGGGAAATATGAAGTCTCTGTGACAGTAATGTTTAGCCACCTGTGGTCTTTGCTCCTGGAAATTTCAGCTATTAATCCTGGTATGACGCCACATATTTGGATGCCTCTAGGGAATGGATTTTTCTCTTCTTACAGTGCCCCCAGGTTTGTGCTGGTGTGTCTGATCACAATCAGGCCACACTGATCGATCTTGTTCCCACTGACACTAGCAAGGACACAGCATGTGTGAGGTTCCCTTCCCAAACCTTCCACCAGGTTTCCCTGCAGTCTGTTTCTGCTCTCAGGACCTCGAGCACCTCTGTGGCTCTGCAGGAGCCTCTGTGTCAGGTTTCATGGCTGGCATTGGTGGGGCATTTCTACTCAGGCCTGGAAGGGTGGAAGTGCACCTGAGTCTGAAGGCACTGCTGAGTTTCTTGACATCTTCCCAAACACCGAGAGAAATTCAGAATCACACGTGTGTGTGGAGTAGATACTAGAGGGTAAGCCAAATAAAGAGCAGCTGAGGCAGCTGTGGGTGTTCAGCCTGGAGAAAAGGAGGTTCAGGGGTGACCTTGTCCTCTCAACAGCTCCCTGAAAGGAGGCTGTAGTGAGGTGGGGGCTGGCCTCTTCTCCCAGGCAACCAACGACAGGACTAAAGGACATGGCCTCAAGCAGTGCCAGAGGAGAGGCAGATTGGACATCAGGAAGAATTCCTTCGTGGAAAAGGTTGTTAAACACTGGAATGGAATGCCCAGGGAGGTGGTAGAGACACCATCTCTGGAAGTGTTCAAGAAATTACTTGGATATGGCATTTAGTGTTGAGGTCTAGTTGACAAGATGGTGACTGGTCAAAGGTTGGACTTGGTGGTCTTGGAGGTCTTTTCCAACCTGACTGATTCTATGATTCTGTGAAACACTGTAGATATGTCTCACTTTCAGTCTGTGGTGGCAAACAGAGCAGCACCCAGGAGAGATATGACCTAAGGAAGACTTCTATCTAATCATCCTCATTTGCTGGCACCCCAAAGAGAAAAAAGAGAAACAGAATTTTCACATTAATCTCACCCTCCTCCTACATGCATCTCTCTCAAGAGAAATATATTCACTTCCATTCAGAAATATGCTCCATCATTTCATAGAGCTGGATTTTAGGCACCATTGCCAGAAGCTGTCTAAATTACCCTTTCTGTCTTTCCTGCTCTGAAGTCAATCTATCATCTGCTCTACTTAGTCTCAGCAATTTCTCTCAGATGATCCTGGTTTGGCAGAAAGGGAACTCTGTGCAGGCCTTAACTACAATAACATTCAGCTTCCTGCACCTCAGAGAAAAAGAGTGAAGTTTTATGACAGTGGTTATTTTTAAGGCCAGAACAGAATTAAGGATAGTAATGCATAGTGGACTTACAACCATGAATCTTTTTACTGGCTCAGACTCAGAGTTGACATTATCTCTGTTTTCCTGACCATTCAGGGAAGTTTCTATCTCTTGGCCTTCAAAATGCCTACTACCATTTACCTATCTAGGCATCTTATCAGAAATAGTCTTTATTTCAAAGTGGTCTATCAATTTTCTCTCCTTTGAGCTCCACTCTGACTCATCTCAGAAGTGCACAGGGATAGGACGAGAGGACAGGGGCACATGGTTGCAGCAAGAAATGTTTCCTTTGGATAGTAGGAAGAAAACATTTTCTCATGAGGATAACCGAACTTTGGAGCAAGCCACCCAAAGAGACTGTGAAATCTCAACTCCTGGAGTTCAGAGTGTGAGTGGACAAGGTTCTGAGCAGTCTCATCTAAGATGCTCTTGCTTAAAGTGGAGCGTTAATCCAATGACCTATGGAAATCCCTTCCAAATGAAAGCATTTGTTTAGGACTTACATCCTCCTTATCTGCTCCTGAGATCACCAAGAGAACACTGGTGCCTCCTTTCCATGAGCCAGGTGTGCAGGTCTTTGTTGCATGTTGGCCTCTTAACCAGCACTAAAACAAAGCCCTTTCAAGGGCTGTGAAAAACCAAAGTGAGCACCTATATGGCAACCCACTCCAGATGACTTTAGCTCATGTTAACTACTAAATTTCCTGGAAGAGGCTATCAAGACTGTTCTGCTAGGTCAGCTACATCTTACCTAGTAGCTCATTAATTGCTGTAAAAATTACATGGCAATTGCCTAAAAAATTAAGAAGTATTCCTGGAAAGTCACATTGCTCTAAGGAGATGTACCTTCCCATTTATGTCTGCAAACATCAGTACTGTTAACAGTCTGAAAAATGCCACAAGGAAAGCCATGAACCCTCCATGACAGGGAAATAATATCAGTATTTGAACTTACAAAATATTGCTGATACTTCCTCATCCACTTGAAGTGTGAGAAGTCTTCTCCTTCTTTGTCATTTAATCCCATATTTCAAGAAGTGATAACAAACCAATTGCATTCTGCAGTATTACTGTGTTCTTAAGCAAGTGGAGTTATACCACTGTGTTAAATGTAAGGCAAAAGTATCAATCTTTTCCAGTTACCCACCACCAAAACACCATGTACTGTAATTGTTCCATTTCTTCCCAAAAACTAGAATCACCACAGCCTTGAAAGCATATTAGAATTTTTCTTCATGACAGAAATATGATCTGTACTGTGCTCTCTTTTAAGTTCTTATTGGTACTTTCTTGGGAGATGGGATTTGAAACAAAATTAGATTGCGAGATACTGCAAGATTGTACAAAAGCATTTTCTCAAAAAAAAGAAAGATGATTTTTACTTTTCTCTGTGGACAGCTAGAAAACATAACAGCCTGGTTTTGAAGTTTTTATTGTGCTACTCTAATTTTTTCCTGGTGGGTACATTGGAAAAAAATACCCCACACCACATTTCCAAATCATCATTTTCAGAGTTGCATATTGCTAGCAATGAAACAGTCAGTGCTCTGCCAGCATCTTCTTGACAATAAATGCCAGTTTGAAATGATTATGTGAGCTAGAGAGGCTGGAATAGGTGCTTTGCTTCAGTTGCCTTTCTCCCCGAGTGCTGCTTTATGCATTTAGATAAAACGTGCTTAGGCTTTTCCTGATATGGCACTTTCACTACAGGGTGAAGCAGGATCGTCCATCCCTGGGAAGGGATGGCACCAAGCAAGGTAAAGTAAGAGCCCTACTTTTTGCTGTACTTTTTGAGGGTCAGAGGGCATTGTCAAAAGGAGTTACAGTCTTCAAAGTTGATTTGTTCTTTCAGCTGAACACCCAGGCAGCCCCAGTGCCCTTGTACTGTTGAAATGTTGAAGATTCTAGGTCTGGAATTTGGATGACCACAAGGCAACAGGTAACAAAAGAAATGAGTTTTTGCTGAGTGAATATAACCTACATTTTAATACACTGCATCACACCTTAAAGTATTTTGCTAAATCAGTCACATGCTATGAGGTAATACTGCATAGAGAAGAAGAGGAAAATCCATTTAGAAAGCACATAATGAGGTAAGATTTCTGGTGGTGTACATTGCTGAGAAACAGAAAATTGTCGAGCTATAAAATATTCATGAGAAACGCGAATGATAAGGTTCTTGTTCAAAACTGTAAAATCAGTGTTTCTATCCTGAACTCTACTTTTGGAAGTTGTTCCTTGTTCCTGAAAAATTGCTTTGTGCTGGAAGGTAGCAATAAAGACAGTAGTCCTGGAGAAATGTTGTCTTATTCTTCTGGATTTGGTTCCTATTAGAAAAAGGTAGGAATTCATTAGTAGAAGATCCATTTGGCCAAATATTAAGTGCTCAATTTCTGATTATATTTGCACACTACCCAACCATCTACCAGCAGGAGACTGTGTTTAGGAGGAAAGATGTTTCAGAGTATCACCCATCATGACACAATGGTCAGTGTCAGCCTCCATCATGGAATCACCATCCCTAAACATGTTCAGAAAACGAGTAGTGGCATTTGGCACTACAGTTTAGTGAGCGTGGTGGTATTTGGTTGGAGGTTGGACTTTATTATCTTGGAGATCTTTTCCAGTATTAATGATTCTATGGTTCCTCTCTGTGGCTCCAGCTTTAGAAGCCTGAGGCCATTCGAGTCTCAACAGCACCTGGCTTGATCTACCCTGCACCTGGGGCTTGGACATCAATGGCGCTTCATGGCATTTGATAGTCTGGAGGATGTTGGTGGTGCCCTGTGCAGGGTCTCAGGGAAAGCCAAATGGAAGGAGATGACTCTGCAGTCTGGTGGACAGAGTCTGCTGAGCCTCCGTCAGTTCTGAAAATGAGGAAAAGCTACTCAAGGTCATTTAGGACCAGATTTTTCTCCTTAAAGCATTTAGGCACCTTAATATGGGAAATTAAGCTGAAACACCCTCATGATAAGCTCTCCAGACGCCCGTCTGCAACATTAGTTTGTGAAGTACCTGTAAAATCAGGCCCCTTGGCAGAACTGAACAAAGCCTAAGCAAGTTTCTGCCTTAGGAAATGAATGTTGTGACAGGAGCCAGGTGCATCTGGAGCGTGTGCTCCTCTCTGAGACAGCACCTCCACTGGCACCAGAGAACATTAGGCCTTACTGAGAAGGGAATGGCCTGACCCCCAAATTTCCTTCTACTTTTTGAATTGCGGAAAAATGTGTTGCTAATTCAAGGAAGCTTGAGAGCATGTGTCAGCCCCATCCTGGTGGTAAGGAGCTGACAGAGCAGCCCTGAGGGTCAAAGGTGTCTCACAGAATTGATGCAGTTGAAGATCTGAGGGTAAGTCTGATGCAGATGCCATTTCTGAGCCTGTCCCAGCGGCAGCATTGAAGAAATCTGTGTACATTCTTTACCTTGGCAGGTCACTACCATTTATTATCATAAAAGTCTATTGTGCAGATATTAATATCTGCAGCTCTCCTTAATTTCTGCTGTCATGATGCGCTTTTATTACATTAGAGTGACCTGAAACTGTGTCCTAGTCTCATAGATCCCATTTTCACAGCTTGCACTGTGGGTTTAATTTCACAGTTTTTAGCTTCCCAACTTAAAAATATGAACAACGTATGGAGCAAAATTAACAGTTTATTAGAAATATCACTCACTGCAAAAGTCTTAAGGGTAATTCACAGCTCTATAAAAGGTCGTGGTATAAATAATTGCTTGATGAATATGGACCATGTCTGTTTGTCATTAAACACCAGCAGAGAGCTAATGCACTTTAATAGTCCTGCTAACTGCTATCTGACAGGCAGAGAAATCACAACCAAATGCAACAATTATGTTGAACAATTGCTTCTTACTCTTTTTTTTCTTTACACATCAGGTAAAATAATGACATATGCTGTTGTCTTCACACATCAGTAGTGGTCACGACTTTTAGTCCTATAAAGCACAGTAACCAATAGCTTAAATATTGCAATGCTGCTGCACTGTTTATCAAACAGTGTCCCATTAATTCGACTCTTTTACTTGTGGAAAGGCTGCACTCGTAGTGCATAACAGCGAAAACTATTACTCCCCATCCATGAGACCCACGTTCAAGGTCCCTGGTGTAATCACTGTATTAACTAGGCCTTAGTGATACACACATCTGTGTAGCTCTCCATTTAGAATTTGAAGTTATAGATTTAAATCTTATTCAATATAAAGAAGCTTTTTAGTGAAGTTTCTCTAGTAAATTCAATTACTTTTATTTTAATTAAGGTCTTAGTGTATTCAGTTGTGACTGAACCTAATTACAGCACATCTAGTCCTGCTAGTGAGGGTGAGGCCACAGTCTGTTGTGTTTGGGAATGGATGCAGAAAGATAAAGGACACTGATAGAGATGAATTCCCCCTTCAGAAATGTCTGGCTTGATTCCAGAAGAATTCCTGCTGTATTTGGTTAAAGAGGCTAAAAGATACTCCATTCCCTTACTCCTATTTGCTTCATAGGATCTGTCCCAAAGGCCAGGGATAATTAATCTTCATCCTCCCAGCTGCCCTTGGAGAGGCTTTTCTACACACCAGGGACTCCTTTATCTCTGCTCCAAGCAGCAGTGAATCCCATCATCTCCTACCCCACCCATCCTGAAAGGTCCCTGTAAAGTCCCATTTGGTTCTCTCCTTAGAAAGGTCCCTAGTAAAGTGATTCTGTCATACTTGATTGAATTGCTTTATGTTAAAAATTTCCCACAGATAAGCTGGGTACTTCAGCTGACCTGAACCACAAAGTAATCTGTGTGAGAAATTATTTAGGCCAAGAGAAATTAGGTGGTGCTGTGGCTCAGCTGACAGGAAATAAGGTTTTAGGATGTGGTCATTTCAGCAGCCACAGTCAGCTCCTCAGCCTACTTTTGGCACCTAAATGTGATGGCGAATTGTACCCCAGGGTATTAAGAGGAGGTCTGTGTATAAAATCCATGAGAAAAATTAAATTTTTATTCAGGTCAGGATCTGGCACGTGTGCCTGAAGCCACATATTGATTGAGACAAATAAAATTGCTCATTAATTGATCTCTGTCCATCCAGGGCAGTAAGTAGACCAGCACTACCATGGAATAAACAGTTCGTGGCCTTGCAATTAAGTGCAGTGTCATGATGAGCATGCACAAGAGCAGGAAGTGAAGTTGAAATGAAGTTACACGGGCACACCCTTGGTTTTGGAATTTATTGAAGTTTGCAGTGTTGGTAGAGTTTGGCCAACGCAGCTTCCTGGTTACTGTGAGGCAAATGTCCTTCATGAATGTTTTAAAGTAAACCAATTTAATAAAGAAACTACTGATTGGAAATAGGAACAGTATTGTCAAGGAGTTGATCTTTGTTCTGATGAGATGGGATTACATTATGAATCTGAAATAACAACCGGTAGAACCTATTCTGTTTTCAGAGGCAAGACAGGACCTATGGTGTCATGTCAAATAATTATACGTGAGAAATTATTATTTGGTTTCAGAATCTGGTTGCTCCAGTTTTTTGTTCAAATACGATGAGTGGTTAAAGGAAAGAGACACTTATGCTTTTAATGAAAGGATTTGTGTGACATTTCCCTGGGTCTGCCCTGGGAAGTGACATTGCACAGTGAGAAAAGAGCAGCTTCCCCAGAGGAGAGGCAGGTTATCCTTCTCCAGCAGGTTTAGAGGTTCCTGCCCTTCCAGTTACCTCCCTATTTTTCCTTGACAGTGAAAATTCACCGAGTTGGCAGGGTATTAAAAAGAATTACTCTGAATCTGAGCTGCAATGGATTGCATGTGCACAGCACGTGTACCTACCTGCAGCTTACCCCTATGCTGTGGTCAGCAGGGACCTGCAAAAGGGCTGTTGATAAACCCTGCACAAAGAGATTGCTTCGTGCAAACATGTTTCATGTTTCTGATTTTAGTTTATTTATTGTTTTTCCCTGTAAGCTCCCTGGAGTCTTGGACAGCTCAGAAATACCAGGCTGGCATTTCTGGCCCTGACTATTCAGTCTTGACTGAAAGGTTTACAAAACTCTAATTGCTTACCTACACAAGCAGTGGAGGCACACAGCTGCCAGGGATGGTATAAGGGCACTGGGACCACCCAAATATATTCCCTGACAAGAGATCCTTGAAATAGGAAAGTTTCCAGATGCTGCTGTCTTTGGATGAGTTTAACAGAGAAAAGAAGAAACCCCAGTTTGCACCAAAATCAGTCAAAAATGTTAGGCCAAGTCATGGCGGAATTGCTAGTATAAACAGAATATAAATACTATGATAGACATACATTCTATTCTGATATGTTTTTGTCCCCAAATCAGTCCAGAAAGGACCTTTCATAAAATGCCATCTAAAATGTCCCAAGATGCTCAACAGAGGCAATCAAAAGAGTGTGTCTTAAACCAAAACTTGTCATGAAGAAGAAATGAAGAGCAAGTTTTTAATGTAGTATTGAGAGAAAGCATGGCTACATGATGCTTTTGTTCCCCACCCCTGGAAGATTTTCAGACCAGCTTGGACAGGGCTCTGAGCAACCTGGGGTAGTGAAAGGCATCCCTGCCCATGGCAGAGGTGTTGGAACAAGACGAATTTTAGGGTCTCTTCCAACCCAAACCATTCTATGATTCTGTAATATGGCACATCAGCAAGTGGCAGGGTAACGGGGACACATGTAAGGATCACACCATTGCCCAGGCTGAAGGACTGAAATGTTAGCTGTTCTCAGCTCCCAGATATGATATTTTGGGATGCTTGGGATGCTGGGCTTTCTTTTTTTTTTTTATATACTTGTAGTGATGTGAGCAGAACAATGTCTCTTCCCTTAGACTTGTGATGAATGTTTCTTATAGGAAAGTTTCAAACCAGTTCTTATCTGTGCCAAATATTTTTCATTGAAATTTTCATACCACCAGTTAAAAGTCTTAGAAAGCTGAGCTTATGATATTTCCCTAAGAGCAGGAGAGTATTCCCTTGCCCCAGGCAGCGTGACCTAGACTGGTTTTATTCTTAATAGACGGGTGTCCAGATCATCCTTCGAAACCTTTAAATACAGTCTACATCCTCATTAAGCAGTCTGTTCGAGACTTTGCTTGCCTTACTGGTTTTGTTGCTACCCATTCTAGATTCCTTTTATTCCAACCCATTATTGCTTGTCTTTCTCTTTTTCTCAGGAAAAGAGATAATTTATACTTTGTTTCTGTCTGTCTTTTACACAACTGAGAACTGGTTCAATTTCCCTTCCACCTTTCCTCCTCTGAACTAAACAGTCCCATTGCCTTCAATCTCTTCTCACAGAATAGGTCCTGCTTTCTAGATTTATTTTTATTCTCTCCATTCCCCTTTGGTCCCTCCCCACTTGGCCAGAGTTTTTCACAGCTAGTGCTAACAAAACCCAGACCCTTATTACCAAGTACAGACAGAAATTTCTTCATCTGGCTCGGAGACAGAAGCCTAACTCAGGTACACCAGGTTTGCCTGCTTTGCAGCTGTGTGATAATTTTGACTCATGATCAGTTTGTGATTCACTGTAAAGCTTGGTGTTTTTCTGCATTACTGCTGCGTAGCCAGACATTTTCCATCCTGCATTTGGAGAAACAAATGTAGAACCTTGTGTGTCCTTATTGAATTTTTGCCTATTACTTTCAGGCCATTTTCCTAATTTATCAAGAATGTTTTAAATTCTAGTTCTGTCCTCCTTCATGATTGTAGCCTTTCCAGCAGGCTTGTTGCTTGAAAATTTAATAAAGTATACTTGTTAATTCATCATCTCCATCATTAATGAAAATATTAAATAATACTGCATGGGGGACAGATCCTTGGGGGATCTTGCTTGATACATCTTTCAGCGTTGATTGTGAACTATGGGTAGCTCTTAACTAAATATGGATTCCCCAGCCAGTTACATTCCACCGATAACACCTCCAGCCAGGATACATTTCACTCACTTTTTTATGAGTGTGTTGTACAGGCCGGTGAAGAGAGGGTAGTGACAGTGAAGGTATTAAAGCAATGGCAGGGAATGCCTCTCTCCAATTCACATGCCTTGTTTCCTTGTCACAGGAGGAAATAAACTTTCCTTGATTTATTATTGTCAGAACCATGTTGGCTGTCATTTATATCCTTTATATGGTTACAAGTTGCTTGATTAGTCCCTCCAGATTTGGGAGAGGAAATCAAGCTAAGCTGACTAGTCAATAATTTATATTTCCTCCAGATTTGGGAGAGAAAATCAAGAGAAGCTGACTAGTCAGTAATATTTTTGGCCCTATTTCTCCTCTTTTCAGAGGTAGGAACAGCATTAACTTTCTCTACTGTGAAATCTCCTGTTTTAACTAACCTCTCTGAAGCTCCCTAACAGCTCTGAGGCTCAAGCAATTACCCCTCATCTGAACGTGTGACTGGAGCCCCATGCCCTGCACAGTTCTTTCTGAACCACCAGGGCTGAGAAATGCTAACCTTCATGAACACTGCCAATCTACCCATTCCCTGCTGAAGCCTGATTTTTTATTTTCAGCTGCTGGTGTTAACTACATTAACTATCTGATCCCAAGTGACCCTCAATGACTACTGAGGATACTTTTCACAGTGTAATCAGTAGATAATTTTCCTGCCCCATTACAACTTTAGATGACTCTTACTTAAGTCATTTCAATATTATGAAAGTATTAATACACCCTGTTTATCTGTGTCCCTGGGGATCTGTATCTGGTTTTGCTTCTAAGCTTTTATGATTGTGTCCCTGCACAATTACCCTTTACGTCTGCCCTTAATATCATGAGGTTTCTGGGAGATTTCTTCCTTTCTTTGAGAGGCAGAAGAGTTTGTGACTGGCTGTGCTGGTCTGTGACTCTGTCTCACACCTTCCTCTGCCAGGATGGAGTTTGCACTTCTGTCCTTCATGTGGCTTCTTCTAGATGCCAAGCTCATTTTCCTCTAAGAATTCCAGCAGGATTTTACTTACCTGCAATAGGTTTTTATGCCTGTGAAACCCATTCTCTTTATATTATCAGTTTGTCTCTTTCTTTTTGTGGGAGTTATAAACCCCTTCACACCACACACTGCCCTTTATCTTCCTATTTTCATCCACGTCTTTCTGCCTTGATGCAACACCTGAACACTTAACTGTGTGTTACTGAGGAGTTCGACAAGATGCTAACACAGAAGGAGGTGTTTTCAAGGAAAAAAAAGATACTAGCTGAGATACAGCCAGGGAGAGACTTTTTTGTCTGTCTGAAATGCAGTCAGAGACTATTTTAGCCCACCACTAGGTACATGGATTAGCTTCCAGGAGAGTCAGATGAAGCCAGATGTACCAGAGAACTCCAACTGGAATTCTCCTAGGTTTCATCCAGGTGTCATTGCTTATGAACAAAAAGTGCAGGTAAGGCTAGTACTCCTTTTATTCATTCCACTGTGTCTCACATATATATATATATATATATATATATATATATATATATATATTTACATACATGCATAATTGTCTCCAAAACTAATGCTGTTTTTAGTTGACTTCTTCCTGTTGAAGCCAGGACACCCACGTGCCGATAGCAGAATGCTTTGCTCCTGGGTCTAAATGACAGATTTGTAGCTCACAATGAAACTGCCTGCAGGTTTATTACTGTGCTGTCATGCATTTCAAAAGCTACAGTAGAGTGAACCTGAGCAATACTCCAGCCACCACTTGCCATATTTACCTGATGATAAATGTCAGGTCTCTGCTGAGTTTCAGCAGGAGAGCAGATAATGGCAAGTGAAAGAACTTGGGTGTAAAAGCATCACCAACAACCTGACTCCCTGTGACCCATCACATTTTTATAGAGTGAAAAGATTATACATGACATCTACAACCCCTCCTATGACAGCAGCTAAAGGAGAAGATCTTCCTTCCATTCTTGTGTACCTGTGATCTTTAGGAGAGTTATCAGGATGGGGCCTGTTTGTATTTGCCTTAAATTTGAAGATTTAAGAGTCACAGCTTAAGCCTGTCTGCTCCACAGACGTTCACAAGGATTTTGATGATGGTTTCAGAGGGGCTATATTTTCATTAGTTTTTGTGCCAAGAAATGTTAACACTTCCAAGCAAACAGGATGCTGTAAGGGCTGTACTTTAAAAACTGTAACAAAAGCAAAATGCCTTAGTATCAGGATGCTCACAGTGCAATCACAAAAGTTATCAGCACTGCAAATCCTGCCAACACCAGCTCAAATGATCCGAACATTGACTGTCTCTTACGTCTAGTTGTGGAGAGCTGTCTCAAGGTACCAGGTACCACCAAACAGAGAAAAAAATAAAGAGATCATTTTGCAGGACAGCTGCTACTGAAAGAAATAGTGCAAAGACTTTTCCAGTTTCTTAGCTTTTAAGAAATGACCCCTGACTTTTTGTGCGTGTGTATTTACTTGTGTTGTTTGCATGCTTATCACATGTGCACAAATGCTGCATCCCAGATCCATTAATGCAGAGTTTTTCGGAGAGTCTCAAAGAATTGTGCATCTCCAATATGCAAAATAGTTCAGTAGCATGATGTCAGGGATGAAGCATTAAATCAAGCATTTAAGATTTATATTGCTAAAGCACCCTCTAGTGGGACAGGAGCAGAACAGTTGGTTTTAGCAGAGATGCCATAATTGCTCCTCGTATTAGAGAATAGCCAAGTAAAAGGCTGGATACTGGTGGGATAGGCAAACACACTGAATCCTCAGTTTGCAGAATCACAGAATCATTTAGGTTGGAGAAGACCTCCAAGATCATCGAGTACAGTCTTTGAGCAATCGCCACCATGGCAACTAGACCGAGCCGCTAAGTGCCATGTCCAATCATTTCTTGAACACTTTCAGGGATGGAGACTCCACCACCTCCCTGGGAAGTCGGTTCCAAAGCTTAACAGCCCTTTCCAAGACGAAATTCTTCCTGATGTCAAACCTGCCTCTCCCCTGGTGCAGCTTATGGCTATGTCCTCTTGCCCTGGCAATGTTTAGTCAAGGCTTCTGCTGTCCACATAACAGGCAGAAGTCACAATAGTATCTGAAACACGGCTGCATGATTTTATTGCATGTAATCACAGAATAATAGTGTCATTTTATTCAAAGACCTTTGGAGGACATCTCATCCAAACTCCCACTCAAAGAAGGTTCAGAAAGATCAGGTGGTTTGTGACCATTTCCAGCAGAGTTTGGAATATCTCCAGAACAGACATTGAACAACTGCTCTTCCCAACATATTCCAGCATTTAACCATCATCATGGTGACAAAAAATTTCCTTGTATCTAAACAGAATTTCCCTTGTTGCAACTTCTCTTCATTGCCTCTCAGCTGGGCACCTCCAAGCATTCCCCATAATTCCTCAGGGTCTTTACAGTGTCATGATCTTGGCACATTGGAAAAAGTATTTGCAGTCACTGAAGGAGAAAAAACTTTTGGGACAAGGTCTGGCAGAAAGTGAGTAGAGGTCTGTAGTAAAGAAATTCCTCCTTGTTCACTCGTTCAGGGAAAGGACTTTTTTTGTGATTTGTGAAGAAACACAACGGCTTTGAAGAAGATCACTCATTTTATTTGTCTTTCTAAGGGAAGGAAATGTGAGATCCTGACTGATGATAATCACTTGGCTGGAGGTGGGCAGGAGTGGAGACCCCAGAGTGTTCACACAGCTTTGTGTGCAACAACTTCCCATCAGCAGTACAGTACCTGATGCCTTTAAATAATCTTGTTTTGAGGGGGAGGAGATGGGTGTGATCAAAGGCAGAAAACAGCTGAGCCATGAGAGCTAGGCCTGGAGAACCAGAGGGTTCCAAAGAGGGTGGTGGATCCCCAGCTGGTGCTGATCCCTGTTTGTTGCCTGGCCCTATGTTACCTGGCTGCAGCAAACAGGTGAAGAGGAGGCAGGATGATCTGACCCCTATAGCTGGGGATGCACAGCATGGTCTTGGCTATATTTTTGGTAAGAAGGCTGACCAGCCATGCCGTGGCACAACTTCAAGGGCACAGTTTTGTATATTTTTAGGAAATCAATAGCATTGTGGTCTGCTGCTTTCTTTTATTTCCCTAAGACCAGGCTTTGAAGCTGCTGGTGTGTGGACAGATGTGGATCCCAAGTGAGCATCTTCTCCAGACCTCCCTGGGGCCATGGTTCATGCTTGTGGACGCAGCACCCCCCCTGCCCCTCTGCAGCCTCATTGTCACACTGCCCATGCCTGCTGCCTCCCCTGCAGTGCCCACAGCCTGCCAGTCTCGGGCAAGATGTTTAGAGGAAGGATTAGGCAAGGAGTAATCATAGCTCTTTCCAACTGGGTGGATAAAAGTAGATGTGTATAATTAGTGGGTAGGTGGCTAAAGGAAAAGAGTTTTGTTTGTGAGTGGTCAGCACCTGCCAGGTCCAAACCCATGGCCTCAGAATTTGTGTGTTTGCCTTTAGGCACCTCAGCATGAAAACACTCACCCAGGCTGGGCACAGGGACTGAGCCTCCCCTGCACCTGGAATCCTTCCTGTGTTTTCCATTTTCACTTGCTGCCACTCACCCTACCAAGCCATGCATTTCTGTGACCTTGCTTGGCAGGAAAAGCAGTGTCTCTGCAGGTGGCCAGCTGCCAGGGACATTCATTTTTTCCAATTAGTGGAAAACAGAGGGTGTTACCTCTACCCATGACTTAAAAACAGTTTCAGAGCAGAAACCCATGGAGGACATCCAACATCCTGGCCAACATGCCACTTTTGGATGCCAGCAGTGCTCTCCTCTGTGCAACAGAAAACATATCTTTCCCCAGACCTTTTGGAAGAACTCCAACAATGATGGTTTGAACAAGGTGGGTGGGGGAGCATGGAACCCCTGAAGTGTGACTGCCTTTGGCCCTTTTCGAGCAGAAGAAGGGACATACCTTGTGCAGATGAAGTGTTCAACCTGGTGGACTCACTGCCCCAAGAGACAGCCCAGGTGCTCCAACAGCCTAAAGACCTGTGTTCCTGTGCTCACAGGTTATGGCAAAAGATGATCTGGGAAAGCACATGAAATCATGATAGACCTCAAGGCACTTAGGAGACTCCTTTGTTCTTCTCTGAAGAATTTCAAGAGTCCTTCCCTGGATTTTTCTCTGACTCTAGCTCTCTCCTTTGGCACCTTTCTGTTACATAATTTGGCTTTTCAGATGTTTCCTTTCAAAGCAGCAGTTTGGAACTGGAATTAAAGAGGGTGGCAAAAATCCTTAATCAGAGACCTGGCTTTATAAATAAGACAAGTACTTTTTTTATTTCACCGTTTAATAATATATTTCTTTTCTATTGCTGCAGTGCTGAGGCGGCAGAGCAGCAGCAGGTAGTACTGTTGTTAATTCTACATATCACTGTAAGTTATTAACCTTGAAATGTGTAGAAATGAAATTGCACCTTACTTTAGCATTTATAGCAACATTTGATCAAGCGTGGTTTAAGCCTATATACAACTTCTGACACTAGAGGGAGTACATATTTTGTGAAAATAAAAAAACCCAAGCCTTGTTTTTTGAATAGAAGATACATCAACGGGGGAAAAGCAAAAATACTCTAAGAGACCTTTATTCCCTCACTTCATGCTACACTAAAAAAAAAAAAAAAGAAGCTGAGAAGCTGCCTTATCTAGGTAGGTTATGCAACTGTGTCTGTAAAACCAGTGTGGGGCAGATAACCAGCCAGGCTGTTCTCAATTTGTGTGTTTGTGTCTATCGAGTCTGAACACATGGGGTGAGTAACTAACCCACGGCATAACACACACAGACATCTCTGCCCACAGGTTTCTATCTCTGGTGCTGCTGTGTTCCCACTGTTCCCCACAACCACCGCAGTGTCTGCACAGCTATGATCACCAATGTGTTTATCCTCTCAACGTGCCTGGGAGGTAGGCAAGAAGTACTATCCTCTTTTATGGCTGGAAAGTCAGGTGCAGAGAGGGTGACAGATGCACCCCCAGCCTGGTGGGAGGCTGTGGCAGAAATGAAGACCATGGCCTGTCTGTGCACCCCTGCTCAGGTTCCCAATCCAACTCTGGGTACAGCGGGTTGTTAAGCAGCAAGGTGCCTTTGCCTGGCTGTTTTTCCTGACTACAGGGACAAAGGTTGCCCAGTGAATTCTGTGCTGTGTTTTTGTGTAATTGGACAGACATGTCACCGTGACCCTCCCTCCAGTCCCGGTCAGCAGGAGGGGAGTCAGGCTCAGGCTGCCATGGTCGCCTTGCCCTTCGCAGGGTGGTGTGGGGAGAAAGCAGCTCCCTCACTCTTGTGGGGGTGACAGACCGTAGGGCACAGCCCCCACTACTGCTGTGACAGTGGCTCTCACACAGGCTGAAGCAGATCCTCTTGTCCTCCTACTAAAATAGTCACCAAATTGAGAGGAATACACAAATGCAGTAATTCAGGGCAACCTGGATGGTTTTGCAGCCCAAACACCTTGATTATCATGTGAGATCAGTCACTCCCAGCATGTGACAGTGTCTATATCCATTACAATGTCATTATCTGATACAGAGCTCTCCTAAAAGTCTCTTTATCACAGGGAGGATTTCTTTCAAGCAGTGGAAACAAGGTCAGTTCTGAAAACGCTATCACCTTGTTATCACCGTACATGCCAGCAACTTCTGAGAGTCCCTTCTGAAGCCCTCCACTGAGGCCTCTTTCAGCCCATCTGGCACTGCACTTGTTAAAGCAACAAGTAACTCCAGCAGCTCATCCCATTAGGGCTTATTATGCAGTGAAATTGCACTGCTTTTAATAGAAGTTCTCAGATCTTTAGCAAAGGATTTGGTTTGTTACGCAGTGGTTTGGGGACAGATATTCAAGTGTAAAATACTGTAATGTTTGTAGGTGTTTGTAGGTTACCTCCCACCAATCACAGGCACCAAATACTAAAGCCATGGCAGTGAAAGGTGGTCTATCACTCTTTGGCCCACCCACAAACACACATATCCAGGCTAAGAGAGCTTAATGAATAAAAACACCAAAAGAGATCTTCTTCCCCCCTCCCCATTTCTCCTGCAGAGCAGTCAGTGCTTCCATCCTTGCTAATGTTCGGTTCCTCAGGCTCTGGGGCTTCCTGAGAAACAAACCTCAGCAGCATTCCACTCCTGGGAAGAACCCTATTTATGCCTAAGATTTAAGGAGCTGAGTCTCACTCCCACAAATGTTTTCTAGAACCCGGGTAATGATTTGTTACTGAGAAAACGCCCCTTGGGATCCTGAAGAATCCATAAAATGCAGTGCAGCTGCATTTGAAGATTTCTTTTGTTTGCACACACAAAACTTACAGAGAGCTTTGTATGCCTAAGAAAGGCAAGATCTAAGCTGTGCAGGGGGCACCTATCGTTAAGCATCAGGACCTTCCTCTCTGTTTTGTTCAGATTTGAAATATATCTCCTCCTTTCAACTGCTACTGCTTGAAAATACAGGTTTTTTATTCCCTCCTATGTACATATTCAGAAAGAACAACAAAAAAATCATAAGTAGGTGATCAAACACAGTATTCAGTGTCTACCCAAACACCAGAGTGCACAAAGTCTATCATCTCCTCACTGATGTCAAAATTTCATGTGAAATAGAAACCACTACATGAAGGAAACACTGCAACCCGGGACCATGAAGAAATTGAGGCAGTGAACTCCTCATTAAATTCAGCTTTTTCTGCATCTAAACACCCAAGTCTTGAAACATTCAGCCCCTCATCTGTCAAATGGGGTTGTTTAGCCTGGAGAAGAGAAGGCTCTGGGGAGATCTTATAGCACCTTCCAAGACCTAAAGAGGACCTACAAGAAAGGGAGAAGGACTTTTTACAAGGGCCTGTAGTGAAAGGACAAGGGGGAATGGCTTTAAACTGAGAGTGGATATTAGGAGATTAGACTAGGAGATTAAGAGATTAGATATTAAGAAGAAATTCTTTACTGTGAGGGTGGTAAAGCACGGGAACAGGTTGCCCAGAGAAGCTGTGGATCCCTGGAAGTATCCAAGGCCAGGTTGGATAGGCTTGGGGCAACCTGGTCTGTGAAAGATGCCACTGCTCATGGCAGGGGGTTTGAAACTAAGTGACCTTTAAGATCCCTTCTGAACCAAACCATTTTATGATTCAAATGGGGGAAATACCTCTACAAGTTGTGAGAATAGACTTAGCAAAAGACTGTGAGACACTTGGGTCAAACAGTGTAGGAAGGGTCACAGAAACAAAACTCAATTCTTATTGAAAAGAGGGGCAGTGGATGAAGGAAAGAACAAAAAACTGAGCGGAGGAATAGAAGGCCTAGACTACTTTTAGAAAAACATTGAGCAAATACAAGCGTGGGAAGAGCCAAAGCCTCAGGGACAAAGTGATAAGTTTTTTTGTTAAACTGCATGTACAGAATATCATAATGAAAAAATACAGCAGCACTGCCAGGGGACATGGCTGCTTGGGAAGCAGAGATTGAGCATCCTGGTAGTGAGGAAATAACACCAGTTTTCCGTGTCCATTATTCAAAGGCAGATATGTTTAGTTTTTACATGGGTTCAGTACCACATAGGCAGAATTTTGCATGGCTTGATGCATTTTCATACGTGATTAGAAATATGTGCAAGTTTGGTGTTCCATGGCTTCCAAGGCACAAGCTTTGCTGTGCCCACGAAGGCACACTCATAGCCTCTGGCTGGAGATGCCAAATAAGACCACTGCATCTCCCAGCTTCCCCTTGTTGCAGCAGCTCCTCCCAGTGAAGCACCTCGTCCCAGCTCCCACTTGTATACTGTGCACTGCCATCTTCCCCTTAATTGTGTTTAGCTATTTACAAATTCATGTGTCTATAGATATTTTATCTGGGTATCTTTCTCTCATGGATCCTGGTTTCATTAATCTCTTCTTAATTCCTGTTATGTTCTGTGCTTAATTCTGCTGATGAAATTGGTATTTTTATTGGCTCATACTGCATTACATGTGTGCACTGACTTTTAAAAAAATCAATTAACTCAAATTGGGGGATGTCACAACATTCTAGTCTGCACCACAGCTCAAACAAAGCTGCCAGCCCTGCCAGCAGCTTGCAGCATTAGAACTTGAGTAAATGGAATATTTAACTTTTACCTTCTTCCCTAGGATACTTGATAGGGAAAGGATATCAGTGATCCAAAGATGTTCAACAGAGAGTGATTCCACGCTGTCATGGCTCTTCTCACCATGAGAAATGTAAACATTATGTGCTTTTTAGACTTGTTGCTGAGTTTAGTGCTCACAGGGGCGTTGAACAGTCAGAGCAGTATCGAGTCAGACCCATAGTGGGGGTAACACCAACTCCTTTCCTGGGTCACTGCTAAAGCACTGCTTCTTGGCTAAGGTGCAACATGCCTGCTGTCCTGCTTGGCACCCCTTCAGTAGAAGAGTGCACATAAATTTTTAGTGCTTGGAGCACTTAGCATTTAGATTGAAATAGGAGGAAGCAATTTACCTTTGCCTACTATTGCCACATGGTAAAATTACACTGACCTTGACAGCATCTTTTGTTTGCCTGGAGCGCTCAATTCAGGGGGACATTGGCTGCATGATGAGCACAAATTAATCACCATCATGGTTAAAATGAAACACCTGAATGAAAGCTAAGGGAACATCTTTACTTCTAACTGGATTCCTCAAATCAGACTCACAAATCGAACTCCGTATCTGAGAAAACCATGGCTTTCGGATAAGATCACTTCAGGTGGAAAAAATCCTCTTCCTGGTCATGGGCTGCTCTTCATACAGCACCCAGAAGGACTTTTTTGCTCCAGATGCAGAACAGCACAGATCTTTTCCTGATATAAATGCAAAATAAGCAAACATATCCAGTGATGTATGGAAATCTGTGTTGTAGAAAGCCAATTTCCAGATAAGAATTTCATTTCCTGTAGTCAGGAGCTACTCAATAAGAAGTGGGGGTGAAAGAAATTGAAAGAATTAAAATAATTGCATTTAGCTACTTTCTTCCTCTCCAGATACCCCATTATCTAATCTTTTGCATTTCTAATAAGCAGTGATCAGGCACCTAGTTTGTCCCTGGCTGATGTTCTATGGAAGAATTTCAACTAAAAAACAATATAATAAACCTTCTTCTACCACGAAGTCTTTAAAAATGTGATTCAATATGTGTGGCCATAGAAGTAATTTGATTTTTACAGAAAGGGGTGATGAAAACGTGTGTATCATGCCTGAATTAACCCCCTTACAGGTGGACTTTTACAGGCAAAAATCAGCCCACCCAAGTTTTTAGCCAAAGACTTTTGCCTGAAAGCTGATATTTCTAAGTTGCCTTTCTGGTAGAAGGAAGAAAAAAAGCCTGAAGTACCCATGAGCTTCACCAGAGAAGAAAAATGTAAGCAGACATTGTCGCCAAGAGAACCACGAACGGCAGGATCACTCCTGGTTTCTGTCTTGGTTTGGCAGAACAGGGCTAAGAGCCTGAAGTGTGAAGGAGCTTCACCAAGGGAAAAAGCAAGAGCAGCTCTTGGAAGGTCATAGAATCATTAAGCTTGGAAAAGAATGTTGAGACCATCAAGTCCAACCATCAACTTAGCACCACCACTGTGCTCATCATTAAATTATGTTCTCAGGTGCCATATCCACACGTTCTTTGGACACTTCCAAGGATGGTGACTCCATCACTTCCCAGGATAGCCTGTTCCAGTGATTTACAAACCTTTCCACAAAAACTTTTTTCCTAATATCCAATCTAAACCTGCACTGACACAATCTGAGGTCATTTTCTCTCATCCTGTCACTTGTTACCTGGAGAAGAGGCTGATCCCCACCTGGTTACCCCCTCCTTTCTGGTCATTGTAGAGAGTGACAAGGTCTCTCTTGAGCTTTCTCCAGCCACTCCCCTCCAGACCCTTCCCCAGCTCTGTTGCCCTTCTCTGGACACTCTTCAGCACCTCAATGTCTTTCTTGTAATGAAAGGCCCAAAACTGATCACAAGATTCGAGGTGTGGCCTCACCAGTGCTGAGTACACAGGGACAGTCCCTGCCATGGTCCTGCTGGCCACACTATTGCTGATCCAGGCCAAGCTGCCATTGGCCTTTTTGGCCACCTGGGCACATGCTGGCTCATATCCAGCTGCTGTCACCAGCACCCCCAGGTCCTTTTGCTCTGGGAAGCTTTCCAGCCACTCTGCCACCACCCGTCGCACTGCCTGGGGTTGTTGTGACCCAAGTGCAGGACTTGGCACTTTGAGATACTGCTGTGTTTTTGTTTTTCAGGGAAAGAGAAGAATGAACACACTTTTCTCTCTGAAAGAACGATTTTCTTCTTCCCAGTTATTTAGAACTATGAATGCACTCCTAAGGAAGGGGAGTGAAAGGAACATTAAATCTAAAGAGTGACTTTAAAAAACCGTAACTTTCAGAAGGACAATTTTGGCATTGCTAAGCTTATAACATGCTTTTAAATGTAAGAATGGTTAATGAGAAGTTCTCCCTTCTTACTTTATGAAAAGATGTAAAGGAGGTGTACGGTGAAAAGAAAAACCTCAGAAAGTTATAGTCAGATCAACCTACAACCTGTTAAACTTGCATGAGCTAAAGTCATAGGTTTTCCCCATCATTTGAAGGAAAGGAGTAATTTGTTACTGGAATTCTGATGAGAGATTGTTTCTGGTATGTTGTTTTGTTTTATATGAGAAATCTTAACTTTTCAAACAAGTAAAAAATAAAAAGAAATTACTATTTTGTGTGTTTGTAAACTCAGAGTTTAAAGAAATATTTCACGTTTCCATTGTGAGCCTATATTCCTTCACAAAATAAATGTAACTTTTAAGTTAAAAGAAACCCAACTGTTAAAATACAGACCCTTTAACATCGCCACCAGTTCCAGCAGCATCCATTTTTCTCTCCTTGGTTAAGGAAATCGCCATCCAGGAGACTGAAGAATCTCTTCCACCCCCTCTGCCAGGCTTCTAGGAAGAAGAAAGGTAAACAGCCACCTTTGATCCATTGGACACGAAGGGATAGGAGGCTGATACGGGTCCACAGAAGTCAGTCTTGTGTCACAAAACCTCTTACTCAGCCCAGTTGATTACTAACATGAAAAGGGAAAGTTGCAACAGAAGAGAGCTCAAGCATGCTTAGCTCGGGAGTAGTTACTATTTAGCCTTTTGCGGGATGATTGCAGTTGATCACCTGCCCACAAATGTGAGGGAACATAAATCTGGAATTTGTGAATTCATCTGTTGTGTTTTGACAGGAGAGAGGCTTTTGGCAGGCAGTTTTTGGAAATAAACTCTCTCTCCAGGGCTCAGAGCCATGTTGCAAGTGCTGGAGAGTATTTATGCCCTCTCATCCCCTCTTTTCAGAGAGGCTGCAGTTCAACCAGCTGCAGGGCTCTGAATCAGTAGTGCTTTAGCAGGGGGGAAAAGTCCATCCACCTGACAGACAGAACTGCCAAATATTTTTTTTTCTGAGAAGTTTTGGGCATAGGCTCTTTTCAGGTACTTTAGGAGGATGTAGACATAAAACCTCAGTAAGCGATGTTCGATCAATTCTAATCCTTGATGCCATCACTTTTGCTTCTTTCATGGGATTATTCTATCCTTTTGGAGAAAAAAAAAACAACATAAAAACCAAAGTCTTTTTCAGTTTAATTAAGTCTATGATTACTGAGCTACATCCTCAGTACCAGAGAGCAGTACCACTGATGAAGGAACATCTAAAGCTTGCCAAGCTTAGGTCAATTAGATAAGTACCCCAAGCACAGCTGCTAATCTGAATCACTTCATAACTAGTTTTAACCCCTTGAGACTGAAAATGAAGCTCAGTATTTCATACAAACAGGTATTTCCATGTGATTTCCCATACTTTTTTGCTTCCATGAAGAATGGAAATTCCCATTTCAGTATCTGTTTCCATTAAAATATGAATAATACCTTAAAAAGAGGAGAGAGAGAAACTTTGGCTCAATTTAAGTTTAAGTTTTAAATAAACTCTCTGTAGGGTGTGGAGCTCTGATGTCCTAAGGGGCTGTTACAGTAAGATATAAGATAGTGCCAATAAAGAACTTCAAGTATTCAAACTGCACTCTCTATAAGCCCAAAGAGAAACAAAGTGGGAAGGTGGAGTGGATTCAAAAGGCTAAGGCTGGGGCTGGCCTAGCTGGCCTTAAAACAAGATACCTACAGATAATTTCTAACGGTGGAGCTTGAGCAGTTGTTCTGGGCCCCATAAAGGGGCTTAAGCCTCTGTGCAAATATTATCTGTTGGTGTTTTAAACCTTCTGATGGGATGAGCACCCTGTGGATTGGGCTGTGACTAGTGGGCTGGCTTTCAAGGCTTAACTCTTGCCAGCAGCCTCTGCGTGAGACCAGTTCAGCTTGCTGTAAGGAAAGGTTTCTTTACACTTGACAACAGTATGTTATTTCTGGGTTTTATAGTGTGTTTATCCTCCAGACTCAGCAACTCTAGGGTGGACTCATCGTGTCCCTGGGTGAGAAGGACCTCTCTGTACTCCTAGGCACATTAGCTGCTGGCAGAAGAGAGGGACGCCCAAGCCATGACCCACCTGGAGAAAGCTGCCAGCAGATCCCAGCATCGGGCAGGGCGCTGGGGAAGGGAAAGCCTGGGGAAATGCATTGGCAGCGTTCTCCAGGCAGGCTTCGGCATTTCAGCAACTCTACACAGCAGCTGCCCCCTTCTTTTTGTGGTGCTTGTCCAGCAGGTGCCCATCTCTCTCTCCTTGGGTTTATACCCAGAGCCATCCTTTCTGCATGGCAGTGGGAGAGACGGACAGGGATGGAAGTGCAGTTGTGTGAGCATGGAAGTGTGGTGCAGGTCATGGTCCTGGTGTGGGCTCTCACACGAGAACACCCAGCCCAGGATGGGACTAAACACCCTGATTGTGTTTGTAGCTGACAGCACAAAAGCACACAAATTGCTTGGAACACACCCATTCAAGCCAAAAGCTGAGCTAGCTCAGGATCATCTTTCTGTAGGATGCCTAGTGGACACTAAGAGCAGGATGAACATACGTGGCATTTCCTCCAGATACCCAAAATCATACCTTTAACAATTTCAAGCTATTTTCTGTCAGGAGCTTCCTGAGACAGATGTGTTTTTTGTATTCACTAGCTTCCAAGGGCTTTCTCATCTGTGAGTGTCTCCAATGTCCTCTGAACTTGTAATGACTCCTTACAGCTCTGTATTAACAGCACTCCACCCCCCATCCCTTGTACTGGAGAAGGCAGGCAGTGATGGTTTCTGAGCATCCTCACCATACTCTTCATACTGTACACGGCTTTCATTGCATTGTCTCTCTTCGAGACTGGAACATTCTGTCCTGGTAAAGTCACTGCTTATACAGAAGCTTTCTGTATCAAATCAGACGTTGAAGCTGATTTTTGCTTTCCCCTCAACCTTCTTTGGTTTTGCTGTACCATTTTGAGATGAGAATAGCTGAACCCCACAGATTAATCATAACATGGGTGAGTCATGAGTTTGCACACTAGCATAATGTTTTTTCCTTCTTTTATTCTTTATCACTATCCTACTATGCCCTAATATTTTATTTGAGGTTGGTTTTTTTGACCACTACTGAGTGCTGAGCTGCTATATTCGTGAATCTGCCAAGTAAGTCCCAAGATCTTGCTCCTGACTGCTAAAGGTCATCTCACAACATGCCATTTTAGCTGTGAAACTAGGACTGCTTTTTTCCTATGTATCCCTTTATATTTATCCCCACTGCATCACATTTACCATGTTATTGTCTTGTCACTAAGTCTCATTAAAGTACTACTAATGTCTTAAAGTCAGCTCTTGTCCTTAACAATATAAATATTTTGCTGTTGTCAACAAGCTTTCCCCTCTGTTCACTCCCTTTTCCAGGTTGCTTATGAATACCCTGACAGCAAGGATTGCACTACGGAGCACTGCAGAATTACTGTGGTCCCCTTCTCCACTTACTATCTTTTAAATGTCTTTTTATTATGCAATGATTTTCCTTCTCGTGATAGGGAAGCCCATGGCTGCTTGGACTCCCTTAAAAGCCTGTAGTGGGGTTTGGAACAAGTTTGCTGAAAGCATTTAGATATCCAAGTAGACTGTATCAACTGAATTGCTCTTATCTGTATGTACATTGATCTTGTCAAACAACTCCAATCTGTAAAAATGGAAAAGGTCATGCTGACTCTTTCCAAGTAAATCAAATTTATTGAAGTGTCAATGAATTTTGCTCTTCATTACATTTTCCACTAATTTGCCAAGTGCATATTTCAGACTTTCAGGTCTGTTCTTTCTCACATCTTCCCTGGAGCCTTTGCTAAAAATGTTGGCCAGGCATTTGATATTTGATATTTGATAACAACTCTTTGGATATCAAGGGAGTTTTAAGCATAGAGCTATAATCTGCTACTAGTAATTTAGTTATTTTGTCCTTGAGGTCCGTTGGAACTCCTGGGTGACATCATTTGGGTTTTGGTAACCTGTTGCTGTTCATTCTGTTTCAGTGTTCCCAGACCTGGTTCCTGGGCACGGCTGCTTCTGACAGACTTACTAATGGAGTCACCCCATTTCAAAAAGGTTTCTGACGTGAGAATCTACTCTTCTATGGTGAACAAAGTGGTGCAAAAGATTAATTTAGTTTCTCTAATAGCTTTATTTTCTCTGAGTGCTTCCTTCAAACACTGGTAGTCAATGGGTTCCACTGATTTTCTGGCAAGCTTCCTGATCTCAATGTCCAGGAAAAAGAGATTTATTGCTAGTTTTGATTCCTTTTGCTAGAAACTCTTCAAATCCCTTTTTGGCTGTCAAATTGTCATTGTACATGTAATGTTCCAGAGTGTCTGTTACTTTCTAATTTATTAATTTGGGTCCAACTTTAGCTGTTTGAAGGATTTGCAGTTATTCTTCTAATAACCTCCCTTATCTCACTGTTTTCAAAGCTACCATGTACTGCCCATTTTGAAGCCTACTTGATGAATAATGTGTGCTGGCCTTGTGCTTTCAGCACAGCGTCCTTTAGCAGACTTCATGTCTTCAGGAAATAATTAATTTTCTTTGTTGTCCCATTTTGTTTCTTTTAAACAAAATTCCTCATTTACATGAGGTTCTCCTCCAAGCCAACTCCATAATTACCTGTTTTCTGATCAATATCCTTAAGCAGTTCCTCCATGCAATAGTTATTGGCTGTTTCATATTACATTATTGCACAATATCTGGATCATTTGCATGTAAATTATTGAAGTCTGGTGCTTGTTACTGTCTTTCCCTCCTCTCTGGCATCTTGAAATTCCCCCATATTCTGCAGCTGGTGTCAACATCCTGGTCACAGAGGCAGTACCATACACTATGTTCTTCCTGTGCTATAGTGGTAGCACCAGATTAGGTCTGTAACTTCAACTCCCACAGATTTTGTGTTTCATACTAATGTGGTTTTTTGTTAATTTTATTGATTCTAACACAGCCTACTCTATATGCTGAATATTTGGTATTACAGTATCCCACTTATCATTCTCTTTCTGATGCCTATTATATTGATGCCTTCATTTAGACTGTACGTGCCTGTCCTTTACCTTATTTTTTAAGCATTAAATGTTTTGTTTTTCTGCCGCTCTCTCTCTGGCAGCACAGGGGTTCCAGGAGCATTTCAGAGACAGCTACTGTAGAAATCCTGATTGTCAGCACCTTGGAGCTTCAGCTTGACCTCTAGCATTTTGCATGTCCTCCCTCCCTCTCTCCCTTCTCCTTGCCTTTCCTTTCCTACAGTTCCATTATCCACATGGACCGCAACCACCTGGTGCTCTGCTGCACTTCTTAGGAGCTGATCAAGGCTCCTCATGAAGTCCTCTCCCTTTTGCTGGATGCTATGTCCACACAGATGCAGTGGTTCCCTAAACAGGATTCCTTATCTGGATGATCTGACTGACTTCTCTGGCTTTGTCCAAGCACCGTGTGCACCTCCTGTGACCAGGGGCTGCAGGTGCCATTTGCACAACATTCCAGCAGCTGCAGAAATAAATGGAACCAGATGCATCCCAGGTCAGAAACTTGGCTGCATCTGGGGTGCTTTCAGGACAGGTACTTCAGTGTGGATCTGTCAGTGGAGCACCTCGCTGACAACATAACTGGGTAGCTCTGACCCTGAGGGGCTATTCGGGTGTAGAAAATTGAGCAGCTGCACAGGAATTTGCAGGATTTGGGTCTGGATGTGTAAATGTAAGGCAAAGCTTTGCCTTCCTCTCTTCTGCTAATTAAGCAGAACAACTCCAGCAGCTCAGATAAACATGTGGGATTTTAATAAAATGCACAATTACAGAGCTGATTATTGGGATGGCAGCAAATACCATGTAAATCTTTTCAAACATTTCTCTGACTCAGTATTTTCCCCTCATTCAGTTTTCCCTGGCAGAGGGACTGGATGTCTAGGCAGGCTAATCATTACAGAAACATTACTAACAGCAACTGAATGCTTTGCGTAAATTTTCGTACGTAAACTCTGTGTAGAAGGGCAGGGAGAGACATAAGGAAGTAGTAGTCAGTTTTGTTAGCACCTTTGCTTTTTCTTCCATGGAGCTGCTTGTACTGGTAACATGTGAAATCAGTTTTAAACACCAGCCACCAGGCGAGTTGCTGATCCTGAAAGCTGTCGTAATTTCTGTGTTCATTTAATTAGCTCAGTGTTGGTGTTGTCCTGTGTACGCTGCTGCCCAAGCCACGTAATCTCCTCCGTAGGTGTGCCGTAGCACTCCTAAGTCCTGTGATGAGATTGTGCAGAAAGCATTAACCTTCTTTGTCTGACCCTTTTATTTGCACTCCCCCCCAGGCTTTCATTCATCTCCATTGCTAGATCAATTAAAAAAGGAGAAAAAAAAGCATTTCCATTGGCTAGTCCGCCGGCACATGTGTCTGACGTGAGGATGAATGCTATAAATGCACAAGAGCTCGAATATTGTGAGTTACGTTTTAAAGACTGTGTTCAGGGCTTAGCAGCCTGATTCCCACTGACATTAATGGAAGGCATGAGGCTAAATCATAGTGCATTGCTTTCAAGTCTGACCCCAGAAGACATTTCCTGATGGGAAGGGGCACAGCCGAGAAATAAAAGTTTACAAAACCAGAGAGCTGAAAGAATTGGATAAAAACAAGGAGACATAGGTGCAAACCTGAATGAATTACGATTCTGATAAGCTTGCGTGTAAGCAATAAATCCCTAAGATGAGCGGAGAGGAGAGAGAGTTTAATCACAGTGGCAACATTTATGTATTTTTCCTCAGTGGAAAATATTATAGGCTTGACCTCATTTTTATTTACCAGATCTGAAGATGCTGATGTCCTCTGACAGCGAACACTGAGTGACAGCGCGCAAAGCCTGCGAGCTGCAGGGCACACAACCTCCCAGCAGGTGGCTTGGGCAGAGCAAGCCAGGCTTGGGCTTTGGGGAAAAAGAACTTAAAATAGCTACAAAAGAGTATCAGACAGTTCATTCATGGCTTATTGATGCCACAGATCTTAGTTACATTTCATGGTCTGAGGCATGAGGCGAAAGATCTTTCCCAGCCCTGAGTCCTGCATTAATATTGCATGATGGTTCCATTTAAAGTATTAAGGTTTTTTGTCTTCTATGATTTTGAGTCAGCAGTGTGATGCTAGTTTACATAGCTGGGTATCTAGACTGCAAGGTTTGGAAGATGAATTTGGTCTCCACTTGGGGATTGGTGAGCGGGAATGAATCCCACTGGAGAGAACAGGCAGCAGAGGGTGGATTTTTGTGGCATGCAGCTCAGCGAAATGAAAGGCATTAGCACGCACCCACTGCAGGAGATCTCATGAGCTGACACGAGGACAGTTCTTTGAGGCTGACAGTAACATTTTCAAATTGCTGTTGGAAATGATCAGCTCAAGTTTCTCAAGTTCCTTGAGTTCTGCTCCCATGTCACTTGGAAGGTTTTTAAAATAGAATGCCTTAGGTTTAGAGAGGCAGCCTGATGGAAGAGTGAGACAGTAAAAGCAGGCAGGAGACTAGTTTTTCTAAACAAAGATACACAAAATCCTTTCCTCCCTCTGTTCTTCCCACACAATTTTCTGAAATACTATATTGTTTTCATAATTTATAATTTACAGCAAACCACAAGAAGCACTGCCAGCATAAAGTAAGCAAAATCCTAGGATTCGAAACATGAGCAAGTCACCATAAAAGTGACCAAGCCAAGAAGAGAAAATTGTATTTTGGAAAAGGAACAAAAGAGTAATGAAGACCAGACCTAGACTGTTAACATTTGTGATGCTAGCTTACAAAGTAACATCAACTGTAAAAGTCAGGAAGCCAACAAGAGGTATCCAGAGAAGGATGTACAGAAGGTTACTCAAAATGCTAGAGTTTCTTCCTACCAACTAGAATATCAAATGTGACAATTTTCAGCAATCTTGAAATCCTGGAACACCCCAGCAATCCTGGGAAAGAGCAGTGCCTTGTATGATCTCCACACCAGAGGGAAAGCTGCATGCCACAAAGAGGGCAAAATGCCTGCTAGATCGTAAAACCAACAGTTGTTGCAGTCTTGAATGGTATGAGCAGGAAAATGAAGCTCTTTGATGAGCTTCCTCTTCAGCAAGAGCCCATGCCACTCTGTCCTTCTCTAGTTATGTGCTTAGGTGGGGACACGCACAGGGTTAATCCATGGTTTCACCTGACACACTAACTGAGCTTCAAGGACAATGTTGCTCACACTTGAAGAAGAATGTCTCTCCTCAACAGTGGGAATGTTTAGTAGAATATAAAAATATCCTTTTAAGCTGCTGCCACACAGGCATGATCATTGTAATTATGGGTAATGGAATGGCTGTGGATCCTGCTCTATGTTTAGTAGTCAGAATCAGGGCATTAATGTTTTAGGCAAAGATAGGATCTGATTTCTCTTCCCAGAGTGGCTCCTCATTCCTCTCAACTGAGCAACCATAAACTTCCATATTCATATACTACATTCCTTCTCCAAAACATTGCCCTTGGTCTTGCTTATTTCCATGTGAAAACTGATTGCAGTCTCCTAACAGCCCCCCCAGAATTCCCTACCCTAATTGCGAGTGTGCTCTGGAAAGAAGCGCTGCCACAGCCAATGCAAACAGGGTCAAGGCAGAGCTGAAAAGCAAAAGTGACATACCTAATCAAAAGGGAGACCTTTCTGGTCATAAGCTGTTTGTGGAGGCTCTGCCAAATCCAAGAGCAGTGTCTGATTTGACCTCTTATGTTAATAGCCTTAGCATTTCCAGCCTTTTTCTGACACTTGTATCTGGTACATCTGCTGTAAGTGGTTATCTTTTTAAATGAGCATTTTTTACTTGGAGTGGATTTGGTTTTGTTCTTATATTAAAAAAAAGTGGCTCTTTCAAAACAAACAGGAAAAAACTCAGGAAAAAACCTCTGTGTGGCAGGAGTCCCAAAATTCATCTCTGAAAACACACAGAGCTGCACTCTTTTGAAAGGGCCAGTTCTGTGAAATCCTTGGCAGTCCCTGCAGGGCACCAAGTGCCCTCAGTTTTCAGGATAGTACTTGCAATTTAAAGCTGCTCAGGAGGCTGCAGGATCAAGCTACCCGTGCTAAAAAATATGCCCCACTTCTTGCCCATGCACATACCCAACATGTCAATGCTGCAGTCATTAAAGAATTACAGGCTCTCACAGAAGGCATGATCTTATATCCTTGGGATTAAAGCTGGTGCTTAGCCTTATTTTTCAAACAGAAAGATAAAACACATCCATAATAAAACAGATTAGCAGAGAAAATATGGGGTTTCTAAAATAAGTGACAACGTAAAGCAACAAAAAAGCAACGCAGAGCTCACTGGTGGTTTTTCTGCTTCTACAGTGACACCAACCGAGAAATTGCATCTGGTGATGGCATCTGTGTATGTTCAGTGGTTATTTATTCCACTGAAGAAAAATCAGCCGTGTAGTCATTCTGAAAATACTTTCTTATAGAGCATGAGGATGTTGCCTTGCTTTCTAGGGACGAAGAACTCAATTTTGCATGGGCTGAGTGACCTCCTTCCTCCATGGGTTCACCTGATGCCAGCTGAGGATGCTTAACACATCACGGAAATGCATTTCACTTCCAAGGAGTGAAATCCTGATTCTTTTGAAGTAAATGGGAGTTCTGCCATCAATCTGGCTAAGATTTCTTCCTAAGTCTGTAAAACAGATCTGTCTGCTGTCTGCATATGTATTCTTTGACACTCTGCTGGCCTTGGCCACTGGGATGGTGTGTATAAAACCACAGGCCATCTCTTGGACGTTACCATATTTTATAATGATAACAGAGCATGCTTTTTTTCCTAGGACCTCCTATAAAATATAAACATCCAAACAGCCTAAGCTCATCTTCCATTCTCAACCCTGCTTTGAAGTGGGGAAAAATGAGGAGGAGAATGTTTGTGATGATTTAGGCATCTGCTGGCCAGCTCTGATGTGCCTTGCAGAAGGATTGGCCCAGTTGTAGATGGGATCACATTCATCTGAATATGTATAAACATAAACAGTGCTCAGAAGCTACTGCCCAGTTTCATATCCTGCCATCCCCCTTCCACATATTGAATTAGTGCATTTATAATGGCATCACTGTTCATTTAATAAATTTAAATTTCAATTACAGACCACTAACAATTAGTCATACAGACTAGATATGACAGATGGGCCTCATCTATGGTTGATTACACTAAAAAATGTTGTGTGAGTCTATTTTTAAAATACTATCATTCTAATATCCTTGCTGCATGCAAATAGCTGAGAAGTTCAGAATGTATTAATGAGAAATTTGGCTTCCTGATAATATTGCAATTTGCACAGAGTATGAAGTTTATATTATGAAAAGGTTCATTATTGTTTCCTATTATCTGGGGTTCTTTAGTAAAAATTATGGCAGTGTTTGTGTAAAGACATGTAGCACAGCGTGATAATTTGGTTAGTCTTATTTCTCTACATGGGCTTGATTTAAAACATCAAACCAGAGAATGTATCCAAGATAGAAAAATACTTGCATGGAACACGGCAAGGGTGTGCCTGAATCATGTAAGGGGTTTTATGTTTGCCTTTTGACTCCCTTGGATAGCTGATATTTTAAAATTCAGCCGTGAATATACAGCTATTAAAAAATATATCTGGTGATGAAAACAAAGGTTCCTCCCTCCCTCCCTCCCAGCATGAAATGAGTATGTTGTATACGTTGTTCCCTTTGAAATGCTCATATAGACTCAGGCAATCTAAGTAAATGGAGGATTTTATATTCCTTCAAAAGGACTTTAACTAAGATTTATATATTCAATAATATTTGTATACTATATATATGTATTTTTTTTTAGCCCCTGAGATTCCCATCTAGTCAAACAGAGTAGAGGAAAGCCATCACAAAAATGTTACATAGAGGAGCACATTTGAATGGCGTTAGACTTCTGATTTCTATTCTCATGTCTTTTCAACTCTATTCACAAATGCTTCTTTTTGTAGCTGGCTAGCAAACTGAATTATAATGCCATGCCACAAGGAATGATTCTCACAGAAAGCAATCTTTCTCTAGAAAAAGTGCCTTTTTAAAAAAGAGATTTTCAGAAAAAAAATCCTGTATTAAGACAAAAAGGTACAAGAAAGTCCTTTTGACGAACACCAATGAGAAAATCAGGAAAGAGCATATCAGATAACACAAAACTACCCGAGAGAACCACTGACCTTGAAAGATTTAAGTTTCACTCAGAAAAATTAAGGAGAAAAGGCAATTTTAATCTGAGATGTAAAAACAACCTAATTCAAGTGCACTCTGTGTTTCATATTTATGGTACAAACTTTGGCCTTTTCATTTATTTGTATCAGTTGCCCTAAACCTTTAATATCTGGAGAGCCAGTTTGTCTCTGATGGCTATGAAAGATGAAATATATACGGAATACAAATATCAGACCAGAACTTCAGGCTCACAATATATATAGCACTTCTGCAACTCCAGAGTAATAGAAAAGAGCATAAAACAACTTAAATGATCTCCTGAGGAGCCTTTCCATCCCGGCAGCACTCTGGGTGACAGCTCTCTCCAGAGAGCAGCTGGGTGAGGAGGAGACAGCACGATGTAAATGTTACCCCATGCCAGTGACCCCTTGCTGTTCAAGAGCCCCCTTAGGTGTGACCACAGCTGAGGCTTTTCCCTGGGCCAGTATCTTGATGGTATCCCTTGGGAACACCAAAAGAAAGGAATAAAGAGGCAGTGGAAAGTCCCTCTCTCTTTTCTCTCTGTTGCATCTGGTACTGTGCCGAGTGCAGCTTAGCTACAGGGGTGGTGACAGGCCAGTGTGTGTAACCCTATTCAGAAAAAATCATGGTTGGTAATTCTGTTAAATCACTTTATCCCTGAGTAAAGCAAACATCAGAGCAGATTTTTGTATTCTTATTTTTACAGTTTTCTTGCTTGACTGGCAAAATAAATAAAATTTATATGCCTGTCTGTCCATCTGAGTCTATGTGGGTTTTCATGTTTAAGCTGGCTGCATTCCCTGGAGTAAATGCCATGTTGCCATTAATCACTATGTGATGATGTGCACTAAAAACAGTGTCTGTGTATGTGGCAAGAGAAGAGCTGCATACCACTCTGGAATTATATGCTGAATTCACTCATTTGCACGGCTTGCAAAAACCTCTTTTTCAGGAGGCGAAAAAAAGCGGCGTATGAAGGGAGCTCCAGGAGTGTTTCCAGGGCAATGTTTAACCCATGACTTGCTCGAGATCCCTCAGAATTTCTTCATTCTGCGTCACTGGAAGAATCTGTGCTGTTGCATTACTGATTGCAAATGTTCACAGGTTTGAACCAGGGCTCCACGGGCGAAGGTTAAGCCCTTGTGACTGCTGAGGCAGCTCTGGGCTGATCTGGGGCTGACACGCTCTGGGTAGCTCGAGGTCCAGCACTGTGCCAAGTCCTTGGTAAACAGCCCTTGGCCAGCTCACAGGGCAGAAAACATCGGGCTCACTGCAAAGGGCAGAAAACACCCAGCTAAGGAGTCTGCTGCTTCTGGTTCTTCGACACCTCTCGACTCACCCAGGTTCTGAGAAAGCACTCCTTTTTGCAGTCTGAAATGTTATATTCCATATCCAACCCCAAGAAATGTCTGCCTGCTTGCACTCTGTTTGATGACAGACACCACAGACCAGCTGTCCTTGCCTGGGAGGATGCCCTCATGCCCGGGAAACCAGTGAGGTTGGGATGCCTCCTGTGTTGGGGTCCCTGTCTCCCTGTGGGGCACCTGGGGTTCTAGGATGCTGCATAAATGATCTGAGGAAATCCCAGGGGCTCCACACCACAACCTCCTCTCTCATGTCTTAGTGCAGAGTTTGGAGCAATTCCACATTATTCTAGATGTAAAAGTTCCTGTTACCATTCTCCACTGGACAGATTTGTGCATGTTAAATTAGCCAATCTACAAAATAATGACTTGCACCTAAAAAGTAAGACGATAAAATGATTGAGGAGGAAATCATTGTAATGCTCTTGAGCAGCGCTAAATTGGTTATAACAGCTAAAATACTTGCTTCAGCTTGCAATTATAAGAGAGAGAGAAAGCAGTGTTACATACATGTTTGAAGTCTGAAAAAGTGATGAAACACAAAGTTTATTTTCTAGTTTCAATCCGAATACACCAGCATGAAAGACGATACAAAGCTCATGCTGCTTTTTGCTGCAGACCATTGTTATTCCTGCGGGCAAGATACAGGAGATATATGATATTTATATAATTCTGAACTATGGACTCTCCCTCAGCCCGTATCCTGTGGGGCTGCAAGATGGATATTTTAAGGGATTCTCCTTTCCCGCTTCTCCTCTGTCTTTCTAGTCTTCCTTGCAGTACAACCCTGTGGGAAGCACACAGTCCAACTCCAGGTTTTTTTTCTGTGGCAGCTCTGCAGAAGCAAAGAGGAGGCCCTGGGAGAGTTAATTCTGTGTCAAGCAGCATTAGCTGTAGCTCTGATTTCCAGTCGGAAATCCCTGGGGTTGGCTGAGGACAGCACTACAGACAAGAGTTGGTCTCCTGATCTCTCTCCCGCCTCACTGATTACCCCAGGCCCACTGAAATACCTTGGGGCATCTTCCTTTTTATCCATATGATGGAGGTACAGTGCTATGGAGGAATTATGGTCCCTGCCGTTGCCCCAGATTATGTCAGGCTTTCAACCCTCCCACTCAGAGGGAGCAGTTTAGTACTGAGGCTCATAGTACAGTAGTTCTGGAAAAGAAATCACTTTTTTTTTTTCTTTGCACTTATTTTTTCTAGTTGCCATAGTTTAATCCAAGCTGGCAACTAAATATCACACAACCACTCACTCACTCCTCCTTTCCAGTGGGATGGGGCAAAGACTCAGAAGAGTAAATGTGAGGGAACCCTTGGGTTGAGATAAAGACAGTTTAATGGGACAGAGTGAAAGAGAATAATAACAATGATAATAATGATGATAATGATGATGATCATAACAGTAATTATAATAATGATGGTGGTGATGAAGAAGAAGATGATGATGATAATAATAGCAACAATAACGACAACATCAGAATAATTAGGTTATACAAAACAAGTGATGCACAGTGCTGCTGCTCACCACCCATGGACTGATGCCCAGCTAGCTCCTGAGCAGAGGTCCCTGACCAGCTTTCCCCCACATTTTGTATGCTGAGCATATTTTCATATGGTACAGAATATGCTTTTGGCCAGTTTGGGTTGGATGACCCTGCTGTGTCCCCTTCCAAACTCTTGTCACCTCTCAGTGACAGACTATGAGAAGCTGAAAAGTCCTTGACTTAGTATAAACACCACTTAGCAACAACTGAAACCATCACTGTGTCATCAACATTAATTTCATACTAAACTCTAGACGCTATACCAGCTACTAGGAAGAAAATGAAAAACCAGGCCAAAACCAGGACACTAATAATTCTTTGGGTTTTTTCAACATTACTAAATATATTGATATGTGAGAAAACTGGAACAGAAACTTTTCCCTGTATGAAGCTTTGTATCTGGTACTGTATGAGTCGTAATATCCCTCCTTCCCCATGAAGCTGCATGGCTGCATTAAGGTTTTTCCTACTGCAACTCTCTTCTGTTAACATAGGCATTCCTAAAGAACTGTTCCAGCTGAAAAAACCCAAACAATGTTTGCCACAGAAGCAGACAGGAATACAGACATTTCTCTTCAGTCTGCACGGGGGAAGCTGCAGGGCTTTCCGAGTCCTTTCTCTGACCCAGCCTCCAAAGAGTTTTGCCACTTTGAGAGCCTGTAGCTCTTAAAGCTCTCACTCACTGATGACAAAAGACATTTCATGGTCACCTGATAACCTTGTTTTTATATGTACATTGCTTTTAAAAGTGATTGACAGTTCAAGCTCAATCCAATGTTTCTAACAGCAGCCTCTTATGATTACTCTAACCACTCTGTTAAATCCCAGGCTGTTCTTAAATCCTGGGAATTGACAGCAATCGAAATACATGAATATTAACCTTGGGTCACGAGGGCTTAAGTTTTCGCAATGCACAAGTCTTGCATTAATACATTGTTAATTTTACTGATAAATGGCAGCAAAATATAATCTAATTCTGGTTCATTGCAGTTATTATTTTTCTGGTTGGATGTGGAACTTACACAGTACAAAAATATAATTTATAACACTAGTTTTATTAATGCAAAGTGGGGCACCCCTATGTCCTAAAAATATGGTGTCTTGTGTGTGGTAGGAATTTCTCTACAGAAATGAATAATTTTTTTCTGAGAAAAAACGGCCACATTCTCTGCTGGATTAACTCCAGTGGAGTCATATGGTGAGGAAACTGCTAACATTTTTCCTCTGAAGGTCGTTATCCCCCCAGACCACAGAAATGCAATTTCAGACACTCATTCCTTCTGTTGTGTCAAGAATGGGCAATGGTTTAGAACCACAATGATCATGAGGTGAAATTTATGAGGTATTCAAAACAGTCTTTAAAGCTCTGAAGTTCTCATTCTACCTGTTTAACAAGAAACATTTTCTATCTTTCAGAACAGGAATACAAAAAGATTGAAGTAAAAATTGCATTTTTTATTTTAAAATCAAATTAATTGTGAAATTGCTGTTTTTCATTCCCTCACATTTATCTTGTTGTGTAGACATGGAAGTTTTTAATGTGATATTTCAAAGAGATTTTATTTCCTCCTATAGTAAAGTCTATTTCTGAGTTATCTCAGCAATGTCCAATTCTATGGAAAAGATTTGTGACCTACACTGGTGACACAAACAGAGTTCTGTAGTGTTCATTTCTTGTTATCTGCTAGAAACGGACAATTAAATTGCCCTGACAATACCCAGGCGCTTCTTTTCAGGAGTAAAAAATTGTATTCTTCCCAGGAACTACTCAGTTTACCTTTCATCAAGTGAGAAGGATTTTCACTTTCATTCTCTATTTTAAAATTCACACAGGATTTATCCTGCAAATGTCAGGTGCTTGATAACAAAAGCACATATTTACTCTGAAGCCAGAAGCAGCTCATATTTTTACATAAGACTTGGAATTTCAAGGAAGCTGTGATTCCTTTTTGACTGAGCTGTAAGTCAACTGGTTAGTAGTGTTTATATTTGTAAATGGTTTGGTATTTCCAGTAATTTATTTTGATCCTGGCAGTGTTCACATGAGAAGTATCACTGCCAAAGTTCAGAGATAATGTGTCACGCTTTTCAGATTTCTTTCTTCTGGGTGATGAGAGGAGCATGGCTGGATGTGCCGTTTTGAGTTGTGTTCCGTACTCTACTGGCATCATGCCCCACCAGCTGATGAGCAGGTCACTTGCTAATGTGCTCATTTGATTTGGCAAATGTAAAAATAAATCCTGAACAAACAGTTAAAGCAAATATTGTCAAAAGCGGCCTCTGACCTTGGGATACAGGGCAGGTGAGTGTGAGTTAGGGAACATGAGTATCTGCCTGGAGAAACTGCTCTCTAGGCACTGGAGCACAGGCTGTTGGAATCTCTCACCAACCTCTTGCTATAGGTGCAGCTTGAATTAAACAATCCCTCTGTGCCCTACGACTGTTGATAACAATATATCAGTGAGAGTTGAATGGGGACCACAACCACATCCAGACTTGCTCAGCTGTGGATACAGATCCCAGAGTCTCTGTCTCAGGCTGACACTGCTCATATGCACACACTCACACACCTTCTTATTAATGGAAGATAGGAAGAAATATTCTATATGATTACATATTCAACTGCATATAAGCTGCCATTCATCAGCTGGCTGACTCATGGTCTTTGTTTCAAAATCCTTGCTTGCACTCTGCTGCTGCTATTAGGGTGTTGTCAACAAATGCAATTAAATCTTCAGATGTGACATACTTACACTTTCTTTTCCTCATTAAAATACTTTCCTTGATAGGAATATAAACTTAAAGGAAATTTCAAAGAGATTTACAGAGTTGTTAAGGTTTTATTTAACATCTTAAACTAATAACTTGTGTATGAATCTCCATTTCGTTTTTGCTAATTGCAATTGCTTGAATAAAAATAATAAATACAGCATAAATCCACTACCGCCAGAATGAATTTCATTAGCATGTTTAGTATTTACTGGAAATTTGACTTTCATTAACATTAAATGATAAAAATTCTCTAGCTTGTTAGAGTTAGGTCCATGTTCCTTGAGGTGCTGATCACCTTTTTTGAAGTGCTGAGGGCTCTGACGTTCAGAAATTATTCAGCAGTAGAAGCACACCGCCCACAATACAGTTAGACTTTTAGTTTAAAAAAAATGCTTTTAAATTAAATGTAGAGCCACCCTCAACTTTCTATTTAGAATTTGACTCAAGGCTCTTAATGGGTTTGCACATTGCTGTACATGTAGCCAAATGACTTTATTAAGGAATTTAGTTCTATTTATGATTTTTGTACATCTAAACTGTAAATTAAATTATTTACATCTTCATACACTTTTCAATATAGACTTGTTTTTTAAGGCCCCTGAACTATCACACCAGGAAATTAGACCAGTTCTACCAGCTACACAGCATGCAACACCAGTCTGATTCCACTGAGAAGCAGATCAGAGAAAGACATTTAGCAGCAAGCTGTGTTGTTCCTTTCTCTAGTGAATCGTGCAGTGAATTGGCATGGTTCTGGGCATGCATTGAAAGAGGCACCTTTTGAACATTGTAATCTGGTGGTGAGAGTGCTAAGCAGTGTGATATTACTTAAATCTACCTGTGATTAGGAAAAAAAGTGAAATTTGGATAGAGGTCTCCTGGGTACCTTTTGTTCTGCAAACTTAAATCATGGAACAAGAGTCCAGATCTGTGAGCTCTTCTGCTTCACTCAAATCCTGCACAGTGATTTTAATGGCCTTTATACAGATCATCCAACCTCTTCACAAAGACTAATCTGCTCAAAAATGAGATGTTACAGATATTTGCATGGCATGCCCTCATTAGTAGAATAATTTTAAACTTACTGTTTGCAATGATTAAATGGTTAAACTTAGTGTTTGCATTGGGTTATCCGATGAAAGCCAGTGACATCTGCAGATGGCAAATACATGCAAATATCCATGTTTGGTATGAGAAATGGGGGAATGCTGCAGCAGTCAAATCAAAAGCAGATAACCTCCAGCTATATCACTGGTGAATCCTGATTCCACTGAAGTCAGTAGCAAAACTCCCGTTGCTCGCACCAGAGACAGCACTTTAGTGACCCTGCTGTAATAGCAAATTCATGTAGCATGGGGATCAAGCATTTGAAAATAACATGGAGTGTCGGAGCAATCTTCTGAAACAGGCTGATTAAAATCGGGCAGATTGGTATATTCTCTGCCTCTTAAATCAGTCTGATTTTAATCAGCTGCTTTTGGGTATTTTTCTGAGGATTTTTTAGTACGTGTGTAAGTGCTTTGCGGACTTCAGCCCCCTGTACCAAAGGCGGTGGAACACAATGAGTTTTATGAAGAGGCAGAAGAAACAAACACATAACACTACTCCTCTGTAGACTTTGGGAGAAGGAGAAATGACAATTTATAGAAAAAAATGTAAGCATGCTTAACAGCCACATAGCATATCAGCTGAAAAATGTGACCCTGGCAGCACTGGATATTTTTCAGCTTTATTTTACTGCTTGTTTCAATGTAAGAATTAAAACTAATGTAAGCCCATAAACTCAAGCAGCATAAAAATGTAATTTAAATAGAATAGTCCATCCTAATAAGACTTCTCTGTTTGAACTAACAGAAGAGGTACAGGAGCTTGTACATTTTTAGAAGTTAAGCCAGACCCATTCCCTTTACTATAGAGTGGGCATGAATATCTCAGAGATCAGTGGTAGAGCAAGCACAAACAAACAAATAAACAAATACTTGGAAAGGAAACAGACGGAGCATACAAAATAAAAAGAATGCTGTTGTTCTCTACAGGAGTGTTTTCACTCTTATCTGTGCTACATAACCAACCTAAAACTCGTCAGCTAGCAAATAGTCAGAGCTTTAGAGGGACTTGGATGGCTTAGGGGATTGCTTTTGGGATACAGAAGCTTTCATCTCTACGTCATTGCTCTGGCTTTCATCCAAAGGGGGTAGTGATCAAAAGCTGCTGTATGATGAGCCCTTCGATACTCGGCACTAAGCAGGCGGAGGGTGCTGTGTCTGCACCCACAGCCGCCAGCTGAGACCCCGCCAGCCCTTGCTTGCCACACAGGCTTGGGGGCCCCAGGGAGCTGGGGTGCCTGTCCCCACCACCTCTCCACCAAGGATTTGTGCATCCTTGCTGAGGAGAGCTGCACCCACAGGGGTGCTAGGGGAGGGTATGCAGCACCACTGCATCGCTGCTGACCCCGGTCTGGTAAGGACATGAGGAAAGACATCCAGAAACACACATCCAGATGGATGGGGCTTCAGGCAGCAGCATATGGAAGGCTGTCCTTCCTCTCACAAGTGCAAGCAATAGAATCAGGCAGGAATTGCAAAGAGGGAAGGGAAGGAGAGGGGACACAAACCATTCTGGTTAATGCTAGCACTAACTGCAATTATGGCTGAACTCCTGGCAGCCCACATAGTGGGGTTCTTGGATGAGATGGTAGGTTTTCAGAGGCTACACAACATTTTAAAAATCAGCTACAATATACTCAGCTTTTTTTTTTTTTTTTTCTTGTGTCAGAAAAGAGATTTGAAAGAGCAAACCTACCTGCGAGGTTCTTCAGGCTGTGTGGAACAGAATTTTTGCATTCTCTTCCTAGCTAGGAAGAGAATGCAAAAATTCGAAGGACCAGGCTGGGCTGGACAAGGAAACTCAGCTCCTCTGATTAAAAGAAAGGCGAAACTCCTGGTGTGATCACCCAGAAAACTTACTGCTGACAACCGTGAAATCGCTGCTATATCAACAGGCATCAGGGACACAAATACATGGCTTCAAAAGGAGTTACTATCTTAAGTATCAGAAAGTCTTGGAAAAAAAATTAATGTGGATTGACTCTGCTTGATATTGTAGATCATTATAGACTAGATTTTGAGAAAACTTCATTTTAAAATGAACTGAGCCCTCTGTAAAAAAAAAAAAGGAGGTGCAGGTTTTAGTAATATATCTTCAAAGCTGTAAATCATCATTGTTTACATGGGTTAAAAAAATGGTTCTCAGAATTATGATCTTAAGAAACGACAGAAATGTTTGGTATTAATTACCTCATGAAGGAGATGTAATTTATGCTAATGAAACCTACAGGTACGAATGCATTTGTTACAGGCTGTCACCCACTAATATGAACAAGTAGTGGAAGAGAAAAATCACCTGAATTACTGCTGCTAAATAGGTACAAGAATTCCATGCAGGCCAATGGTTTTTAAGTCTCATATGGAATTCATATGACTGATGAAACTGATGTATGGGGAGAAGACAGTTCCTTCTCGCCTAGAAAAGTATGTGAGGACACACTGCCTCTGAGGATTATGAGGCACGGAAAATCAGAGCAGGAGTTAACCGTAAGAGCTGGAAGGGAGGGAAGCTCAGCTAGCAGGCAGTCATGCAAAATAGCAACTTTCAGGTGGCAGATGCTTCCCTCTCCCAGTTGGAAAACGCAGCGTTGAGGGATGTGTTTGCATCAGACATGGAACTAAAATCGTAGCATCCCCAGGGGGTCAGGCAGCTGCACAAACCCAGCCCTTTCATTTGTGCCCTTGCTCCTGGTGCATGTGCCTCAGAGCCTCAGCGATGTGCTTGCAGTGTGCACCTGGCTCGCGAGACCACATCACCCACTACATTTTACCTGTCAAATAGGGCGTATTGCTTCTCTTCCCATGACATTTTATCTCTGCTGGAAAGGGCAGAGTGGTGGCAAGAACTTGGCTCTTCACCTTTACAAGCTGGTGTGCGTACATAATCACTTGACTTAAGGAGCTGAGACTTTGGGAAAAGCACCAAATGTTTACGTGCCCTGAGATAAAACTGTGAGATTCAGCAGCAATGCTGCTTGGAGTGCCAGGAGCTGGTGGGTTGGGCACAACTAGGTTTCTATTGACGCAGATTACAGTAATTAAGATGACAAGTTTGATACAACCCCAAATCTGAGCTTCTAACACAGAACACGCTCAAACCCCTTGTGACGCTATGTTGAGGAAAGGGGAGTATGGAGCTGCTGGGCTGGCTCCAAAAGGAGCTCTCCTGGGAGACAGATTTGTGGCAGAGCCAATGTACACAGAGCAACGTACAGGAGTGAAATCAGCCTCATGGATTTTTTTATTTGCTCGAATATCCTCCTGACAGGATGAAAGCGCATTGCTTTTCAGACACCAATGGCTTTTGGTGCCCTAGTTAAAGATTCTCTTATGAAAAGAGCAGATGGAAATGACTGATTGTCAACAAATGACACAGTCCTGGGTGGGAACAAGTCACGGGCCTGCAGAGTGGCTTTGGGAAGTGGCTCTGCTCACGATAAGGCTCTCGGCTGCAAGTCCTGTCCAGGGGGCTGAGGACGTGGAACAGCTTAGCATCAAAGAGCTCCGCTTGGAGTGGAACTGGATAGCTCTTGAATTATAAATGCATTAAAAATACCAAGCATTTTTCAGAGTAGTATTTCAGAATTTTTCAATCTATCAGCAGAGCAGAAGAGGTGAAGAAAGATTTTGCAAGGTGTAGGGTAAAACAGAGCAGAGAGTAATAAAATACTACTTGTAAACGAGCCCAGTTGGAAAGAGAGGCTCTTTATGACAGCTTGCCGAGGCTGTAGTGTTTTGCAAAACTGTGTGATAAACTCCAAATAGCTTCTCTGCAAATCTCTGGAGGCAGAACAGAGCTAAGGCTGGCTGCTGTTGCTGCCACAGCTTTCAATGAATGAGCTCAAAATGGACCCTCTAGTGACAGCTCTGTCAAAGAATAACAATCAGATGCTCTCAACAACAACAACTTCAACATATATATTTTTGTAAGTATAAATGAACTTTAATGTTCTGGCTTCAAACAAAATGAAATGTTCAAAGTTTTTAAGACGCATGGTTGGACTGTGAAGAAAATAAAAACGTACTGCATTTCCCCACCCTATTTAGATTGCAAAGCACGATTCTCAGTAGAATTGTGATGAGAACAGAATACAAAAATAGTTGGTGTTGGTGGGAGAAAAGACTGGATAAAGGTAGCTCTGCCATCACCTTCAGAAGGAAAATGTCAGGGGAGTCACCATCACCCAACAGTTCAGGAGAACTGACTCCAAAAGGGAGGGTCTGAATGATTTTGCAAACTCACAGCTTTGACAAGCAGAACGAAAATTGTGTTATGGGGGACACACTTCAGACTTCAAAAACTAATCGCCTAGAAACGGGCTTAATCAGAGTCAAATTATTACCTCATGATATTATCGATGGCTCAATGAATACCTGATTTCACAGCACCAATACATTCTGCATTTGGAGATTGCATTGTGCCTTCTTTCCAGCAGAATAAACCAGGAGTGGCTGCCTCTGAAAAGCATGAGAAGCTTTTCAGCAGTGGTGTGTGGTGCAGGTGAGGTGAATCTTCACACTTAGTTATGTCGAGTAAAATAAGGGAGGTACTGCAAGTGACAGTCAGTTTTGCCTGTGTGACTGTCAGGGGGACAGCTCTGGCACCAAATTACTGGGGGCTCTCTCACAGCCACTATGCAAGAGTTAACATTTCTGTGGTGGAAGTGAGGTGTCCTTTTTGGATTCTGCTCAGGTGTAGCTGCTTGTGCAGTCTCAGGGAGCTACTGCTATTGCCAAAGGAAAATTAAAACAAATCTGGCTTGGCTAATAGAAGGCTATAAGTATTAATGGCTTTTTCTCAAATTGCCAGGAAGTTTCAATCTCTGATGTGATAAAGACAGATTACGTACAGACCAGTTTTATCATGCTATTTTTAAATTTTGGTATGCTAGAAATTGCAGTCATTTGCCCTGGTCTTTTGGCAGGGAGTGTAAGAGTCACAATAAGAACGTGATTGTTATTTGCAAGAGAGGAAAGAACAATTCTTAGGCATGAAGGCTATTAGTTTGGACAGTAATAAAAACAACACCACTTTATGGACCCAGGTCTCAGAAGTGCTGAACACTCACAGATCAGTAAAATCAATAGCCTCTACTCAGGATTACTTAAATCTAGAACATAACAACATCCAGTGCAATTTAATACTGGTTGCCTATTAGCTTTTAATGATTGTATGTATTTTGACAAAACGGCTAAGATATGTTGTTACAAATAGAAAATTCCTAACTGTGCCACATAGTGAAAAATAATCCACCCATACAAGGAAAATTATATTAACAAATGCTGCTAAGAGCAAACATATTTACAAACCAAAGCTGAGCAACAAACACATATACCAGATGTTACTGAGATATAGATAGTCTGAATTGCTCAGCTGAAGTAGCTGAAATTCTGCAGAGGACTTTTTTTAGAGCATGTATTTCATGATGGATATCCTAGCTCTTGAGCAAGTTGTCATGGAAGTCGGAACACGGCAGTTTTGAAGTTGTCTTTAAGATTAAGTGGTAAATAAAAGTTCAATGACTCCAGATAAATTTTCTCCTTTTTCTTCCACATTTGTAGGTAAAAAAGACTCTTCAGCCACAGAGATAATAAAAACAAAATTCTGGAGGGCACTTCCCACTGTCAAATAACCACTTTCATCAAGAGGCAGGATTTTCTGTGAAGCAACAGAGGAAGGCCCTCCTTCCCTATTTTTCAGTCCATGACTAGCCAGCTGTTTCCCTTGCCTAAACCCCATTATCTTTTCCACAGATCCCATGTTTCACAGCAGTTGAGGTAGCTGGAAGGTGCATCCCCACAGTTACGTTCATTTGTTGTTGCTGCACTTTCACTCCCTGACATTCCCTGCTTACCTACAGTTGTCTGCAAATTTGTCTCATCCTCTGCCTCCAGCTTAGAGGAAGCATCCTGGTTTCCTGGCAGGAAAATGGAAGCACAGAAGCAAGCCCAAGCTTTGCCCTCACAGTCCATCCAGTTCCATCAAGCTCAAGGCATTTGGGTCTGGAAGCTCAGCTCTGAAGTGGCACAGCCATTTACAGGGGTATTTGCATTGTCCGTACCAGCAACTTCCCCAAATCCTCCATGCTCAGCTTTCCTTCTTATGGACTGTTTCTGAGACAATCTCAGTGTTTCTTGTTGATGTTTCTTTTGGTTCTTTGATAATCAAAATGAAAAATACTGGGTTTTATTAGAAACAGTCACACCAGAGAAAGTGAGTCCCCAGACGATTCCTGTTGCATGTGTTTGTTCTGAGACAGGAAGAGTTACTTCAGACCAGCATAAATGTCTTGCATGTGCTCAGCAGCTGGGAGCCTGCTGATCTGTCCCTTGACATTGTACACCTCAGTGAACATGTACAACTCTTCCAGGCTTTGCACTTAACCAAAAAACAACTAAAATTGTAGATTTTTATGATTGTGTTCCACATGGGCTGGCAATGAGTCAGCATCAGTTTGTCTAGATCAGCAGTGCATCCAGACTCATTGTGGTTTTGTTCTCTGATGGTTTTTATCTTGCATCAAATGTTGTCATGTCATATTTAAAGGTCCCATCAAAGCAAGCAGTGATATTTCTCACAGAAAAGAGCTGGTTTTTACTTATGAGGGAAAATTTTCTTGTTAGGATGAGTTCACAACTATTTCTACTGTTCTCCTTTGGCAAATCAATGAAATTCAGTACATTTGCAGAGTGCTCCTGGCATGAATCAAGCTCCATTCTAGGAAGACAGGCATCCCTGGGGATGCCCCTTCCTTGCTGTACAGAGATTGCCAGCAAAAAGTCCCTGCCCTCTGATCACTGGGAGGCAGAGCATGGGGACGGGGAAGGTGCAGCAGGTGCTGTGGAGCTGATACCAATTAATCGGTGGAGTCATAACAACCCTTGAGGGTTGCTATCAAAAGCTGGTTAAAAAGAGGATCACTTATAAAAACTGGGACAAGGCTGATGTTGGGGGACACTGGGATGTGTTAACTAAGAACAGAGCTGTCAAGGAAGTCAGTTGGCAGCTTTCTTCTCTGACCCTCTTGCACGAACACAGAGGTGATTTTGGATGACTTGCCAGCTAGGTAATAAAAGCTGTCACTATTAAAAATACACTAACATTTCTGCTGTAGCTTATCATAAGATGTTTCTTCAAGGATTCAGCAGATGTCAGAAGAGAAATGCACCAAAAGGGCAGAGGATCTCAGTGTTGGTAATTTTCCACCCTTGAGCTGCAGAGGTGTTAGGGTGGAGAACTGAGGCAGTACTGACACTGCTACCAAATTCTGAAGAAGCTGGGCTGTTTCTTACCCAACTCCCAGCACTGCTGGCTGCCAGCCTCACTCAGTGGGGAGAGACTCAGCCATGCTGCTTGCTGCAGTGAGCACAGGGGCTCACGCTCGCCGTGCCCATTGGCCTCACACAGTTGTGTCCACACTGCAGCACCTTGTGCAGTGGGCTTGTGGGCACAGCTTTCTCCAGGCCCACATCAAATGTGCCCACACTGCAGCTGCAGCTCTGCAGCTTCCCATGCCCCTTTACACTACTACAAAGGTATTTGAGGTCATTTGTGCCCTGATTTATCTGCCCTAGACACTTCTTGTCAGCTTCCAGTGCGCTCAAGTGAGGAGTGCTCCACATTGCAGTCCCTCTGCACACAAGTTGCCTCTTACTGGTTGCCACTGCTGCTGACACGACATGTGATACTACATCCAGGACTCAGGATAGTTTTCTCCCCGCCTGACTGTGCCACCAGCAGCTGTTGGAGTCCTGCAAGGAAAGGGGAGCCTGTGGTGTGGAGTGTGTCTCTACAGGTCAATGCTAAAGGGCACTGCACGCACGTATTTTAGTCTCTATGCTCTCAAGCGTTGCTTTTTTCAAGATACATCAACAATCTCTTGCCCACCCCTGCTCCTAATTCCTCTTTCAGAGTCAACCATTCCCCTGAAACTGTATCACATGAAGTCTTGCCTCCTTAGGTAGCTGTCCTGCCTTCCATTCTCCTTTGCCCAGTACAATATATACTGGTCTTTAAAATATTCCGTGTGTCCTGTCTTAAACCTTAAAATAATATTTCCATGTCGTGGAGAGCCACTGCAGTCTGGCAGTTTCCCTCTTCCTGTGCCCTACACCTGACCAGGCTTTTTTTCCACTCTAAGGTACCCCTGTAATGGAAGTGCAAATGCCCTGGTGTGGACCCTGCATGTAGTCATCAGAAATCCAATAGAAGCAGATTGTACTACACCCCAGCTGGTGTAGCACAATCTGGGATAAATGATAAGAAAACCTTTAAGAATCCAGAGAGCATTCAGCTTCAACAGGCCAAATATATTTATTCCCTTAGGAGCAGTATAAAACATGGCTAGTCTTGGCTTGCAGTAAGAACACAAGTAATTGGGAAATCTAGTGCCTGTAGGTACATTACATGCCAGCAGAGAATGTGGCAGCAGCAGCAAGATGTAACCAATGCAGGCTAACTAGGCTCTCTCAGGAGTCCAGAGAATATAATGAATCACTGTGTGTTTGGAGCCGATATAGATCAGCCCCTGGAACTGATATAGATCAGCCCTTTCCACCCAGGCATCCAGGAAACACATTTAATTTTTGGCCTAAATTAGCACAAAATATATTCTGGTTTAGAGCAGAACAACTTGATTAATAGAATGTAAGTAAGATCTCTTCCTCCTCCCCCCCAACACAGCCGCGCAGACAGCACTCCAAAATACATTCCTTGAGGTTTCTAATCGTCAAGCAGATGTCATTCTGAAGTGAACATGTCAGGCATCCTCATCCTTCTGAGCAAAGCAAGAGATGGCTGGCTGTCACATTTATATCTCCAGGAGTTCAGTTTACAATTCAAACACTCAAAAAACCACCCTCACTGCATTACAGCAATGTTGTTAGTAACACTAGGAGGACCTATAGCCCTGTCAAGCTGTACCCACCCCAGAACTGATTCCCATATCCCCATGTGTGCTCCTCCATGCACTGCCTGTCTGAAGAAAAGCTGGGCAAAGGCAGATGGGGGGACGCTTCGGTGTCTCTGCACTTGCTGCCTTTACTCCTTAGGGAGGCAGCTGAGGCAGAGAGCATCCAGCAGGTAAGCACAGGAGAGAGACAGGGGAATACAGTTGTCAGACTGTGGCTACAGGTGCTCCTGGGAGGCTTCTCTCCCAAATGCTGATCTGCCATCTCCATTCCCCGAGGTCTGATGAGCTCAAAATTCACAGCTGTATTCTCATCGCTGTTTTGTGCTTCAGGAAAGTAAGTTGTAATTCTCTGGAAGTATTGGTGATAAATCTGCCCCATTACTTCCATTTACTCTGGTCCTCCTGATGCTTCTCAGGCTCAGAAACGCCGTCTCACCAGAGCTCTGCCAGCAGAAGCAGGGAGATGGACTGTGAGCATGAGCACCGAGCCTGATGATCATAATAATACATTTTATTTATATGACACCTATTTGCATGGCAATAGGAGCAATATGTGTGTTTCAGTGAAATGAGACATGACAGCAAACAGATTAAAAACTACGATTCATCTTGAAATGAGGGAAAACAATCAAATGAATCACAGAGCCAAGCAATGGCAAATCATTCTTAAAACAGCATAATAGCAAAACAAATGAAAAATAGTGTACAACGCTTTTTCCTTGTCTGGTGGCAAATACTGAGTGACATTGCCAAGCTTATTCAGAAGCAGAGGCTGGTTTACCATTAATTTTCATGGAAACCCTTAAAGAAGGAATTATGTAAGTGGAACTTCAGTTGTGCATTAGCTATGTGCTAACCCCAGTATACACATGGGTTTGGACCCTTGCAAAAACTATCATCTTCTAATCCTTGCATTGTTATCATGTCACAAGAATAAGGACATGTGTTTTCCCAAACTTTAAGCTCCTTCAAATTTAATGGATTTAAAATTCGAAAATAATGGAGCAGAGCCTATTAATATTCAAACTCCATTTCCTCATATGGAAATCTTCAGCTTCCTCAGCCCTAATTAGTTTTTCTGAGACTGTCAGTTGCAGGCAATATCAACACTCTAGTCATCTCTTCTGCCTTCTCCTCCCATGTCCTCACCCATATTCATTATTCCTATGCTCCTCATGCCGGAATGTCAAGCCTTCTCCATGTTCATTTCTCCTAATGACTCATATTCCTGTAAGGCACCAAAAAAGTGATACAACAGTCTATATACAAATGAAAGAATCTTAACTTCAGGACATGGAAGAACCTGGGAGGGTTATGTATCTAATACCCTATAAGATGCTGGCTGCATTGCAGGACCAGAGCAAGAGAAAATCTTCATTCATTCAAATTTTTAATAATTTGACTTCAGCTGCTCTGCGATGATCGCTTCAGAGGAAAGCTAGGCTTTTCCTAGAATGTGCATTTTTAGACTTGTATGTTCCTGCTTATTATATTCCTGCTTATTATTATTATATATGCTTACTTGCTACGGACAAGGCTCGTCCCGACTTACTATGATACATAAATATTTCAAATACGCAGTGGCATATAGGACTAAATGTCCTCCTGGCAGGTGACTGCATCTACCACATATTAAAGAGTAGCAGAGAGAGAAGTATTTCTGTCAATTTAGAAAAGACATATTACAACTCAAATTAGCAAGGCTGCCCTTTGCTGGGCTTGTAAATGTACACATCTGGATGTCATGAAAATGTATTAACACATGGACAGCTTTTTAGCCTGTTAGCAGCTGTCCAGCTATGGTTTAATCATGCTGCATAAAGCTGATGGCAAAACTCTCCTTGACTTCATGTGTCAAAATGTTTAGTTCTGATTTCAGTGCATATTCTCCAATTCCTTAGAGAGAAGAGAAAATATCAGCATGATTCAGGATATTTTAGGAAAACAACGCAAGTGCCTTAAGCCCCTGGGTGCCCTCTGTTCCTTGCCACTCCACTACTGTTAAATTAGGTTCTGACATCACAATCAATGGAAAGGTGTGGGAGCCAATAAATAATGCGTGTAATTAAGCTGAGGCATTGAAATGTCTGTCTTTCCTGAACTTGGCCCAGAGAGTGGGAGGCTGTGCACTGTGATAAGCACTGTGTTCTGTGATAAGCACCTGAGCTCCTAAAGTCAATGTGGGGGCAGAGGGCTTGCTAGGAAAGGATTTGCAGCAGTAAACAGAGAGCAGGAAAGCACCTGATGGGAAATGCTATTGCCATGCATGAGTCTTTCTCTCCACATGCTTGCATCCCTTGCCCAGGTGTCTCAGCTGTTTTACAGGGACATAAGCAGCACCTGGTATTTTCCATTAAAACAAGAGAGAGGCACCAAGAAGAAAACAATTAGTGGAGAGGAAAGTCTCAGTTGAAAGGACCCACCTAAAGAAGCTCACTGGAAAATGCTGTTGATGTAAGTTCTCATACAGGACGTAGGAAGACTTCGATGGTCACTCTCAGCAAAGCTGAATCAAAGCCCAAGCTGGCTGAGCTCAGAAGTGCAGTCACAGAGCTGTCAGTGGGTACCTGCTCCCTTGGGGGCACAGAATGACGTACATGTCATCTGCAGATGTTTGTATGGACCAGGGACCTGCAAACTGCCAAGTGCAAATAGAAGATGTTTGCGGTGCTGCTGCACAAACATGATTGCAGTGCTTCTCCCTGTCCAGCCCTATGAGCACTGTGCTGCTGCCATCTTATCTGAGAAAAATACTCTGCTCTGGTGTAATCACATTTTTTCCAGTGTTTTGAAAACCCAGTGGACCTTGACCCTGACAATGTTCAGCAGACCCCCAGTTTGGGAAATACTGTTGAAAAATCCTGTAAGAAATATGGTGTGACTAAGGTGGAATTTCAGTTTAAGCATTCTGTTGTGCGATTTTTTTCAAGCATTTTCCAGCATGAAAGCACTCACCATCTGCCTGTAAGCTCCTGTGGAGCCTCAAAGGGTTGTGCTTTGAGGTGTCCTTCAGTAAGGAGCTGCTGTGTTAATGCAAGGGTTAACTGTTTAAAAGATCAACTTAAGCAAGACACAATCCAAACTAACCTAATGATCATGCCTGGGTCAAAACCATCATATGTAGTAGGGCTGAAGAAGCAAAAGGAAGAGCACAGTGTATGGAGATATTTTTATCTCTTCTTTTTGACTGACATTAATTAACTTGCCAACTGGACTAACTCACAATGAATCAACATCCTGCAGAATTGCAATGTTCCACCCAAAGTGGGAATATACTTTGCTACTGAGCTGTCAAACACATATTTATAAAACACCATGATGCTGGAAAGTGGCTCTGCAGTGTGAAGCAGTGCAGATATGAGCTTTACATCTCAGCTGCAGTATCTCTTCTTTTTTTTCCCCCCCATTTGGTTATTTTTAAAGAGACCACTTTTTGCCTTTATATTTGTCTTTCAGAAAGTAGTAAGACAACAAAAAACACATATTAGAAAAAAATGTGAGGGACCTCTTGGTATATGTGTTTGTCACAGTAATGCTATTGGGTGCAACTGAACTGTACCAAGGATAAATAATGGTACAACTCAACTGTGCTGGCTTAGGATTCCATACGAGGGAATTAAGAGATAATGTTTTGACCAGAAGAGGCATTCTATATTTTCCTATTAAAACAAGAGAAACATTTTGGAAAACTTAAACAGGCTAATTCAAAAATTAAATATAAGCATTGTTCATTCTGTACTCTACCATTTTCCATTACCTGCCAGAATCTACACACATACTTGTTTTATTGGAATGTCTGTCTTAATTGCCAGTATTTTGATTCCTGAAAGAGAACAGTCAATTGTATGTCATTAAGATTCAGATTATTTTGGAATGAGCGAGATAATTACAGGCCAATCCTGCCTTCAGTTTCCTATCATAATTTAAAAGTGCTAATTCTGACTTCCATTGATGCAAAGTAGTTAAAAAATTTCTGGAGCAAAATACATCTTAAATAGGAAAGTTTTTTTTAGAGAAGTTATATTTTACATAAAATATTTCTGGTAGAAACTAATTTTCTGATCCTGAAAAGTGGATGGAGCTTGAATCTCCTACTGAATTTAATGAAAGCTGATGGAAATTTTGTGACTCTCAGTTTCTGTGACTCTGTGGGTTAGGCCACTAGAAGAATTAGAAGTGGAACACAAGGTGTAGAAGCTTTTGGATGCTGCTCATTTCATGATCTATCTTGAATACTGCCTGTTTTCAAGTCTTCATAAAACTTATCATAAAATCAGAAGGATTAGAACCATGTTTTGGATGCCAAAGTTATTGGTGAAATTTCATAAAAGAAATTTTAAACACCGCAAAAACTCCTTATCAGATTATTAATAAAAAAAGTCTAGAGACAGCTAATGTCCTTCATGTGCCATGCTCTTCATGTCTCAAAAGCTGCTAAGTGCTCTTCTCTCCTTCTTAGGGTAGCTTCCAGCTCTCTAGAGTATAAATGAAGCATTCTCTTGCTGAGAACAGTGTACTATTTTGTCAATTAATAACATCTGTAAACACCCACACTTAATGACAACTGCAATTCATTTTCAGCTTCAAAACAGAATTTGTGATTTTCACTGTGAGAACAATGACAAGAATGTGAAGACGATGAAAAATGCAATCTATTTTGCCCATACATTTTTAATAAATGAAGCACATATTACAGTGAGCTATTTTTAAAGCTTTTTCGTCTGCAATGTTAAAGTGTGTAGGTACAAAATCCATCAAGATAATACATTAATGTTTAACAGTTAGCACATCAAACTCTGTTCTGAATAAACAGAGATGCTCTTTTACTAACTTGATTCTATTCTCTCCAACATTTCTTTTTACTGTCAGAGCTTATTTACTTCACTCTATTTTTGAAGCACTAATGTAATCTTTTTTTAATGCACTGGAAAACTCAAAAGCCTTGCCATACTTTTAAGTTATCACAGCATACAAGTTTGGGATAACTTATTGTTATATGCTCATTAAGATCTGATAAAGTACTAGACACAAATATAAACATGTGAAAGTTTACACACTAAACAAAAAAAAATGTATTGAGACCAGTACAGTAACAGGCACATTTAGAACCTTTCTAAATTAATCTGTTCTGGCTTAATAGCTAGTTTGCTCCTTCTTTCCTGTATCTGCAGCAGTTGTGGCAATGTGAATCTGAGCTCTGATAAGACTGACTGAACCATGGCAGGATAAAGAAACCTCAATGCATTGGGTTGAGACTGTTGTTAGATATCCAGAGAGAGAACACTTGAGATGCTTGAGAAGCTTTGTGAGGTGTTAATTGGCAGTCGTCCTTAGTTCAGCCCCTTCTGAGGAAGAGCCAAAGAGCTCAGTGAGAAGGCCTTGCTGGAACTAATCTTTGAGGCAGCAGAAGCTCTTGGTGAGAAATGCATCAGCTGGCTCAGCTAACTCAACTGCACCGAGAGCAGCTCCATTACTTATTTCCTATCGTCTTGGAAGAACCAAAATACCTCAGTAGCAAAGCTCCATGGCAAGTCTGGAGAGAACTTACCTATCCATATGTCTTTCTATCCCTAGCTCACGGCTGGAGTATTTATGTACTCGTCTAGCTGGTTTATTACGGGAGGCAGAGGTTGCAATGGCAGTCATTCAGATGCCAACAAGTAGGCATATGAAGTCCTTCAAACGACATGAAGTATGAAAGACATCTGTGTAGAAATGACAGTGAAGATGAAGGGAGATCTAGAAGAGGCTGGCACCTTCTGGAGAGACAGCTGGACACCATGCAGGCTGCCTGCAGTGTCAAAAATGTCTTCATTTTGGCAAGAGATTTCTACCCTGTATGACTCACAACTTTCCATGAAGTTCTGTGTCATCAGGGAGAAATGCCACAATTTGCCGGTTCTCCCAACATGTATGGAACACAGTGTTCTCATCAATTTTTTAGGCCAAAAAGGTCAGTAATGTTCTCAGTGAAATGCAGCTTGTTTAATTCTGTAATATATTGCAGAAAGACACAAGATGCCATGTTTTGATGGCCTATTAAAGTGCACCTACCTGCTTCAAAAAGCTCCAGGTTGGGAAAATTTAGGTGCCCAAAACTGTACTAATGGTCGAGTAATACATGCATTACTGTGTGCTATTTCTATAATAATTTGGTTCTGTAATATTTCTCAATAAACATCCATTTTAATGAAATCTATTTCAATGAGTTCATACTCCTATTTATGGAAAAATAGATTGCTGTAAAAGGAGAGGGCTTCTATTGCACTCTACAATGATATTTTAAAACTGTCATTTTAATATAGTACACTGGAAATGTAAGTGATAATCACAAATCATATTTGCTGGGCTAAGATTTCTGTTAAATAGAAATCAAACTCAAGTGTTTAGTTTAGATGATTGTGAATTTGCACTCGGTGATTAATACAGCACTAAAAAGGTAGGATTTTCTCAACACTCCTTTTCCCTTATGCAGAGGTAAAAAGGTCATGCCACAGAAGATAAATGCACAAAACCATATGCTCCCTTCTGCTTCTCTGAGTGGAAGAGAGCAGACAGCTGCATATTGCAGCAACAGGATGGATCCCCAGTAGGGACTGACAGCTCTACATTGGCTTTTGGTTCAATACAGAAACACTTCTCTTACCCTGGAAGGGCTAATTTATGCCATATCCCCTATGATGATTTGACATCCCTTTCTTTCTAAGGTTGGTCTTACTCCTGAGACTGTTTCTGTGAAGGGCACAGCAAAGGGCTGTGTTTGCTCTGAGTGGCAGAGGTCGGCCTTCACCATTGGGGAAAGAAATTGAACCTTGGATGGATTCAAACTTCTAAGGACTTATTTCAATTTTTTTAAGAGCTGATCCCTGCATTTGGGGTTTGGCATTGTAAGCCTGATTTTGACATTGACTGCTTTGCATTTAATTAAATGCAATTAATTTCCAGCTTGAGGAACGAGCATATTAGCTGTCACACAACCTCAGCCACTGGCCTTACCAGCAGCAGTGCCTGTAAACACAAGCTCTTGTGAGCAATGGTGCTGGTGATTTGAGAGATCTATAGAATGGTTGTACCTTGCCTTGCTATAAGTCTCTTTTGCCCTGCCTTTGAGCCCTGTCTTGCATTCTTCAGGCACAGATAGCAATCCAGATAAGATATAAATTCAGAAACCTGAAACAACAATCAGGTTGTGATTAAAATAAATGACACAGCCTTGTAATCTGGCCAAATTGTGTGTACACCACTTTCAAAAATTCAGCCTAGAGCTGAATACTTTCTTTACGTTGTGTCTTAACTTTTTTTCTGAAACAGCTGTGCACTGTTGAATATCAATGGCATGTCCTCCTTCCTTCTCTCTTCCCCCCTCCAGATTCCAGTGTTTGACTAACAGACAAATAGATAGTATTACTGCAAAACATGCATGTGAGTATATAAAGTAATTTGTTCCCTAGTAGGTTGAGGTCCAATACACTACTAGGCTTCAGGTAGCTACCACTATTATTTACCTTTGTTTTGAGTAATCTTATACCTGGGAAACTACTGCTGCCAACTTCCAATTTTGATTTAAGACTGATTTAATTTTTGTTTGGTTTGTGTATTTTTCTTTAATGAGAAGAAGCCAGATAGGAAAGAAGTGCTATTAAAAATCGCTGGCAGTCCTTTAACAGAAAGAAAAAGGATTTTTACCCTTGTCTGATAGAACAAACTCAGCTGTGTATTCCAGGCACTGCTGTTTCTAACTTTGGCTTTAAAAAAGAGTCCTGAACTTCACACCATTTGATTTTTAGTAAAATATTAAAGAAGTAGATGTGTACTACTGTGATGTGTACACAGCTTTTGAAAGGCATAAAAATGTTCCAGAATACCTAGGAGGGGGTCTGTTAAAATCAGAAGTCAAAACAAAAATGAGGACCCTGTATGTAACGTTGTTAAAACCTAGAAATCATAATTTATGATTTTTGCTAGTTTTATTTATAGAAGTGCCTAGGAGCCAACAAGAAGTGGAATTTTAACAGATTAGGCACTGTTCAGACATAGAATGGAGACAATCCTTCCTTTATGGATCTTAAATGTAAATAGATGAATCTGGAAAACAATAAGGGAGAGGGTATACAGTTGATAAATACTGTAAAAAGGATAGTAGTTTTACATATTACAGCTTCTTTAAAATATATATTTACTTTGTATAGAAGATCACAGAAGATATTTTAATTACCCAGTGCAACATCAAACACTGCATAAATACAATTTCCATTTGGTTTATAAATTATTCTCTATAAACGACAGAAAACTAGGAATGCAAATGACCTTAAAAGTCAATTGAACAGTCCCTGTCCCTGTTCTCAAGGCAAGATGAACCACACCTGTGAGAGTCTGAAGGTTCTCAAAGACTGATGATGATGAAAATTCTGCTGTATTTCCTAGGTAATGTGCAAAACCAATACCTTGCATGAAAGAGTTTAGCCAACAAACAGAAATTCAGCCCTGCCAACAGCCTTTGTCCTGTGAGAATCATAAAGTAACTAGCCTGTACCTCCCCTCTGGCAGGTGCTGCCCCAAATTAGTCAGCTTGCTCTCAGTTGCCTCCTCTGCCAGAAATTTGTCTGAGGCAAAGGAAATGAGAGCTTGTTCTGTAGCTCCCACAGACAGATTTGTATTGTACAACTCCATACATCTGTATTGTAACCATCCCCATTCACCAAAAGAAACTGCACAAAGAGGTTCAGGAGGCCAAATTTTCCCTTGGCTTTCCAAAATGCACTCCACAACAAAAATGGTGTTTTGACTGGACATAAAACCAGAACAAAAGGAAACCATTAGTCCTACAAGCCAACTTTTCCCAAATGATAAGCAATTTTGTGAAAGAAATTAACTGCAGGAACAAAAAGTACAGATTTGGGGTCTGTTTAGACTGTGGAGAATAAGTAATTAGTATTTAAATGGAGATATTGTATTACATGTGCCTACAGTCAATTTTTTTTTTAAAGCCTGGTTTGCTGTAGTGGCCATAATCAGATTTCTTTCAAATACTTTTAGGACTTTTAAGGATGGGTTCAAATCTTAAAATTACATATTATAGTCTTACAAGCATTTGAAAATTAAAGAGGAAATGGAAGTTACATAAGATCAATACTGGCAGAATAACTCCTGAATGACTCTTCCCATGGTATCATATTTGTCTTAAGAATTTGATCCATAAATGTGGTTGTAAGTAAAATTAGTCCTTTCTAAAAAGTAAAATACCTAATCAGCAGTTATTTTCCTCTTTGCTCTCCTTTTTCAATCCACGTGCCTTTTAAAACCACCTCATATTTTGTTCTTTGGTACTTGGGCTTTATTTCCTCATTCAGAGAGCAAAGTGTCATCTGAGGCTGCTGTCATCTTTGCCAGACTGACCTGTGCGCTCCTTTAAATGAATTTGCTATTGCAGATAGCAGGGAACAGGCAGCAGTGCTTCCTACTGACACTGTTTATCTTCTACTAGATTTTCACTGGAGATACAATTTTTTGCTGGCATCCCATTGAGCCGGAGACATGAATGGCAATGTATTTTGTCTTGAGAAGATTTGCAGCCAGAGAGTTTGGGGAAGGAGCTGTCTTTTGTAGCCAGAGCTATAACAACAATTTAAGGAAGAAGACCTCGGAGTAGAAGCCTCTAATTTAAAGTTCATTTCTCTGCTGTAAGGAATGGTTCTTCCTGCCCTCAGCTGACTATTAATTTGGCCTTGAAGCCTGAGGATACAGAGTCTCTCTGGCAACACTTTCTGTAAGGAGAACACTGCTAGGAAATGAGCTGAGCCTACTCATGTAGGCTGCTGAGCTGTGGCTTTTCTGATATGCTTAGGTTCACAAATGATTTGATTCCCTGGAGTTTATTTGAAGTTTTTAATTAAAATTCTCTCCATTGGTACTCTGATTTTATTGAATGTGACAAAGATTTCTTGGGACTTTATTTTTCTTTAAACTACAGTCCCTTTACAGCCATCACATAGTGTAAAAGAATTCTTAAGTGTGTGTAAATGACATAATTTTAACAATGTAAAGGAAACCTTTGGGAAAATGAGAATGTCTGTATTCTATTTTTCTGGAATTTCATCTTTGTGTGTCTGGACTGAAGACAAGAAATAGGAGAAATAGGAGAATTTCTACATTTTCTTTCAAGAAATCATTTTCAGAGATGAGTATCTTGCCAAGACATCTCATAAGCATTATTTTTACAACCTTGCTGTTCTTCTCTTTCACGTTGGGGGCCCCCTTTTCTGGGAAGGAGGCTATGGAAAGGGGAAAAAAGAAGACACTTTCTGGTGACCAAAAAAGCTCCAAATATGCAAGCTTTCTTCCTAAAGCAGAGCAACCAAAAGTGCACAGTTGCTGAGGCCAGGAGGAGAGCGAACAATGGGGAGTATGGAACTACAGCCAACTTGTTACTGCACAGCTGGGCAGTTGTGGCTTGGATTCTGGTCCATGCTCCTAGTATAATTTAAGATTTATCATTGTATGGAATAAACCATACATACCAGAACTTTATTCCCTATAGAAAACGTTGCTGTGAACTCATTGAGTCACTGTATCACTGAGTAATTCGGACAGGAAGGGCACCCAGGGGGTCTCTAATTCAACCTCGTGGTCCAAGAAAGCACAGCTGTGAGAGCACACCATGTTGCTCCAGGGTTTATCCAGCTGAGTCTTGAAATATTTCAAGGATGGAGAATGTACGACTTATTTTGGCAAACACTTCTACTGCTTCATGATTATGAAACAGGCTTTCTTTATCTACAGACTGAATTTCTCTTGGTTTCATCTATATCTATTTTTTCCTTTTCCTTCAGTCATGCATCACTGAAAAGCCTGGCTCCATCTCCCCGGTAACCTCCTCGTAGGCACTGCCAGACTACTGTTAGGTCCCTCTCAAAGCCATTCCTTCTCCACAGTGAACAAGCCCAGTTCCCTCAGCTTCTCATCACTGGCCAAGTGCTCCAGCCTCCAACCACCTTGGCAGCCCTCTGCTGAACTTGGTTCACCTTATCCAATGTCTTTCCTGTTGTGGGGGTCCCAAAACTGGAGGCGTTATAAATGTGGTCTAACAAGCATCAAGTATTGAGGCAATAATATACTAACCTTCCTCCTATATTAATACAGCCTTGGTTGCTGTTGATCTTTTTTGCTGCCAGACGACACCCCTGGCTCATGCTCAGCTTGCTGTCTACCAACACCCCCCGGGCCTTTCCAGAACAGCTGCTGCCCAACCATGCAGACACATTTTCCCCCAGCCTGAATCAGTGAAAGGAGTTGGTTTACCTCTGATGCAGGACTCAGCATTTGCCCTTGCTAAATTACCTGTGGTTTGTGTTGGCCCATTCCTTCAGCACACAAAGGTCTTCCTGGAGGACAGCCCTCCCCACCAGCATTCATTTGTACCCCAACCTGCTCTCATGAGTAAATCCATTGAGCAACCATCACTGTGTCCTCCAGGTCATTGTTAATGATGTGAAACAGGACATGTTCCAGGACAGACCCTTGTGGTGCTCCACTTGTTACTCTTCCTACTGCCCTCATGGTTCATTAACCACTGCCCTCTTGGCCTGATCATCCAACCCATCCGGTTGTCCGCTCATCCAGCCTGAAATGTGTGAACTTGGGTAAAAGGACATGGTCAGAGTCAGTGTCAGAAACTTTGCCATAGTCTATTAAGGTTTTTTTCTGCATTGCGTTTGCCTTGACATCCACAAATCCAGCCATTTTAACATAGAAATGTTTTCAGGCTGGTTACATGTAATTTACTCTTCATAAATCCATGCTGTTTCCGGTCACCTTCTTCATATGTTTAGAAATGTGTTCCAAGAGGACTTGCTCCAGGACTTCCACAGGAACCTAAATGAGTCTGGCCCTCCTGTAGTTTCTCAAATCATCCTGTTGATTGTCTGTGAAGATGGGTGCAAATTTGTCTTTCTTCTGTTGTCAAGGACCTTCTTTGATCTCTATTACTTTACAAATATTGTAGAGAGCAGCCTTGTAAAGACACCAGCCAGCCTACTCAGCTCTTTCAGGTTCAAACCATCTGGGTTGCATGAGCTGAGCTCTTGCAAGGAATCTCTGTTACGGTCTACTGCTGGTACTTCTTTTTCTCCTTGCATAGAAGCCTGGGAGACCTTGCTAGTGAAGAAGGAAGGAAAAAGGCATGGAGCACCTAAAACAGCTGTGTCTGTTGTCACTGAATCACCCCACCTATTCAGTAACAGAACATTTTCATGGTTCAGCTCTATGGATTTTTTTTGTGCCTAACTGTATTCAGGAGGACACTGTAGACAGTAGATCCTTTACTGAACTTGTTACTGAGATCCAAGGAGTAAATTAAAAAATTAGTTTTGATTCAATCTCATTTAGCTGAACCTTCTACAGCTCATGGCCACACAGTCTAGTGAAAGAAAGGGCTTGGATATTCTTTATATAAGAAAGATAAGCACTTTTGCACCTGTGAAGAAATGGTCTTTACGTAAGCTCTTCTTATGTTTTTAGATTTTCTTGTAATTTAGCCCAAATTTCAACATGGGGATGAGGCTGTGTTTGGTGAATTTTTTTCCTGCTCTTAACAGTGTGTGGGCTGAGAGTTGAGAATGCACATAGGTTGTGCACAGGGGAAAAGTATAGGTCACCTGAAAATAATTAGCACTTTTAAAATAACCATCTTGGAGATAGTCAAAGAATTGTCTGCTCTTTGTGTTTGAGGTATAGATCACAAAAAGGCTTGTTTTCATAATACGGATTTTTAAAGAATGTTGTTCTGCTGTTGTGCTTCCTCCGCCTCATAAGGAAAAAACCCCTCCAACTCGTAAAGGGTTTCACATTCACATAAATAACATAAATTTTGCATAAAAAAATAGCTAAATATTTTAAATTGCATCTAATATAATTTCTCTGATGAGCACACTGAAGGAAAATAAAATACAAGTATACACACAGAACACCTACAACAATATGTTCAGGCAATTAAAGAAAATGAACGGTACTTCCCAAACTAAATATTCCAAAAACATGTCATTTCAGCTCCTAGCTCATCATCATTTGGGACTGTCTTTCTGCCTACACTGCTGCAAAGATGCAAATTCTGTAACATTACTGACCTAACGAGAGGGAAAATGTGCACTTGCAACCTGCAACAGCTTAATCAGAGTGATTTCCCCTGTCCAGTCAGTGACAGCTATTTTGAATTGGGCTACCAGTCACAGGTGAAAGAGTTTTTGACAGATTTCAGACAGTAATGTACTTAGATAATCATGTTCAGGGGATTTAAAAAAAAAAAAAACCAACCCAAGAATTATAATTCTAAAACTTTGACAGTGTAGATGAGCAGAAGTGGCAGAAGAAAATAAGGGTCTTTTCTTTGTTGGGCCAAGTACAGCTGCTGTTCTCTGATAATGGCAAAAGCTTGCTGCTTTAGAAGGCTGTACCTCTGCTCCCCAATAATAACCTTGCTAATTGTATAGTGTTGTATACAGTGGAAAGATTTTTCCTGACCCCGCAGGGAACAAGTGCTGTGAAGCATGAGATTTGATTAGCCTTATTATCTTAGCTTGCCCAGTTACCAATGTTGTAAGCTGCCATGAAATTATCCACCCCTTTTAAAAATAAAGCCATACTATTTGTCTTCATTATCTCCTTCTATGGAGTTGAATTCCACATGCAAACAGACCTCAGTGATGAAAATAGCACAGGAATTACACATGTAGCCTTTTAACTCTGTAGGTACTGTTTTCTTTTATTCTTTCATACCACCTTTCCATATAAGTCAACATTCTCCTAAATATCGTGGGTTTGATCACCCACTCCTGAAAGAAAAGTGGTTTTATTTTACCATCAATATTTGTAATCATCTGTGTGGTCTTTTAATGAGTTGCTCTGAGATAGTGTGGAAAACGGTGTAATTTCTTAGAAATTTTGCTGTATTTACTGGATCTGTTTTTAAAATATTCAGTGATGTCTTGCATAGAGAAATGAAATCAAACAGTACACCAAAATGAATTAAAATAATAATAATGATAATGATAATTAAAGATCCCCTAGCTCATTTCTTTGGCACAAAGACCTTAGTAAAAAATATCTTGAAATGTGTGTCAATGGATACATAAACAAGTTATCATCATAAGGTCTACAGATAGTGATAAACACAGCAAAGAAACTGGCACTTTATTGTCTTAAGTTTTTCAAGTCAGGAAGACAGCATATTTTAGGGGTTATCAAGTAAAGAAGTAGTTTAAAGTTCCATCTGTCTTAAGGCTGATCATAATAAATGATTATCCAAATTAGACATTGGTTAACAAAATTGCACAAAACACTGGACTTGCTGAGTATGCCAGAAACCAGCTTAGAACTTCCTTTAAAAAATACACCATCTCAAAGTCCTTCACTCAACACCAGTTTGCCACAACAAGCATAGAAAGGGGAACTAACTCAACGAAGAACTTCGAGCTAACAAAGAAGTTATACTCTGTGGGTATAACTTTTCATTTTGTCTTTAAGATAGCCACCAGAACAGTGATAGAGAATTCAGAATTCAGACCCAGAGTTCTGCAGAGGATAAGACAAAGAAAATTTCAGCATAGTTAACACCAGCCAGCAGATAATTTCTCCACTATTGTGGCAGTGCTGGTGGTAATTACAGGTTTTGTCTTCCATGTGTACACCCAGAACTATAATGGGACTGAAAACCACATCCTCCTTTCCACATTCTCTATACTGGATTGTCTGCTCTTCTAACTCCTCTAACACCAGGGTAGGAGCCCTAGCAAAACCAGAAGACTGTAGAGAAAGACCTCTACCTTGTTACTTGTAGCATCAGCAGGGAACTGTCACAACTTTAGCCACCCTGGAACCTCCTTTTACAAAAAGGAGCAGAGGACATGATAGCAGAAGTGCTTGAGTGAGATCTGTATCATCAAAGGCAGAGTTCAAAGCTCTGTAGAGTCATAAACTCCAGTTCTAGGGAATGCTAATCAATCAGCCCAAAAATATGAGGGCTGGGGCTGCCCTACCATACAGTCCTTATGCTCCCTGAATCCTCTGGCTAGACAGAGACTGAGATAATCCCTGGCATAAAACAACTCGGTTTTGGCACTATTCTAATTTATGCCTGGCTGACCATGATCACTAGCCAGAAATTGCTGGGACATAAGTCAGCCCTGGCCAGGTCCTGTCTTCTCTGCCACAAACTGGGAACAGGGTGAGGCTTGGCTGAAGTGCAGTAATTGCCCATTTAATGGATAAAAGAGATTTACAGTCGTTTTTGCACTGCGGGAATGGTTCAAAGCTATCAGATTGAACGGCACCAGCAGGGTCCTAAGGACCATCCTTGGAAGGGGGATTTCTGCTATGAGCGGCATGCAAACGTGAGTAGTAAAAAGCCCAAAGAATATGGTAATTCCGGACAGAGGGTAAAAAATGATTTCTAAATTCTTCTCTAAAACAATATATCTCTATCTCTTCCTTGACCCTAATGGATCAAATGGATTAAATAGTGGGCAAAAAATGGTATGTGAGCATTTGGGACACATTCCCTAGAGCGCTTTAATAGCCAAATAGCAGCTGCAGAGGCCAGAATGGAAGACGTTCAAAAGACTGTGGAACAGTCGAAGTACTTTGTGTTTAGATATTTGTTGCAGCCAAAAACAGGCTCTTGTGCTTCACAGGTTTGGATTCAAGCTTTGAGCTGAACTGTAATAAAGAACCTCTAAGTTTTGCAGTGAAAAAATTTTCTTTCATTGGCCACAAAGGTAAAGTCAGGATATCATGAAAGATGTCAGCATAAATTGCTACAACCCTTTCTCCTTAATAGAATAATGTCCTGTTTTCACAAATGCAGGAACTGTAAGAGAAGAAGGCAACAAGATGTTGAGTTGTGAAATACAGAATGAGATGACATTTATGCATTTTGTGGCTCTGGTTCAAAAGGCTTCCCATTAGAACATCACAAAAAAAAGAAAAAAAAAAAAAAAAAGGGGCAAAGGAGAGAAAACTACCTAAAGCTATTTTTTGGGGAATGAGGATTTTTTATGCCTGTCAGTTTTTCCATCATAGCTGCAGGGGTTTGAACACCAAAAGGGTGGTATAGGTCATTATGTTGGTTAGAATCCCTCATGCCATTTTAAGTTTCCTTTCAGTTTAACAAGGAAAAGATAACTGCTTGTGAAGCAATTTACCAAAAATATGTTCAATTTGGACTTTTTAACTGAGAAATTGCAGGAGGGCTGTAAGCTCTTTGGACCTGGGGATGTATAATTCCACATGCCTATGAAGCTCTCAGCACAGGGTAGCTACTGTAATTTGAACAGTAAGTAAAAATAATTCCTAAAGGAATTTTACATGCTGTTTTCCTAAGATGAGGTGCACAAGATCTCATTTACTTGATGCAACTTTATTGGTCAATCTGAGAGAGGTTTTTCACATGCTGGCTGCTGTTTCACAGTTTCTGTAATTATGCCCATCATAAATATCAGCTGCTTTTTTTGATATGTTTGGTGGCATAGAAATCAGTTTAGTTGTTATCTGGCAGGAAAGCAGACTCTGAACCCGTTAAAATGAAAATGGGTAACTCCTGGATTTTCTGTTAGAACTCTGCCCCCACATAGTTCTGCCTTTCCCCTTTTTCTCAATGGCTCCCAAAGAAAAAGGCAGTGTGAATTGCAGACAGCTTGTTATGACCTTATGTCACACTGGGCTACCAGGTATTCTTAAAACAGCATAATTACGCAGACTGCAGTTAAAGTGTACTCTTGGATTCCACATTTTCCAGGAAAGTCAGCATGAGGAGGAAAAAGTGAATGAAAACAAGCTGAGGAATGACGGAGTGTTTTGGATATGAGCAGTTCGTTTCTGGGGCAAATTTCACCCTTAGGTGAAAACCAAAAAAAACCCCAGCTTTAGTTAGAGAGAATTCTGCACGCAGGATTGACCGTGTGCAACCCAAATTGTCCTAAATCCAACAGTAACCAAAGGTGAGAGCCACCCCCTGGAATAAAAAGCGAGCGCTACTCTATCATAACTGTTCAAAACAAACGAGATGTTTAAACAGCGACCAGAAGTGCGGGGAAATCTCTTTTCCAGTGTTATTTCCATTTAAGTGGCCTTGCAGGTTATTGGCATCAGGGGAAACTCCCTTTCCCTTCTGAATTGTGCGACTTCTCCGCTAGCGTTTCCCGCACTCGGTGACTGAGCGGGCAGCGCCACGTGTCCCCTCCGGACTCGGAGCGGGGAGAGCCCCAACCCAGTCCGGCGGCGCCGCTGGGGACAGGGCGAGGGGACACGGGCTCGCACACGGCCACGCTCGGTCCCTCCTCACTCGGCAGTGCCCAACACAGCCGGCGGCCCTCACACACGCGTGCTTTCACACGGACACACGCGTGTCCCCACACGGCCCTGCGCCTTCCCCGACACGCCCCACGCGCCGCCTCACACACGCACGCTGTGACACGCGCTCCCACACACACACACACACACACACACAGAGGCGCACGCGCACCCTGTGACACGCGGTCTCACACACACACACACACACGCAGTGACACGCGGAGTCACGCGCACTCCCACAGACGCACTCCCGCTCGCTCTCTCACCCTCGCCGACCCCTGCCGCCCCTCGAACCCGCTCGCTCACGCTCACTCGCCGTCACTCGCCCTCACTCACACTAACGCGGGCGGGGGCGGCGGGCGAGGCAAAGGCGCGCGCGCTCCCTCCGGGCGGGAGCGGGGGAGGCGCTCGCGCGCCACTGCCGCGGAGGCCGCGCGCGCGCGCTCGCCGGGGGTGGGCGGGGCAGAGGAGCGGCGGCGGGAGCGCGTGCCACAGCCACGCCGGCGGCGCGCGCCGAGGCGGGCGCAGAGCGGCGGCGGCGGCACCCCCGGCTCGCGCCGTCCCTCCGGCAGCCCCGCGCGCCCGGGATCGTCCATGGGGCCGAGCGGCGCCCGCTGAGGGAGGAGGGGACGGGGAGCGGCGGGAGTCGGTGCCGGCCGGTGAGTTCCCGTACCGGCGGGGAGGTCGCGTGCACGGGGGGGCAGGGAGGGTTCGCCCGCCCGGCCGTTCGCTTCTCCCCTCCCTCGGAGCCGGCGGGGAAATGGTGGTGGGAGGCGGGGTCCCGCAGCCATCCCGGCCGAGCCCCTCGACCCGGCGGCCGGAGCGGAGGCGCCCTGTATGCGTGTGGCGTGAGGCGGGAAGAGCCGCCCGCAGGTAGCGGGGCCGGGCGGGCCTGCAGGGGAGCGAACATGGCAGCGCCGGAGTCCGGGAAGAGGGATTTTTGCCCCCAGAGCGGGGATTAACCCTCCTCCTCCCGCCTCCGGATGCGTCCCCGGGAGACTCGCGCTTCATCTGCCGCTCCGGATTATCCACCCGCCCACCCTCCTTCCCCCACCCCCTTTCCCGGTATTTTCTCTCCTCCTGGAGATTATCAGGTTTCCCGCCCCTCCCTCTCTGGGATCCTCCGCCTCCCCCCTCCGAGGGGATTATCTCCCCCCTTCCCTGCCGGATTATCCCCCCAGTTCGCTGTCCCTGTCCCTCCCTCCGCGTTTATGCTTCTCCGCAGCCTCGCCTCTCGGGGATTATCTCCTCTCCCTTTGGGGTGATTCTTCCTCTCTTGGTATCTACCCCGGCCTTTCCCTGCCTGTTTTCCACCCGAGGAAGTCAACCCTTCCCTTCCGTCTACCTCTGACTGGGGAAAGGGGTGAAAATGGGGTTGTGATCGGGTGGGCAGGAGTTTCCAGCAGTGCTGTCATCTCCCCGGTCGCTGTACGAGTACTACAGGCAAGTGGATGTAGGTGTAGGAGAGGAGGCACCAGGGATGGATGTGCGGAGCTTGTAGCAGAGTTCAGCCTGTGGCGTTGTGCTCCGTATGCAGGAAAATATCTGCACCCTTCCCGCGGTGTTACATCTGATGGAGATGAAGGGGAGCCGACCTGGATCAGTGCTTTAAAAAAACGTGCATGGCCGGGTGGTAGAGACTGCACGAAACAAAAGCCAGCAGCCTCTGAGTTTCTTTGAGGAAGGTGCAGTGTAAGTAGTAGCATTGTAAGTGGGAAGGTGGTTGGATGACATTGCTGCTGTCCGGGGGTCAAAGCTGCGTTGGCTTGCAAGGCAGCTGGCTTAGGCTGTTGCTCGGTGTTAAGGAGGAAGCAGACAGGTATCCTTCACTGAAGCTCTGGTGCTGATGTGGTTCATTATTCTCAACTTGCTGGCAGAGGAAAAATATGTGTGTTCCTAAACAGAGAGGGAAGGTTTATCGCATGTATTTGGCTCCTGTGTAGGTTGAACCAGTCTCTTCTCCTAACTCCTGGTCTCCCTGCACATGGGTTTGCAGGAGGAGAGTTGCCGATCTTCTGGCCATCTTGCGGCACAAGGCCCAGGATTACATCCATTAAACTTCTCCCACTTGGCTTTGAGTGGAGGAGAGGCTGCGAGAAATTGTACAGAGACTGGGCAGCTATAAATAGATGTCGGACTAGAGGAGGCTTTGAAATCTTAGCATGCTGCTTCTGAACAGACAGTGTCTGTTAAACTGGTTGGGTTGACACTAGCATCATAATGTTTCCTTTTATTTCTGCTGAGGTGGTTGCCTTTTAACACTTTGACATGTGGCTGGACCATACAACGTCTGCCAAAAAATTCTTCTTGAAAAGGACATAGAGAAAATTCTCAGTTAAATAAAGTGCTGATAATTGGAGTCTAGTTTGAGCTCATTTAATTGTGATTTTTAGAGGACCCTTCAGGGAAATCTTTAGTTTCCTCTTCCCTCCCTTGGAATGCTTGGAATTGATGATCTTGCTGTCCTTAATTTGTTCTCAAAGTATTGCACTAGATAGATTACCTGAGATCTATATTGCTGGGACAAATCTGCAATACTGAGGTATGGCATCACAATGCTGGTAGCATTGTTAGGTTTTAATTTTGTTGTTTCGGTTTTGGAGTTTTTTATTAGGTTTTTTTGTTTGTTTGTTTTTTAATGGAATCTTTAACATCTAACCAAAAGGGTGTATATTCAACTTCTTTGAATTCAGGGTGCTTGCATTTGTTTTAGATCTTATGGATCACTGCTCTTTCAGCCTGTCTTGTTGAGAACTAATTAATATGGAAATTATTGACAAATATACTGTACTAGCTCTGTGGAATGGTATCTGTTCTGCTGCTCTGTTAGTGGGCTGACTGCGTACTCTTAAGTCTCTAAAATGATTGAAAAGCTGTTGCAACATATGTGCAATTGGACCTTTTCTGAACTACCTCTTGTGCCTTTTTTTTCTTTAAAAAATAGTGAAAGCTATTAAATCATGATGGTTTCTTTTTCTCCTTTTTTACAAAAATAAAAATAGGAAAGGGAGTAATGAAAATGTGCCTGGATAATATGAAAGAGTCTTAACAAAGGCTAATAGAGAGGATGAATATCTGCAAGGACCCTGACTTTTTGGACATTTCTTATTTAGAGCATGAAATTTTATTCTGTTCTTTTTCTGAATTCGCATGTACATAAACCTCAGGGAGGTAGGAAGGAACAGAAATCTTGGCAGTATGACTTACTAGTTTTGGCATTTTTAGTTGATGTTTAACCATAGTAAAAACAGGAAAACCACATAATCTATCAAATAATTTGCCTTTATTTTCAGCTGTTAAGGATCAGAGCATTATCCTCAAATACTGGATATCTTTGGTCAGCATCAAGCTCCAGCGTGATATTAGGTCCATGTACTGGGTATTTCTGTGTGCAGAAACAGAGGTCAGTGATCTGGAGAAAACTTTATAGTACTGAAATGACAAGCAAAAGACTCTTTACTGTGACTCTCTTTGTACAGTGACTCAGTCCCTGAATCCTTGTGTTACTCTAAATTTGTTTGCAGAAATTGTAGTTTGAATGCCATTTTCTATAAGTTCGTTGTCCTTCTTTAAACCCATGCTTTCTGCCAAGTGATTTAAAGTTCTCAATGGGTGTGACTGTCCCAGGCTTGTGAGTGCCTTTTGATCCTCTGTGCAGGACACTGATCAATGAATCTTTTCTCATGCTGTGGAAAAAGTGGGAGGAATTTCTTTTTACTTAAGAGACAGATATGCACTTGGGATTGTGACAGTCTTCATGCAGATGTGGAAGGAATTCTCTCAAGATCGGAAAGGATGAAAAACTCACATATGTTAAAATAAAATGCCCTGTTGTGTTCTGTGTTTAAGCTAAAAATGGATAAAACCTGGATGGGTTAGCCTTGCACATGTGGTAAAAACCTGACTTTTCCTGCAACTGGAGGGGTACTGACACTATTGGACTAATTTGTGTGGAAGTATGATGTAGAATATGATGGCGGGGTTAAGAGCCAGTCTGTGAGAGGGAAAGTGGTTTCACTGTCCCCCACGAGAGAAGAAGCTCGTAAAGGGTGCTGGAGAAGAGTGAGTTTAGTTCAGTGTGACTTGTGAGAGGCAGGCTGAAATACAGATGTGCTGGTCACAAATACTGTTAGAGGGCTTGTATGATTCCTTGGTCATTATAAGCATCTGCAGTTGGATCTCAGGTTATACTACAGCAAAACTGTCATGCGACAAAGCATGATGATGATAATGTGCTATTCTGTGGCTTAAAATTGCTTTTTTTCAGAATAAAGCAACCCCGAATTATGAAGTTATGGCTGATGTCATTCTTAAAAGAATCGTGGAGATAAAAAAGATAAAACGTGAGGTTGGGACAGGGATTTTTCCATATGTAAACATTTACACTCCTATTTTGGGTTAATCAGAGTCTTTGAAATTACAGTAATTTCACAACGTGTTAAATAATAACAATAAAAATTGAAAAATGGGATGTAGTCTGGTCTTACTATCATGTTTTAATTATTTTCAAGGTCTGTGGCTTAAAAGAAAAAGGTGTTTCGTACTAAGAATGTTTCATATTAGCAATGATTCTGTTGGTTTTATGCATCAGTTATTTAAATTTAAATATATAAATCATTCTAGTGTCCAGGTCTCATGAAACCATGGTGGAAATTAGATACTGAAATCAGAGGACATTTTAGATTTACTAGCAACAAATGTTATTTAATAAATTATGCCTTTTAAGAGTATTGACTAGTTTTGCATTCTGACAAGCAACTGAGAGTATGGTCTCCGTGAAATCCATGCTTACTGCAGAAGATGACAGTGGTTCTATAAGCTTGGTTTTGGGGGAGGGGGGACATGAAACATGATGACACATGACACACAAATTATTTGTATCTTACACAAGAACACTGCTCTTACAGCTTCTGCTTACCCAAACCCCAAAGGCTCAAATTGCTGTTTCAGTGAAATTCACTTTTCCAGTAGGTGGAGACACAACTGTTGATTTCAAATAAGCTTAAGCCTTTAGATTTTGATTGCAAACATTTTGTCAAGATACTGTTCAAATAATGAAAATTAGGATGTAAGAAAAAGTTTAAATTTTTATTTTAAGATAGTTTACTTAAGCCTCTTTTACTGAAAGAGGCATTCAAATACTGCTTCTCTAGTAAGAGTGGCTACTCAAATAGTTTAGGTTTAATTTTCTAATTATCTCCACCCACCGGTCAAATATGCATTAATGAAGAATTTAAGTGATTCCTTTTAAAATATCCAAACACAGGATGGAGGAAAGTAGATTGAAGGTAAATAGACTGAGGGTAAAAGGATTGGGTAAAGTTTTTTTTTAAGACTAGTAACACAAGGTAGGGGAGCCTTCAAGTAATTCAGCAGGGGAATAAAAGAAAGATGTATCAGCAATTCTGACTTTGTTTTCCATTCCTTGATAATTAAAAAAAAATTTTGATTCCATGTTCATTCATTAATTGTTCAGAGATCTGACGGCAGGTATCATGTCAGAGGTTTTGTCTGTAAATATGTCAGCAACTTTTTATGTGATGTTGATTTACTTTTTTAACAAGTCAGTGGGCCAGTTGGTAAGTCAGCCTTTACATATCTTATTAAAATTCCACCCCATGCCTTTCCTGATCCTCTGTTGAAGTTTACAGAAGTCTTCTTGGCAAGATGAAACTGCTTATGCAGCAGAAGTTCTCAAACTGGGAAGACGAACTGTATTCTAGCAAATGAAGCGAGAGAAAAGTTTATTTCTCCTTTCCAAGCCATTCTGGCTTACTGTATTGTGAGCTGTTGAGCTGTAGCAAAGGACAGGGTTGCTGGACTGAAGTTGCTTGAACAATATTAAGTTTGCTGTAGTCATACGCTGTTTACAGCTTCTCATGCGTTCTTCAGATCATTAGAAGGAGGTATAATTAACAATTGAACGTTCAGTTTACGCATTCTTTGGTAAAGAACATGTAGGCAGGGAGAAGTTGGTAAGTGAAACTTAATGTTCATGGAGTGTGTGACAGTAGGGCATTCAGTCATCTGAATTCAAATCGGACAGTCATTCTGCCCAGATCTACTGGCACGTCTTTGCTGCTTACACAACATTTGGTACGGAACAGCAAAATGGGATGAGCAGTGCTTGATTCCGTGACTTCTGACCAGTGAAGCTCCTTTATACAGATTTAATCTTTGTAGTATTTTAACAACTTCCAAGAGCTTGTTGCTTGATGTGGTTGGCATTTGTCTTACGTGCTCTTCCCTGAGGACAAACTCTGGGTGTACACTGCTATGTGTGGTATTTAAAGCAGCGTTTGACTGAGGCTTGTTTATCAAGTGAAACACTGGTTTTGACTCTGTGAATTTTGTTGCATTCTTTCATAGCTTTATGTGGCGTGGCCCACTTGCTGTGTGAATAAAATTCAACCTTGGTGTGAGCCTGTTGTGTGAGAGGAGTTGTCCATCATGAGCTTTGCAATAATCTCACAGGTGTTTTGTCACAGGAGGGATCAAATGGATGCACTGCCTTTGAGTCACTGTGCTTTGGGAAGCAAGATAAACTGGTAACCAGTGTTGCTGGGTTTTAATCAGCACTTCTGTAACATTATCTGATCACACAGAGGTAATGACTGTGCTTGAGTTGCTCTCACTGATGGTTGAGAACCCTCACGTCCACTTTTTGTTCCCATTGCTAGAGGGGAGAAACGTTTGGGTAGTTTTGAGGACAGGCCATAAATACACAAAGAGAAATGGTAGGAAAGGGGTATGAGAACACTGAAGAGTTGGCAGTTGAATAGTCTATTGAATTTGACACATAATTTGATAGGAAAAAAATCTATCTGTCCATCCATCCATGCATCCATCTGACCTTTGGTCTGCCACACACACACCACTGGCTCCCAACAGGTAAGTCTTAGGGATCCAGACGTTGTTAGAAATCGTGCTATTGGTATGGGAGATTAAGTGGGTATGTACACTGGTGAGAAGGTAAGAGGCTGTGGATGTTGTTAAAAAGGTGTAGAAAAGCGTTTTTTATTGAATGATTTCCAAGTTCCGAGTGCGGAGCCCGAACGCGCCGGGTCTGCTCGGAAAGGTGGCTCAAGCGCGCCCTCCAGTGGCCACACCGCCGCAGCGGCGCTGGGACGGGCTCGGGGCCGTCGGGGCCACCACCGGTCTGGGCGAGTGACAGAAGCCAGCTCCGGTTGTACGGATGCCTGCTTGTTTAGCTGAGTACAGTGATAAATAAGCCGGTGCTTCTTAACAAATAAGTAGCTAAATGCATTAAAAAAAAAAAATCCGCTCTTGCCAAAAATTGATTCAGTTAGAAATCTTGCTCTCACAGTTGGATCAAATAAATGATTCTCCCATCCAGTAGTCTGTTAGTTGGGGAGATTGGTGCAGTCTCTGCTGGGACTGTTTGTGCTGTCGCCTGGAAGCAGGCAGGTTTACTGCTGAACAGAATTTATTAGCTATGAATTGAAGCGTGCACATTTAACTGTGTCAAATCTTTGCAAATAGCTCTGCAAACAGCGCAGACTAACTAAACAGCAGCAGAAAGAAATATGTAGTTCTTACCAAGTTTACCACACAGTTCTCAGTCTTGCGTCAGATTCCATGCTGTTCAGGAAAGCAGCAGGGGCCTTCAGAAGGAAGAACTTCTTTGGTACTAATGAATAGGAAATAGAAAAGAGAAGGGCGGACTGTTCAGCAGGTGGACTCCTAATAAAGTGGAAGGTCTTAAGGTGCATTGTTGTAATTTGAGATTTCCAAGATGACTGAATGCTTCATGGATGATTTCAAGTTGCCGGTATTGTTTTACTTTGTCTCTTTTTAACTTGTCAAACCTTGAGCTTCTGGCTCCTGGTGGAGTTCTGTTTTATAGACAAGACCTAAGTTAGGCCTTGTTTGGCTACACACCTTGTTTCTCCAAAAGCCACCAAACTGCTTTGGGAGTTTTGTGTGACAGTGAGGCTGTCAGAATGGTACTGCTAGGTCTTGCTATTAACTGGAGTTGTTGAACTAAAACACTTAGATTAAGTAAATTTGAGCTCATAAGAATATAGTGTTTCATTGGGTTTTCTAAAGTAATTTTATTTGTAAGGTGCTAGCAAGAAACCTACACAGAGGAGCTTTCAGTGAAACCATTAAGAATCCTTTCTTTAGAATTGTAAGAATTAGTTTAATTACAAATTTAGCAAGAAATGCTTGTGTAGTAAGTTTCAGAACAGTCTGCTATTTAGCTTAGAATGCACTATATGGAAAAGTGCAACTGTATGTCTGTTCATATGTGATATCTGGTGTGACACAGTCATACCAGTTACATGTATCTGTTTACCATGTCTGATAAAGGCCATTACACAGAATGTGTAGTTTTGTGCACAAAGCTCTTTTCTCGTTATGGATGTCATTATAAAGCTTTACACATTTCAAATAATAATAAAAAAATAAAATCCCTTGGGCTTCCCAACCCCAGGCATAAATTATTTTACTTTACAAATATAATTACTGTGCTTCCAGGAGGTAATCTCTCTGGACAGCCATAGACTAGTTTGAATTAGATTACTCTGTTTTTTCCTCCAGGGTGAATTAATACATTGAGTTTTATTTTTCTGTAATTACTTCAAAATTTAGATCACTTTTAATGCTTACTATTCTTCCTTATAACTAGACAGGGAAAGCTAAGAATACTTGCATTTGACCGGTTGACATTAACTTTTTTTCACCCATAACTTTATTTCCTTCAGGTAGGTATCTGCTCTGCTCCGCTCCTCAACTTGATACAGCTTATGCTGTATTCAGTTAGTCTCAGTTGTAGAGTTTCTTAATTTGGAGATACTGGAAATATTTACTTAATAAGCAGAGAGTAAGCACACTAAATCTTTCAGCTGTGACATTTAACCAAGTCTAGCTGGAGCAATGTTTTTGTTAAATCTGTATTTCCAGTGTTCTGGGTTTGAAATCTTTCAAGTAGTTTGGCAGTAAGCTTCGTGAATAAAACAAGTTACTACTTTTACCACTGTTGCAAAATCTTTGGACAGAAAGCCAGTCAGTGTGAAATAAACAGAGGAGCAGAGTTAGTCATGGGAGATAGTCAGGAAAGTGTTTTTCCTATTTTTTTCATTTACTTCAGCAGGAAGAGCAAATGTCTGGATTGTGGACCATGATGGGATGCAAGTGCATTTATATAAATGACCTGTTTGTATTTGGATTTTACTTACTTTAAGAAGTAACAAGGTACTTAAGCACTAGATGAAAGAAGACTGCAGAGATTATTTTGTAAATTAACCTTATAAAAATACAGTGCTGTTTTGATAGACAGAAGAAAATCTTTGGTATTTGAGGTCTCGGGATATGACTTTGTGTTGAATACAGGACTAACCAGGATATCTATAGAGGCAGTCAGTTTTGTAGTTGACCTATGGTATCAAAGTGCAGGAGTATTATGCACTAATACAAAATTAAATACAATGTTAAAGGGTAAAACCTTTTACTTGTATTGTCAATGAAGGCCTACAGCACAGCTACATAACACAAAAGTCCATTGCAAACCTGAAAGTATTTGGGTCCTGTTTAATATAGTAGGTTTTCAAATAGCAAGAATTATCATTGGGTCAGACTGAAGGTCCGTCTAACTCCTTTTTCTAACATGCAGTGCAACTTCTGAAACCATGCAGAATCTATCGGGAACTCCTATTAATGTTATCTCTGAGCAGATTTTCAGGAAGACAGAAGACATGTATGTCTCTTGATGAGAAGAGGCTGGGGCAAGAAAATTTATCTTTCGATAGCCTTAAATTCAACTTCCAAATGGGGATAAAGGAGCATAACATGGTCCCCAAATGCCTAGACATCATTATCCAAAAACTGGTGAAGAATTCATCATGCTAATGTGCAACAGCGGCAGAATTCAAAATTTAATGCGTTGTTCATGACTAAAATAACATCTTATGTAATTGCCCTGGGCCTGCAAATTAGCAGCTTCCAAAAAGATCTGATAGCTTCGCAGAGGGGATTGAAAACTAAGACAGCAGAGTGACTGATAATGCTAAAGGTGTAAGACTTGAAGGTCTTCAGGAAGTCCATCCCTTAACAGAGAACAGATAACATATTTACCACCCTTTTTCTATCTCTGCTTTTCTGCAAGTCATTAGGGAGCCAGTATAAATGCAAGAGGATGACCTGAAATACCAGGCACAGGTTAGCAGCTGTGCATATGGCTACCCGTAAGAAAGAGATTCCTGTTCCCTAATATTGCACTGAAGAAAGACCCTGCATCAGGATCTTTCTCTTGTTTGATGTGATCTTGCTCTGTGTTAGGATATTACGCATTTGAAATGAGAAGGGTTGTTGCCACTAATGCATTAAAAGTTGCAGTCTGTCTTTTAAATGCCCTTTAAAAAATACATATATTTTATTCTGTTCGTATGCGTGCACGTGACTGCATACATATATGAAAATGTACAGAAAAAGGGAATTTTAGATAAAACATAGTATTTTATATATATGTGTTAAGATGTGGGTGGGTGTATATATGTGGATACGTATGTATCTTAAGAAAAAGAACACTTGTCTGTAAACAGAAAGCCAAGCATCCATAAACTGTCTAGGAAAGCACAAAAACAAAGTAAGCATACATGACATTTTCCCTAGGTAATCGCCAAGAATCTGGCTAATGTTTAACCTGAAGATTTTTTGAATTAAATTAGGTCGTGGATTGTTCATGTAATTTGTGTTGTGTGCTTTTGCTATTCAAGATGCTTCCGTTTCAAAACTGGTCTCAACTTCTTAATGGACCAGTATTTGTACATAAATTGCTACTGTGCTCTGGAGGTCTGTTTGATTAAACATGAGAAACTCTTATCCTTGGATTGGATTACTGTTTAGTTTCTTTAAATAATTGACAACGGATTTTCGCTGAAGTGCTTGATAACTGAGATGTGGTATGTGCAGCATTGTAACGTTCTGCGAAGATTGAGCCAGTACTAGTTCTTGTTTTGGCAACAGAGCTGATAGCTTGTTTGCAGCAGATTAATTATTACCCATATTTTAGTTTAGGAACCATGTCAGACCAGGATACCCACAGGTTGTTCTTCAGTTGGTCATTGCTCCATTCTGCCTAATGCTGTGTCCAGGTGAAACAGCAGAAATAGATGTTTAGCCTCCAAACACTGGAGCTTGTATGCCTGTTTCCATATTTACCTCTCCAGAACTCTGACTGCTGCCAAGTGACATGTTCTTTCTGATCTTGTCTTCCACACAGGCACCCATAAGGTGGACCTAGCCTTGGCCAATATCTTGATGTGGCTTTAAAGGTTCTCCTGCCTTCAGTGTGGGATTTTAATAAACACAGAAAGATAAAGAAGAACATTTTAATAGTTTAAATTTTGGATTGCTTGGTCACGGAGCCCTTTGGACCTATGTCTGTGCTGATAACAGGTGGTCATCTGAAGGTAAAGGGAAGACTTGTCTGTTAGTAATAGAAATGCTCTTTCAAGTTCGTCTGACAGTATGGTATCCTGTGCCTGGATGCATGTTCAACTGATCTATGGAAATGCATAGATAATGAGGAAACAGAGGTCTCAGGTTGCTGTGAGTAAAAAACATTCTTACTAACATCACATTGTTCTATATCAATACACAGAATTGGGAATAAGCTGAAGCAACTGGCCCATCTTTCCCTCACTCACTTCAGTTTTTCTACAGGTAGCTAGCAGTTTTTTATAGTTTATATCACTTGGAAAACACTACCAATTTTGCAGCGATAAGCAATGACTTTAAAGCTTCTAGGTTCAGTCTCCTGACGTAAGTAAGAAGTATGGAATCTGGAGTTCTAGACCACCTTGTGTTAGCAGTGAACTGGAGATGTATTTGTTCAGTGAAATCAGCTTGATACGAGAGCTTATAATCCAAGCAGTAGCTTCCATACAGAATAAAGGCTTAGTGTTTTAGAAGTAGTTTCTACTACCTGTTGGAAATGCGGTGTCAAGGATTCAGAGAGATGTAAAGAGCTCTTTCCCCTTTACTTTCCAGTCTATTGATAATCTCACTTGTTGGTAAAAGTCACAGTTCTCATGTTTGATCCTTTTGTCAGTCAGTTAAAGCGGTGTTAAAGAAGCAATACCCCAATACAGTTCTCTAAAAAGGTTTTTTAAAGTGCTTTTCAAGGTGGCTTTCCTATTATTTTTTAATAGGAAATGTAATCATAGGCAAACCTCTAGTTTGGCCTGAGTGGAATGTGGAAGCTCTGAGGCTTGACCTAAGTTGGGAAGCAAATAAAAATAAGAGCAGTTGCATTACCAAGAACTTGATCCAGGCTTTTATAGGTGCTCTTCCTTCTTGGGAGAAGAGATTTTGATAGTGGTAGGAAAAGTAAATAATTATGAGGGAGAGGGGTTTATTTGTTTCATTAAGAAATAATGCAACAGAAATGGAATAGAAATAACACAACAGATGTGGAGTTCAGAAAAAAAATTACTTTTCTTATCCCAAGTTGCACCAAGAGGGCAGGTCTTTCTCTAGTTATTGATACCTCTTGCTCAGAGAAGTGACAAAGGTATATCTAACTTCTGCTCTCAGAACCAGCTGTAATTTGATCATCTGATACCTTGAAAGTGAGGCTTGACCAGATTTGTGTTTTCTCTTGCTGAACAAATAGATCCTTTGGGGGGGGGGGGGGGTGGAAGAGAGAGAAATTGCAGCATGAATATGCTTCTTGTATAGAAATAGGAGGGGAAAAAAAGAATAAAATTTACCAGCTGTACATTGAATATTGTCTTTCCAAGTGATGCCCAAAAATACTCTTGTACATTGGAAGATGTTGAATGCATCATAAATCTCAGCTAATATTATCTAGAATTGCTCTACTTAGTTATCTATGACCAAAATTAGAATCCTGCCAAAGCTTCTGTTACGTAGTTTTAGAGTTCATTGGCAGCTTCTGAGTGAGTTAAAAGGATGAAGAAAGGCAAAAGAAATGAAAAGTTGTAAGGACTCTAGATCTTGCCCATCCTATTTTAAATTAGAATTTAAACATGTTAGAAAGATTGCTGAATGTCTATAGCACAGGCTGCTTTTATTCAAACTACTCATTCTTTTTTTTGCAGCTAAGCTGCCATTTTCGTTTTAGTCTTTGCTCTCTGATTTTTAAGCATTTGGGTATAGTTAGGAAACAGGAGGGGTACTTTCTTGGGTGAACAGAAATACACTCTAAATAGAAAAATAGTGGAAAAAATCTTGAGTCTTATGAACCTGATGGATTAATCAAGAGTTATACTATGTGACATTTCACAGTTTGTACTTAAGGAAATATATGCAAATACCTCTTGTCAAGCCTGTTTTGAGGGGATCTGAACATATAAACCTCTGAATGAGTCTTTCATTCAAGTAGGTCACTTCCTTCCTTTTTGCTCTTTTTTTTTGCTGACATAATTCCCAAACCAACTTTAACAGATGCCTTAACTTTGAAGTCACTGGGACTGCTTACCTGCTTGCAGCTAAATGTACACTTAAATCCTTTTCTGTAATACTTTAGCAAATTCTACTTTATGGAATATTGTCTAACCAACTCTTTTAAAGGCAGCAGGCTGAAAGAGGGACACTGTGAGGGACAAGTTGAACCTACTTAGCTTTTGGAGCCTCCTTCTCTTCCCTGTCAATGAAGAAGCATAGTGTCATCTTCCAGGTAGACGTGCCAGTCTGTGTGCAGGTGACAGTTCCATTTAAACACGACCGTTCGAGCATGGTCTAAGCACCATGTGGTAGTGCTAGACTGTGTACAAAAATGACAGACGAGGTGTGGTTTCCTGGGCCATCAGCTGAAGCATGTAAGACATTTCACGTCTTTAATTTTTCCTACTGAGCTACTCCTTTTGCTGTATCTAGCTTTTCGAAGTTCATCATAATGTGTAGCTATTTTCCCACCATTTTTTTCCCCTTTTATTCAATAAGTTTTCAAATAATTCACTATTAAATAGGTGTTCCGGACTTTAGCTCTCAATTAAATAGGTGTTCAGGACTTTAGCTCTCAAACAAAATTTTCCTTTTATTTCTGTGTTGGAGAAATGACCACCTTCTCTCTGTATCTTAGGGTATTTGGCTAAATGATTCCAGCAGTGATGTTGGGGTATGTGTGCATGTCTGTGTTCTGATGGCTGGTAGGATGACTGCAAAAAAACCCATGAGAGATAATCTGACACTAAGATGATCTTGAATTTGTGCATCTTGGTGGTGATTAAACTCGCTGAAATGTATTTTCTACCCCTCTCAAAATATAATCCAACAAAAGTCTTCAAAGGATTAAAGTCATCGAGTTTTTATAGATGATTATTTGTACAATTTGTTGGAAGTGCTGTGTCCATGAATTTGTTTGGGATGCTGTTACTGCAGTGTGTGTCTTTCATGGAATCTAATTTCCTTCCTCCGAAGTCATAGGACACTGTGTGTTGCATGGCTTTGCTCTGCTGTTAGCAGAGTAGATTCAAGTAAAAAAGTTTGGCAAAAGCAAAAATGTCTGGGATACAGTTGCAGTGATATTTCCATGTTTCCAGTTTATGGTAGAGTCTTGCAGCTCTGCAGCACTAAGCAGATTTGTGCTGTGCTGTAAATTTCTCATTTTGTCAGCCTTTGCATTGTTTTTCTGTATCTGTCATACAGAGAAATCTGTATCCACCTGTTCTTGGAAAGCCCTCTAACTGAAGAGCAAGGCTGGTAGAATTACTATACTGATTTATTCATTTTCTTAAGTCTTGAACTTAAGATAGTTTTCCTGATAATTTAAAATGAGAGATCTGATGTGCACACATGCAGTACTCTGTAAGTGTTCCTTTCTCACAAAAAGACACCTGCTCACATTCAGGTATCTGTCTGGAACAAGAGCTGCCTGCTGAGTGATAGACTTCATTTAAAGAACTAGGAAAACTGACAAACAGTGTAAGTCTTTAGTAAAAATCCTTTAGGGGAAGGGTTCTACAGTATCCTGTTGGTATTCAAAATGAATGAGAATCTTTTTCTGTTCATGTTTAAGCTTCTGGTTGGCACACGAGACCAGGAAATTACAGGGCTTCTTGGTGTCCTTTGCTTTAACTTGTTTGACATGCTAACAATTCATTTATTAAGCACAGGAAGATCACAGGTTTGAGCACGTGTGAAATTTATGTAACTGCATTGTGAATTTCAAGTACTTAGTAGTGTATATAAAAAAATTATCATGAGACTATTTAATTCTCTACCCTTTCAGCCATAATTTAATCCTATGTTGAGCCAACGTAATGCATGCCTGATTGTATCTTTATCCTTCATAGCCCTTGATGTCCATTGTTCTGGACAGGGGCATGGTAATTAATTTGTGAAAAGAATTTTTCAGCACAGAGACTTGGCTTCTTTTTTGAACTACTGGCAGGAGCTCATTCAAAGCAGTCTCTCCGGTATTAAAAAACAAGTGTTGATTCCTTCTGTGAAAGTTGGCTTGTATGGGTCTGAAAACTTACGCTGAGAAGTGATGTGGTATTTAAATCCTGACACTGTGTTTGGAAGAACAGAATCTCTGCCAGATTTTCTGCAGCTGAGAAAGCTTCTTTCATGTTTCGAATGCTTCAGTCATTGAACACAAATTCTTCTTACAGGATCAAGTGAGATTGCTATAACCATGGCAAGTTATTGTAGAAAAATACTCAGTGCCATCAGTAAGCTTGATTTATGGAAAGGATATTAATGAAAATAAAAAGGTCCCTTTCCAAGCAGTATGGTGGTAGTACTGCTGAGGTCTCTTCCAAACTGAGCATTCCAAAGGAAGTTTCGACACGAAGATCTGATGTTTCTAGTGGATCTCTCAGTGTGCAGGCTAATGCCAGTAGGTTAGACCAGCAATCCAGTGAGTGCTTACCAGGCTGCTGGACCTGTGCCTTTTTTAGTGTGCCACTGGATCTGTCCAGGATCAGGTATTCTGGGAGTCTCCTTGCATGTGGTTTACTTTATTAGGTCTGTTTCTTCAAGCTATTTTCCTCTCCTGGCTGGACCAAAAAGCAAACTGAAGTCCAGCGTGTGTCCTTGCAGTCCAGCAGTCCTTACAACTTCACACACACATGTAGCTGACTCTCAGGATGCATATAGCTGAGGTATCAGGATCTGTTGATTTAGAGAAGTGCAAGCCTGGACTGCTTAAAAGTATCAGCTGCTCTTTGAGTAGAGACAGTTAGCTAGGTTGTGTCCTGAGTGTAGGACTTGTTCCTCTACCACATGACAAGTGAAATGTTCAGGTCTTCTGGGGGCCATGTTAACAGACAGGGTCTCTGAGAAGTTGAAACAGAATCAAGATTCCATTTGGGTGTTGGGCATGTCTTCAAGAACAGTGTAGTGAAAAGTGAAAGAAATACAACTGATTATTTGAAAAATAACTAAACAGGTTGATTTCCATTCTGCAAATAGGAATTTGCACTTCTGAAAATGCATTCCTAGACTATGTTTTGTTTCAGACCTTTCAAAATCCTGAGGAAGAATTGGGTCCATTTAACTTCAGTGCCAAGTTTGCATGAGATAATGACTAGTCCATCTATTTTGTACTGCCTTGTGTGCTGTATAACCTGTCTGCTGAGGTAGGACTTGTTTTTTTTAATGACATTCATAAGTACTGCAACAGTGGTTTTGACCTTGTTACACCCAGGAAGTTATGGAAAAAGACATCATTGCCCTTTCAAATTTTCTTGGGAATGTGACGGTAATTTCATGTTAAATTATTCCATAATCTTAAAACTAGTTGTGTCCAAAGAACCAATTTATCCGTAAGAGGTTACGTTGCTCTCTTTTTATGTTGTTCTCAGGCCCAATACTGTTCAGTGAAAGAGGAATTTAATGAGGAGTAAAGTAAGCAGAAACTACGATGGATAGGACTGACTGCTCTGAGAACTCATTTGGTGTGGTGAGACAAGTCCTCTCAACTGCCATGCTTAAGGTGGTTGGCAAAGCAGTTACTGTTTTCCAGGTCAGGACCTGGACTCCATAAAACTTTCTTATGGAAAAACTGAAACATGGAATTATTTATCTATTGCAGTGAAATTCCAAGGCTGGGGACAGAAACTCATGGTCCCCAAGCTACCATTTCTGATGGTATGTGAGAGGACTTCAATAGGCTGTTTTGGATGTCCTCTCCAGTTCTTTTCTGTGGGTGGCATTAGAAGGGGTTGTGGCTACTGATAGCCAGGTAACTGGGCCCCAAAAGTTGTTCAAATCTGAGAGGTTCTCATGTCAAAACCCAACAAGGTTCTTGCTTGTACCTTCCTCTCTTCTGTCCTCCCACCTCTTTCTCTGAGACTTCTAAGCAGTGTGGAAAACAACAGAACAAGGGACTTGATTGAAAACTAAGATAATGCAGCTTTTATTGTTTCAGCATAAATAGGTTTGAAGAGAGTTAGTGTATGAGGATGTGTATGAGCTGCTTTTAAGAAATAGCAGTTGCAGTTTGAAGTTGAGAAAGACATTATCTTACAACTTTTTTTTTCCCCCCCTCTGTAGACTTTCTTATGGCTCAGATGCAGTCAAAAAGCCAAGTTCCATCATGGTCTTATTTTTACAAGAAAAGCCATTATAAAAGAAATGATGTCATATCAGTAAAAGTTGTAGTTTCAAACATTACTACTTTCAGATTTAGAACAATTTGAAAATGATGGAAAGCCTTGACAGACATTATTCTTCACTGAGTTTTGCAGTGGTGTGAACTGTTCAAGAGGAAAAGTTCAGCTGTCTTTGCCTTTGGCAGTACTTCTTTGGGAAAAAAACCCAAAAAACAAAACAAAAAGCCCAAAACCCCAAAACATTTGAACCAAAAAATATGCGAAACTTGGCTTGTAGAACAGGTAATGAGGGAGTGATTAGTATATTGTGGTGTGAATGGAAGTTTATACTTGAATAGTTACTGGTATCAAAGAGGAATAAACTGAAGAGAGATTTCTGGTGGGCAGTGTGAAGCTCGAGGGCAGCCAAGGTTTTCCAAAGAAAGAATGGAATTGGAAGGTGTTTAAAACTCATTGTGTAATTAGAAAAATTCCAAGTATTTAGTTGCAAGTTTTTCACTGTAAACATTTAGTTAAAAGTTCTTTGGTTTTGCTTCAGTTGGAGTGATGGGATATATAACTGAAAACTCAGTTCTTAGATAAAACTTAATGAAACCCAACCTGATATTCTGAGGAAATAGAGTAGAAAATTTCAAACATGTCAGTATGCATCACATGCAGTTTTGAAGGTATCCTTTGCTGTTTCACTGCCTGTGCCCACTTTATACAACACAGAACATTGTCATTCAGGGTTCACAGCAGTAACTTGAAAATTGAATTTAAAGTGAAGGTGGTGAATATTCAAAGAGAACGTTCAAAGTTGTAATTTCCTTAAAAACACATAGTTCTTAATCCAAGCTGCCCCAAGACCACTAGAAATAAATTTTTCCTGGTATTATTGTGCCTAGATATTCTTAAATTGAAGTTTGATATCCAGCTTTTCATTGAACATTTGCAATCATAAATAAATCCTGATAACATAATATGGGGAAGTAGTTCAGGAGGTAAAACACATGCATGACTAAGGGCAGTGTGATTCATGCCCTAAAATTTTTCAGTTCCCTTCAAAATACAAGTGTCAAGCTGATCTTTTTATTCCTTTTCCAGGGTTCTTGAACATGCCCTTCAAAGGACTAAAGGAACGTAACGTTTGAGGGTAATGAATAGGCAATTGTGTGGATCTTGACTGCGCTGAATTGAAAGAATGGTTTAGAATAGTCTCTTCACTAGGGAAGTGACAGAGGTGAATTTTGGGCATTCCTGAAGGTCAAGTAAGCTTTTAACAGACCATCATATTTTGCCATCTCTTCATTAAAGCTGAAAGGTTTTATGTGGGTTTTTTCATTATTTAGAAACATCAGCAGTGTTATTCTGCAAACAAATTAGGAAGAGCCATCTTCTATCCACTACATCACTACTAACATTCCAACTGTGTTTTGGAAATTTTCTTTGTAGGTAAAGCTTTAGCTGTGTCCTTAAAATAAGCAGGACCTGTGTCATATGACAAAAGTAGTGACGTAAACTTTATTTTCCTGTTGCAAGTCACCCTGAACTAGAACATCATTAATTTAGTGAATTGCTTTTACTGCTCCCTGATAAGTTTGTTTGGGCAGAAATGGGGAGTGTGTGCATGAGAGAGATTAGTTTAGTGGAAGTGGGAGCATTAGAGTTTAGGGATGAACTTAAAGTGAAGTTTTTGGAAAATGTACTAGGTGATCATGTAAAATTGAAAACTGAAGTCCTGGGACAGAGATAATTTCATTTATATGTTATAAATTTTGCAGATTCAATCCTGTCTTAAATTTTTTGCCTTCAGGCTGGGATGCAGTAGAAGATTGAATGAAATTAAATAGACACTGAATTAACTGAACACTTCTCTATGGAAGTTTTTTATGGTGGGTCTGTTTCTTTCTATAGACAAATGGGCTAGATATAATAATCGAATAAAATTTTTCTTTTTTATTAAAAATTATGTTGATATAGTCTAAACATTTTCTAATGGGCTTTAATTTATTTAGTGCTCCAAAAAGCTGTCTTATATTTCTGTTTTCTGCATATAATTTTATTGAGTGATTTTCAAATGCTTGTGTAGCATCTGTAGTGGAACCTCAAAAATATATTTAGGCCTGCAGTGGTACAGCTGTAATTTAAACACTCAGGTGTTTTAGCTGGGAAGGGATAATTCAATAAATACTTAACAGTAACAGAGGCCTGCAACAGTTAACATAGGAGTGTGATTGTTAAAAGGGCAGTGGTGTAGTTTTTTAAGTGGCTGCATCATAAAGGAGAATCAGATTTTGAAAGTGCTGTGTTTGGATTTAATTTAGAAAAGCATTCTGCTGTTATTATAAAATAACTAAAAATGTATTATGATACAGCCTTATTTTACTTGGTATCACAACTCCTCATCATAAAATTCTTAATTGTTAGAATTTCTCATTGTCTCCTACACTTGAAGATGTAAAAGGAAGTAGTATTAAAAGCAACAGTAGTATCTGGATGATTTGTGGTTTCTGGTAGATTTCCTTGTCTAAGCATTTTCACTGAAGCAAAATAGTACCAAAAACAAAGTGCCAAAAACTAATTTGAAACGTAGAGTAAGAGCATTGGACAACATACACATGTAGTGTTTTCACTGAAGAAAGAGGACACTTTGTTCGGTTAAAAATTTAAATTTTGCAGGATCGTAAAGTTTAAAGTGTTCCTTTGTACTGCTTTGTGACAGGCCAGTAGATTGAGCTGACAGTATGATGTAACTGTAAGAAGGTCAAAATAGATCTCATTATCTCTCTGTATCAGTAGAAAGGGAGGTATTAATAGTGTCAGGCAAGGCACTCATGAGACTCTCGTCTGATACATTTTGCACAGTTCTGACAGTCTGTATTGAAAAAAGGTGCAGACTGGAAGAGGTACAGGGGAGTTACGCCAAGCTTACTTCTTTTCCAGTCAATATAGGAGAGGAGAAGTTGCCTTCTGAAGGGCAGAAAATTGCCCTCTTTAGGTTAAAACAATGAAAATGGAGGCATCGTTTGCTAGATGTAAAAAAATTGGTTAAAGAACAGGGACCAGAAAGAATTGTTCAAGCTAAATTTCCTCTTGGCTGAGATTTAAGGAAATGCTCAGGTCTCTGAAGTGTGGATTGTTTTTAATAATATCCACCTGATACTGCGTTGAGTGATCAGGTGCCTTCTGACAAGGATGCAGACACCCCTGAGATGCAAACCGCAGTGGAACCAACATCATCTCTGGTAATCAGATTCATCATGAGTCTCTGGAGGTGCACTGTTGTTACTTTGCTACACAGTGGAATATCTGTTTTTGTTTATTAAAAGTACCTTGTCATTGTTTTTGTTTATTAAAAGTACCTTGTCTTTTTTGCAGACGTGCACAAACCACGCTACAGAACAGCTCTGTAACTAATGTTCTGAACCATAACATTTACACTGACAGTAGAGTATGTTACAATCCTTGTGAATTTTTAACTTTCTTCTTTGAGAATATGTCTATCCAGTGTTCCTAGATGAAAGTTCAAATGGTTGAAAAAAGATGTTGATGGCTGAGCTTGCGCCAGTTGCTGCTGGGGTGCCTGGTCTCAGAAGCAGGGCACAACATGCAGCTTGCCTTATCCACTATGACAGTGTTGATCGGAGACCAGCAACAAGACGCAAGCGCGTAACACTTGGAGTGGAAGTCTGCTTTCCCTTTGGAAGGATGTTCATTATTTTCTCTTCAGGTCTAATGTTTGTACTTGTGGGAGGAAGGGATCTAATTGAGGAAGAAATCTTAATTGATTTCCAGCTGGCCTTAGGCTGAATTTCTGAATGGGACAAAACTGTGTAGATGGTTCTTCCCCTGAAGTGTTCTACCAAGAAGAGTGGTCCAATAAACTGTTTATTTTGTTTGTTTGGGATTTTTTGTTTGTTACATGTGAGTTGTTCCTGTGTTATATAACTGTGGTCTTATGTTAGCATTTTTTCAGTTCTGCTTTCTTCAGGCTCTGTCATACTCCAACAGATAAATAATACTGAGTCCTGTGGCAGAAATGCAGAGATGCAAAGGTTTGATTAATTTGGAAGGGTACACATTAGAGAAAGCAACATTTCAAAAGCTGTACTTTGTTGCATCCCTTTGCTGGCATTTTAGACTTCATAAAAACTGGCATTAATTACCAGAGGTACTGCAGAGAATGCAAGTTTCTTCATCCAGCTGCTGTTTGCAAAATACCAGGGATAATGATGGATGTGTGCAATAACCTCAGCCTGTTGTATAAGTTGAGTGGAGTGCAGATTACATTCTAAAACCTTGTTGAATTTGGACTGTAACTTTTGAGTACTAAGAAGGATCCTTAGACTGCATATCCACTGAACATTGTGCCTTAATTTAAAAAAATGTTTTAATATATTCTCCAGTACCTGAGCTACTAAAGTAGTTGAAGAACTAAGGGTAGTACAGTCTTTCTTCACCAAAACTGAAATTTCTCCTGGGGCATGTCCTAGTATTAATTTAAAGTACAGCAGTCTTTACGTGACATCACTATATACTTTCCTAACATCTGTAGCTGAAAAGTTAGAACACACACACACACACACACACACACACACAAAAAAAAAAAAAAAAAAAAAAAAAAAAAATCCAGCCTTTTAAAAAACTTTTAGCTGACTTGCTTGTACATATTCCGGTTTATGCTGTGTGGTGCTTGGAGATTTTTTTAATGCATACTTGTCTGGTGTGTGCATGTGTGTCTTTCCTCAGTCAGTCATTTCTGTGCCTGAAGCTTGCATCGTTCTTCCTCTAATTAAAAAAGGTCAGAAAACTTGGTAATACCTAACACCTATATAGGCTTATCTTCAAAGCATCAAGCTCAGGTAGTGAGCATCAAGTTAAGTGAACTGCCTTTGTACTTTATAAAGTATTTTTCTTTGCAATCCTTTAAGAAAGTAGTCTAACATAATTTCCTTAATACTGGATTGTAGTGTATCTCTTACCAGTATCTTGTTGTTGGTCATGATAAATATATTCAAATAAGACTTAACCTTTTAATTCTGCTGGTTTTGGAGTTTTGATGTTTTGTTCCCTTTTTATCTTTGCTGAGATAATTTTTAAATAGTGCTTTTTTTTCCCAAAAGATGCAGCTGTGAGGTCCATCTGTTCATCAGAAAATTTGTGCTTCATCTTTTTTTAGACAAACTTCACAGCCTGAAAGAAGTATGTCTGCAGTGTTTGAGCTGGGAAAGGGTTGTTGGCTCTTGCCCATAGCTTTTGTGACCTTCACAGCCATGAAAAATGGGCATGTAAGATGTAGTTGAGCCAGGTTTGATAAGGGTGGGGACTGCTTGAGCTTCTATTTATAGGTGTGCTAAAATAGCTCCATCTTGTCTTGCCAGTAGACTTGGAGAAAATGAAGCAAAAAAAATTAATACAATTTTGTAAGGATTTATGCTACTTCTTTTCAACATGCAGAAGTTCGGTGGGCAGAATTTATCCCGAGGAACATTCATTCTTATCAATTAGACTTTCCCTTCTTCCTTTACAAATTCATTGCCATGTGTGATTCTGCAGTCAGTAAAGTGTTCATGCTGCAGACAACAGTTTCCTTCATTAAGCAATCTTACTGTCTTTTTAGAGGAGATCTGCTGTATTTACTGCCTGAGGAAGGGGTCCAATTTAGAAAAGGTGCCTGAGTGATGTTAAAATGGAATGCTGTCCAGGAATGTCTGAGGTAAGGTGGCTGTCCAGCGCTGTAGCTACACTGGCCCAGCACTCCCTGCATGGCAGTGTCTGTCAAACAGGAGGTGCAGAGTCAGTGGGTGTTTGAAAGCCCAAGGGTCACTGCACCGTGCTGCAGCCAGCAGTGTGTCTGGAGTAGGTGACGGATTGTAGAGGAGCAGGGGCTGAGCTGCAGTGCTCCATCGCTCCTGTAGTGCTCGCTGCTCTGGAACTGTTGCTGAGTGTAATCCTGCTCAGTGCACACAGCTTCTGGCTGTGAAAACACAAGCATGATGTTCTATGTGCTCACTGCATAGAGCTTTCCCAGAGACTTTTATCTTAAAATATGGCTTGTGAAACTTACTCTAGCAGTAGTAACAGGCAGCTTTGTCAGTCTTTCATATATTCTTTGTCTATAGCCTGTTTGTGAATGAACTTGTTAAATGTTCCCAGCATAAAATAATTTTTTTTCCCTTTGCCTTATATTTAAGCATAATAATCATTATTTAAAAAACAAGAACCCAAATGGGAAGAAATTATGGACTTGTCATTGGTTAAGGGCTGGCAAAGTTACAAATTAATCTTCTTTTGTCTGAGCTTGTTGTGAAACTTTTCAATATATCCCTCTTGAAAAGGTTTTAAATTACACAAGAAATTATTTCTGAAGTTTATGTATGTGACAAGATTTTAATCTAACTTTCTAGACTTTGTGTGGAGCACCTGCCTCACCAGTAGTCCTTGAGGTATTTATTATAGTTTCCTATCCAGATGAGTAGGCCATGTGGAAATAAATATGCATGTTTATTTAAATATATTATACATAATTTTCTTTTCATTCCTGGTACTTTGTGAGCTTGGAGACTAATAAAATGAAACTGAGCTAAAAAAATCTGTGCAAGGTATTCACTCTGAAAAGCTTTAATTTTCCCCAGTGAGTGACACATTTGTCTTCTGTCTGCAAATCTGGAAAATTTATTCAAATGTATGCTTCCTCTTTCCTCTACATAGAATTAATGTAGACAAGAATTAGGCACTGAAAGAGAGTAAAATCAAATTTGGTAGAAGAGTCACAGTTGAGAGCATGGTGAAAACCTGTCTTTTTCTTACAAATACAAGAAGAGTTATCAGGGTATCTTTTACTTCGCTTTGATCTGAATTTACTATTGTAAGTTACAGTGTGTAGATTAAACCTTTGAAGCATCCTTTGGTTGTCTGAAGATCTCTGTGGTAATTAGGAGGACTTAATTCTGGTTAGTAAATTTTGCATTAGGAAGTGGAATTTCTGTCTTCTGCACCTCAGGATGCATGCTGTTTGCCACAGAGATCAATTAACATCTCTTTCCCCCTTTTTCCTTTTTGAAATGGAGTTCAAATGACAAACCAGTTTCCCTGAGTATGGGGTCATATGTATAGTAGGATTAAATTGTTCAGTGCATGTACACAGCAGACCAGTATGTTCCTGCTGAGTCTTGCTTGAGGCTTTAAACTTGCTGCAGTTACGAAGATGTTCTTTGAAAATTGACTGTGGAAATTAATTCTACATGTATTCCCTGTCACGAAAGCCGGGGGCTGGAGTGAAGAGGGGCCTGCTGTAATCTCATTTTCTCTTAGGAGTCCCAGCTCAGACTTAGTTCTGTTGTCACTTTTTCCTAAGAATCCCTTTATTTCAATGCCTTGCCTCAACTGAGAGCCTGTTTCTGCTGCCCAGTTCCTCCTGGTGTGTCTGGAGGCTGTTGTCAGTATGTGTCTCTTGTGATATGTGTGTTCCTAGGTGTTTTTGTTAACCATTGTAGTCAGGCGTGCCTATCTCATGGTGTCTTCACAAAAGCAAATCCTTTTGTGTTGTGGTAAGAGTTTAAAGTTTTACCCAGATGGGTCTTTGAATATAGAAACAGGCTTGTCTTCAGAGAGAGAGGGAGGTGAATGGTAGAGTTTTTAAAGTCAGTATGTTCTTATTATTTTCCTGTAAAAGATTGGACAAGGGAGGGAAGAGAGACCTAATTAGTTTTCCACTGAAGGAAAAGCACACATTTGCTTTTTATTGTGCACCATAGTACTCAACAATAAGGAGCACTTCTGACAACCTGGTTTATGCAGTTCGTTCGTGTAGTCCTTAGTTCTTCAGTATGCCTGACTTAAATGTAAGTTCTACAGGGCTTTCTACCCCCTGGTGAGTAACTTCTATCAACATTTCAAGGGCAGATTCACCACAAAAGAAATGTGCGTCTCAAAAAGCAATTTTTGATGGGCTATTTAGATTTGGTAGTCTCAAAACTCCTCAGTTCCACCTGTTTCTTGCTTGGTAGGACCTGATCTTTTAAGTAAAACTTTCCTTTATAAGTACTTTCATCTTTGGCTTTCATTCCTGCTGCTCAGGAATAAGATAAGATACTTTTCTAGAAGTTCTGAGGTGGCTTTACCCCCTGAAAGAAAAAAGTGAAATTGTTTAAAAGAATGCTACTTGAAATTCCATGTGTATCTACATTATTCTGAAAGATCATTATAATTAAGCCTGGAAACAATGTATCTCCTGCTGTTTGTTGTCTAATAAAATCTTTTTTCCCCTAGAAATGAATAAACAAAAGCCTGTTGAATAGATATAGAAGAAGAGGTTCTGTAATGCATTTCCCAAAGTGTCTTCCCCTCCTCCCACCTCTGCCCTTAAATAGTCTTTAGATAGATTAAATTGTTTGAAAATACCCTGTCTACTTGAACAAAGTTTGAAAGACATTCTTCTGAAGCTTAGCATTGGTCTTAACAGTTTCTCATTGATGATAAAATTTTTGTGTAGGAACCTTATTTTGTAATTAGATCTAAGGCAGAATTCTGAAAGGCATAGGTAAGAAACAGCATATTATCATGTAGATTATGTGAAGAATGTCTTCATTATGGATGTTTTTGTCACCATCAAGCCCTGGAATTGCAGCTGGTAGTTGAGATGCATGCTTTGACCTGAAGGAAGCTTTATATTTTCTCTGATTGTTTATAGGAGCAAAAGTGCTAACCTGAAATCTCTTAAAAACAATTTACATAACTGTTAAAAATGTAAAGAAAGCTTATTATTCTAACACTTGCATTATTATGCAGCACCCATGACGTAAATTGGCCAGAAACATCTGTCTGCTTCTGCAGATATTATAGTTTGTGTGACTGTATTAAAAGTCACAAGTCTCTAACTGAGAATTGAGAAAATGTGAAAGAAGGCAGTTGGATCTGCAGCTGAACTAGTCAGGATATAGGACATACCTAGGCTGGGGAAGTTGTGGACTGTTTACACGGTAGTTTGGTGACTTTACCTAATTGTGTGATTGCTGACAGCACTTTGTCTATTACACAGCAGAAATAATACTGCTTCAAAATCTGAAAACATGAAGTGTCATTTCCCTCCTACTCATGGTTTAACGGAAAATTCACTTCTTTCAAAGCGAGAAGAGTGGTTAAAACACATTTAAAATAGTGCAGACTTTTGATATGCACTGCTTTAGTTAAAATGTGTCCCATGAGATGATTTGTTTGTTGAAAAGTCAGTTCCACTTAACAGAAAGAATGGCCAGAAATTTTTTTCTTGGGATGGAATTTTCTAGGAAGAATTGAAATCAGAAAGTAGGTGTTGAGAAATGCAGTTTGTTCTGTTACTGTGCAGTGTTTCATAATAGCTTTCATTATAAAGCAGTGAGGAAAGTTAAGGGTAAATTCCTGTGTGGGAGAAGGGGCATATAGGCGTTTCTAATTCTCTTGATATATGTACTACTCTGCAACAGGCAGAGCTTTGCAGAACACAGTGATTATTCCAAGGCTTTTCCACTTGTTGGGGATCTCAACAGGAGATTTTGTTAGTATACCTGTGTGTGTGTCTATTTGAGCACGCATGTATGACTTGGCAGGAGTTTAAAAGAATACAGTTAAAAAGAACCAATTCTTGTCACTTACCTCGATGACTTCATAGGACCAGACAGCTGGGATGGTGGCATTTTCTGGCATTTCCTTGGGCAGCATCATTCACTCTCAGCCAAGAGCAGTTCTCACAGCAAGGCTGAGGGTACTGGGCAGGCACAACGCATTTCTCATTGTAGGATGTACTTCCCATTGCAGTGTGTTACAGGACCAGGTGGGTGTTAGCCTCTGCGCCATGTGTGCTTAGTGCCAGAGTGCACTGGGTCAGGACTGGTTGTAAAGAACTGCTGGGGACAGACACAAGTGCCTCCACGGTAATAGCAGCCTTGGAAGCAAATTTTTGGGTTAAAAAAATTGGTTTGTAGCTATGTATTCATTTTAAAAACAGTGAATCCGCCTCTACAAGCACTGTAAAACTTGTGGGTTGGTGTATGTATGAGGGCTGGAAACTTCTGAAAAAGAGATGAAATGAAAAGAGTACTGAATAAGTTGCTTTTATTGTCTTTGGAAGATTATGCATACCTTATACATAGTTTATACTTGTTTGGTTTTTTCAATCCTTAGTAGCAAATCTTGAAAGGAATGTGCTGGGCCTGAATTTAATTGGACACAACTTTTGTTCCATTTTTCAGACACACACACACAAAAAAAGTTCTTCTGCTGTTCTGTCCCCTTGCTCTCAGTAGATGTATTTGACTACTTAACATCTCTCAAGTTATCTCCTTATGGAAGTCTGTTTTGGTCAGTACTTACTTTTTGTTTTTGTTTTGTCAGCAGCCATGCAGCAGGTCTTAGACAACCTTACTGATCTGCCGACATCGACAGGCGCTGAAGAAATAGACCTGATTTTTCTTAAAGGAATTATGGAAAACCCTATCGTAAGATCACTTGCTAAGGTATTTAAATTTGCTGCTTTGAGTAGAGTCTGGAAATGTTTTAACTCCTACATTGTTGTGTGAACATTGAGTATGGACTGAGGTATCAACAACCTGTTGTTGGTGCATCTTATTAAAAGACTTGAAGGCCAGCTTGAAGGTGAAGATTTGGTATAGTGTAATTTCTGTGCACGCTGGGTAATTTTTATATAGAAGAATCTAGAGGAAGAAGAAAAATTCAGAGACTACAGAAATAATGTGATTACATTATTTATGAAGAAAAAGTCAAAAGACTTGAAATTAGAAGCAGTTGATTTTAATGTAGTCTTGTAACTACTGTTGTGTGCAAAATCCATATGCCTTCTGACTTTTAGCATTTTTGCCAGAGATGAAAAGTGAGAGCAGTAACCTTCATTATCCCATGGCATAAACAAGTTTTCTTTTTGTCTTTAGCTCAAAACTACTTTCTGATATGCCCAGGAAAATATTTACTCCATGCCTTTTCCAGGATCTCAGAGTAGTGCTCTTACCTTTGATTGTCAGCTCTCTAAGACATGGCTTATGAAGACATGTTCTTGGCTTATGAAAACCTTTTATTTATAGGTGGTAGCAATCAGTTATAAATATGTACAGTGATATTTGCAAAAAAACCCTTTGAACTCTGTAATTAAAATGTAGCTGGTCTTACCAGTAGGATATGCAGTCAAATATTATAAAGCACTTATATTCCTTCTTAATCTTCATAAAAATAAGCTTCTTTCATGAGGAGAACCCAGTTAACTTAAATACATCTGTCTCTTTAAGCGGAATAGACATCTGAAAGCAATGCCCTCTGGACAGGTCTGAAATACTCTGTAAAGCTAAAGGATTGTCATCCAGGGATTTTTTTCAGTATAAAAATCTGGAAAAGAAAACTTCTCATGAGAATTCATATAAGAATTTACTTCTGTTTATCTGTTAAAAAATTGGTTTTAAGTCGAAAACATGGCATAGTAATAAACTTAGAAGTAATAGAATTGTCGCATCTGCTGGGGAGATGACTGCAGAGGGAAAGATTTTTGTACTAAATTTACTAGAGTAAGTAAAAGCATTTTCTTCCTGATGTTGGAAACAACTTCAAGTATCTGCTGCATAGGTAATCTTTGATATTAATCATGAAGAAATTGTTCATTGCAAAGCCTTTTTTTTCTTATCAAGAATTTGTGCTTTAATGGCCAATTACAATTAGGTAGAATTTAATGACTAGCAGATGTGAAAAAAAGTGCTTGAAATGGAAACAGATTCTAAACTGTACACATGCTTTATCTAGAATTCTTAAAGGTTTTGTGTTCACATGGCGTGACTGCATTCATATTTCCTTCGTAATTATTTTGGAAAAATCCTCAGTCTTAACCAGCAGTGTTAAATAAGGATAAGATGAAAACACATTTGGTGAAGCGTATGTAGTTCGCATATATAACTACTTGTCCCTAATATACATAAACTTGCTTCTCTATTAGAAGAGCTCATTTTACCAAAATTAGCAGTTCTCTGAGATGGTTACATTATTTAAGCAGAATCATTTCAAAGCAGGCCAGAAATGCAAAAACCTTTTCATTTTCCTTTGTTAGTCAGTTATTAAGACTAATCATTATGTGAAGTATGTCAAAAAGGACAAAAAGAAACTTAGGGAAGTGCGCCACAAGCCATACAAACTTTTTCCTTTTGGTCCTTAAATAAATGATAGCAAGCAATAAGCATAGTACTTATAGTATTTTGCAGTGCAAAGTTTGGCTGATATTTTAAAACTGAGTGAATTTCATGTCACACTTTTTCTGTATCAAATAAAGGCAGCGAGGTAGAAATTACAGACCTTTTTTGGGATAGGGTTCCTTGACTGAACCTTTCCACTTTTCAGTAGGTGGTAGAGGAAAGAACTAACTAATCATTGTAAAATGTTTTTTCCTGTCACTGATGTTTATAGAATCATAGAGTAGTTTTGGTTGGAATGGACCTTTAAAGGTCATCTTGTCCAACCCCCCTTCAATGATCAGGAGCATCTTCAACTAGATCAGGTTGCTCAAGGCCCTGTCCAGCCTGGCCTTGAATATTTCCAGGGATGGAGCATCTGCAGCCTTTCTGGGCAACCTATTGCAGTGTTTCATCACACCCATCCTAACACCTTTCTTCCTTAGATCTCTCAGTCTACCCTCTTTTAGTTCAAAATCATTACGCCCTGTCTTGCTGATAAAGGCCCTACTAAAAAGTTAGTTCCCATCTTTCTTGTAAGCCCCCTTTAAGTATTGAAAAGATGCTGTAAGGTCTTCCCAGGAACTTTTGTTTTCCAGACTTAACAACCCTAACTCCATATCTTTCCTATGCTGATGTTTGTGTTCAATCCTAACTAGTCTTTAGAATCATTATGCTTTTTAGAAAACAGTTGTTGAACTTGGAACTTGGATGAATTTTCCTCAGTTTTGGTACTGAACTATCATATCAAAATTCTCTTCTCCTGGATTGTTAACTGTTCTTTCAAACCTCACAACTTTTATCTTCTTTCGTCTGTCACACTGTTGCTTTTAGCATTGTAGCACAGTCTACAGCAGACCAGGTGAATGCCTAACCCAGGTCAAGGAAACATATTGGGAGTAATCTTTAAGCGTTTAGTCCAGTATTTAGATTGTTGTCAGATTGTTGGAAGTAAAAGCCTTACTATTTGAACATTTGGCAAGTATGATAAATATTGAATGCACAGAAAGGCTCAGTTCAGTATCAATGTTTCTGAAACGTTGAATTAAAATGAAAAAAAATTGCAATATCTTAGTTAGGTGTTCCTATTTGTTTGTTTTCTAACTTATTAATACCATTCCATATCCTGCTACTCCTCAACATATTAAAGGATCAGAGATGGTTCACTGACAAAACTTTCTGTTCCCCAGTATATACATGGCCTTGATTTTGGAGTGAAGGGTATGGATATTTGTATATAGATTATACTCAGTGTTAGTGGTGGTATTTTAAAGGCAATGAGTGAGAAAAAAGGTAACCCATATTCTCTAATCTTATAAAAGCTTTGCAGTTAGATTATGTTTAAAAGTCATTAGATTTATGGTTTTCCTTGCTGTAAAAGTAGTAAACTTTAAAAGGATATTGTTTACTGTATATGTTATATACAAAATAGCACTCCTTTATTAAGGAGAATGTGTGTAGGTGCCAAGCTTCCTATAACTTTGTAATCACAGTCATTTGGTTTGTGTGTGTTGGTGTTGGAGAATGTTTGAAATGCCTTTATGTTAAGTTAGTCTTTCCAGAGTTTGGTCATGAGTCCTGCAGAAATAGGATTTTATAGATATTAAGTACAATTTAATACTCAGATGATTTCAGGAAACAAAGTTTTCTGCTTTTAGCAAAATTTTATTGTCTTTTTTAAAGCACTAATAAGAGAGTAGAACTTCTTGCATACCTTCAAATTATATATGTAGATGATTCTGAATTATACCTATTATTTATTTGGTTTTTTATATGCCAAAGTGATTGCTCTTTTGTAAATTTCTTGTTGCTACAGTATTGAAAATAACTCTTAATTGAGAATCTCAGTTATTTTTGGCATCCCTAATTCTATGATAGAGCACTGTCTGTAATAAATAAGTGAAGTATTCAGAGATGCTTTTTTTTCCTGTTTAAAGCACCTACCTTTCAATGAATTTCAGTATATGCAGGGTTTAGGAAAGGATTATGTCTGCAAGAATAGCTCTAGAAATAGATGAGATGTTATCAAAGAATCACAGTATGGTTGAGACCAGTAGGTACCTCTGGAGGGCATCTGGTCCAACCCTCCCTGCTCAAGCAGGGCCACCTGGAGGTCCTGGTTGTCCAGGACCACATCCAGACAGATTTTGAATATCTTTAAGGAGGGAGACTCCCATCTTCTCTGGGCAACCTGTGCCAGTGCTCACTTACCCTGACACTGGAAAAAGCGTTTCCTGATGTTCAGACGGAGCTTCCTGTGTTTCATTTTATGCGCACTGCCTCCTGTCCTGTCACCAGTCACCACTGGAAACAGGCTGTCTCTGTCCTCTTTGCTAGTATACCTTTTATACACATTGATGAGATTGTCCTGAGCCTTCTCTTTTCCAGGTAAAACAGTCCCAGCTCCATCAGCCTTTCCTCAAATGCTAGATGCTCCAGACCCTTCATCATATTTGTGGCCCTTCTCTGGGCTCTTTCCAGTATGTCCCGAGTGGTCCAGGTGTGGCCTCACTAGTGCTGAGTAATGCTCACTCTTCCAGTAACACTTTCAATGCAGCCCAGGATACTGTTAGCTGCCTTTGACTCTGACTTTTCTTTAGCATTTCCTTCAGTTATGCAGATTTTTCTGATTAGGCTAAGAGGTGTTTGAATGGGAGGAGTCTGAGGTAAATGTTTTTCTTGCAGACTCTGAGAAGATCCCGTAGTTCCTTTTTTGTCCTTCTTCTAGAAGCTATACTTGTCCAGGATTCCAAAGCAGTAAAGGTCCAGAAGTGCTATACTGTTGATAGAGCAGTGCGTGGTGTGTATAGCATAGAGGAAATAAGGACCTACAAGCTTCTCTGGCATGTACTGGATTCAGAGTTTGTTGGGTCATGTAGTTGAGCAGGCAAAATCCTTCAGCAGTTAAATCAGGTTATCCTATATATCATTTTTCTGGCTTTCCTGCTGAAAATTGCACTGAGAAATTACTTTAAAACTTCATAAATTTGAACCACTTGAAACTTACTTACATTATAGTCTCATTTATTTTATCTTACAGGCTCACGAGCGACTGGAAGATTCTAAACTTGAGGCAGTCAGTGACAACAACCTGGAGCTGGTGAATGAAATTCTTGAAGATATCAGTCCCTTAGTAAATAAGGATGAAAATATTGCAGAATTGGTTGGAATACTCAAGGAGCCTCATTTTCAGGTACCACCTTTTTACTGTATGTTACCAACTTCCTGTATCAGTGTTCACATACAAATCTAGGAATAATAACGAAACATAACCTGAACTACAGCAAACTGTAATATGTAGGATTTTACTCCAAATGATAAAGCAGAAGCCATGGGTGGTTACAAATAAGCATGATTTTATTCTTTGATATAATTTCAAAAGTATGTTTACTCACTGTATTAAATTTTACTGGAGTTTCTGTTATAAATCTTGGAGAAGCTTTTACTTCTTATATACCTGGAGTTTCCGTAACAATTCCCTGAAGACTTGCTTCATCCGTAACATTTCCAGGTGATCTCAGTTCCTGATCATGAGCATTGTGAATTTCAGTTCAGCTGTTGGCATTCATACTGGTGTGTAAGACATACGGTTTGTAGACGAATGAATGTGATTCTTCTGTGATCTGATCTGTGCTGCAGCTGAAGCTGAGACTCTGCAGCCCTTTCACTGTTGCTCTGCTTACATGAAGTGTTGACATATACTTGTCAAAAGCACATGTTTTTCCGTTTTGCTGTTTCTATGACCAGCTTCTGCACTGAGCCTTGAAGATCAAGATTCGAAAATCCTTGGTAGATTCTGGCCTTTCTAGGCAGGGTTCAACAGACTTCACTATTTAGCTAAAGGTGTCCTATAGAAGAACATAAGCAACCTTTTGCCACCGTATAGGTGGGCTTCTTTTGGCAGACAGGCAGTCATTGGCATTTTTGGGGTAGATGAGGTGAAACACACTTTTAGAAAAGGTTTTCCTTCATGTGTAATACAAACATAGCAGTGAGATATATTACTGTTTAACGTGGATAGACACTGGAAATGCTGTCAAGATGTATTGTGGCCTGTTGGAAGAGGGATCACTTCAAGAACTCAGGTTTGGGAGCAGTAGCTCTTCTGAGTACTGACAGGTCCTCTGCCTCTCCTGAAGAGAAGTGTGTTTGCCTCCCTTGTGCTCTTATTTGTCCAGAAAGGTATCATAGTGAAGTGATCAAGCACTGTGATTTGGATACTTAGCAGTGAATAAACCTGCAAATCAGTCTCTGATCCTGTAGAAGAAATTGGTACTTGAAAAGGACTGGATGAGTTTGGACAAATTGGTAGTTAAAATGCAGAAGGGTTAGAACTGAGGACCAGTTGGTGCAGTGACAGACCTGACAATGATCCATTGTGTTAGATTGAGAAAATAAAGCTGAAAGTCAAAGAGGGTGATGAATAAAAATATGAAAAGGGCATAACAACTGAAGCTGCTGCACTTTGAAAGGCACTGTAGCACTGATCTCAGGAGAGAGATGGCAAAGGCCAGAGAGAAGCTTGGGCAAAGGATATTTGGAGTGGAAACTGGAAATGGCCTGTAGGAGAATGAAATCAAATAAGTATTTTGGGTGAATAGCCATTACTAAGGCAAACCAAGCATTTATTCCTGTTCAGTGGTCAGATCTACAGAGAGGCAGAATGTGATATTAGTGTCAGATACTTTATTAGTTCAGTCTTAAGCAAACTCAAACATGTAATTTAGAAGTTCCAAAATAGCTAGTGAACTAGAATGTCAATAGTTATGCTCTTTCTTGTACCTTTTTTGTTTGATTTTTAAGGAGCAGATGTAAAACTGCAGATATGCTACCTTAACTTTCCAGTTTTGCTCTGATTTTTTAGTGCTTCCTAATTGCATGTTAAAGGTCTATTTAGCAAACATCTCTTCTGTTTTCCTTCCCTGTTCCAGCAGTAGGCATCTAGGGAAGACTGTAAGGCTAAGAGCAAGCCAACAGTAATACCTTCCAAAATGTGTCGTGAAGATTTAGTGATTTGTTGCTCAGACTTCTGAGTGAGAAGTAGTATCATCCACCTCTGGTTTTCTTCCATGAGTTTATTCAGTTGTTTTTTGAACCTGCATGAAAATCTGTCATTCACAGCATCCCCCATCTGAATGGAGACTGCTCTTTTGGTTTTGAGACTGTCTCCTGTCAATTTCATTTAATATCCCCTTCCTCTTGTGTAGGAAGAAAGTGAACAGTTTATCTTGATCAGCTTTTCCATGTTACTTGTGGTTTGAGAGACCTCATTGTGTCTGTCTGTGTCAAGTAAATAAAATGAAGCAAAGCTGAAGCGGTGTCGTAATTTCCATTGCATTTCCTACTCATGGCCTAAAAGTTCCTAGTATTTGGTTTGCCTTTTTAACAGCTGGTGAGCAGAATAGTTCAGTTAGAAGGGACCTACAGTGATCACCCACTCCAACTGCCTGACCAGTTAAGGGCTGACTGAAAATTAAAGCCTGTTATTAAGGGTATTGTCCAAATGCCTGTTAATCACTGGCAGATACAGGGCATCAATCACCTCCTTAGGAGCCTATTCCAGTGTTTGATCATCCCTTCAATAAAGAAGAGGTACGTCTGGGCTCAGGGAGTATAGAGGTAGATTGTTTATTAGACTTAGTTTGGTTTTGTATTGTTTACATCTCCAAGATACCATTTCTGAGTCTGTCAGTTAATATATTAAACTAGGATCGTGTTTTCCCTTGCAGTCTGTGATGAATTTCATTTGCCTTGTTCTCAGTCTGTTGCTCGTGAGGTGCCTCTGCACGTTACAGTCAGTTGTTTTAGTCCTTGAATAGTTCAAACTCTGTCATTTCACTTCTCATCCCCATTTCCTAGGTCATTTATTCTGACATGTCAGTGTATTGGCAGGTGTAGAACTGAGCCCAGATGCCTGTGGAAATCATCTGGTGACATGAATTCTGAAAACTAATAATACTATATTCCTTGCATCAATTTTCTGTCTTTTACCCAATATTTTCTTCCACTTGAAAGTGTTACTGTTCATGCTGTTGTAGTTTTGTTTCTTTAAGAGACTTCTATCAAAGGCCTTAGGGAAATTGATCTATATTAACAACTCTAACTGCCTTGTTGCCATGCTTGGTGACTCTTCCAAGGAATCTGACATGATTTGAGAAGCATGACTTCCTTTATTAAAGCATGTTGACACTTTCCCATGATCTGTTTTGTCCAATCATTGTGGGTTTTATGGAAACTTCTAATTTGTTTAGCATCAGCATCACATTTACTGTTTTCCAGTTTGTTGACTCTTCCTTGGAACCCAGTTTAAAAATTCATGTCACGGTTATTGCATGCTTCTGCTTTCCCTATAGTGTTGGGGGAACCTTGGGTACGTAAGAGAAATATAATGCAAATTTGTTTGTTGCAAAACCTGGATTGCACAAAAAGTACAGAAAAGTGTGAAAGGAATAGAAAAGAGATGGTTAAGATAGTTAAATGCTGCCCTGGAGAGCTAGCCTATTCATCACTCTGTCAGAATTGGAATTAATTTTTTAAAAAAGTCTGAAGAAACCTGTATTTTAAAGTTTATTTTCTAAGTGCCTGTTATGAGGCCTTCAGTCTCATTTGCAGAAACAATGAGCAGTTTTGGCTTCTGTGTACAGGCAAAAGCACCTATTTACTTACTTCTTTAAAGTATCTCTGCTGTGATTCAATTCTGGAGCCTAAAATTAGGGAGCACTTTTCAGCCCTTAATTTTGTACTTCCATTACCCATGTGGAGGCAAGCAACAAAATCAGCTGAGACCAAAGTACTGTTATTTTAATTAACTGTTTTTATTTCACTGACAGAATAGTTATAACCACTCTAAAAGAGCTTCTAGGACAAATTGCAGAGCAAAATGTGAATACAATATCCTTTTTAAGGCTTAGGAAAGCTATACATCTCCCTCTCTGAAAAGGAAACAGAAAATTACCTAAATACTGGAGAAATAAGTGCTGTCTTTTCTGCCTCATTTGGTCCAAGGAGGCCTATTTCAAATTCTGCAAGAAAGGAGAAGGGAAAAATACAATGTCAGTGGAATTTATAGAAAATGTCATTTGCATCCTTTCTCCAGTTTGGTAAAAGTGTAAACAACCCAACCTGACTCTTCTAAAGTTTCATGGACACGACTGTGTTATTGGTTTAGAGGCTGACTTTGTATTTTACAAATAAATGGTGCCACTTTATCACAGCATCACCTTACAGTTGTAACCTGCCTTAGCATGCAAGTATAAAATGTGATATACAAGGCATCAGTGCAGTAGTTGGTTTGAATATTTCATTAATTTAGTGCTTTCATTCCCTTTTTTTCATCCCTTCTGCTTTTTACCATTTTTAGTTTTAACTGAACTTTTCAGAGGTCAAAGTATGAAAGTTCTAATGAGTTTTACAGTATTGATGGCTGGCCAGTAGGTCAGTATGTGTTGGAGAGCCAGCTGGCACATGCAGCGCATGGAAAAGGCTGTAGCAAATCTTACTAGACAGGAGCTGGAGAGAAGAAGACAGGAGTGTTAAGAGAGGTTGCCTTGAGGGAAGAGGAAGCAGTTCAAAATTTTCACACTGTTGGAGTGGTTAAACATGCAGAAGAATCACTTCTGCTTCTTATGGAAGAGCTTGTTCCGCTGTTTTCACCTTTCCAAGAATTAGGCAAGCCATTCATCCTAAATAGATTCTGCTGGCAATAAAATACTTAATCTGAAAAGCAGCCAGTATTGTCTTCTAATAGTTAGGTTTAGAAGGCTGATCATACTTCTAAAATGTTTCATTTAGAAAAAGTGATCTTAAGTTGAATCCTAGACAGATATTAATTTATTGGGTTATTTTCCCCGCTTACTCTTGCATTCTTACCAGCCCTCCTGGTTTTACTAAGGTCACAAATGATTTCTTCACTTTTTCAGGAGAGCCTTTAAAAATGTGTTCTTTTTACATGAACATTAGAGGCCTGTAGTCCATTTATTGAAGTCTAGTATTTAAACAATGTTATCAGGGAAGACTAGCACACATTTAGTGCATAAAAGAGGAAAGAAAATATTTTAAATACTTCTAGGCCTAAAGTGTTAGGAAAGGAGTCCTGAATTCAGGACCACAGGATCATTCTGCTCTTGTGTATTCCATCCCACTGCAGCTGACAGTTTGTAATTTAATTGTTGTTTTAGATCAGAGTTGGGGAAATAGTTATTATATTATTTAGGATAATGCTTTAGAACGTGTATAGATTGTGCTGAGAATTTTCTTAGGAAAAACTAATGTTTAATTTGAGCTTGGCTTCAGTGCTGTAGAGAACCTTGAATGTTTAATGTTTCTCTGTTTACTGAATTTTTAATTACTTTTAAAATTTTTTTTTACCTGTTAAATATATGCAGCCACAGAAAACTACTGTAAAGAGGTTAATATCTTCTAAGTTTATGGATTGTATTTTGACAGTATCTTGCACAAAGAGATCATGCTGTCTGTCACATGTATATCCATTGTGTGTTATCTCTTGTGCTTTGTAGAAGTTCTTCCAAATGCCTTATTCTGACAATATTGCCATTTTTTCATGAGAACCTTTCTACCACTATCCAGTCTTGGATAGTCAGCTGATCCTGTTTACAGGAGGAAGTTTTGTATGGAGGAAACTTTGAACCATTTTATGGTTGTTGATCAGTCCATGTTGTTTTGCAGACTTTGGCAGTGGTTTTGTAAGTGTTCCAGCACCAGTATGGAAAGGTCAGATTCCAGTGGAGATCTGGAGCTGCAGGAGCACAGGATATCACTTTTTCCAATATCACAGAAAGAAACGAGAAGTTCATGCAACTGTATTTTTCAGATCACTCAGCCATGCTCCCGAAATAAGAAAGTAACTTAGCAACATAAAATCTTGGCGAGTAGTGCAGCTGTGGTACAGACACACGGCCCCTGTTGCCAGGTGCCTGTGCTTAAGTGTTCTTCAGGACTGTAGGTCATGAACTGGCTGGCTGGACACAGGCTCATAAAACTGGTACAGATTCTTGAGTGTCAGAACCCACACACTTAGGTGTGGGGCAGTAATAAGTTAACTGTGCCTTGTAAGGAAACCAATGAACTACTTTTCTTAAAGAAACCACTTTATATTGTGGGCAACAGTGTGCAGTCCCTGACAGTCCTTCTGTGACTCAGGCATTGTGTAAGTAGCAGGGAAAAGATCCTGTGACTGGGAGATGGTTAAGTAATAATTGCAGGAATTCATGCTTATCCATAAAACTGAGTGGTTAAAAAGGATCAGAATGTGGAATGGGATCAGATTTAAGAACTGAAGAATCTTACAGAGCATGTTAATTTGAAAAGGATGACACAGACTTTTAGTTTAGTAGGATTTTTTGACTGTGGATCAGATTATAATCTGTAAATTGCATTATCATTAAAGGGCAGGGAGCTGTACAGGCAGCTGTGTGAAGCTCCATGAGAATTATAGTGGGTTGTGGTCAGAAACTTCAGGGACAATTTGTTCTAGCATGTGACCAGAAAAAAATGGGAAGTATGATACCGCTGTATCTACCTGGTTTTATGAGTGCTAATCTGTTAAAATGTGTAGCTGATGCAAATTAGTTTCTTTTGGAAATGTAGAAAGATGCAAAAATATGTTGCTTGCAAACATTGGCAGAGAGATCTATTCTCCTGGTTTCTGGATTGGATGTGTCTTGGATAGTGAAGAATTAGAAATTGGTACCATCTGACAGCTGCTTGATTTAAATAAATTATTGTTTTTCCTATTTAATTTGATTTGGTTTGTGTCCACATTATCAGAGCAGCCACAATAAACAGCTGTCTTTACAGTCTTAATGGAAGGGGCAAAATTGGTGAATTAATACTTCTTCTGACCTTAAGTTGAAATATCAGCAGGTACATCATGTAATGGGCAGATTAAAATGAGTGTTCAGGTTTGTGACACTTTGAGGGCTTGCATGCTGAGCTTAGCACTAACCTAATGTGGTTGCACAGCCTTTAGCTTAAAGGTGTCTTACAGAAGGATGGAGCAGACTGCATAGCAAGTCATTAACGTTTCCTGCTCACTTGCTCTGCTTTCTGGTAGCTTGCTGTCTTGCTCTGGCATGTGCATGTCAGTGTCAGTGATAGTCCCCACAGTGTCTTCTCTTTTTAGCTACTTACCATAGCTAAAACCAGTCAGTAGTCTGGTTTAAGACCATATCTGACCAGTCACTGTTTGAAACAAAGCTGTGTACTTGGAGGCCCAGAAGGTATCTCCCCTGCTTGCTGCTTCTCCTCTCTCAGTACCCATCAATGTGACTCCCTGTGCTGTAGGACGTTTATCTTGGACTACTATGTGTGAGGGCAATAGGGTGTCCCTTTTCCTCTCATGGAATCACAGAATGGTTTGGGTTGGAAGGGACCTTAAAGATCACCTCATTCCAGATCCCCCACCACAGGCAGGGACACCTTACACTGGAATATGACAGAAAGACAGAAAGTCTCCACTGTCTTAATGCACAAGTTTGATCTTGGTTTTACCTGTATGTATTGTCTTATAAATTTTTCTTAAGATATCTTTTATGACAAAATCATGCCTAAATTGCATTGTCTTCCAAATGTGATTATATTCATTTAGGTCTCCACTTTCTGCCTTGTATTTATGTATGCGGACTGGCAAAAACACCAGTAACTAAAAGGTCTGAGCTCTTATCTTCCAGAAAGTAAATTCTGTCAGCTTGGGTTAATTTGGTGCTAGAATTTTGCCTTTGCTTTGTGCAAGCAGGAAGCACTCATTCTGCAGATGGCTAGAGATCCTTGCATACCTGTAATTATCCAAATTACTGTGGAGGAAAATTTTATTGCATTAAACACAAGTATCTAATGATGAGTTATCTTCATTTTTTGCAGTGGGTTGTTCGTTTACTGTAACCATTTGCTCAGATACTGTCTCTTTTGGTGAAAGACTATTTTAGGTACTCCTTTTTCTGTCTTCTTCCCTTGTCACACATTCCTCCCAAACTAATTAACATTTCTCCTATATTTCCTTAAGAAGCAGCATTTCTATTTACAAGATAACATATTTGCCAATGCAGTAGGCTTATCAGTTCATGTGAGCACTTGTGTGTCCGTTTTTATTTCATGTGAAGTAACAGTATTATGATCTGGTCCCAGAAAGACAGATTCAGTGGTTATTCAGCACTAAATCCTTTTGCAAATGGTTATTTCATGATTTTAAAAAATACTTTTTCTATTCCTTTGCAGTCTCTCTTGGAAGCACATGATATTGTGGCTTCAAAATGTTATGATTCCCCTCCTTCTAGTCCAGAAGTCAATAATTCTTCAGTGAACAACCAGGCTGTTCCAGTAGATGCTATTCGTATCCTTGGAATTCACAAAAGAGCAGGAGAACCACTGGTAAGTAACTGAAGATGAGTGTGTCTTTAATGTAAAGTGCTAGTGAAAACGTTTGCATGTACCTGATTTCTTGCATTATGTTTTAGTTATTTCCATTACATTATATAATTTAGTGGGCGATAAGCTCCATGTTGAGAGGTTGAAATAAGAAGATACATTCCTGTACTCAATCCCATTCTCTCCAAGAAGTAATGGGATAGTGAATGGGCAGTCACTGTGCTAAATGACCTGCTAGCATAACTAACATAACATCTGTTAGGTCCTGATCTGAGATGACAGGATTGCATGCATTCAAGAGCAACACAGCCATTTTTTAGTCATATGAAAACCTTGTCTGAAAGCACTTCTGTGTCACCTGATGCTTCTCTGTATTGGGAGGCCTTACACTGTAGTAACTGTAGCTGTCTGTTCTCATTGGAGTAGGTGGAACATCCCACAGCTGTGTATTTTTGCTTGAGATAATGGTAAAATGAAACTGAAATTCCAACAGTGGTAAACTGTGTGTCATGAACCTCTTTCAGGGTGTCACGTTTAGAGTTGAGAACAACGATCTGGTAATAGCCCGAATTCTTCATGGAGGAATGATAGATCGGCAAGGTCTTCTGCATGTAGGTGACATTATTAAAGAGGTAAATGGCCATGAGGTTGGAAACAATCCAAAAGAATTGCAAGAACTGCTGAAAAACATCAGTGGAAGTGTCACTTTGAAGATTCTCCCCAGCTACAGAGACACTGTCATTCCTCAGCAGGTCAGTAGCACATTTCTGATAATTCCTTGAAAAGAACTTCTGCTTAGTGCTTTATTGTTTAAGATTCTTTAAGATTCTGGATTAGACATATTTTGATTATTTTGGGAATATAATGCTAGCAGGAAGACTAAAATGTAGATAACTATATTTACCTTTAATTACAGTTTAGAAATGGGTTTATTCACCTAATATGCTTGCCTAAAAAACTTGACTTACTGTCTAAAATTGTTAAGCATTTGTATGCTGCATATAAAGCACGTTTCTTTGACCTCAAGTGACCCTGATGACCTGACCACAATCACACTGCATGCACTGAACTGTGTGTGTTTATAACATGGTTGGTGTCCATGTAATCTGTTTCATAGAATTCAGAAACATAGTGAATTCAACAGATGAACTTGCTGACTTCAGTAGGAATGTGGATGGTGGATATTCCTTATCCTTTTGTTGTTGCTGTAGGCCGTCAATTTCTCCATGGCAGAAGTAACTTCTTGGGCTAAATCAGTGCCTTTGAAACACTGTATAAGATGCTCCTTCAGGTAGTGGGTCTTAATGCCTGTGACTATACCAGGCTGTGCTTCCATGGAGTAGAAGCTGAGGGAATGTACTCTGTTGAGGCCAGTACAGTGTTTCCTTTGCTCCCCAGCCTGGTACAAAGAGAGTCAAAGATGCTTCCAGCTCAGCCGTGCAACTTACTGTTTCTTCCCCTGCATTGAATGTGAGTCTTAAGCAGTTGCATATCCCATTACTTTTAAAACATTGAGTTCATGGCAAAAATAATTCTTAAGATTCCACAAACCTTAAATACAGTGCTCACATTCCAAGAATTTTTTGTATTTTTAAGTAATTAAAAGTCAGAATTCTAATTGAGTCGTATACGCTGAAATGCAAAAACAAGCATTCACTATCCAAATGGAACAGATTTTTTTATTTTTATCATGAAGCTACTTCAGCCAAGGTTTGCACTGTTGATTATTCTGTCCCAGTTGGTGTATAACTTTTTTTCCCCTGGATTGTATTTTACATGCCAAATGCAACTTGGATCATGTCAAGCTTTTTATGCTGTAGGTGAAGACATTACTTCAGTTTGACAGATAGATTAGCCAGAATGTATTTTAAAATGCTTAAGCTTTGTTAATTTTTACACATTTCAGGTTTTTGTGAAGTGTCATTTTGATTATAATCCATATAATGACAACCTCATCCCATGCAAAGAAGCAGGTTTGAAATTTTCTAAAGGAGAAATTCTTCAGATTGTAAACCGAGAAGATCCGAATTGGTGGCAGGTTAGTAAAAAGATTAAAGTAAGTAAAATAAAAAACTAAAAGCATCAGTAGTTGCCTTAATAATAAACTCCTTAAATAATCATCTACTTCCATTTAACAGTAGATACATGAAAAAAATATTTACACCCCAGTCCAATTTCAAGCTAATACCAATATATGAAGTTGAAACACTAAAGGAAATGGAATGTGTTAAATTGTATATGTAACACTCATTTTACTCTTAGTGCTGTTTATTTGTCTTTGTTCTTGTATCATAAGCCTGGACATTCCCAAATCAGTTTAAGTGGACAATTTCTAGCAGGAAAGTCTTAGGTTGACTATGATAATTGTGGTAAGCCTTCCCTAACAGCAGCTATGGAAGAAGTGGACCCCTTCCTGAGTGCTCAGAGTTGAGGAGAGAGAGAGGGAAATTAACTTTGTGGTTTTGGAGAGGGTGAGAATAGCTGATTGGAGAGGCTGTATGTTTTATTTCTACAGTGGTGGTCAGTGTCTGAGCTGTATCATACATGCTCATAGTCACAGTGTTTGGCACTATTTCAAATATTAACAGTTCATCCTGGTTTAAGGTGACATTTCTACATTCAGTCCTTCAGTAGAAATACAATCCAGTGCTTGTGCTATGTTTATTTTTTCCAAGACACCATATATGGAAGTAAACATTATCAGTGCCTTTGAAAATGGGACAAGTTAACCTTTAAGACATTTTTCTCAACCGAGATCCTCAAAATTGGCTAAGAGTTTAGCATTATTAATTTCCCTTTCTACCCCTACATTGCTCACCCTTTGCAAGGTAACAAGCAGAAGAGAGCCTGACATTACCAGAGAACAATATATATGACTTCAAAAGCAGCAAAAATATTCCAATATACAACTGCTGAATTTTGTTGCTTCTCAGACAGTTAGAAAGAAAGACAATAAAAAGTGTGAGGGACAGCTGAACATTTATTGCTGCCAACTTAATTAGTTTCAGAAGTAGACACTCCAAAACTCTGGAGGAGTTTGATGTTTACCTCCCATGCTGACTTCTGTATTGCTTTTCAAACTCTCCAGATGTAACTTATGGGAGTCTGGGAGAAATAAATCTTCAACACTCAATCTGGCAAAATTGGAATGTGTTAAATCAGTATAGTGTATTGCTATGCAGATCATGCCCCAGGAAAAAAAGTTTTAGTTTTTCCTCATGCTTTCTAGAAATGCTAGACTGTTAATGAAATCTTCATGCTGTAAGAAATCAGTTAGTCATAGATAAAAGCATAGAAGTTTAAAAGCAAACATCTCCTGTTAGCAAAAGAAGGATTTACTGCAAGCAAAAGATTTATGGAGAATTAAACATTTCATAACTGTTTCTGTGTGTTAAGCTTGCTGAGAATTGAGCTTGCCATGAAATTATTTAATAGAGACTTTTAGCCAAATTTTCATTAGTAGGAGTACTTAAGTTACTAAGATTTTAAATCTGTAGTTGCTTAGTGCAAAAAGCTTGAAGGCATGATTAGGAATGTGTTACTGGCATTCACTGGGAGATGGCAATTAATAAACTGCTCTGGAACCTGTTTGGAGCAGCTCAAGAATATAAAATGTATTTTATAATATACTGTATACTAGAGAATCTTGAGTTTTGTCACCTGAGACTTCAATGTCAGGAGCCAGAGAATTTCACTTTGGAATTTTATGCCAAAGTTTTATGGCTATAGGAACTTACTAACGTAATGGGAACCAGTAATGAAGCTTGCATCTATTTTACTTAAGTTTTCTGAATTTTAATACTCAATAGCAAGACATTATTACTGCAAAGGAGCATTTTAATATTTACATCTGACTTTGAATTTCCAAGTCTCAGTAGTAAATGTATCATCATTCGCCACTGAGAAACTGGCAGTGCGGAAGTCAGTCAACAACGTGTTGATGAGAAAAATGCTTCTCATAAGTAAATTATAACCTTTTGTATTTTTTTTCCCAGGCTAGTCACATCAAAGAAGGAGGAAGTGCAGGTCTCATTCCTAGCCAGTTCCTGGAAGAGAAGAGAAAGGCTTTTGTTCGGAGGGACTGGGACAACTCAGGTGAAATTTAGCGAATTTCAGGAGTAGATATTGCTCTGACTCCATTTGTTTTGCTTTTCCTGTCTTCATAAATAATAGAAGACTGTTGTGTGAGATTACACAGATAATTGTGAATTGCTGAATATTATATTTTGCCTTTGGCTGAAGCACAAATGGTGAAATCTCTGCTTAGTGTTCAAAGATAAATGAATCAGTTTTGCCACCTGCTGATGAAAAGCTGAATGAGGTGGGACAGGCAGTGTGCACTCTTAAAAAATTTTTTTTATGGTATGCACTGAAAGTTAATAAGCTAAACATGTATTTTTCAGCTGCTTTCTGCAAAGCTTTCTAGAAAAGTATTCTTTTCTCTATGTTTAGTTCTCCCTATACCATTTGATGTGTATGTAAATAAATGTGACCTCTTGCTCTAGGATATATACAATTCTGGAATATTCCTTATAAATTTAATTAATTAAATTTTCATGTATTCATGTAAACAGGCTTAGGAATTTAACAGAAATACTGAGTTAATCTAATTTTTTATTTTTAGGGCCTTTCTGTGGAACAATAAGCAGCAAAAAAAAGAAAAAGATGATGTATCTCACTACCAGAAATGCAGGTATCTCTTAATATTACATCTGAGTCAAAGTTCTTTAGGCTTCAAAACTTGCAGAGTCTAGTGTATCCAAAGCTAAAGATTTGCGGTAAAATATTTGATTATAAATTTGATAGAACTAATAGTTTTTATGATTTAAAAGCAATAGTGACCAGTGCAGACGTGGTCATGCTGAGTACATCATTTGGTGGGTGGAAATCAGAGAAAAACTGGGTGTTAAGAAAAGTGGAATGTTTGTTTCCAGTGGGCTGAGGGGATGTGATTTTTCCCTTCTGCTCAGCATTGGTGAGGCCACACCTATGTGTACTGGGCACCTCCCCAGTGCAGGAGAGATGTGGACATACAAAAGTGTTGAAGGGACTGGAGCCTTTCTCCCATGAGAAAAAGCTGAGAGAGCTGGGAGAGAGCCTGGAGAAGATCTCATCAATGTGTACAAACACTTGAAGGGAGAGCGCAAAGAGGATGGAGCTGGGCTCTTTGCAGAATGGTCAGTGACAGGGCAAGAGCCAGCAAGCAACACAGAAGGTTCCCTCTGAGGTTCCCTTTTCCACTGTTGAGGGTGACTGAGCACTGGCACAGGTTGTCCAGAGAGGTTATGGAGTCATCCTCCTTGAGATACTCAGCAATTGTCTGGATGTGGTCCTGGACTTTGGGGTGGACCTTCCAGAGATGCCTTCCAGAGATGCCTTCCAACCTCAACCATCCCATGATTCTGTGAGAGCTCACTAATTGTTAATCACAGTTTTCCCCTTCTGATCAAACACAGACTTTCTCCTTGGAAGTAAAAGTGAGAATCTGACGTTATGCTGTCCTCCCTGGAGGAATAACTATTTTATTCCCAAACTAAATTAAAGCAAAAAGTCTTGTATTAGACTTACTGCCCTCTGAGTACTGTATGTACTGAGTACAACATGGGGTCTGTTGATAAATAGCAGGACTATTTAATTTTTTTTCTTATAGCACTGACTGTATATTAAAGGTTTTTTTTACATTTCTCAATGTAGAATTTGATCGCCATGAAATACAGATATATGAGGAAGTAGCCAAAATGCCTCCTTTTCAGAGGAAAACACTGGTCTTGATTGGGGCCCAAGGAGTGGGGCGAAGGAGTTTGAAGAACAGGTTTATTGTACTGAATCCTACTAGATTTGGAACTACAGTGCCATGTAAGTTGTCAGCATTCCTATTGTAATATCATAGTTTGAGTCTGATTAACTGGAACGTACCTGATGTTTATCCTAGTGATTCAGTGTAGGAGTGATATTGTCAGAGCATAAAAATTGTATAGAGTGGGAAAACAAAAGGCTCTTCCTGTTTTCAGACAACTGAACTAATATATGACCATGAAAATATTTGTAACTAGCACTTAAATGTTACTGATGCTGCAGAAAACCAGTTTTTGTCTGTGCAGTCTTTCAGTCTGTGGGTTTCTTCAGTGTCAGTTGCCATCCATTACTAAGGGGATTCCAGAAGTTCCCAGCAGCTTTCTGTAATGAACAGCCAGTGGAGTTTCTCATGCCTGCCTTTTAGCTTTCCACCTGTGACTAGGCATTATAAATTGTTGCTTTAGTATTAGAAATGTAAGGAAAAGCAACAAACTTCTGATAAAACTGAAGTGTTTGTGTTCTCCTAGATTTTTGTAACTATCTAATGTTTTAATTTATCTAGCCATAAGCACATGGTCTTTCATTCTTTTCCCCTATAAACAGCAGAAAAAAGCCTTCTTTACTGAAATAGATTTTCTTGCCTTTCTTCCAGATACTTTGCTCATTCACCTTTGTTTTTTTAACTGCTCCCTCCTGTTTGCTGACCACAGAAGCCCACTCTAGCTGTATTATTATTCTCCTGCCATGTGCTTTTCCGAATTTCAAAAAGAGTCTGTTCCCTTCTGTTTCCAGTGGGCAAGAAATAGATCTGATAGTAACAGGGAAGGAGGGACAGGTCTGAAAGATGAATTGTGCAAGATGAGAGAACCAGTCTGTCTCATTTGCTGAATATCTAGCATCAAAACTGGCCAGGGCACTTAGAATTTTTATGTGGACTTAAAAACAAGGTTGACTTCTCAGTGTTACCTTTTTAAAGAAATCTTCTCCTGGGAATTTCATTATTTTATACTGACAAAATAGTAAGAGACTTTTTACTGCTTCTAAAATTCTTATTCCGTTTCAAAAAAGCCTTCAGAGTTACTTTTTTCTCTAAAATGCTATATAGATTCTTGAATATGTATGAGTGATGCAACACAGCATTAAAATGCTTTGACTTGGAGTTCTTGAGCATTCTTCAAAGGCATAAAAGTAAACTTTTCCCAGTCTGATAGTCTAATCGTGCACATGCAATGCCCAGTTTATTGTATATAGAATCTCTTCTCTACTTGAGATTTTAAGTGGGATAATCAGTATACTTAATTGGTCTCAGTGTCTTTGATTAGAAGAAAATTCTCCAGATTATTCACAAGCAGATTTGTGTAGGATGTGTTTTAGGAGCTGGGAAATGAGTGAAATGGATCCATTGTGCTATGGGGAGAAGCACGCTCTTGGTGTTGAGTTCTAATCCAGCACATGGTGCAGTGGTTTTTATTCAGTGGATAACTGGACTGTTAAATCATCTCCTGGCTGTAAAATGTTAAAGTTCACTCTCCAAAATTCATTGCAAAATGATATGTGATTTTTTAAAAATGTATTGTATTAACCACTATAGTTTCAATCTTTCGGTAGAATCTTGACCAAAACTACACGTTTTAGTAATGTATTTATTCTTAACAGCTTCAGATGATCATTTTTCCTGGAACTTGAGTTTTCTGTGATACTGAAATGGATAGGAATTACTGGAAGGGAAAGATTGTTTTCACTTGTATCACCAAGTTGCACTGAGTGATGATACAAGTATTACCAAAGGAATGCCTTTACTGTTTAATATGTTCTAGAGTTCGTATCTAATTAAATATAAGTAGTCGGTAGTTAATATGGTGATAGGACAGCAAAATCAGTAGTATGATATTATATTTCATTTTACTCTTTTAAAATTTTATTTTTACTTTCTTGCTTAAGTAATGTCTGTACTGCACAGTGTCGCCAATACCCAAGGTAGCTGATAATGATGTACTTCAATACTGGCTTTAATCTTTCTACAGGGAATTTACCTTGCTTTAAAAGGGAAGTTCTCCTGGAAAGCAGCATTAGCTGGCCTCCACTAAGATTCTGCTACGGTGGCTGGGCTGCTTCTGATATTTGAGCTAACTTTCTTTATAGCTAGCTCAGGTAATTCTACCCTGAATAACAGGGCAAATACAGAAAGCAAAGGTTTGGGGGTGGGATAGGGCAGATCTTGTTGTGTACTCAGCTGTTTTCAGAAGTACATTTGGCATTTGAGAGTTAAACTTCTATTTGGTTTCCAAGTCACTAAAATAATTATTTTATCAAGTCAATAATTAAAAAGATGACATGAATTAGTATTGTGTGAAGGAGTAAGACAAAGGAAATAAGCAAATGGGTGGGTAAGCAACATATAGGAAGGTATATAAATAAAGGGAACAGGAGGGGCTGTGCTCAGTTTAAAAACTTACACTAGAATAATAAATTAACCTGTACATGGAGCAATTACAACTGTGTATTAATGTGTATTATAGTCTCCCTGACTTAATAGGCAGTCCAGTCTCATCTTTATATTCCAAATGGAAAAAGAAAACATTCCATTTACATTTTAAATTTTTTTGTTTAGTTACTTCACGAAAGCCAAGGGATGATGAAAAAGATGGGCAGGCGTACAGATTTGTGTCGCGAGCCGAAATGGAGACGGATATTAAAGCTGGCAGATACTTAGAGCATGGAGAATATGAAGGAAATCTTTATGGCACCAAAATTGATTCCATCCTTGAAGTTGTTCAGACAGGAAGGACCTGCATCTTGGACGTAAATCCACAGGTATATGATTTATAGTGTTCCACTACAAGTGTGGGAGTATAATGTTGAAGAGGTGAAGAGATATGCCTTCAAATTTGAAGGTTTCTTATCTGGTTTCAAGGTTACAATCATCAACTGGATTCTTGTGTTTGTGGCACTTAGTTGAATGAGTTAGAAAGATGGAAAAAAAACCCAGCTTAAATTCTGCATGAAAGAGGAGTCTTGCAGAGTAGTAAATAATCTCTTTAGCCAAGGAAAGAATGATGTTCAGCGTTTCAAAAGGCAGTAGGAGTTTTTAAAATAGAAATAAGAATCTTCACTTGTGTTCCTGCCCATTCTAACAGATTCATTTGGTGGTGTCCCTTAAGTAATGGGGACACGTGGTGAGTCATTCTTAAACTTTAGTGGGTTTTGGGTTTTTTTTTTCTTTTTCTTCTAGGCTCTGAAAATACTGAGGACTTCAGAATTCATGCCCTATGTGGTGTTTATTGCTGCTCCAGAGTTGGAGACTTTGCGAGCTATGCACAAGGCTGTGGTAGATGCTGGAATTACAACCAAACTTCTCACTGTAAGCAGATAATTTCTTATTTAGATTGTCTTGAACAAGATGTTCTTAGATTTTTAAAAACTTCTTTACCTTTTATTTTAGATGGGATTTGTTCTGCAATTAATGTCTCTAAGAAAAGTTAGGCAAGACTTTTGCTGATTACCTAGTAGAAGTTAATCAAATACTATGTATAAGGAAGATTGCTTCTTTCTTAAAAATAGACCTCTTACAGAGAAGTGTTGATTACAAAAATTACTTGTAATGTGTACTTCGGGAAGTGTCACCTTTGATTATTTGCAGCAAATGGTAGATATTTCATGGTGGGAATTCTTCTTTTGTGCACATGTCTTTCCTAGACTTTCCCATTTCCTTCCCCACCCAAATCTTTGTTCCTGCTTGTCTTATAATATATGTGTACTTTTAAAATGGAATCTGTAATGTTTGGGAAAGATACTACAGCTTGTGTCAAAAAAAAGACAAAGCAAAAAACCCCACCAACCAACCAAAAAAACTGTAAAACACAAAACAATTAAGAATGCAGGTAGTCCTTGTTTTTACTGCTGCAGCAGCACATGCTGCACAGAGAATGGCTGAGAGCTGCCACAACAGGAAGTGTTGAACAGCTTCCCCTGAAGTTCCTTGGATTTGTCATATAAAGTGAAGTGACATGTTTGTTAGATCTGCCCTGCTTTTCTGAGACACAGTGTGTAGCAGAGGGAAATGAGACATGTTTTCTCCAATGCAGCAAATTATAAATATTCTGTGTGGGCATGAACTTTCCCAGTTGTAGGAGCACAGCAAAAAAAGCCAGATCGAGCAGTTCAACTTCCCCAACAGAGAAAAGCCGTGTTTTCCTGATAGCTCATAATGATAGTGCTGCAGCTTAGTAGGAATATCTTGAGTAAATGCTGACAGGGCATTCAAAGCTATAAATGGGGAATGGGTTAGTATTTCCTCTAAATGAGTATGTGATTTTTAGTCATGCATTATGGTTATTATGCATTCTAGTATTTCTGTGGATGCTCAGCCATTCCTCTTTCCTGCCCTAAATGAACCCTGAATTTTGTGGTGCATATACAAGAAGGCAAGGTTAAAGCTGTCCAGACAAATATAAAAATAATTTCCTCCACTTCCTAATATTTGATTCCCTAAGGGACATCCTTGCCTCTGTATTACTTCTTATGAATAGTAAAGAGCATAGTTAAATTTCAAATACGCATTTATGTGTCTTTATGGATTCTGAATTGCATCCATGCACATGTATATTGAGTATAGTTTGCTCTTTCATATTCTTGTGCTTCCTGAGCAAATGAAAAACAAATGTCATTTAAGGTACTATGGTCCGCTTGTTAGTGGGTCTGGCTGTATTATTTCTAGCATCCTAACCTATTCCATTACAAAAATTCTGGCTCTTGTGGTCATACATTTACTCATACATTTTACTCCTTCATTTACTGTGAAGGAAAGGCTATTAACAAACTTAGTTTTTCCTTTTAGCTTTTATATTGGCAGCTGTATCAGGACTTGACAATATTAAAATAAACATTGTAAAGGGGGACAAATCTCATAACTGCTTACAAAAAAATTGCTGTTGTGCGAAAATTGAGAGGAATTTTTAAAGAACGTAGGACTAGCAAAAGACAAAAAAGTGCTCAGAGTCACTTTATAAAGGCTTCATAATGTAGGAATATAAATTTCCTGCATATTTTGCAGCTCATGTCAGAACTACAATAATGCAGCAGCAGTAGTTTACAAATGAGGGACTGATGTCAGGTGAGCAAGAACAAAACATGCTCTTAGAGAATGTTATCTCTAAGAGCCGTAAGGTATTTAAGAGCTTTACCCTGCTAGAAATTGTCTTTCATTTCATACTAATTTAAAATCTTGGATTTTTGGTGCCTTCTGTGGAAATCAAAGGGGCACAAATATATTTATGAAACTGATTGACTCAGTCATTCCTAAAGCATTTATTTTATTCTGGTTGGATCATCAGTTGTCCATACAAAGTGATTAACTGCCCATTGTGCACACCAGCCCAGGTTCACGTGCTTTTATTGATTCTCTTCAACATTGCAAGATTGGCAAACGCTTGCCATATTGAACGTCATCGACACAGCTCAGAACTTTTTCAGCCCTTTCAATGTACTTTAGCTAAATTTCTGTGTGAATTTACAATAAATGAAAACTTTCCTTATTTTTAAAATACATTCAGTATCTACCTTTAAATAGTCAGTTGCAGTATGTACTGAAGGGATCTTATTCTGTTTCTGTATGGATTTGCCAAGCCTTATCTTTTAATCTTAGGTAAGATTTAGATTCAGCAATCCTTAAAAATTTCTTCCACAGGACACTGATCTGAAAAAAACAGTGGATGAGAGTGCCCGGATCCAGCGAGCCTACAACCACTACTTTGACCTGACCATTGTCAATGACAACCTGGACAAAGCCTTCGAGAAGTTGCAAACGGCCATCGAGAGACTGAGGCTGGAGCCGCAGTGGGTCCCCATCAGCTGGGTCTATTGAGGTGTTCCAGGGAGCTTAAGAAACAAATAAAGGCAGCAGCAGCAAATGTGACATGTAGATACTGATGATAACCTACAGCACCTGTGCATTTTTACTCTGTGTATATTCAAAAGTACACTGTTCTGAATTTTTATAAAAATGTTGAAGAGAAAGTGTACTTAAATATGTAATTTATTTTAATTTTTCTAACTTTTTACAGATAACCTTTCTATTCATATCACATGAAGGAAATGCGTTTAAGCATTTTTCTATGTTTTGATTTAGTACCTTTGCCTTTTTCATCTAAGAAACTTTCAGTCATTCACTTCAACATTTACATCTTGGTCTTACATTTTCACTGTGATTAAAAAAAAGATACTTGAAACAATTTTTGTAAAATTTGTTAATGTCAGTGTTTAACTGATCAAAAGTCTATAGCTGTTATTAGAAAAGAACACTACTTTCTTTGGGGCTTTTTTTCTTCTTTAAAAAATAATAATTTCATGGGAGCAGAATTTTAAATATTAAAAGCAGTAACAAAAACACAGGTCCATTGCTCCAGCTACTTTCAGCTTAATGTTGGTGCATTCCTGATGTTTCACAAGTTCTTGATATCTCTTGATTTAGATAACTTTTGTGTAGGTTCCCTTATATCTGTCTCCTAAAATAACATAGAGCAATACCTTGCAAGCTGCTTATTAGGCTTTCTCGGGAGCCAACCTGTTAGCCCATTACAGTTGAAGTACTGATACTAGAAAGTCATATGCAAGGTAATCCAGTGCGATTTGAATAATGGAGAAGTAGCTTGAGAGAACCTGATAATGTGGAGCCTTGTAGGTGACACTTAATGTTCAGGACTATTTATTCACACTTGTGAAAACACATTGCTTAAAAAAAAAAAAAAAAAAAAAAAAGGCCATTTTCTTTTCTTAGGACATTGTTCTGTATTTGTATAGTGATCTATGGCTTCATTTCCTGTGATGTCTAGTTGGGTTCTAAATTATCTTTGAAATATTTGTGTGTGATCAACTGCTGTATTTTATGAGTGTTGTGTAATGGCATTTCTGTGCTTTTTCTTATATTGTTTTTAATTGCATTTTTCATTAGATAGCTTGTGAATTGGAAGCTTACTGCTAAAAAGCAATGTTGTTTATAAGTTTTCTGGTTTACAGTCTATTTCCTTTTTAGTGACAATTCTCCCCTCAGTAGGCTCATTGATATCGTTTGTCTTAGGTTCAGGTTCATCGATCAAAACTTAAGCTGATGTAAATTTCTGCTTAATAAGAACAGAAGGAAAATACAGCTTGTTGCTCAGATGAGCTCTTTTTGTGACCATGTTTTATATGACAATGTCAGCTGTTGTATATAGTCACATTCACCATCACATACCAGGTTAGGTGTCTAAACTGAAGTAATCTGTTTAATTTCTCTTCCATCTGGTGACAGGCACCTGGCTTCTGGATTCTTTTTCAACACCAAAGTGTGACACAGAATGCTATCAAAAGGCATTTTCCTCAGAACTATTTCTGGAGGAAGACAGGCTTAGACACTCTAAAACAGCATTGCTTCCTGGGGCTCTCAGAAGACTTTCATGTGCACAAGGAAAAGCAAAAATGGAGTTGATGCAGTATAGGAAAACTGTGTTCAAAAAAACCTCAAAACACCTGTATACAACAGATGGTTTTTAAAAAGTTGGTTAGTGTGGGGGAAGAGGGGCAGAGGGGACTTGAAATACCAGTGTGTGGAAAATGTTAAACTTGTTTATAGCACGGGAAATCTTTGTGGCTCTTAACACTGAGATTTCAGTCTTTCAGAGGGAATATTAAATTCTCTAAGGAAAATTTGTACCACTGCTTTGTTTTATTGTTATGCTTTCCAGGATGTGTTTTCTCTGGTTTTGTTTAAGTTTGGCAGAGCTCTTAAATGTGGCACCAGCATGGGACTTGTAGTTTTCTTTCCCAGGAGACACATTCTGTGATCCTGTTGCTCAGAGGCTGCTTTGAGAAGTGGATTGAGTGTTGTGTGTAGCAGCAAATGATAGCGGGGCTGTTGCTTGGCTATTTCAGTGGTTTGCTTTTGGCACTCTATGCTGAACATGACTGAACTGTGTTTGTGTACTGTGTCATGGGAGACCTCCATATGCTGTAAATAAGATGTGCTTTCTGGACAGATAAGATGCCTTTTCACGATGAGTTAGAAATATACTCTTATTTGTGATGCCAAAAGTGGGCTGAGTTCACTCTTCCCTAATGCGTGGAATGAGACGAATCTTCAGTTTACACACCACAGTATTTCATATTGCAAACATCGCTTATTTTTTCATCTTTTTTTTTCCCATAAATTTACTGAACCAAACACATGAAACACAGACACCAAGGTTTAGTCAGGAAAGCCTCTCTGCTCATTCTGTTTCCATCCCAGGGAGAATACTGTCAAGAGGGTCTCCCTAGTTAGCCATCTCCAGAATAGCCACGTATTTGCTAAAGCCTAAAGCTTTAGTGTTTGCGACAGGTTGACACCATGTGCTTAAATCAGGCAGTGGAACCTTGTGGCTGAGCTTTGGGTGGTGGTGGTGTAGATGGCAGTGAGCAATTCTGCAGTGCAATTCTGAAGTACTGAGAGAAGGTGGATTGGCTTGCTTGGATTGCCACAAAGTTTGTGTGGAAGTATCTGCAGGTTGTGGATGTCTGCGTGCCGGGTTGTGAGGGGAAAACAACCCAAGCCAAAACACCACAATCCTTGTGTCTGTTCGTTAAATCTTGAGGGTTCCCATTGGTGTGTTTAATGGTGAGAGGGGGAGAGAGGTTGGTTTGTTTCTTTGCAATAGTTTTGGGTTTTGGCAAAGTCACATTTTCATCAGATACTCTGCTTAGTTTGTCCCTGCTTGGTAGGATGACTGGAATGAGAATAACAGTTATACTATTTTTGAAAAAGAATGTTCTTGGAGGTTCTTAAAGTGCTGGTGCCGTTTCTGTCACAGCTGCAGCAGTGATAGTCCCTACCTGCCAGGGTGTGCTAGATCAGCTGTCAGAAGGGGGCCTGTACATTGTGCAATTAGGGGAGAAAGACACTAGGAAAGGCTCATTTTGAGCAAGCGAAAATGTTTCACAGAACACCTGTTAGAAGTATTTTGGAGGAGTTAAAATAACTGGGATTTCATGGTATCTCATTCTGTACGAAGCATTCATTTTCCAAATACTAACAGGAACATTACATTGACTGTTAAAGATTACAATAGGTGTGTCTGAGCGAGGTGAAGATGCTGCTAAATGTTTAAGATATGTGGTATGTATCACAAGATAAATATTTAAGTAGTTTAGAAAAGTAAATTATCAAATAGTTGTTTGTGTATATGTATGTATGTGGATGGTAAAACAAAAAATGCTCATGTTGGTTATCACATTACTAAGCTACCATGACTTAATCCAGAAATGTACCTGCATGTGAGACTTTAGAACTGGTACACTTCTCTACCTGGTTTATTGTGTTTACTAATGTATATTTTTCTAAATATACAGATATTTCAATCTAAAAGAATTCTATATTTATCTGTAATTTCTATCTGTTTTGGACAGTGCATGAGGTGCTGTAAAATTCTGTACATATAGAGACTTATAGAAGAAACACTGTAGTTGCCCTGTGAATGAAAAGTTATACATAGAAGTACAGTCAGTATGCCAAGACCTGTAAGTTATTTCCCTGAATTCACCAAAAATTCACTTAATAAGTGTGCACCAGTCTCAACTTTCCTGTAAATACTGTGGTGCATGTGTACCCAGGTAATTACCTTGCTGTCTCTAAATGTTATAGCAGGTCTGCTTTAGGTTCTGCATCATGTGACAAGATGCAGCCCAAGTGTAGTGGGATAATTATAATGAAATATGTTATCTTGCATAGATTTATAAAGGTCTTTCAAAATGTTCTGCAAATACACAATGAAGGTAAACATGGAGCAGAATCACAGATCGTTGTAGGCAAGGAAAATCGAGTTTATAACCAATGCAGTATCCGTGACTTGTGCCGTGTTCTTGGATCAGGGCAGCTTTGTGTGCTTAGTTGTACAAAAGCTTTGTGGAGCAGGATGACAGATCAGCTCATCACTTTTGAATTTATGTTTATATAAACTGTCACATCTGGGCTAAGCTCAAATTGTGACATTTATTTCCTCATCCTCTGTACTCACTGCATCTTCAAAAATTATACCTAAGTGACTTGCTGTACATACTGCCTGCAGCTCAGTGCTCAGGAAGTCATCTGGGTTTGGTTTTGTTTTGAAGAGGGTGATTCAGCTAAGAAATAAAAAACTTCTTTTGCATTGAAACGCAGAAATCCCTGCCTAGGTGCCCTCTTGAGCCCAGCTGGCCTCTGCTGTACTCAAGGACCAGTGGGGAATGATCAAGCAGAGCATTCCAGTGATCAGGAACTGGGTTCGTACCTGTCCTTACGCGTGAGCCGATGTTGTGAGCATAAACTTCCTTCACCTGTCCCGTGGTTTCTGTAGAGGCTTCCTGTAGCTTGCTTGTCTGCTCACACTGAACCTTGAGGCCGTGTCCCAGTGCATGGACAGTGCCTCCTGCAGGAGCTGCCCCGTTGCCCATTGTGCCTGTGGGTGCAGCTCTCCGACGACCAACAGCAGGAGCTCTGTCACATGGCATGCAAATCTGCACAGGCTCTTTGCTTCATGTGGGGTTTCCCACCTCGCCCAAATCCCAAAGAGTTCAAGTACCACATTATTATTGCCAAACTTCATGATACTACTTTTGCAGAAGTGGTGAGGTCATTTTAGTGGTGTCTGTAGTGGGCACTGGATCAAAGACTCGTAGTCTGCTGGGCCTCTTGCCTTAAATACCCCTCAGCTCCCAGCACCCTCCTCTCCCTGCAAGAAAAACCTCTCCTGGGCCACTGAAGGGTTTCTTTCCTTAAAGGTACTTTAATTTACTTTCTCTGGTGGACTGGTGTGATTGACAGTGCTGACGTCCTGGCCCCTTTTTTTTTTTTCCCTGGGTTTCTTCTTTTTTGGCCTGTCCTTAGTTTTCACATATGTTTAACAGGCTTACAGTGGGAATTGTCTGGGGTCCTCAACTTGTGTCTTGTAGAAGAAATAGTAGTTAGTAAGAACATCAGTATTCAGGACTGGTGTAACTTACTGATTTTAGGCCCAAGACAGATACTAAAAAAAATAGAGAGAAAACACTTGGAAAAAAATCAGTTTTGGTTATTTTTACAGGCAGCTTTGGCTTCTAATCGTATTAGAAGTGTGCTTGTGTGCGCACACACACACACACATACATACATATATATATATATATATAAATAAAACTTAGGGCTAAATGCTGCAAGTAATTCAGGCACTGTCTACTAACGTACCTGAATTCTCCACAGTGGGATACTATTCCACAGTCACATTTTCAACTTGCTGAATTCTCAGTTCATTTGCTGGTACTGCAGCTGGGATGTACTGGTACAGGCTTAAAAACAAACCCCAGCTCGGTGATGGCTGTTAGGCAGTTTCACCTACAACCAGAATTTATTCAGCAGGGGTTCAGCAATATTTATAGAATACATGACACTTGAAGTAAATGGATTTTATTCTCGGTATTTGGAACCATTTCTTATGCTCATTGGGTATGGAGTTCCTTTTGCTGCTAGGACAGTGGTCAGGTAACATAGTTAAAGTAGTCATGGGAGCACTTTCTCCCATTTAGCCTTTTCCCTTTTATGTCACTAGCTCCATGTTAATGCTTCTCCATGCAATTTTGGCTCCTCTCATGGCTGAGCCAACTGCTGTTTACTCCACAAGCAGCCAACATTTACCTGAATACAGTAGAGCCTCTTCCAAAGACCCAACTGCTCTGTTACCTGACCTCTTACATGATCCATAGCATAGAGCGGAATGAACAGCGCTGCTTTGTACAGGCAAAAAAAGGTTTTGACTGGTTTTTGTTGGTTTAGGTCTTCTACACAATTATGTATAAGGTAACTGTTGGAATATATTTTTCCCCCTAGGGAAATGCATGTAGAGCATCCCTTCACCGCCCCCCATATGTTGCCCATGTGTAACGTTTGTGCACTGTGGTGTGAGGAGGGGAACCACTTCTGTGGGGTTTAAAACAAGAAAGTTTGCTGCTCCCACCCCACACCAGGCTAGGAACTTTAGGATCTTGGTTGTGTTTGGGTTTAAGTGTGTATTAGAACTCTGTCACCGTGCATTTCCTTACCTTGCTTCTTCTCACAACTGGTTTTGCCAGTTGGAAGCTCTCATGGTTTTCTGTTTTGTTGGTTTTTTTTATTTCTACAGTATATTAAATTAACCTGGATTTGACATTTGTAAAACTTTCAAAACTGCTCTCCTGTAAAAAATTAGTTTCTTTACTTCCTATAAAACTTCCTATAAAAAAATCTTAACTATTAGCTAAATTTTTTAATGTAAATCGGGAAATTATTTAGTACCTAATTGTTTGAATACAGTACTGTAGAGCAGGCCTAGGATATGGGACTTGTTAGCATTGTGACTTCATACTGATAAAGTCAGCTACTATGTGGGATGTTTTTAAATTGTGACTTGTTTTCTAAGACCCCCCCCTTTGTCTTTTTCACAGCTAATATTTTCACAATAAACACAGCCAAACATAAAAATGTTAATGTACAAATGATGAAATTCTGTTAATTCCCAACAAAATATTTTTGTATATAATAAAGATTTAATATTGAAAAAAAAGTAATTGGCTATTTTTCTGATCTTTTTGGTCCTAGTCTGCATTTGAACCACATAACATATCAAGGAGCAGTCTTAGGATCTGCCTTTTATCTTTGGATCTGCACATTCATGAAAGCAGCTTTTCAGTTGGTCGTGTTTGATGTTCATGAATGTGCCAAATCCCTAGTCCATGTATAGGGGGAGGCCTTGGGGGCTCTTCAGCCACCCTGGGAATGTCATCATTGCTGAATCTGGGTGCCTTATTTTCTGAGCATTGCAGCACAGAGGGAATCCTTCTCCTGGGCCCACACGGGAATGAGCCAGTGGCCAAAGCCCAGGGGACTGGGACTGAGCAGCTGGAAGGATGCAAGTGCTGGGTACTGGCAGCAAGGCTGTGCCTGCTGGCCTCTGGAGGTAGAATACGCTCCTTGAAAGGCTGCTGACCTACATCACAAAGGTGCACATCTTCAACCTTCCTCCTGGGGAATGCAAGGGGAAGCAGTATTTTGGGGAGCTGAGTCAGGGTGTGAAATCAAACCTTTTATGAGGCAAACTTCAGCCTCCTCTGAAGCACCCTACAGCTCTTTCACCACCTCCTTTCCTAGGGAAGACCACATCTAAGCTTGAAAAAGCATTTCCCATGTGGGGCCAGCCTGGAATCGCTTGTTTGTCTAAGATGTAGTGGATGCACATCCAGCTCTTCTGAAGTGGATTCTGAATTATTTGGCATCAGTTAGGTTGGGTCCCTGAAGAGGCCATGCTTTTAGCTTAGGGAAAGGCAGGATGGGAATTACTTGAGAGAGAAATACTGCTGCTGCTGCTGCTCCCTTGGATCTTCATATCCCCAGTCTGAGCTAGTTTTAAAATTACTGTGCATAAGGATTCCGTTTTCAAGTGCATGGAAGAATCCACTACGGTAAAAATTATGTACATATAACCTGCCTTAGTGCTTTTGTCCAGCTGTGCTGCTTACTCAGATCTATAAAGGCCACTGTACCCTACCTGGTCCAGAGGTGCTTCTGTGGTCATAGGAGTGCTGCCACTTGGAGTAAAACTGGGAAACCACTCCACAAAGAGCATCTACGAAGACAAAGCCAAGACTGGAGTGCAACCAGTATCTTCTCCAGATGCACTGATGAATCCTAAAAGCAGGACAGCAGATGAGGCGAGGAGCCAAGAGACCCCAGCAATCCTCATGAGCAGCAGGGAGCCTGGGGTCCCTGGGGCTGTTTGCTTTGTGTTGTGTGGGCCCAAGGCTCCCTGTTCAGTGCTGAAGCTGAAGCAGCAGGAAACAAATAAAACCTTTTTAACGGTGTGTCCATAGAATACTCAGCATCTGGGCGGGGGTGGCGGTTCCACCTCTGTAAACAAGTTCCCTCTCCTACTCTGTGACCAACAGGCACGCCCTGAAAGCAGTTACACAGTGTAGTGCTCACAAGGCTCACACCAAAGCTCTGCAAAGATCAGAGCATGTGGACAGTGGCACCATGTGGATGCCCACACAGTCACTTGCCATCTGTGTGCACCACTTTTCAAAGCCAAGGGAATCCCCAAAAGAAAATGCAAATTACATGCATGAGGTTTTGTAAGTTATTCTATTGTTTTGACATAGCATTTAATAGAAAGTTTGGTAAACTCATTACAGAGGCAACTTTTGAATAGCAATGGGCAAAAGACAACTTTCCCACTTACAAACACACATCACTCCCAAAAGTGGAGTTACCTGCTTCCATCCTCCTAAAGGATCTTTCCCTCCACACCAGCACAAAGCTCAGGCAACACCATCAGCTTCATTTAACAGATGAGATGCAGAAACGCCCACAGCCACAGTGCAGAGCTATCCTGAGCTCTCAGGGAATGGAAAGGCACCGTGGTGCTTTTCTGCAAAGTCCATGTCCTCAGGGAAACCTGAACTGATGTGACTTTTTAAAGGCTTGTTAGACAATCTGCTCAAGGCCATGTGGGAATAGAGCAGGGAACTGAGCAGAATTCCTACCCACCAGCTACGCTGCAGGGCCTGGTTACTGATCACCCCCACACAGGTGCCTGCTTGTTTGTCTGTCACGTCTCACAATCTCTGCAAGCACTGATACTCCACCTACTTGGAACATCATCTTCCCAAGCCCACATTTACAGTGATCTCTGCTGTGTTTCTGCTCCATCCATGATCACAAAAAATTATGACGAAAAACGAGGCAAAATAGTTCAAGCACACAGTGCTTCACTAATGCTTTGCTGTTAGTCAAAGAAACAAGCAAAATATCTGCACTTAAAATGTTACATGAGTAAAATGATCATTTCTGTGGTATACAGCAAGGGCCCTTCATGTGCACACACCAAAAGGCATTGCCATACCTCAAAGTTCAGAATGCTTTTTTTGTTTAAACAGCTGAAACTTGCTAAGGTGAGTAAAAATATACCAGAAAACAGAAGTGCTGTACAGAGGTATAAATCCCTAAAGTGGTCTTGGTTTTTGAAAAAGAGGCTTTGTTATTTCCCGCAGTGTGCAGTTCACATCCGTAAAGCCAAACAATAATTAATGAGAGAATGTAATCAAGTACCTTTCTAAGAGCCCTCCACTCCACTTGCATTCTGCACATCCAGTCTTGAAGGAGCAAAACAGTTGCTGCATTGCAGAACTCTGGGTTTCCAGGGCCTGCTTGTTTGCTTGCTTACAAAAAGCAGTTTGTACTTTGCTGTTTTCTCCCGTGCATATTAATGCAAGCAATCAGGTTTCTACTGCCCTGCAGATCTGACACCTACCACAGCAACTATGTTCAATTTCGCTTCCATGGCTCTCTTTTTTAATTCCTCCCCTTCATCCCTTATTTATGTATTTTCCACTGAAACGGCAGAGTCCCCTGATCACCCTAATCCCTGGCTGTGCTGCCCTAAGTACTAACAGAGCAGCTCTACTGCTTATCCCAAACACACCAACACTACAGAGCTACAGAAGAAACAACAGGCTAGAGCAAAAATTGGATACTCAGTACAGCTCCTATACATTCCCACCTAAAGCATGAAATCCATACAGTGCAACATAAAGAACAAGAGGGAAGAATCTCGGTTCTTTCATAGTTACAGCTTTTACAGAAGACTTTGTCATTTCCAGATTAATGTTTGATGAAGCAAACAGCCTTTGCACGACCTCAAATCTTCCTCTGTCAGCAAGTGTGGCCACCAAAGGACTGCTCAGCGCCGCAGTGCCATCGGCTGAAGCGACGTTAGGCTGTATTTATGAGAGAGAGCAAAAGACAGAGACATTAAAACATTTTCCAAGCACTGCTGTTCCTGCCATCGCACAGCTCAGTTCTTTCATACAAAACCACTGGAGAGATTACAAGGCAGCAGCAAAAGGTCAAGATTCCCTTTACTATTAGCCCTGACAAGCATGACATACTGATCCAGGACCAAAGCTCTATGGCACACTTTAAGGAGAAACATCTCTCCTACTGCGTCATTCCCTAAGTTCAGCTTCTCTCACTGCACATCACACTTAACTATCACTCTGAGCAAAGAGTAGAACTCCCCTTGCCCTACATATTTAAAGGATTTTACTATTGTTTTTGTAAGTGACTTAAAAAAACCCAAAAATTACAGAATCATAGAATGTTTTGGGTCAAAAGGGATCTTTTCATGCAAGTCCAAACCCCCTGACACAGTCAAGGGCACTTTTCACTAGACCAGCTTATTCAAAACCCCATCCAACCTGCCCTTGAACACTTCCAGGGATGGGGCATCCACAACTTCTCTGAGCAACCTGTTCCAGTGCCTCACCACCCTCACAGTAAAGAGTTTCTTCCTAGCATCTGATCCAAACCTAGTCTTTCAGTTTGAATCCAGTCCTCCTTGTCCTGTCACTACATGCTTGTGTAAAAAGTCTCTCTCCATCTTTTTTGTAACCTTCCCTCAGGTACTGGGAGGCTGCAATTAGGTCACCCCGAAGCCTTCTCTTGTCCAGGCTGAACAAACCCAGTTCTCTTACCCCTTCCTCATAGGAGAGGTGCTCTGTTACTCTAATGCCCTGCAACATTCCTTCAGTAGTTTCAATAAATGGCCTCAGAGTTTTGGGACTTCAAGTTTTGCCAGGGCTCAGGCACTGCTGCTATCAAATCAAAATTTGTTTCCCAAGGAGAGGTGATTACTGTTACTGAGACTTTAAAACAGTGAGACTATTAGAAAAATAAAACTGGAGCTTAAGTTACGATTTTCTTTTGCTCACAACCCATGAAATCTCCCAAACACAGCAGTGTTCAGAAGTTAGGTATCCACCTGCAGTAAATTACGTGCTTTGTTTGCCATGTCAGATTCTGACCTTGGCTAAGCACTGCCCACAGCTGAAATTCCCACTGGAGCTTGACATCTCCTCCTTTATTGGGGAGAAATGTGTCCGAGGACATGGCCATTCCTGCTGCTGTGCCCACAAACCATGGTCCCATCCCCATGACTCACCAAACAACACAACGCCGGAACAACCTGGAGATCACAGCAGGCACGCAGCAGGACAAGAGTGTCATCAGACAGCTCTGTGAAGGAAACATTCACAGGGAAAGATCATTTCCAGTGAACCCTGTGCCAGGCTGGCTGCTGGAACAGGGGCTTTAGCAGGGGGCTAACAGGTTCTCCTCAGCTGGATGTTTGGAAGAGGCTGATCCAGCCCCTTCCTGCCTGCAGAGTAGAATGGGATGGGAAAAGCGTCTGACTATCTCTGTCCTTGAGAAAAGGCACTAGTAGAAGAGGGGGGTCTTCTCCATCATCGTTGCCTCCTCCCTAAGTATCTCCCCAGTGTTTCACTCCAAATCTGCAGGCTGGATGAATGACTTAGGCCTTGAATAAATCAATCAATCAAGAATAAATCAAGAACTTATGCTCTCAAAATCTATATGAGATGCCAACTTCTGCAAAGCACAATTTGAGAGGAATGGCATAGCTGAGACTGCCTTGGGGCTGGGAGATGGACTAACAGATCCCTGTGGTGCCCTTCAACTGTAACAAAAAGGCTGTAATTCCTCACACAAGCAACAGGCATAACACAGCTTTTGAATCTTGATCCAGCTACGCTTATGCCTGGAGTTTAGCAGCAGACTTTATGTCCAAAGTCAGGTGATAATGCAACACACTCAATTAACTGTGCGCTGCTGTTAATGGCATCTGACAAGTGTTACCACATCAGCAGGTTTCTGTTTTCTATTTCTTTTCTGTCTCCATAAATGAGCTAAGCTCTCCCACCTGGGTCCTGTGCATATATGGATGCACACTGACATTTTGCTGCACAGTGCCACAATTTACACTGGACTTCCCTTCGTTATCTTAATGTCAGGAAATTCTTTATATACAAGACAGAAGAGAAAATTCAAGGAAGTCTGTCTTGGACTTTGCAGGTAGCTTTTAATTAACACTGTGGTGCCAACTAGATTGTGAGGATGGCATTTGTTTGACATTTATGTTTAATCTGCTGTTTCAGCAGCTGGAAAACAAGCCTCTAATTGCAGTGTCTCTATGTTAAACTCATTTTTGCTAAATTTAGTTTGCACTTCAACAATATATGCTTTTACACAGGAGACAACACCTAATTTGTAATTCTCAGCATTTAGGCGGGAAGGACTCTGGCATGCAATAAGTACAGAAATTAGCTTGCCAAACTGCAAATGCTCACACTCAGCAGAAGCAAAGTTGAGCAGTCTTGGGGGAATGTGTAATTTACACACAAAATCTGTCAGTGATTGAGGGTTGAATTTAATTCACAGCCAGGAATGCTAAGCATAGTATACCAAACTCATAAAAAGGGAACAGAACAATTTATGTTCACTCGGCTCACCAACTGCTCAAAGAGAAGCATAAATGCTTTAATGTGGAGGGAGCTTCTAAAAGGAAGAGAAAATATAAAAAAACAAGGGTTCTTCACAACATACCGGACATAGCACTGATAAGAAGGTGAGCAGCTGAGAAAAGCTCTTCATCCTCAGGCTGATATTTCTGCAACAACAGGTCACTCTGTAAATTGCACCCTAAGAGCTGCAAGAAGTCAAGGAGGTCTCTTTGTTGTTCAAGTTTTAACTCCTCCAGATCTGGCTTGTCTCCTGTGCAGATGTCATCAAACTGAAAGCAAAAGAATAAGCAAGACTTTCTTCAAAAGAGAAAAATTCAAGCAAAAGAGAATGCTACCACTATTCTGAAATTAATTTTAGGAAGCAGCCAAATGTTCTTTATCTTACCACGTCCCCCAGGGCAGTCACCATTTCTTCATGGAGCAAGAGTTCACAAAGGGTTTTATATAAAGCTCTTTGCTTGTCTTCCGGAAGCTTCACAAAGGGCTGGAATTGGGTCTTCAACCGTGACAGATCTTTCCCAAGAAAGCAGTGAAAGTAAAACTAAGTATTTCTACACAAATGCTAGTAAAAACAGGTAACATTTTTGCTATGTGTTTTGTAACCTCAACACCTTGACATCCTGATTTCCATCAGCACAAGTTAAAATGCAAGGCTGGAACAGATCTGATTTTATTTCCTAAGGAGCCAATGAAGCCTCAATGAAAACATTAAGAAAGAAGAACAGCTACCAAGAATCAGCATTTTGGTGTACAGTATTTTTAATATTTTAAAAGTCAGTACTTTAATGTTAACCAACTAACTATATCTTAAGTCTCACTTCAAAGTTTATCTCCAGAGAATGTTCATTTATATGGCAGAATGAAGAGTACTCATTAAATACAAAGGAGTGCTCTGCACGCATTTTCTCACAATTCAACTGTGATACTGAAACTAAGTCTTTTGTGATACTGAATTGCCACTTAGGTAAAAAAAATGAAGCTTTCAAATCAATAATGCCAACTGGAAGGTTGGAATGGTTTTTTCCACATTCCAAAAATGTGGGCATGCAACAGTTCTCAAATTTGTTTAAAAGAAATTTTCCTTCATGTCACTCCAGTCAAGAAACATGCTCTCTTTAAAGACATCCTTTATAACTAAAAAATTACTTCACTGGGGGAAAAAAAAAGCCCAGCCACAGGCAGATATTTTGTTTATCTGATGCAATCGTATGACTGTCTATACAAATAAGAGAAAATGAAATCTACTTCTAAATTCTTTAGTAGAAACAATTTTTTTTTGTTTTGGTTTTTGTTTTTCTTCCAAGAGACAGTGAAGGTTAAATTAATTAAAGACATCTCCGAGCCTTTTAAGCAAGAAAAGCACAAAGGAATGTCAAGCTAAAAGAAAAAATAGGACAGTGGCATACCATTCTTTCACAAGTAAGTGGTTTTTATATATTGTCTATAGAACAACCGTTAACCAAGGGTTAGAGACAAGAGAAGTGATATTCATCAGCAGAACCAGCTGTAAGAACTCTACCAAGAACTGATGAAAAGCACAGTGTGTTTTGAGGCCTTGACTGGTTTTCCTTTTTTTCACTTCTCCAGTAACATTCCTGCCTCTTCTGTCCACATTCCTACAATAAACAACTTGTACCTGGGCCATTATACCGATTTGCAAACTTCCTTTTAAACCACATTTTAATTTTCTCAGTTATAAAGCTTCTCAGAAAATAATGAGGCTAAGTGAAGGCAAGGGAGATGTCTTTCTAATTCTGAGACTTACCCTGAAACTGAGAAGCTTTACTGAGAGTATTTTTCAAATAATGAGAAAGTATTTTCAGTGACCCTTTCTGAATGAAAGAATCACTGAACTTGTAGAGGTTATCTGGAATGCAACAGAGCTGTCATAAACACCTGACTTTGTAAGATGATATTTATGACAGATGGATTCAGAACGTTCATAGGAAAGAGTCCCCTGCATACACTTACTGCAGAACTGATTTTTCATATTCTTTCAGCACATTCCCCCAAGAGTTCTTGATAAGAGCTATTAAAATGAACTAACAAGATTTCTTACTTACTATTGTACCAGATTATTTCTGCCTATCAGGTTGCTTAATTCACTGTAATATAATCATGTAAAGCATTTCTGGTAATACCTTGTTTCAATATACTTATAGAAGCATCACTGGGAACGAGGTTTTTAGCCCCAGAGTACATCTCATTATCAACAGCATCTGGCTGATAGAGGAATGAAGCATCTTTGAATTGAATGGAATGGGGATAAGTTGAGCCTTCTGTGATTTCTTTTTCAAAACCTCCTTGCTGTTCATCTAGCAGACAGAACTCTGTAATTAGAAATTCAATCAAAAACAATAATTAATAAAACACACAAGCAATTATTGAATGAGATGACAGCTTGTATTTTCTCGTGTTCTCGCATGTGGTTTCTCCACGTCTTGTCTCTTCCAGATGGAAACAAAGCCAGCGGTTGCTGTGCATGTGAATTATTGAGCATTCCTGCAGCCCTGATGTTTGGTACAGTGTGTACAGACAGAAGACCTGTGGTGCAGCTGCCTCCTACAAAATGTGACACCAGCTCCTGTGAACTAAATTAATGTAGACAGCAAATAACATGCAAACTTCCCTCTGACACTGTAAACCAGAATACTGCATACAGGAGATGCAGGTAGGAATTCTTGATGTTTTCGCAGAATCACAGAATAAGCTGAGTTGGAAGGGGCACTCAAGGATCATCAAGTCCAACTCCTGTCCTTGCACAGCTCCATCCCCAAGAATCACACCATGTGCCTGAGATCATTGTCCAAACACTTCTTGAACTTAGACAGGCTTGGTGCTGTGACCACTTCCCTGGGGAGTCTGTTCCAGTGCCCAGCCACCCTCTGGGTGAAGAACCTTTCCCTAACATCCAACCTAAACCTCCCCTGACACAACTTCAGGCCATTCCTTGTCCCTGGTCACCACAGAGATCAGTACTTGTCCCTCCTTTACCCCTCACAAGGAAGTTGTAACTGCAGTGAGGTCTCCCCTCAGTCTCCTCCGGGGTGATCAGACCAAGTGACCTCAGCTGCTCTCATTCCTTTCAAGGCCCTTCATCATCTTTCTTGCCCTCCTCTGGGAACTCTCTAAGAGCTTTCTTACATTGTGGCACCCAAACCTGGACACAGCACTCAAAGTGAGGCCATCCTAGTGCAGAGCAGAGGGGACAATCCCCTCCCTTGCCCGGCTGGCGATGCTGTGCCTGGTGCCCCCCAGGACAGGGATGTCCCTCCTGGCTGCCAGGGCACTGCAGACTCGTGTGCAGCTTGTCACTGACCAGGACCCCCAGGTGCCTTTCCCCAGCACTGCTCTCCAGCTTCTCATTCCCCAGTCTGTATGTTTTCTACCCACTAAGAAATGTGCAGTAATGCAGGTGAGATAGAATCCACTCATGAAGGAGACACAAAAGTACTCTCTGAGATTTGTAAGAACTCTTCAGAGTCCTTCCCAGAGCCTCTGCTGGTCATGGCACTGACAGACTCCTCTTTCTCAGCCAAGCCACTGGTCCATCCTCAAGTTCTCCAGATAAGTGGAAAACAGGAGGCTTCTGAGAGACTAAAGGACATGACCCAGGGATGTTTCCTAAGAGAATCACTCTGCAGTAACTGTCTCTCTTCAGTAACTTCACAGAGGAAATAACACACCCTGACTGGATCACCCTTTCTGCCTCGCCTTTGTGACAAGCACTGGCCAACCTCACCCAAATAGGACTGTCCTTTTCCTGCCACCCCAGTGCCTGCAGCTTGATGAAGTTAAGGGCTTCCTGGAAGGTACAGGGAGCCTTTGTAAGAGTTATTCTGAGAAATCTGGAGTATCAAGTTCTGTATTCATTGTCCAACATCTGCCCTAAAGATGCAGAACACAATCAAAGCCCTATACATATTGTAATCATCTTTTACTGGCTCAAATGCAAGATTTGAATGTGTACCCATGGCACTCTGCAGCCAGTCTGCAGAGAACACAGGCAGGCTAGCAAGAGAAACTCAATTTTAAAGTAATACCTGACAGGGACAGCAAAGGGAAAAAATGTAACTAATCAAGCACAGTGCTCACATGTACCAGGCACAAAACCTAAATATAACCTTTCTGCAGTTGTAAGTGTCTGTCTCACTAAATTAAGGACATTCAAAGCAGATGAGAAAGCATGGAGAGCACTCCATCAGCAAAAAGCTTTTTCAAAGGGAAAGCAGACAAAGTAATCCCTGCCATAGAGAAAGAAAGACGACAGACCTTTATACTTGCATAACCCTTCACGGAGAACGAGTTACAGAGGAGGAGAAAGTGATTAACACAAGCTAAGAACTTCCCAAAGCAACAAGACTCTGGACAGCAGTTGAGGTACCACAAGGCCAAATCACTTATGTTATTGTCATTGAAAATAACAAGGCTTTCACATGGACCCTGAGGAGAAAGACTGTGCTAATAAGTTGCCTCCCCTCCTGAGGCAAAATGATGCTGATAAGGGAAATCAAACTTTTCAGATGATGTTATTAAATCTTGTAATAGGACTCGATTCACAGGAACACATAGGACTCAAAATTTTGTATTAACAGGACTGTTAATTAATTCTGTATTGAATTCTGTAACATTCATTGATGACAAACCTCCAACAGCACAGTTAGAGCTAGTTAGTTGCTGAGAAATGTTAAAAAAATTGCAAGAAAACCAGAGATGATTCATGAAAACAATCAAAGAGATTCCTTTGTGTGAAAAAGGGGAAATGTTGGGACTGTTTAATTTAGACATTTAAGAGAAAGCAAACCACACACATATAGCAATGAACAGAACAAAGTAAATCAGCTGGGTGCTCTTATTTCCCCTGCTTTGTAAAGCAAGAAGAAGAGGCATTTCAGCGCAACTTTAGAGACACAAGACTGCAAAGCCTTTAGCAGAAACAGCTTTTACATGGAGTGGAAAATTAGCCTGTAGAAATCAGAATGATTACAGGAAAGCACTATGGCAAATGGATCAGAAAAGAATTAGATCCTTTTCCTTTCTTAAAATTTTTTTATTTATAAAAATATCCAAATATGTCCAGTCACATTAGTCAGAACACTTAAAAGAAAATGTATATACCATTCTTCCTATCAGAATAACTCAAGCACTGTCAGTGGCTAAGAAAAAGAAACAGTAAGAAGTTTACATGCATCTTACTCTGTAATTATCTGTGAAGAGAATCCCATTAGGTTACACCTGCTATTGGTCACTTCCAGTCTCATTGGAAAGGACTACATTATTCCCTGGATTTAACTTCAAAGGTTATTTCTATTTCCATAAACGCTGATCCCCTGTGGCATTAACAAGTTGAAGTTTAGGCTCCACCATACTTATTCTTGCTGGCAAAGCCCTAATTTTGTTGCTAGTTCCTCCCCTTTACCTTCTCAAAGACACTCAGGCAAGGGAAAATAGTACAAATTAAAAAAGAGGCAAGGCATAGGTTGTTTAAGATAAAACATGAATCAAGCTGTGCCGGTTTTGAACCTTAAAAGATGTTAATATTAAATATGAAAAAAAAAGAATGGAAAAAGAAGCAGAAGTGGAAAAAGAGCAGAGAAATGCAGATCATTAACAAGACCCATGTATTTTCAGCTAGCAGGACATCATAATTTCATGTAGAAATCACCTAAATAGGCTATCAGCTATATACCTATGTAGTCAGACAGCCTTAATTGCACCTCATTACTCTGAATTACAGTTCTATTATAACTGTGACATCAGCATCCTCTGCTATTATCTCCATGTTCTGTCCACGTCAGAGCAGTTCCACTTTTTAGAAACTTTTTACAGGTTATATAATATTTACTTCTATTCCTGAGCCTACAGACTTCCTTAATATCAGGAGCATGAATCTTCTACATTTCTCATCCAAGGAAAGTGCATCCTGGATTCAAATCTCAACTGTACTCCAATTATTTCTTCAACATCTCTCCTGTTTCTCTCTACATCAGTCCTTCCCAACTTCCAGCTCTACTATCTGATTTTATTCCTTCTTGCATAACATCCCCTGAAACCTCCTTTAGTTCAGAGAGTTTAAATGAGGATAGACAAGAAAGAAAACCCCAAGTGATTGTGCAGAGCAGAGATGCGACTCCCCCCAAAGCCAATTTCAACTTTTTTTTAACCTGAAAAATATTTGACCTGACATAAGTAAAGCATGACCAAAAAACATGACAAGGGCATTTCTGCAACCACTCTGAGGGCAATCTTTAAATGAAAGTGTAAGCTAGAAAAGTTTAAATTCCAGTCCTCTATGAATGATTCTGTTCCTAACATGACTGTTGTCTAAATGTTCCTGCTTGACAGTTGATTTACATTCAGGTCACTCTCTGCGACAGGTGAAGGGAATAGCCTGGGCCAAGGGCCAGCTGGCTGGAAGTAAAATTGCAGAAAAGGACCTGGACAACAAATCCGAGAGGATCAGCAGCATGCCCTTGCAGTTATTGAAGTTTGCTGCATACTGGGCTGTACTGACAAGACAGTAGCTGGCCGATTGATGGAACTGAATCTTCAATTTGGGAAGCTGCATTCAGAGTGCTGTGCCCTGCTTCAGACTCCTGAATACAAGCCCCACACTCACAGACCGGAGCAATCTAGCAAACAGCAGGTATTAAGGAAAAAAATGTTCACCACCACAGTGGTCAAACATGGTAACAGGCTGCCCAGAGGAATGATGGAAACTCTGTCTCTGGAGATAAATCAAAACTTTAGAATAGACAAGGATATGAGCAATCTGATCTAACTTTGAACTTAGGTTCAAAAGTTGGCCCTGCCTTGAGCAGACGCTCAAGTTACATGATCTCCCGTGGGTCCCTGAAACCTAAGTTATTTTGAGTTTACAGTGTATTCAAGCAAGTGAAAAAGCATTACTAAATTAGAGTTTTAAAATTACCAAATCAGCATTTCTAGCACAAATAACTATCAAGGCAAAGACAACCATACAATACAATCACCTTCGTGCACAGGGAAACATAAAAAAGTTTGTTGTCTAACAAACAGCTTTGTTCACAGTTGAACTCTGTGCCACAAGAAACGAGCTTTTCACTTACCAAACTGGCCATTGTGCTTTATAAACAGTTCAATTACACCATAGGCAATAGTGGTTGCAGGAGGAATTTCAAGGATCACACTAGAATCCTTCATCACACTTCCATTTTCACTTACTGAAACCTGCAAGACAGATTGATTCACCATTTATCTGATTCAGCTACTGTATAGCTTAAACATATAATTAAAGTGAAAAATACTCAGGGAGAATTCGCTTTGTTCTCCATGACGTCTCATCAAAGCACATGTTACATCTGATATCTGGGAAAGGAACTAGATGAGGAGTGAGGCAGAAACACAATGCCAAGAGCAGCTCTCACAGTCTTAGCTACCCTGTCCTAGCAAAAAGTTGAGCTCCAGGCACAGCTTCTGCCACAGATGAAGCACCATGTCACCAAGAAATGGGCACGCACTTCAGTATCCTGCCTTGCCCAGTTTCTGTACCATTTCTTTTGCCCATCTGGAGGCTGGTACAGGAAGGTGGCACTTGCAAAGAGGGCTGTTATACTGCAACTCCTGGATTTCTGTGATTGGAGACACACTGTACACAGAAGTGATTCAACTCCAGCTTTAAAAAAATCTTGCAATGAATGAGCATGTTTTGACTTTGGTAATTCCTTCTCAATTCACAGGCAATTTTTCAGATAGCCTCATAATGCAGTTCATCTCTACTCCCATGATCAAAACCAAATAGCTTCCCAATAAATATGAAAACTCAGTAGACAGTGCAACCATTTGTGATGAATGATTATTTGGCTTTTCAAATAAATTTGATTCAGCAATATATTTTGCTGTTCAACTTTCATTGAATTGTTTTAGGTTCGCTTCATGTTCTGCTGTAGGCAGGAATCCACATAGAAATGGAATCACAATTTCACAGTGTTGATGGAAACTACATTTTAGGCTCCTACAAAAAGATAGCATCTTTTGCCAGAAAGGCAATGGAGAAAAACATTTCACCATACTGAATTTTCACAACCAAGCAGTGTAGTTTGTTCAGCACATTAAGGAAGAATGAAAGTACTCTGAAATCCATTTGGAGAAATCACAATTTCTTCCCAGATAATGTCCAAATATTCTATTCCTTGCAGATTTTTAATAACTTTCACCTTTACTGTTTTTGCAGTGCACCCCATCACGCCGCTGACCTTTTCTTCTGTCTGGAAATGTTCAGATATTGTACACTTTTGAGTTGTGATTATCTTTTCTCTCAAGATGCACAGCACTTCACGTTTTCTTTCTATTACTTGTTGCAGTAAACTACTGTTTAGATCTATTGTTCTAAAAAAGAAAATACACCATTAACAATACTGGAATTGTGAAAGAAAAACATTTTCCTAATTGCTTAAAGAAGTTTTTATTGTAAAAATGACAATGCTTTCTTTATAAACAGTCTCCTCAAAATTATGTCTTCCTCTGTTATTTGGCAGCAATAAATATCTGTATTCCACAGTAAGTCCTCACACTGAATCCTTGATTCCCTACTCTGTGCAAAAATGGCCGTTGTCTGGATACTTCCTAAGAAAAAAAAGAAAAAAAGAAAAAAAAAAAGAAAAAAAAAGAAAAAAAAAAAAAAAAGGAAAAAAAAAAAGGAGGGAACTAATGGCAACTTTAAGCTTCCTAGGTAATACAAACCCAGCCAGCCAGGCTCTTGGACACTGGAGTGAATTCTCTCCCACTATGAGCTCACACTGACATTACCATGGCCATGGCAGGGGGTGCTGCTTGCTGGGGGGACTCGAAGACAGCAACGTGTCAATGCTAACCCTCACTGTTTGCTACAGATCTGTTTCAGGGCTCACTTAAACACTGCACAGGCTGAGTGGGATCAGCACTGATGAAGTATTTCGAAGGGCTGAATGAGAAAAAACACAGAAGATTTCACTGATTTTGAGACTGGAGATTACTGAAAAAAACCCACCTGCTTCGAAGTCCTGTGTTATTGATTGGTATAGACTCAAAATTTAAAATTGGTGATGAGGACTGTTGCAGTCAAAAGAAAAACTAACTGTGGGAGGGAGCCCAAAACTCTAGCCCAGGCACCAACTTAATAAGCCATCCCTACACCACAGCATAACTCAGTGTCTGTTTTAATGCTGCTGGAAATAATTCTAACATTAGGTTCTTAGAATGAGCAGAAGACTGAAAGTGAACTCCCAGAAACAATACAGGAGTTTTATTTTCTAAGAAAATATTACCAAATCCACTACCTTATCTTCTGAGGTGTTAACAGTTAAAGCAACTTATTTATTTAATTGATTTTATTTAATTAATTCTGTATTTAATTGATCAAAATGTGTCAACTATATTATACTTTTTGTAAGACATTCACTGGAGGTCCTCAGAGGAGATGTTATATTTTTTATGAACAGGTAATCTAGCAAAACTGTTGGAAGATTAAAGGATTGCTATCCCTGACTCAAATTATTCAGTCTTTTCTCCCCCCTTTTACTGTAAATGGCTATTCATGGAGCTAAATGGCAATTTCCCAAAAATGTGACAGAAAGACATGTCTGACTCCATTTAAATGAAGATATCTCCACTTTTAATTAAAAAGTTTTAGATTTATTAGATTCTAGAGTTTTGAATTTATGCAGTCTGTGTAAGTCTGAAGTCAGCTGGGGTTTTTATTGAATTAAAAATATCCTCAGGCAATTTTTGATCTTTGGAGAGTTGCATGCTTATATGAAAGTTCAATCAGTTGGAATGAACTGTCTGAAAACCTTAAAGTTGATTGTTTAGATAAGGGAAAGAAAATACCTCTGAAGCAATGCAGCAGCCACTAGAAAAGCACCCCCAAACATTCCTGAGATTATTAATATAACTCTTTTTTTCTTTGGTGCAAAGCCATGCTTTATGCTTGGAATGCAATGAACCTTTGGACTAAGCAAAAATTGAAGAAATGTCAAGCAATCACAAACATCACTGTTCTCAGAAGTGTCTGCCAAACCAGAACCATTAGTTACAGTCTATCAAGCCTATCATTTACTTCACAATAATTATTTATGTTTCTAAAGTGGTGTGCTAAGCGTCTTGAAAATACAAATTAATGCACTAAGAACTTGCAGTTTTAACATTTGACCTAGGGAGCCACAGGGGAAAAAATACAATGAAGAAGCACAAAAGCAATTTGTCATTTGCATTCGTGTGAATTTTTTGATTGCTTAAGAGGAAGACAAACTTGCTGAATATCCCCAAAATTTGGAGGAAAAATTCCCTGAAACAATCAAAGGTAGAAAAATACATATTAAATAAAGTTTTGCTATTTCTAATGAGTGTTAATTGAAGAAGCATACAGAATATGACCTAACCCTATGCAAATGAATTACTAAAGTAATTCAAGAGACTTTTTCCTCCATCTGCTTCTACAGTATTCTGCCCGAGGCAGGACTGGCTCAGACCCTGTCACACTCCTGGCTTTGAGGTCCAGATGCAGAACTAACAGCAGAGTGGCAGAGCAGCAGAGTCAGAAGACACAGTTAACTTGCAGAGAGGCACAGTGAACAAATCCTGGAAGCGGCGCTGGGGGAGCTGCTGCAGCACCGGGGCTACGGAGCAGCAGTGACACACAGGGACACAGAGCTCCCTTCTGCAGCAGCAGTCCCCAGGCAGTGCCCACAGGTGACCTGGGATTCCCTGCACAGAGCTGCCTGTGTGCCAGAGACAGCCACTGCCACAGCCCCGAGCTCCAAATGACTTCAGTGTGACATGTCCAGCCGTAAAGCCGGCAGAAATGCTCTCCTCTGCCCTGACAGTTCAGTGAGCACCGAATTCAGAGCTTTCAAACCAACACCCTTACCCACAGCTACAAAACTGTTTTCTTCTAGGACAACACAGTTAAGTGCTTTACTCTAGGCTCTGGCACCGAGCTTTCTATCATAAAACAGAACTCTAGGGTTGCGTGTGGGCACATCATGAGTTATTACTGGGGCACAGCCTGTTGACAGCAAAATATTCTGCTCTCTTCAGCAACTCAAACAGAAGATGACATGAGGTAAGCAAGTACCCAGCTTATCTAAATTATCATTGAAAATGTCATCAAGAGCAAAACACAACAGGGTTAAAGTTTGACAACCAGAGTAGGGCTTCAAGAGTATTGCAGGGCAATGGCCGCTGAGTCTATGACTGTATTTTTGCTAGAGCTGAACTTACTTGCCAGCATAAAACTCTAAATGTAAGAAAATATCTGAATAACACAAAATGGCTGAGCTAAATTCCTGAGAATACATGCATGCAGGCACATACATTGCATGGCATTTTTTATTTTACAGGTCATGTTTCAGTGCTTTTACTTCTTTTCTACAACCATGGCCCTTACCATCTCTTTCACTCTGTACTGTACAAGAGCCCCCACCAACCTTATGCCACATCACCATTACCCATCCCACCCTCAGGAGCTGAGCTGAAGCTCAAAAGTAACACTACATAAAATACACTGAGATGTTGTTTTGCCAAGTCCCATTATCAGCATACACAGTATAAGCCTGTATAAATAAAAATTAATTAAAAGGTACAAATTATGGGGTTTTGCTTAATTGTTTGTTCTGCTTAAACAACCTTCCTGAGGTCAATGCTTTACTATACTGGAAGCTTTACAGGTCTAGCATGTACATAAAATAATTTGAGTTTTGGTTTCACTCCACATTTAACTAGATTAAACAATTCTACTCTCCTATACTGCAAAGACTTCTTTCACCTTCATTCAGTAGTTTTCTTCTTGCATTAGGAAAGCAGTAGACAATAGAGGCACAAAGGCAATTTGCTGCAGACTGGAGTTAGGAAAGAAGAAAGGCAGAAACCAAATAAAGACAAGAAAAAACAGACAACACCTGGCAACATAGCAAACTCTCACAGTCTTGAAGTAGAGAGCAGGTGCCTGCTCTAAACCCCACTGCTGAGACTGAGGGTCTTTCCTTTTAGGCACAGAATTTGACCTAACTGCCCACACAGGAGAGGCCTCAGGACCATTTTTCCATCAAATCCTGTCTAACCTTCTCAGTAACCCCCCCCCCCACAAGTCCTCAAAGCAAGGTGCTTGTCCATTTCCTCCAAATACCAAGAAGAATGGTTATTGCTGTGAATACTCTCCATCCTCACATTGAAATCAGCACTGCTGCCTGTCTGCACAAATTTTCACTGGTCCAAACTACCCTCAAGTAAAAAACCTTTTCAGTCCTGCACTGGGCAATGTCACCCCAATACACCTCCCCTCCCAGCTGTAGAGACATGGGTAGCCCATGCTCACAGCCTCTTCTCCACTTCATTTATAATGTGCATAGTCAGATGTCTTCCACGCAAATACTGCTCACAGCACAGTGAGACTGTTCACCCAGCTCTGTTCCTGCTCTAACAGAGACCTCTAGATGAGTGCCAGGGAGTAAAATCCACCAGACCTCACTCTGACATTTTCCACAAAGCACAGATGCATATTTCTTTTGTTAATCCATTTCAAATATAACCTCTCTGGCCTATTTCTTACAGAACACAGCATCTGCAATAGCCAGCTTATTGATAGCATTTCACTATTTTCCCTACAGAATAACCTGACATGTACTTCATAGAACATCTTCCCCAAGAACACCAGAGACTTCTCAGACTACAAGGGACAGGTAGTTTCTCTGTTTTCTATTTGACATGATCCTTATTTTTTAAATCACAGGCAGACACAATTGCTTTTATTCAATCCTGACTCACAACACTTTGTGACTTCATATTACCTCATGCAGCAATTTAGGTAGAAACTGAATGGTTTTCCTACCATACTCATAAATGCTCAAGGAGTTTTAAACAATAAATTACAAAATGGTCTGAATTTCCACTGTACTCCGATTAAGAATAGGCATTTATTTTTGTCTCAGTGTGGACAATAATATGAACTTTCATTAATTCAGCTAAAGCACAATAAGCAACATTGCATATATAAAAAAGTACACAATATAAAAGTATCTTTCAACCAAGCCAGAGTATGCTGTTAGAAACACTTGCAACTCTTTTCCTAATATGCTAATCACAGAGTTAGGAATCAGTCACATGAAATGATGGAAGTACAACAAGCAATTTTTCCTGCAGGCGATGTGAACTGACTGTCAGAGACTGAAATAGTTCATGCCTCAAACCTTGACATAAAGTTTTGTTCATTGTACCAAAAACTGTACCAAGAAACTACAACCAAAGAAGCCTCAGTGAGGATACCTGACTGAGGCTTTGGACTGAGAGTCAAACTGCTGAGATTAGATAAAGGGAAACCTATTGTTCAGTCATCTCAGGCTGAAGGAAAGGTATGCATCCATGCAGGCCAAAGCCACCAGCTGCACTGAGAATCATCCCCAGCTGAGTTTGGGGCGGGGGAGAGCACAGCTCACAAAGCCAGGTCTACACAGACTTCTCCCCCAACCAAGGGGGGGAGGAGGAGGTTTTGGGTGCGTGGCATAACCTCTGGTGAGAGGTAATAAACACCCATCCTCCGTTACACAAACTGGCCCAGCTGTGGAACCCCCAACCCCACAGGCCACATCCACGGGACATTCACGTGAGAGGCAGCTGAGGGGGTGTCATAATCCATCACAGACCCCCCGAAGTGCTCAGACTTGCTCCACAGGACTGCACATGATGCCAGCAGAGTCTGCTGCAAGAGGCTGTCCCACCCCTGGGGGGACATACATTGCCACCTGGCCTGAGTGTGTATTAACCCCTGGATTCTGTGCTTTTCGGGGGGACCATCACCACCAAGAAGACCAGCTGGAGAGGATCAATGCTACATCGTTGGGATCCACGGATGGTGATATTCTTTTATTCTGTCTCTGTCACTCTCTTTCTGTCCTCCCCACCTCTTTTCCTACTTCTCCCTTTTTCTCTTTTCTCTCCCTCTCTATTTACTATCCAATAAAACTCATACTATTGACTGGCATATGATCTTGTTTGCACCTTAGTTCAAGCAGAGGTATTTCTAAGAACCTTAATAATTGGATCATAACACTGGCCACTATGACTGTCCTCTCAGAACTTCTTTCAATCACCTTCCATGACTTTTAGTGTAATGGTAAAAACAAATAAGCAAATTTGCTAATACGTGAGAGTACAGATATTATAATCTCCTCATGATCTTTTTCACTGGAGGGAAGAAGACAGAATGGTTGAGGTTGGACAGACATCTGGTCTAACCTTTAGCAGGGCCACCTAGAGCAGGGCCAGCCTAGGATCATGTCTCCAAGGAGGGGAACTGCACAGCTTCCCTGGGCAACCTGTGCCAGAGCTCAGTCACTCTCACAGTGGAAGAGTTTCCTGATGTTCAGACAGAGCCTCCCGTGTCTCAGATTGTGCCTATTGCTTTCTGCTCTGGTCTCTGGGCACCACTGAAAAGTGGCTCATCCAGCCCATACTTAATCACCTTCTCTATGAGGATCTTATGGCAGACAGCAGTGAAAGCCTGAGAATAGAAGGAGAAATTTACATCCATAGCAATCCAAGTGAGTTAAAGGCACAGGACTCGGCTCCAAATTGGTATGTTACAGTACCCTGTGAACTAGCAAGCACCATGTAATACAAAACCAAAAATAACATAAAGTGAAATATGCCAAGTTTGTGTACCTAAAACTATCATTTAGCTTTATCTTAGTATTGGATAGTATGTTTATAAGTGGGTTCTGCATTTACAATATCATTGCTTCTGCAAACCAGGAAGGATCTCATCCCACATCCTTCAGCTGTCATCCTTTTTCAGAAGAAGGAGCCAATGCAGCACCTGGAATCTAATTAAAAGATCAAGAGGATTCTCCTTCAGAAGGTTCACCTAAGAAGTGACAGGAAACCGATTTGTTGCCACTGAGCACTTTCAGCTTGCTGAACTGTGAAGACTCATATGACTTAGTTTAAAAGGCATATCAGCTTTGACTTTTTAGAGTTTTCTGCTACTAATCTGCAACTTTGACCTAATCAGCCTAATACAAGAACATTTAAAAAATGCAGCTTAATTAGGCTATATATGTACAAATAATAAATGAAGCAATGATTGATCAAACAAGCACAAGCTCCACATGTCATTAAATTACATGAAGAACACTTTGCTGCCTCTCATTCCACAAGGAGTGACAGGTAAGCATCTTCCTAAGTACCGTAACTCTTTGCATCCAAAAATTGCTAACTCGTAGGCATCAGCACTCCTGAATTCCACACAATACTCATGAACAAGACGAAAGCTTGAAGCTTGGACACAATCAATCATAAATCACGGAATATTTATGAATAAGTAGAATTTCATCTGTAAGGCATTGCCAACAATTTACAGTGAGCCTCTGCATTATGCTGGAGAAAAAAAATATGGATTCTGCTATCCTCATCATTTGCAGTGGCCTGGCAGAAGGCAGACTGACTTGATATCAGTTATACACTGTGCATCATAAGGTTTAATAAGCTGTGAGCACCTTTTTTATGAACTAAACGGGTTTCTTGCATAAAGTAGCACATACATCAACTTCAGTTACAGTTACACACAGATCAGTGTAGAGCTATGATTTTCAACACTCAAAGGAAGGTAACATATTTCTGAGTAGTTATGTAAAGGATTACAACTGCAAGACGTGCTGATTTGGTATGGGAGGATTCCCTTTTTGAATAGAGTAGGTAACTTCGAGTAAAGGCTTACTGATCTAAATCAAGGTTACTCTAGTGTGCTTTTCCATAGGACTCTATCTAGTGCTGGAAACAATATTTTCCTGATACTAGATGCACATTAATTTTACAGGCTTGGTACGCACATTTAGCTGAGAATTTTCTGCTTTTAATAAGGCACTTAGTAAAAAGAGAGCAAGGTGCCTTATTAGAATAAATTTGTTGACTTGTGAATGCTCACAATAAAAAGAACACCAGCCATTTGTTCCCATGAAAATGGAGAATTGATTATTTCTAGAACATCAGTGTATCTAAAGCAAATTTACATTGCTTCTGACAACTTCTGCACTGATAGCAAAAACCTATCATCTTCATGCATCTCAGAGCATCAGCAAAGGCTATTAAAATTCATTACATCCCCTGCTACAGATCTAGAGTACAATGCTGTCACAAATGAACCACCCTCACGTCCCATGAGTCAGGACCTGCAATAGAGAGTAGACCCCGGCCTTGTCAGCTGGTTGCCAAATAGGCTTTGGTCCATGACTGTCTTATTGCAACATTAAATAGATCCGATTTCAGAGAACAACAGGAAGTGAGGAAGTGTTGCGTATCTTGTAAAATAAAGAATATGGTTCCCCTCAATTAATACAGTGTACAACAGGAAGCAACAGATCTCTATTTTGTTCAGCTAGTAGAACATGCTTTGGCCATGCTTGCTCACCTTTGCTATCCCTTCAACTTCAAATAATCCAATTTTCTAGCATGGTCACTCACACACATGAAATTACAAAGCCTGCTTACAAGACATTAGCAGTTCTGAATTCAATTTCCATATTCAATGCCCCAGTAACACAGAGAACTAATTCATTTTTTTTCCAGATTGTTACCTCAGTACAGTACCCCAAAGAAAGGAGGATTTGGCTCTTGTCCCAGGTGGTAATTTATGCAGAAACATACGCTAAAATAACAGAGAGGTATTTTTAAAACATGAAAGGAAGAAGTCTGACTATCAAGATTTCAAAATATGGTAAATTTAATTTTTGTATATATGACTTATCATGAATATGAAGGTTTACAACAAAAATAATTTTCAAACTATGGCGACACCACAAAATTGATTGATCAGTGATCACAGCTGCCCCAAGTCTTTTCAGCTCCATAATCTTTCCTGGCCACTACAACACCCACATTAGAAACATACCTGTCCTTGACATCTTTCATAAGCTGCTGCAAGTCAATCTCCTGCTTCCTCAGGTTCCCAAATGAAGACTCGTTTTCCACATAGCCCTTCCCTCCAGCTCCCAGGCTGAACTTCACAAATGATGCTTCAATACTTCCTTGCACAAAATCTTCAAACTTCCCCATGTATTTTGCAAAGTCAGACTCCACAATCACTAGGAAAGCAATAAAAGTAATTTCTATCTCTGAACAGAAGTGCTGAAATGGTCCTTAAGTGATTGGAGGAAAGGACACTTACAGAAAATATGACAAGTTCGTGAAGGCAAGAAACAGTATGAAGAGGTACACAATGAAATTTACAGCTCTGAAACTCTTCTGCTCTCTTCATGTTTTCATCATCTTTGCTCTGCTACCTTTTCTATTTTGCTATTTTAGGAAAACATAAGGTGACTGAAGTGCTGAACTCAGATGCTATTAAATATTTATAATGAATGATTGAAAGTTATTTCAGCTACAAAGAAAACTACAAACCAGACCTGCTTGTACAACAGTGCTAGTATTTTGACACTATTTTGGCACATCTCATCACAGGGCTGTCCCAAAGCTCACTGAAAACTAATGGAAGCATCTAACTGGTTAAAAATAACTCTAAATTTTATTTTCCGAAAAATCAAAGAACTGACTCAGAATCAGCCAATCTTCCAAGCCAGCTACAACTAACATCTTAGGTTAGGGACTTTTCTATTTTCCTGTATGGAATTGTCGCATGTCCAGAAATATCTGATTTCATCTCATTAATCTAAAAACCTGGGTGGGACTGCTATAGTTGGATGAAGAAAAAAGTACAAGGGTCAACCTTTTTTAACAGTCTGTGCAAGACAAACAGAATCAGTGGTAAAACTCGCTTGGCCTGGCCTAGACAAGCATTCCCTGGGCTACTGACACCAAGAAGACACTGTCTGTTCACTGCTTTTGGACCTGGAGCACAGTACACTTTCACACTACTATCACATACAACCCCCCATAATAATCTGGGGATATTCCTGTGGCTGCAGACAGCACTGTTATTAAACTGTAGGACTGTACAGCCTAACTACCTTCAGCATTCAATTTAATACTCTACCCAGGCTAAACCTTGTTGGTTTGCTTTTTTTTAACACAACATTTATTATTACTACCAGTTTTAGTTACATAAATGGTCAAGTGAGAAAAGACCCATTCATCTCATTTCCATGGATGGAGGATTCCCTCCAAGCAGTCCTCTGAAATGAGCCCTCTAGTAACATCATTGAGAATAATAACAAAGCAGATTAGGACTTGTATTGTTTTTATCTGCACTAATAGTGCTGCCTGAGTATGGCTTTACCTGGTTTTATTGGTTTGTCTTCAGTAAGCACATCACTCAGGGTGACTGTCAAGAAATGATATTTGGGCTTCTGCCAGCACCAGAATCTCCTCCTCTTCGTAACTAAGCTCAAAAGCTGCAGCTTGTCTGAGGCATTCAAGTGGGAGACAGGGATCAAGTCACCTCCACTGTCAGTTTCTCTCACGAAATTCTTTGTTGCTTTTGCAAACATCGTGGGGAATCAATTAAAGCCTGAAAGAATACACTTGTTTTCAAACAACCACAGTCACAAACTATAAATATTTACATTGTCATTTTAAGCAGCTCTTCACAGAATTGGTATTAATGCAGGAACACCGAGTGTCTTCACTCTCTCTTCTCCACTCCGTCCTGCGAAGGAGGTCAAATCACTTGTCCCACTGTAAGTTTTCTCAGGAACTAATAAAAAAAATTTAGTTAAGAGGAACATTCACAGCTCATTAATCTGTTAGGCAGGAAAAACTTTCCACAGCTTACCTGAAATTCTGTGAAAAAGCATCTACTAATGAGCACCCCGTAGAGACCGGCTGGGATGAGGAGAGCACTGGGGCAATGGTAGAGGATTTCTGCCTCCCCACAGGATCCTTCTTTTATTACCTAACATAAAACTTACTCCATATAAGGCAATTAGGTATTACTCATACAAATTATCTTGATCTTTTCAATAGGGAGTAAACACATGGAGGGATAATAACAACCATTCTATAAAAAGCACCAAATACATGATCTGGCGTCTTTGTTACTAAGTTTTGTTTCTGAACTACATCCCTGGAAAGTTCCAATTAATTTTTTTATTTATGAACTCTTTTTTACCTTCAATGTTTTCCAATTTTCTGTTTTTCATTTGCATAACTACAGCTAAATTGAACATATATTATTTGCAACTGTTGTTCACAACCGTTATTCATATCCCCTACCCAGCTGCATACATTATCTTACTGTTGCTTTGCAATGATTTTAATTAAAAATTATCAGCATCTCTTGTCATGTAAAATATTCTTTATTCCCAGCAATGTATTTTGCTGTATTTACAAGGAACATTTTCCAATCAGGGAAACTGGCTAAACTCACAGAAAAAATGGTAAAAATGACCATTCACAGGTGCTAAACACACAATTATAATAAATTAACATTTGATCTTTTTAAAGAATCTAATCTCTCTAGTTTTTCAACTCTGTGTTATCTGAGCTAATGATAGCTTCAGAATTAAATAATTTTTTAAAAAATCCGGCAGCATTCCTTTAAGTCCCCCAGCTGACACTGACTGGAAAGTTCAACTAAGATCATAAAACATCTCAGCTGGGTACCCACACTTTCATGGCTAATTACCTGTCTTGCTCCACAGACATCTTAGATTTGTCATTTACAAAGACAGGCCAGAGTAAGATAGAACAGTCTTCAAACAAAAACTGATATTGCAGTGAGTGTCAGGATTATTGACAGAAAATGGAAACCTGAATACAGGTATTAGTGCTTAGACCACAGGCTCCATATTTTAGTATCAGGAAAAAAAAAGCCTTTTTGCAGATACAAAAACACCTTTCCATTAGTTTTTCCCAAATCCCATTTTAGATATTCCATATGGTATTTACCAATTCATGCTGAGGTATTTACCTCCTTATGAATCCTCTACGGCCTAGTCTCTATAACAAATAAAGGGTGTTTTCCAACACCACCTGCACTGAAAGGATTTGAGCAATGTCAAAGTCGCATAACATTTTACTGAAGAGTCTTCTGGGGCTTTCATTGTAACTGCAGCTGCAACAAACCCTGCAGCACTCACTGCGAACATTTCCACCGACTTTCTTGTTCTCTGACCTTTTCCTACACTGAATTGAGACTGATTTTTTTCATTCTTATATTTCTTCTCCTTAATTTCCCTAGTTTTAATCTCAGTGAGAACACTTTTAACAGAATAAAGCAATGCAGATTCACTGCAGCAGAAAAGAAAAAAAAAAAAACCCCAACACCCCAAACCAAAACTAGTTTCCTTTATCCACAGGATTTCTTTTGCAGGAGTCTGTATTGTGCAAAGAGCCAGATGACTGATTTGTAATGTAGGGGACCACCAAGAAAATTCTCATTGCCTGCACTAGTCGCCTTTGCCCTAAGCATAACCTTCTTCAAACATTTCAGTACTTTACATGGCTGCTCACTCATCCTGATCCCCTTGCTGCACAGCCAGCTCACATGGACATAGTCTCTGAAGGAAAAAAAGGGCACCAATTCCTAAGTTTATCATAAAACAAAATGCAAAGCCAGGTCCTAATATTTGGCATTCTTACAAACTTATTAAATCTCATGAGAGGAACCATTGCACCACTCTGTAAAATTTCCAGTTCACAGTGTTTTGCCTTCACTCCCCATCACCACACTCTCCACTAGCAAAAGGAACATCCAGGGAAGAGGACAGAGTGCTTGTGAGGACTAACAAGACTCACCAGGCAGGAGAGATGGGGCAGTTTTCAGCCTCAAAATGATCTCAGTGTCTCCCACACTTTGCTGCGTGGGTAATGTCTTTGCAGGGAGCATGTTTTGCTGGTGTAGGTGTACCTGCAAAGCAAGAATACTCTATCCAAATTCCTGCTCATGTCTCTCTGGACATAGCACTTTAATACAAATTTGATAATGCACCCAAATACCTCGCTTCACTACTTCCCAGAAGAAAGACACAGAGCAATTGATTATGCCCCTAGCCAACATTAGGGAGTTAACACAGCCACACGGATTGCCAGCATCCTGACTGAATGGACATGGAGTGGTTAAACACCCAGCATTAAGAAAACTCCGCCTTGGGAGCTTCTTCCTCTGGAAGTTTTAATAGAGCTGTGCTTGGTATGACAGAAATAAAAGGAAAGGTATCAAGCTGGTAGGAAATGCCTGTCAGAGTGAATTCACTTTGCAGATTGATAGCTAGGCATGAAAGCAGAAAAGGAAGGAGGAGTGCCTTCCCTGCCTGCCAAAAAATCTAAAACTAGCCTGAACCTGGGCGACAGGAGAATTATTTAGTGGCAAGGATGAGTTAAAATGAAGATACTTACAAAAATTTCACTGTTTGCTTAAAAAAAACAAGTATCACCCTGCTTCTTTACTTCGTAGCTCTCTAACTTAATATAGTGGGACATTAGATCCAAAGCAACATTTTAGGAATAATCAGTGTTTGTCAGTGTAAAAGCTGTGTACAAAAAAAAAAAAAAAAAAAAAAAAAAAAAAAAAAAAAAAAAAGCAGCACTTGCCTGGTATTTCTTACGTTCTGTATCTTTCATATAAAATACAAAAATGAATGTTGGTTTGTTTGCATTTAACGTACAATTACAGCACACCAGGCACAGTACACAGCAAATTTGGTAGCAGGGTGACAACTGGATGGCCAAATGCCAGCACACCCCATCCTACAATCCAAGTTGTAAGGAAACACAACGCCAGAAGGCCAAAGAGGACCAGGCAGGCCTCAGTGTTGGAAGAGCTGTTAGGCATTAACCACCGTGTAAGAGAGGTAATGGCCTTGGAATGCTAAAGCAGTATGAGTCTGTATCTGAGGGAACTAGAGCGTGGAAGTGACGACATGCATGTTAGATGTTCTACTAAAGAACACTACAGTTATTTTCATCACCTTTCCAGATAATTAAAAAATCAAAAAAAGCATCCCTAAGAGCTAACACACAAAGCCTAGCAGGGCTGTCCACACAATGCATTACAGCCCTCGAAAGTACGTCGTCCCCAAAAACACATTCTAGCCCTGGGTGAAGCCCTGTTTTTGTTCCTCGTGCACTCTGCAGCACGTGCCTCCACAGACGGGTGCCGCGGGCTCGGGCACCCCGAGCAGAGGGATGCGGCGCCCTTCCCTGGCCGTGACCGCGGTCCCGGGGGTGGAGGTGTGTGGGAAGGCCCCGCGCAGCCCCGGCGCTGGATGCGCAGCCCCGGCGCTGGATGCGCAGCCCCGGCGCTGGATGCGCAGCCCCGGCGCTGGATGCGCAGCCCCGGCGCTGGATGCGCAGCCCCGGCGCTGGATGCGCAGCCCCGGCGCTGGATGCGCAGCCCCGGCGCTGGATGCGCAGCCCCGGCGCTGGATGCGCAGCCCCGGCGCTGGATGCGCAGCCCCGGCGCTGGATGCGCAGCCCCGGCGCTGGATGCGCAGCCCCGGCGCTGGATGCGCAGCCCCGGCGCTGGATGCGCAGCCCCGGCGCTGGATGCGCAGCCCCGGCGCTGGATGCGCAGCCCCGGCGCTGGATGCGCAGCCCCGGCGCTGGATGCGCAGCCAGGCCCGCCTCGCCGGGCGCGGCTCGGGCAGGCGAGCATCGCCGCGCCGTGCCGCCGCCCTGAGCGCCGCACGGACCCTGCAGCCATTCCGCTCCTCCCCGGGGCGGGAAGGGCAGCGGGGCGCGGCCCAGAGGCCGCAAGGCTCCTCGCGCCCCGGGCAGGGCGGAGTGCGGGCGGTCGGGGGGAGGCGGGCACGGCCGGGCCGCCGCGCCGCCCCGGGCCCGCTCCCGTACTCACGGCATTCCCGGCGCTCCCCGCCGCCGCCACCGGGGATGCGGCGCGCTCCGCGCCCTAGGCGAGGGGCCGCGGGCGAAGCTCCGCGAGCAGCTCCCGTGGCGGCGGGGGCTCCGTGCCGGCAGCCGCGCGGCGGGGGGAGCGCAGGCCCCGCCCGGGTGCCCGCGGCGCCTCCGCCATGTTGAGGCGCGCAGCCGCCGCCCAGCGCCGGGCAGCGGGCGGGGGCCTCGGCCGGGGCGCTGCCCGCGTCCCTGCGAAGCCCCGGGGCGGCTTCTGCCTCCCTGGCCATCTCTCCCACCTGCCCGGGCTCGCTCGGGGGCTGGCCGTCCTGCCGTGAGGGTTGGAGCTAAGGGCTGCTGGCCATGTCCCTCTGCGGGGGTGGCGGCCCGGCACAGGCACCGCGGCAGGTCTCGGTGCGGGCAGCCCTGTGAGTGAGGCGCTGGACAATTCCCATTGCGATGGGACAGCTATCTTTGTATGCCTACGCCCTGGCAGATGACACTGGCAGCTGTCTTTCCCTCCAGGTGGTTGCCTGACAGCGATGTTCTGTGACACGATTGATAAGGACAACTTTATGACACCTCTCAAGCCCGGCCAGTGCAAAGTCTGCTGGAAGCAACAGCCCTGCTGCGATTTTGGCTGAGGTTTGCAGCCTTAGGTTGGCACTGCGGGCCTTGCGAAACCACCGCGGTCCGAACGGGAGCTCCCAAGCCAAGGTCCCCAGCCCAGGGACCTTGAACAGCAGCGCCGTGGAAAATGAGAAGTGTGGTCAGTGGAGCCTGGGAGCAGGTTCATGAACTGCAGTGTGAAATACTGAGCTCTGTCACAGTATCTCAGCCCTCTAAAAACACAATAAAACAACTCGGTTGTTCATTATGCCAAAGGAGGATCAACTGAGAAACAGATGAGTCTGCAGAAACCCAAAGAGTAGTTTTTTTCATGATAATAGCAAATAAATCTTTTTCAAGTGAACCATGCCACAGCCTGGGCACTTCCCTCATGATTTGAACAGAGAGCGTTTGAGGCTGGGGGTAAAGTCACTAATGCCACATCACCAGATCTTAGTGGACTGACACCCAGGCTTTGGAACAAAGGGAAGTTAATATCCTTAAATGAACAGTCCTAGGTGAAAGGTATCAGTAAATACACATAGCTAAAGTAGATCCATTTCTTCCATTCAGCTATGTACAGTATCCAGACCTTGCAATGAATTTCACCTGAAATCCATCGCCTCTTTTTGATTTCCCCAGGTGACATCCTTATAAAACAGATTTCCCTTCTGGGGTTGCACCTGCTTACACAAATTTGAACAAATAGCCAGAATGGAACTAAGTGCCTATATTCGTGATGATTTAATTTTTATGAACTAATAAAAATTATAAAGCTCTATTCTTAGAGCCTCTGCTGGAGAGAAAGTACCCACACATCCTCAGGAGATTTCTTTTTAGGATCAGCATCGAGCTGCAGAATTGCTAGCTCCAGTAATAATCTGGCCAGTAATAGCACACGTTTCATAAGCTATCATGTGTTTTTCCAGGGAGTGGCAATGTGTGATCCATTTCAAATGCAAGAGTCTGCTAAAGCGTATTTTGAGAAATCAAGGCAGGAAGTTGCACTGAACCACATTGCCATGGAAATATTCACTGGGGAGGGAGGATTTAAATAAAACTAGTGATACTTGCTGGTAATTTTAAGGACACTACTGACAGTTGCAGGCACACCAAGTAGAATGTACCCACACAGGAATATTTCCATGTTTTCAAGAAAAAGTCTTCAACAGAAATCTTCTGTCCATATGAATGGCACCAGCTAACATAGGATAATTTTCAGATGCTTCTCATTAAAAGAGACAGAAACATAGGTTGTTACCAAACAGTTTTGGGGCTATTCAGCAATTAACTTTGAGGCTTCAAAGTCTGCCACAGAAAGTGGCTGCAAATGCGAGACATTTAGGACTGAACACCCACCTTGAGCGTTCAGTCTTTGTGGAAATGCTCTGCAGGTGCACTGCACAGTCAAAATTCACAGCCCGTGGTTACTCCATGACTAGCTGAGATGCCAGCAGGGAGAACATTGTATCAGAAAAGTACACAATCTCAGCGTGTTCTGTCAGCCTCACACTCCATCTCCTGAGCTGAAGCGTGAAGTGCATCACTGCTGCATTAGAAGATCCTTCTGCATTGCTCCTGCATTCTTGCAGAAGGAGCAGAGGGAGAAAACCAGGAACTTTTGCCTCTGGGACAAACCGCTCTTGGTGTGCGACAAGTTCTGGCTGCCTCTTGAGTGAAGTGAGGCATGTGACTTCACAGCCACAACTTCAAAAATCAGTAATGCACATAATAAGTGATTAGTAACACAAAACATGGTAATCTGAAAGGAAAAAAAGACCCCAGCAAAACAGTTGTGTGCTTTTTGAGTATGGCTGTATGAAATTCCTCAGGCATGACATTTAAGGTAAGAAATCACTGAGCATGCCACCACAAGATGTCAGCATTGCAGAATGGTTATTCCTACCAGGAACAGAAAGGGTTTTCACTTCCTACATGCATTTGGTATTTAACTTTTTTTTTTGTATGATGGCATAATCTGGACTTATTTTGTCCAACCATTGGCATTGTGATGTCAGTCCAAATTTAGTTACAAGGGGGAATTTATTAAACAGCTTTTTTTGTTGTTCTTTAATTTTTAAATTTCTGTCTTAAAAACTCTTTAAAATGCTTTCACAGAATGAACAGCAGTAGTAATGGGAAGTAATACCTTGTAGCCATCAATGTGTTGTTTTCAGGCTGCATCCAGCCTGGCTATAAAGCGCTCACTAAAATTGTGCCTGTATATTGCGGCGTCCAGAGGTCATCCAAAGGTCTCTGCTGCTGCACGCTAGGCCTTTTTAAAACCCTCATGCTGGCTGGAGAAGGGTCTGCTGGCCCCAGTTCTGTGGAGGAAGTGGGAAGAAAGTGTGAAACTATTTTGGGCTTCTATTTAGAAGAGAAGGATATTTGGGGTAGCAAATCTTTTTAAAGGTGTCCAGCAACATAAGCCAAATCACCAGCAAAAGAACAAATTTCGATTTTTTCTCCATTTCCTTTTGTAAGAATAAAAGATCTGAGCAGCAGTTTTTGTTTATTTCTTTATTTCTTTCAAATCAACTAACTGGCTCATTGGTCTTCCACATTAAAATTCATGTCCTGTTTTGCTGGGATGCTCTGTACTTTTCGCCTATACCATTCAGTCCTCTGAAACACTTCCTGTTGCACACAACAGCTTTCTCACTCTCCTGCTGTTAGGGCTGTCATCAGCCCTGCCACTGTGGCAGCAGCGAGTGACAAGCTTAGCAAGGGACTGTGTCCTGAGAAGGGGACATGAGTGGGAGGGTGCAGTGAGCCAGGAGGGAGGGACTGTGTTCAAAGCAGCCAGAAAACCATTCTGCTTGTCTCCCTACCTGTTCATGTGAGCTTCTGTCCATTCTTCTCTTGACCATGGGAAGGTGACATCTTTAACCGTCTGAAGATTTTGCCTGTAAGATGAGCTTGGCCACTCTTTAGATGCTATCTTGCATTTCCAGGCTCAGCTCTGCTACCTTTACAGACCAATATGAGGAAAACAGAGTTCACTTCTGGACCTTCTGGTCCCTTGGAAGGACCACTGGAGAGTGCCATGCTGAGATGCAGAAGGAGGCAGATGTGTTCAGTAGAAACTGTTTGCAGTAGCTCAGTCAGAGCTCATTGCCTTGAGCATTGATGTTGGCATGGGGGGCAGTAGAGCTACATGTGCCTTTCTGTAGTAGACGTGTTGTGGCACAGGGCACCCCAATGTCATTCTATCTAACCATGCCATGATTCTGTGATGTCTCCAGTAATAATATGGAGAACTGTTTGCATGAATTTGCATGAACTTGGTGCTTCTAACTTTAAATTGTAGATTAGATGGCAGCCACAGAGCTTTACTTCTTTTACAGTAATGACAAGAGGAGGAACTGAGGAATGATAAGACTGAGAAACAGATAACATTTCTTGCATGTCTGAAAAGTGTTCCATAATAGTTTATTAGGAACCATCTGGTTTCATTAATGTTTTATCAAAAACCATCTGGCTGCTATATTGTTCAAGTTATTTAGTAGTAAAACTTCCTCATAAATTAGCCAAAAGGAATGGTTATCAAACTATTGTGTAGGAGCCCCAAGCAACTTTCATGTAGGTCCTATATAAACAGTTATTTTAAGTGTTAGACTACACTAACTTCCACGTTAAACCTTAAAATGTATCAGTAATAAAATCTGAAATTTAGCTTATTCCTTATGCTTCTTAATTGCTCTTTCTTTTTTTTTTCTTTTTTTTTTTTTTTTAACAGCTTTAATTCTTGGTCAATTGGAACAGGAGCTACAAAGTCAAAATGAGAAACTGTACTTAAATAAAAAAATTAGGATTTTGTTTTTCAATAAAACATTGCAAACAAGAGGATACGTGCTTCCTAAAAATGAAGCCCTTCATCTTTGTATCTCTGCACACATACGCCTTTCAGGCCGTAAGCACACTGGCAGGGTGCACTGCTCTGAAATCTAACAGTACTAATGGCACTATTTAAAGTAGAATTGTACAGTGCCTGCTACTATGGGCAGCTGGGTAACTGACTGTAAATGATTACATAATACATTGTTTTAATAAATTGTACTTCCACTCATAATTATTCTACTGTTACATTTGCAGCTTAGTAAAAAATGTCACCGTAAAATTAGGGCAGTTCATAGTGATTTTGCTATTTATACACAGCCTTAAAGTTACAGTGAATGTAAGAACTAAGGAAAGCATATCTAAAGAACATAAAAAAAATAGGATAAAATTGGCAAAGCAACAGGAGTTAAAAGATTCCTGGGAAAGAGCCCATGGCTCAAACTGCCTGTAGAGGGAAAAGCTGGCTGTAAGCTTTCCTTGATCAACTCTCCGGGGTTGTTCTGTTTTATGCAATTCCTTTTGCATCCTCTGAATGTGTATGCACAAGCACCCTCAAAAATACTCACTATCTGAATGCGGGAGCAAAAGATTTGGGCAGAGTTTTCTGAAGAATGGGCAGTATGTGATTGCAGTCCCTCACGGGGCAGCCACCCGGATGGTGTTTGTGTTGCGCTGCTGCAGAATTGGAACATGGCCATAATCAAACCTTGCAAAATGTTCAGAAACTAACATTAATATTTCATTGAGTAACACCAGATGCATGTTGTCATTACTACATTTGTAGCAATAGCTTTATTATTATTTAAAACATATTTTATCTCTCCCTTTTGGCTTTTGCGCCTCCTTTGTTTTCTTTCCTAGTTGTTTTGCAACTCCCATTTTACATAGGGCTGATAGTTCAGTTCCATTGGGTACCAAGACAAAGGCCCTGTGTTTCTTCATAAAGCCACTTCATTTTTCAGCTTGCTATTGCTCCTCCTAGTTTCAGCATGTGAAGTGTTTGCTTTTCCATGCCCTACAGGGAGTAAGAACATACCTGGGTTTTCCCCATGAAAGGGAACAAGATGAAAAAGAGCACAGGTCTTTTTGAAACAAGGAGCAAGGGCTGGCAAGCAGCTGGTGGTGTGTGGGCTGGTAATTGCATGGGAATTCTTTTTATATTATGCAACAGTGTTGCCTAATAGGATAGCAGGTGCCATAAAGAGGATGCTTTCGGTCAAAACAGATTGGTAGATATAAAAGCAGTGTCCAGTTTTGGACTCCCCAGTACAAGAGAGGCATGGAGCTCCTGGAGCAGGTCCAGTGGAGGGCTACAAAGATTATTAAGGGACTGCAGCGTCTCTCTTATGAGGAAAGGCTGAGAGAGCTGGGCCTGTTCAGCCTCGAGAAGAGACGACTGAGAGCGAACCTCATCAATGTCCATCGTTATCTGAAGGGAGGGGGCCAAGAGGATGGAGCCAGGCTCTTCTCAGTGGTGCCCAGCAGCAGGACAAGAGGCATTGGGCAGGAACTGCTGCACAGGAAATTCCATCTGAACATGAGGAAGAACTTCTTTACCGTGTGAGTGACTCTAGACTGGAACAGGTTGCCTAGAGGTGTTGTGGAATCTCCCTCACTGGAGATATTCAAGAACCACCTGGGTGCAATCCTGTGCTGTGTGCTCTGGAGTGACCCTGCTTGAGCAGGGAGGTTGGACCAGATAATCTGCTGTGACCCCTTCCAACCTGACTGATTCTGTGAAAAGGCAGCAGCTGTACTTCTGCACAGAGCAGGAACCACTGCAAGAGCAGCCATATCCTGCAAATTTGTCCTGGTGGTGGCTAGGGATAGACTCACAACTCCAGGTTGTTGACATTACTTGTTACATTGCAGTTCCACATACAGACCAGGTCTTCGCTCTGCTGGAAAACAACCTCACATATGAAATAAAGTGCCGACCTCTTTGACAATTAAAAAATGTAATTTTTTCCTTCCATCACAGGACTAAAACTGGTGTCCTTGCTGCTTGTACTGCCCTTGTTTGTCTGAAAGGTACACTGATTTGGGTGAATGGCATCTGTAACAGGTGATGCAAGTACCCTTGGGTGGATGGCTTTCTTATTGCCAAAGAGACAACTTTGCAACTGGGAGATGGGATTGTACTTCTCCTCCAGAACCGGTTGCTGTCAGCTTGAGCTGGGGATTATTTGGTTCTCCCACAGTTACTGTCCAGCCTCACTGATGCCAACACACCACAGTGTGAGCAATACAATTTCTAAAAGAGAAGGAAGACCAGCTGTGTCCTGAGGAAGTATTATCAAGAAAGGAAACAATGAGCAACCAGTACTGGGAAAGCAGGAACTGCAGTTACTCTTTTTCCTAGGACCTCATGACTGCACGCTTCAATTCTGAGAATCATATTTCAACATAGACTCTTTTCTCTCATTCCTTTCTCCCATCATGTCAGAGCAATTCATGTTGGTATCAAGACCAAAGCATTCACATGAGTATCAGCTTTTAGGAAGCTTTGCAGCTAGATAAAATACCATGGAGCTCCTACTATGGCATTTTTTTTTTCCGTGTGATGTGGCGCATCCTCTTTTTCAGTTCCTGATATTCACAAAAGGTGAGACTGTAATATACTAGAGTTTTTTACTCTGCATCAACTTCAACTGAAGCTTTACTCTGTCTCCAAAATGAAAGGGGACATGTTAAGGAATGGCTAGGCTCACCATCCTCTGGTTACTAGAGAACTCAGAAAAAGTCAAGCTTGCCCTAACTGACCTACTTGCAGTGCTCTCTCAAGCAAAGTCCTTAGTAAAAGACTTTCCCCATCAAAGGACTTCATAATTTGGTGTGCTATTTTTGAACTTTATAAGAAAAATTGATTTTTCCATCCAAAAAACCTATATAGTTCTAGTTGCCTTTACAGGATTCACTTCATTGACTGAAGTGCAAGTAGCAAACAATGGATACAAGTAGGACGATCTCTTGACTTCACTCCATCTTCAGCCTGTCAATTGCTGAAATTATAACAAAGCTAGCAGTAAACAAAACAGTAAATCTCTTTCAGCTATTAGACAGGTTCTCGCCCATTGATAAATCTACATAATCTTCCTTGCCTTAGGCAGCAATCTAGGCATTGCAGACATATCCTCGTAAAAACTTAAGGAGGAGAGGATTTTAAAAGGCATGTACTGCAATAATTCAAAGTTGACTTACTGCAACCTTTATTTCTTTTTTTCTTTTTTTAACACAAGCTGAAAAGTAATAAATTTGTAATTTTGGAAATCAATTTTTATAAAGAAGTTTTAATAAAGACAAACAATGTTAACTAAGCAAAAAAAAAAAAAAGTACTTTTGAATTTTAACAGCTGGTTTTACTAGAATAGCAAGTGAAATATCAGTGCATAAAATCCTCAAGGAGAAGTAGTGCCCTAATATTTAGAGGAAGACAATAATTCCTGGAGTCTAAGAAATTACAGTCAGAAGCATCAGAGGATGTTTATACACATCTTGTGTTCCAGGAATTTATTACTGTTTCAAGAGCCTGTAAAAACTCACATCAATGAACCCACAGAGACAAATTCGCAGTTAACTTAAGCCTTGGTTACACTCAGCTCAGTAGAGCAGTGTTGATTTACCTCAAATGAGAGTTTGCATAAAGTAATTTCAAATAATTCCCTCGGTACAGAGTAAGCAAAGATACAAATTCATAAGTATACATCAGAATTTGTTATCTGGCCAGGTTTTAACCCCATTTAAAAACAGAGAGTAACCCTGCAAATTCTTACGCATGTGCTACAACAGAGGGGCCTAAATTAAAAATCAATAAACCAAGGACAGATAACAATGTTTGCAAGATGAAAGAAATATAACAGAGGCATAAAAAAACAACAACAAAAAAAGCCAATATCTGTTGGTTACACTGTAGAGCAAGCTTTGCTCAGCTGTTAGTGTTTTTCCTCACGCTATGGTGGTTTGAATCATTTTGCAGTAAGCAAAATGATTTTAAAATAGAGATTGCTGTAAATGAACAGACAACCGAGCTTAAACACAAATTGGATGTGAGGTCTATATAAGCCAAGTTTACCTTACACTTCTGTATGGGAGAACAGCCTGTTTTGTTTGGGTAGCACTGACCACCTCTGTGGGTGGTTAGCTTGAGAGGCAGTCATGAGAGATTCACTCCATATCCATTTTTCTGTAAGAAGAATTCCTGCTGCCCTGGGTGTTCACGAGTAGGGCACCAATAATGAGCATCCCTTGCAATCTTCCTCTTCCTTTTATAATTAAGAGAAAAATATTACTGCCTCTGTAAACTGTAACTTTCCCAGCAACTTGAACTAAATGCTAGTCATTTCAGATACCAATTAAACAGTATCAGATAGTTCCCCCGACATGATGAGAAAGTTCCAAAGTTCTTAACTGAATAGAACCAAAATGGATTTAAAAAAAACAGGAGCTGATTCTTGCCCACTATAAAGACAGTTTTTTCTTTTGACCTGTATCCTAATTCTGTCATGTACAACAGCTGAGGATATTTTGCATGGTAACAAATTTATAGATCCAGTTTTCCCAGCTCTTCCTGAAACCTCCATGCTCCCTCCCACCAAATCTTTGTAGACACTGAAGCTGCGAAGTGCTACAGAACTGCAGTCAGGAATTTCATGTTGGTCAGGAATTACATTCACTGTACTCCCACATTTTTCAACATCCTAGTCCATCCATATTGCATCTTATACACATATGGTGGGACTGTGAGACGTAGTTGAGATCTGATTGGCAGTGCTGTCCTGAATCACCATCTCTAAGGGAAAAACCACCACACTGATAACCTTTCTTTCCAGTTATTTATTTTATCCAGCAAATACCATGTTTCCTTGTTTTTAAAAGTTGTTTTATGGAGAACATTTGGTTTATGGTTTCCACATTCATGCTAAAGCATAATATTTATGCTGCACATCTGTCTGCTAAAAACTGCTTTTAAGAATAAACTTCTATCTGTAAATAGATTTCATCAGCTTACCCCTTTTCCTGCCCCAGTGCCTGGCACAACAGCAGAGCTGTACAGAGCAGTACAACTGGAACAGTGCACAGCTACCAGACAGATTTTAAGAGTGATAAATAAGGGTTCTAGCAGATGGAAGCTCTTTCCTACTTGCCATTTCGGAAAGTGTAAAAAGCACAGATCACTACGGCAGCGAGATTTGTTTCACCTGCCACTAACAACCTTTGAAGGCATGCTTACAACCCCTGGGAAAAAGTCAGGGTGCTCTGTGACCTTTTGCAAGTATGATTTATTAACATCCAACTAAACTGGTTACAGAGACAAAAATAATAAATCAAATTGTGCATCAAGGTACTCCAACATTATTACAAATTTTTGGAGTGAAGCAGAAAACAGGGATGGTCCTGACTACAGAAAGACTTCTCAAATATCTGAAAGTCAGTAATAATTCTAATACATAAGATACTGTTCCTCATTCTGAAATCACTAATGCCCTATCAAAACAACAAATTCAGCATTTAGCAGCTCTGTGTATGTAATACCTCATACATGTGGTATGTTTTTCCAGTACTGGAACTAGCAAAATACTGTTAACACAAAGACTTTCTGATTCTCAGGGGTGCCAACCATGCCCAAGGTGTGGAGCTGATGGAGGTCATCATCTCTTGTGGATCAACATCCCAAACACTCTCATAAGCTTTAATACCATTTTACACATTAAAAACACCAAATCCACACTTTATCTTTAAAAAAATGAACCATTTAAAATAATTCTTTAACATATGGCAACTACTTACATGAAAATTTCTCTTATTGCTTTCAAAAAGCTGCAGCAAGAAAAGTATCTAAGAACTGAGCAGTACAGTAATACATTTGGTGGTAAGTTACAGCACTTACTAAATTTCAAAAGATAAGCCAGATAATGTGCAGTTTCTTATGAACCCACAGCTACTGGAATAAGTTGCACCCACCAGCAGCTAGAAAATAGAAAGGATAAGTTAGTGAACACTGTGAATTTTATTTATTGTAGGCATAATTCATGAATTCATAATTCACTCAACCAAAAAACCCCTTTCATTTTAATGTCACTCCTTTGAATAGCACCATCTCATTCCAGCCCTTGCAAGACATACTCAGTTATGTCGACAAGTTGAATGTCATCCTTCTCTCTATCAAAATGCATTGTGGGCTAAGTTTTGCACTCCTCTTCAGCGTGCCCCCTCTGTGTGACTTGTACATGAAAAAACAAAGCAAGATACGCTGAAAAATTTCCTGCCTGCCAAGCCGGTCATTTGGAGAGACAACACAAGAGATTTACACAAAAGCAGATTCAAGGACATTAGTAATTAGGATCTGCTGAGCAGATATAGCTGCACATTTCCATAGCACGCTACCCTTACTAGATCTGACTCCAGAGGGCAAGAAAGTCTTGTTCACAGTCAAGGAAAAGATACAGAAGGAGGCTACAATATTTGTGGGGAAAGAATTTAACTATGGCCTCTCGGCCTGATTTATTATTTGTTAGAATGGACTGTTTACCTATTCATCAGGTTTTTTTTAATAAAGAGAAAAATGGGACACTGAAAAAGGGACCACACAGAAAACCTTAACAGGACTATAAACAGCTGAGGGAAAGTGGGGGGCAGAGAAGGGGCTGAGGTCTTTGTTAGGTTGGGGTTTTTTTGGGGCATTGGTTTGTTTGTTTGTTTTGAGACCAGCACTGGACCTTTGTGCAACATGAAAACTGTCCCTGCTTGGGCCCCAGTTCTGGTCCCATTAATTGGTGTATCTTTCTGCACAGTGATCTGGATTCAACACTAAGCTGCCAGATAATAAGGTGACTGTGTTTGCAACTATTACATCCTTCAGGGGCCAGGTTTTAATTAAGAAAGCAGCAATCCTGTTTCCAGTCCTCCAAAGAAAACTGGTTGGTGGAAGAACAGATCTCCGGGATGTTTCCTTATCCAGATTTGGGCTGGTTTTGGTCTTCCTTCCAGGCATCTAACTTTCCAAGCTCTGCATAAAGAACAGACTGCTGGATCTGTATTTCAAAAAGCATCTAGAAGAAGTAGATCAGTGCTGGCAAACTATCACATCAAACATATCTCAGATAACAGAGATCCAGAAAAGAATGCAGTGATTAATGGTGCATTCTAGTTCCACTTGGTCTCAAGGGCACTTTACGCTACCCAGAGTCACCTCCCGAACAAGTGATGCTGTTTCATAATCCCAGATTTACTCTGTACCAAAATCAGAAACTTAGTGTCAAGCCTGCAAATCTGAAAGTAGTGCTGTGGGCTTTTGTTCCTATGTACAGTCATTCCCTGGCTTTTTTTTTTCCTTTCTGTGCTTTGCAACTTGAAAACTGAAGCAGGGTTTCAACACCCAAAGGCCTGAGCTGCTCCATCACCTTGGCGGAAGTTTGAAGTGAGGGTTTTACTTTGTGAAGAGACACACGAAGAAAGGCAGAGCTAGATGAGTGCTTCTCAAACTGGCCTCCCAAAATCATATTAAGGGATGTTTATAAAGTCATGAAATAAGAGAGCTATAACAGCAGGCAATGGTCACCAGAAAATTTTAAGACTGGTCCACTGAGCTACAGACCTTGGGGATCGCAGCTGTGTATGAAAGGAAGCAGTTATCTGATACATTCATTTTACTGTTCACAGTAGAAATAGTGGGTAAAAAGTCTCTCAGTGTCAGTTATTAAAAATAACAGTTGTCTTAGTTATACTGCAGAAAGCTAATATAGATTGTGTACCTGTTAACACAGGTGAAGTTTTAGGGAAGAAAATTACCAAAATTTCATATTTTACCAAGAATAACTTTATAGAATATATTAAGGTTTGTGAATGTTGAATATATTTACATGCAGAAATACACAGAACTAACATCGAGACAATTTTCTTCCACTTCTTAATATACAGTTAACAGAAGTTTAACAACTAAACCCAATTGTTTCATACAAAAGTAAGCAGGGAAAACTATACTGCAGTTGGAAATGTGGGGTCAGAGGATCATTCACAACTGGTTACATTGTGTTTGGAGGCGTGTATTAGAGATTTACAAAAGGAGCAATTATTTGTTCAAAGATTTTGCTTCATGCATTTAAGAAATGCCCTGGATTATTCTCAGGCATTTTTCTGGAGACACTACTAAAATTCTGGAGTTTACTTTCTTGATATGGAAATTTTGATGAAGAAAATTTTATATAAGGCACTGCTCAGCCCAATGCTTCTTGTCATTAATCCCATGTATTTCAGACGATTTAGAGTTTTTGGGAAATCAGACTTGGCACTGCCAGTCCAATTTCTCAAAAATCATGACTCAAATACCCTATATGAGATTTGTTTTGTTTAATACCTTTATGGGGGAATCCCCTCCACAAACAGAATACACAAACCCAGCAATCAGATCAGTCAGTATCACAGTAGCTGCCAAATATGACAATGAGCAAGCTTAATGCAGTCTCCACAAATTTTGCTCCTCTTCTTAAAAGCTTTTTAAAAATTTCCTCTACCCTTTTTTGTTTTTAAATTAACCTTATTTTTAGTATAAATTGTAATTACCAACAGCAAGGGTAATTACAATTATCAACTCATTTCTGTGCCAGGTTTTGACAGTTAATACAAGGATAAAACACAGGAAGGGAACAAGTCATGAAGAGAACCTCATTTTCCTTGAAAAGCCAAACAGCCCCCAAAGGTCAAGATTTCCTTTGGAATCAAAGCCCAGATTTTGTCTTCATGTAAATGTGAACCTTGCCTTGTTGCAAGCTGCTGGCATGGTAGTCAAGTTTTATGAAGACATATTAATTAGAAATAATTATGCTAACTTCTTTGGTAATAAATTACAGAAATGATGGCGAGGCAGAGATCCTGGGGAAAATGAAAAATGGCAAAAAACCATTAATCTGCCTCTGAGACAATGAGGCTTCAAGGTAACAGAAAGCAAAATTCAAATATACATCTAATCTGACAACACAGATTTTGTTTCAAATTGAAAACCTTCATAGTATTTCCTTCATGTTACATATAATACATGGATCAATTTTTAATACATTTTCTCTAGAACAATGCATCACAATTGCAGTAAAGTGCAAGCTTTTCTAAGCTACTAGTCTGTCCTCCTAGGAGTCTGCTTTATCCATGCCGTGTCCAGTTGTTCCAGTCATAAGCTAATTTAACATGCACCATGAGGGTTTGTTTTGTGTCTTTACAGTGGCATGTAAAGAAAAGAAAAGGGGGTGGTGATAGGATACAGATCTATCACATGGAAAACTGCATTGCTGCCATAGAGCAGATTTGAAGAATCATGGATCAGGCTTGGATTGCAGATAGGTGGGAATGCAAAATACTCTGTTAATGACTTTGTGATTTGATGGAAAAAACCAAAAATACTGCCCAACTCTATAATCTTCATTCAAAAGTGAGGCTTCTGCTACATTTGTTTCCTGCTAAATTTCTGACCTATGGTTTAGTAGCTTCACAAATTGAGCCATACGTATAAAATTATAGGAAAGGGATGCAATTGATTTAGTGCAAGACACTTAATATTTATCTGAACATAACAAACAAACAGAAGAAGATCAAAGACTCTGGACACTTCTCCATAAGGCAGATGGTAATTTTTTAAATATAAGATCTTAAATATGTTATTTATTTCTTAAGAGGTAGAAAATATCAAAATACTAGGAAAAAATTTCTAGCTTAAAACAATCAGTTTGCTTACTTTTTAAAAAGTCTTACTGTTGCAATTTTTAGGTTAATAAAAACAAATGAAGCTATGGAAGCACAGGATTTCATGCTCTGTGTAGATCTCATTTACTGGAAAAAGAGAGAGCTTCTTCATCTAGTCAGTGCTCAAGCAGTATATACAAATTAGCTCCTCCTCTTGCCCTGTTGGGGGCTATAAATTTGAAGTGAAAATTCTTCCCAGTGGAAAATTTTGGTGATTCCTGACTTTCTAGCACTACATTTAACTGGGTACAGTTTATGTATAAGGCAGTAGAACCACCGACATAAGCTCAGAACTACCTCTTCCAATGCTAAGAAGTTAATAGAAACAAAATCTTACTTAAATCTTTCCTACAGACAGCAAAAGATCATACTCAGATTCCAGCAGCAGCTGATAGTCTGTTTTAGCAATTTATACCAGCCCAGACACAGCTGAACTACTCATTGCACTGTAGAAGCCTACCTACAGTTCGAGTTGCTAAGGCTTACACTCTGATTCCTCAGCACAGCTAGGAGATGCTGATGCTACTGTCTCCAATGCAATTCAGTAAGGCATAATTTAGCTCAGAACTGACATTATTACACATTGAAAAAGTAGTGTAAAAGCTCCTCTCTTTTCCATCTAGCAGTTAACATTCAGTACTATTTATTAAATATTTTATAAAAAGAAGTTAGGATATTTATACATTCAAACAATCATTGCAATAGTTGAGTAAAGGAAACAAATGAATTATCATGTTCTAAATTAAGCACGATTCTGGAGATATGCACATTTGCACACATACACACAACCCCACACATATCCTGTATGTGTGTGTGTATATGTATGTGTGTATATATAGATATATATAGTTATATTTCATAGATATATCTTTTAAATCAGATCCAAGAATACAGCACAGAATATCTTCACTTAGCTCCTCTTTCACCAGAGGACAGGATTGTCCAGTTTGGAAAAACCAGGATCTTTTCTGAGGTCCATGTATGTTCCATTGCTCACCCAGGAGTCATCGCTGGATTTCCTGTCAAAGATTAAACAAGTGTAAGCTTATATTTTCCATCCACCATATGCTGTGTAATGCAGTGTGGCACCATGCACAGATACCAAATCCAGCCCATGTACCAGGGGCAGTGCAGCTCATTACAGCCAGCAAACAAGGCAGTACAGCTTGGAGAATTGCATGGGTGTGTCTGCACTGGGCCATGGAGATGCATCTCAACAGCCTAATGTTCAGCTGAGATTATTTCACATTTCACTGTCCTATGTCAGTGCTTGCTACTTAAAACTACAGCCTAGGTTTATTTCATGGTCTTGAAGCTTTGAGGGGAAACTTTCCTTTGACCTGTCCAAAGATAGCTCACCATGGTTATTGCATAAAGAGAGGCTATCACCTCTCACTCAAGAGCGAAGGAATCAGCCTGCTTTTAATCTTGTGCACAACATACTTGGCACAACAGCTAATTATTCCTTTAAGTAAATCAATGCTTGTGATTTGTGGCAGAAAGAAATCATTATTGAAGAGCCAAATGCATTAATCCATATCTGCTCTAATACTTTTGCTAAATAATAATTAAATTCTTTATGCCATCATTTAAATCTACAGCATAAATCTCAGCTCAAATCCTCATTGTAAGGATTCAAATCCTCATTCTCATTCATAATTCTCATTGTGAATATACAATCACAAAGTATTAGACCTTGCCTCTATCCTGCTTCCCCTTAGTAGGTGTGATTGGCATGTTAGCTCACCAGCTTGCCAGAGATGTAGTGGTCAAAGCCATTCCCTTTTTGCACCTATTCTAAAGATTTCTGTGTTCCTCAGAAATACAGTCTATCTATCTATCTATCTATCTATCTATCTATCTATCTATATCTCCGGAAAAAATAGGATCCCATATCTGTTAATAGGCTCATATAACATTCATCTTGGCTCCTACTCTTACACTGCAGGAGAACAGAGAAACTGGAGGGCAAAAGACCACATCCTTGCTAGCATTCATTTTTGTCTTTCAGTGGTTGAAGTCTCCTGCTTAATTGATTTACAACAGGAAGAGATAAAGTGCCCTCAGAATGATAATTCTCTCCCCATAAAATGGGGGAAACATGTTCAAAACCAGCCCTGGCAATGAAAGGCTCCAACTCTGCACACTTTCACACCAGGCAATCCCATTGAATTCAGCAGAAGTTCAGCAGAGGCAATTAAGCTAAATTCAGCTACTTCACCTTGCTTCAAAGTATCAAAGATGCTAGATTCACTCAGGCACATTCAAATGAAGACTAAATATCAATTGCCATCAGGGAAAAAAAAAATCAGGGATGCACTAATGAAAAAGTAATACATAACTCTGAGCGTTAACTAAGTCTGGATTATTCTACATCACCAAAGTACAAACCCAAAGTGTATAGAAGAAACATGGAGAAAACTGGAGCCTGGCACATGGCAATTTGGAATCAGATCTATAATAAGAATTTCGACAAATGAGAGTATATGGTAATTATTATCTAGTACCTGAAAAATCGAGGCTGATGCTCTAGATTGTTTTCTTCTAGCACCTTCCGTCGTTCTCTCTGCAGCTGCTCGATCCTCTGCTTTTGTATTTCAGCCCCTTCAATATTCCCTTCTTCTAGAAACCTGCAGCAGCAGCAATATTAGACAATTGGTCTCCTGCCCCCATCTTTACTTCAGAATCTAATCTTTCCAGCAGGTATTTCACAGTGTTTGAAAGGTAAACAGCTACCTCTGCAGACAACTGCACTGTGAAAAAGCACTTAGGGAAAACGAACTCTTGAAACAAGCTCAGAGGCACAGTTATATTAGATTCTTCTGCTTGGAAATTTGCAAAAGTAAAAATTTCAATGCAAAAAGAAGTTTCAAGTGTCTCAGTTTTTGTTTATTCAAATACTGTATGCTCAACATCCAGTACCTGATGTAGTGAAGTTTCAACATCCTTGGAAAGGCAGTTATTTAGAAGCATCCAAGAGCCAATTTTAGGATACACTTCCATACTGACTAGACCATCTCTTCGTAAGTGATTAAAATGTCTGTTTCAGATGTACATTAATGTAAAAATAGAAACACACTGCAGGTCTCTACACAAAATAGTCAAGAGTTCAGGGTAATGTGAGTGTACAGAAGATTAAGAACTATTTCAGGAAAATATTTCAGAGTTAAAGCTTCTTACCTTTGGTCTGGCCTAAAACGTGTATCAGTGGATGGGAGTAACGACCTAGTTTGTGGGTCCAGTTCATTTAACTCCAGTGCAAATTGAGTAAATCCATACCACTGTTCATAATCTTTAGGCATCGGATCTACAGAAGAAAAGAGTACATTCAGAACTCCAGTTAAATGTTATTATCTTGAGAAGGAACATTTCAAGCTCCCTTCAGTCATTTGTTTATCCCTGATTCATGGTGTCAGTTCTGGGGGAACACGAAGTTTTTAATAATGTGACAAAAGAGAACATCCCCCTTGATAATTGCACTGCAACAAGACAGATTTCTGTTCTCTCAGCTGAATCACAGCACAACTATGATGAAGGCCAAGCTATTATCAGAGTGTTTTTTCAAACCACAGCAGACAAAACCCCACAAGCTTGGGAGAAATTCAGCTATGGCTGTCATTACAGAACTGAGCCTTGTGGGCTATCCTCCAGTGTTTAACACATGAAATAAACAACACTCCTCTGCACAAGCAGTAGAGGGGTTTGTTCCTTTTTTTTTCCTTCCTGCTAGAGTCATCAATACCCACTTCTTGTCCAAATATGAAAATGAGAGAGGAATGGAGAAAACGCAGGAAGCCATGGGATTAAGTTCTCATATTATTTAAATGATAAGTTCTTCTGATCTAGCTTTTAAATGCTTGACAAAAATCTAATATTCTATGGGGAAATAACAAGAAATCGGGGCCTAATAAAGAGATGAAAACAGTAAGCTTATACTCAAGCAGATCTCAGTTTGTGTACATGAGCCATTCTGATCACTAACTTGCTCTCCATATGCAGTTTGAAGATGAGGTTGTCCCACAGTATAAACTTTCATGCCACTTCCCAAAGAGTCGATGCACAACTTTCCCAGATTTATCCATGACACTGCCTTCAATCTCATGTGCATTTGGATTCCAATACTTTGCCTAGAATTAAAAGAAACAAGAGGAAAAAAGGTGCATAAGAGCTCAAGTGCAGACCATTTTCCATGCCAGTAGCACCAGGCTGTAGAGCAGTTTTTTGAAATGAAAACTGTTCAGTTAGGTGTGCATTGCAGTATCATATGCAAACAACTGCTGTTAGTACCACTAAAATACTAATTTATTAGTATGTTAGCTTATTAAAATACTAATGTTGAGAACTGGATTTATTTTGTTTGCTTTTTTTTTAGGGGCAGTACAAGGTGAAGTGCAGCTGACCTTGAATTTTGCCCAAAGACAGTTGACCCTGAGTCCTGACTTTTTATCTACATCTCTTCCAAATTTTCAGAAAAAAAAAGAAAAGGAACTCATATGTTAATATCTGCTTCAAACAATTTACAATATCAAAGGTGTAAGATTTTCAGGCTCTCAGTCTGTAAAATGTGAACTTTAAACATCCATTGCAGCTCTGAAAATACATTGAATTACTTTCAAGTATTCAAAGCATTTGGACAAAAAAAATTACCCTAATGCTTCTTAGAAAGCACGAAGTGTTCAGGAAAACAAATTTTAAAAACTTGCTGGTAAGCATGCCATGCTGCATAGGTACACTGAAATACTTCCCTTGTACCTGTATGGTCTGTTCTATGTAAAGCAGAGCCTTTCACCATCAATCAGATACAGAAAATGCAGGTTAAGGTAAGTCTCCTATGATGATTTGCAAGACTATTTCTCAGGTTAGAAATTTTGGCATTGCTTTACATTTTCATTGATTTTCTTTACTAAGAAGTCACCTATTGCCAAGAATTAAATTTGATTTCAGTTACAAGGGCAATTCCTGAAGAAGTAATATATATTGTACTTTTAGTGAGGCAAAAGCTTTGAGTAACACCACAACCTCTCACTTAAACTCCTCTGAGTACCTGCAAAGGGTTAGAAAAGAGCATCAGGAGAAGCACCCTGCATAAGCACTGGTCCTACAGCTGCTGAATGAATGCAACCACAGCAGGTGCCAGAGGGTTAGCAAGAGGCATGTGGTCAAACACTGTCAGGAAACACCTTGTGCCTCTGTCTCTCATCAAATCCAGAGTAGGTTTCCCATGATATTTCTTTCCTCATACTCCTTCCATTTCCAGTGGAATCACCCAAGAAAGCTGTTGCTTCTCTTTCTTGTCTGGCTGTGCCTAGTGAGGGGCAGTTCCTTCAGAATTGAAGTTTTCAAGGAATCACAGGTAATTACAGCTTGTAAGCAGAAGTATTGAGCTCAGCAGAGAGCATCCTCCCACTGCTGTGCCTGTTAGAAAAGGCAGTGCCAACATTGCTGTGGTTACCTTTATGAAAGTCAGTTTGCAGTGACAAGTGTCATCATTAAGATTTTTTATTATGATCTCTCCGTAGTGTTCAATCCATCTTTGCCCACTTAAGATATTATGGATGCAAGATGTCACCTTGTTCCATGCAAAATGGTCTTTAAAACTGTAAGGAAAAATACACACAAGAAAAATCTCACGCCACGTTCAAGTGAGCTCAAACTTGAGAAAAAAAATTTGCAGAGAACTTGATTAGAGAAACCAAATAAACTATTTTTTTTACTAGACCACTTCATCTTCTTGTACCACACCTTCTCAAACAGAAACCCTATGACAACAATCCCACCTCCCAGAAAATCCTTTTGACTTCTGCTATATATTTTGGTCTTGAATTCAGTTTCCTCTCAATTTCCTTGTCCTTCTGGTATCTTCTACAGCCTGAGATGCCCATTCCACAGCTTGTAACACAGTGACAATGGAAGACACAAGGACATGGGCCACCAGAGTGATTCGAACACACACTGAGAGGAATGAGCATGGCTCATGCTCTCAGTGCTGAGCCTAATGTGTGTGCTTTAGGCAAGAGCAAAGTTCTCACCAAGCCTTTCAAGATGCAGTTGCACACTGGAAAACAGTGGGCAGGGAGAGATAAACAAATACCAATAGGGAATACAACATTTTACCTTTTATGAAAGAAGTAAATGCTCTTATAAAACAGCTTTATAAAGCATCAAGGAAAGGAAAGCCTCAAGACATATTCTACCATTTGTTCTGGGTATGGATGGCCAACTCACTACTGATAAGGTAAAATAAAAGCTTACAAAAAAGCACCACTTTCCCCACAGCAAGTGCCTCACACACATTCTGTGAAGTTATTAGACTCTTTCCTTACCTCCCATTAATCACTTGCTTTCACTTGCTGCTTTGTAAGGGCACACACAAGGACAGTTTGTACAGACTAGCAGATAGGCAGCCAATTTACCCCGCAGTAACTTGTTCTTCTGCCCTTTGCTATGCAGGTCACATGCTTATCACAAATGCTAAAAAAATGTATTTGTTTCAAAATGAACCTTAATGTTTATTTTTTTCCTATAGCCTCAGCACCTCTTTGTACCCAATTCTTTATCAAATACACAGGGATACAAACCAGCACATGGAGATCACATATGAATCAGATTGCTTTCCAGTTCATCAGCCTATCAGAGGCCCTAATAAATTAATTATCTTGGCTCTGAACGCTTATTCACATCCTAGAAACCTTTCATTCCAAAGCTTAGGGTATGTGCTATGAACATAACATAGTTTATACATTACCTTTTGGATACTATCATACTATACTACAATTTTGTCCAGTTAAAAGAAAAAGGCATGCTTGGTTTGGGGAGTGCTACATTTTTGAATTCTTTTTTAAAAAATTTTTTCAGATGGCAGAATAATTAATTTTGTACTCCCTCATTGGAAAACAGATTTAATTGGAACACTACTCAACCTTTAGACCTCTGGTTCTGCAAACATGATGGATGTAGGCCAGATTTTAAGGGATTTTAATTGCTCATCAATAATGGGCACTCCGGCAAGCCAGCATTGGAACATTGCATATTTTTATTAAAAAAAAAGACAACAATTATACTCAACTACAATGGCTGCTTCCTTGGATAATAAACACCAGATATGTAACTGGTTCTTCTTATCACTTACAGTAATTATTTCAGCAGTGATGATGGCTGCAGCCCAGAACACCCCATGGTGTCAGAGTCCCTACTAATATAGTTACTAAACACAGGGACAACGACGCCCCTTCCTTCAAACCCATATTCAAGCAAAAGAATTCAAAGCTTCCTCTACCCTGCAGTTTTTCCCTGTGAATCTAAAATGCATTAAGGTTGAAATTCAACCTGAAGTATGAAAATACCAACTTTTCTTCTTTCAAGGTACATGGGAGTGATTTTTTTTTTTTCATTTTTTGTTTTTTATGACCTTTGGAAGAGTTTTAGTGCTTCCAATTTATGCTTCTGATTTTGGTTTGGTGGGGTCTTTCTTCCTCCCCTTTTCTCTTTAAATTAAATCCTAGTCTTCCAAAGGTCTAACAGGGCTTGCTGTCCTCGGAATGAGTGTGGCTCCAGTGTGTGCAAGCACATCTGAGCCCGTGCATGAACAGCAGTGCCCCACTGCAGCACTTACGCTGGAAGAGTTATGTGTGTTGTGCCAACTGGAACAATTTCCATGGACTTTCCCCAGAATTTGTTTTTCCATCTTACATCTGAAACAAGAAGGGAAAAAAAGACAGGTTTAGTTTAGGCATGGGTGAATCAGTCTGTTTCTAGGCTCCACTTTATTTTCAAGAAATTCAAAATAACAAACTGCAACAGAAGTGTTCGAAGAATGTTGTGGGATCTTTGAACACTGGTTGGTGGTTTCTTTGTTGTTGTTTGTTTTGTTTGATTTTAATTATATTATTGGTTATTTAAATAGCAAAGTAACAGATGCTACAGTCCTATCTCAAAAACTTTTTCAAAAGAAAGGAATTTGAATAAGCTATAGGCAGCATATACTTGTCTGCAATTCAGTTGCTAGAGAATGAATGCAGAAATTTTCAAAAACAAAAGCAGAATTTCAGATTCAAAAATATAACAAGAACATCCACAGTCAAGAGGCTAGAGTAGGTTTCAAAGGGCATGAAATGGCAGAGGGACTTAGTCTAACTCCAAGTTTAACTGGTCTTTTAAAATCTTGTTTGAGTCACAGAAAGATGTGCCTAAGTCTCACGTCATTTTTAAAAAAGAAAAAAAAAAAGGAAAACTCAATGCAAGTTTAGCCAAATTTATTGAGCAAAAGAAGAGGAAGAAACAGACGGAGGAGCATGACAAAAGGGGTGTAGAGTTAAATTGGGCTACATAATCAGGCAGTAACTTCAGAGCTCGGGGGAATAGCATCCTTCCTGTATTAGCCTCTAGGAACTGCATTCCCTGCCCAGCCTGAAAAAGGGGAAAATTCAACTCTAGTCTCAAAAAGATGCTAGTTCTAACACAAGGAAAACAGAACACTTTCCTGTGCAATTCTGGGGGGCAACTCTTACACTGGCTCTGAGATAGATGCTCAAACCACAGTTAGGAGATTACTTGTACAAGCAGTGAGTGAGCCACACTGAGCTGCCTATCATTGCAAAGACTGGAATGGGATATAGGGCAGAATTCTGCATGCGAAAAAGTTACTTTTCTTATCACGTGTGAAAAGGACCTTTTGGGTTTTTTGGTTTTGAAGTTTGGTGCTGGGTCAGCATCTTCAGTGACAGCAATTCTGTTGAGATTCCTACATTGCACAAGAGATCCAAAACTACTTTGAGTATGATGTTGTTGAGGCAAATTCTGTGCTGCCTTTCTCTCTTCTGCAGTGGGATGGAAGAGAAAAGGCAAAGGCACACCCTACTGAGTTTAACAGTTAAAATGCATTACCAGATTGTGCCAAATTTTATGTTCTCATAAATGGCAAAGCTGTCCCACAGAGATCAGTATGTGGGAAACATCTTGGGAGCCAGTGTGCAACTTGTTCATGCAAGAATTTTAGGACAGAAGAGAAAAAGTAAAGTGTTATTTCAAAGCTGTGCTCACACTAATTCAGGCACAGATGCTGTAATAACTGAAACTTCCTTCATTTCCACTGCTCATGTGTCTACACTCCTCTGCAAAAGCAGTCAGCTTCACAAGTCATGGAAAGCTATTTCCAAACTATTGGTCCCTGTCAGAGCTCAGTCTTCTAGTTCACTGGAAATGATCAAGAGATTTCTTGATGTTGAAACACATGAACTAAGGGCAGTGTCTGGTGGAATGACAGCACTACTCTGGCAATGGTGCTGCCTCCTTTTCAGCTGAGTGAAAAGATCTTTGCACACAGAAAGAACTGAACTCACTGACAAGCTGCCTTTATGATAAAATTGATGCTAATCTTTCCACATAAGTTAATATAGCCTCATTGCAAGAGGTCACAGCATTTAAAAATTGCCTTTACAATGGAAAAAAATAATTCTCTAGACCTCCTATAAGCTCAGCTAGCCACATTTAAAAACAAAGCAAACAAAAAGCCCCAAGCCCTGCTGCACCCTGCTTGAATGTCCTGTGCCCATCAAGACCAAATCTCAGACTGTCATATTAATCAGATTCTCAGCTCTCATCATTATGGAAGAACTTTGTTCTCTAAATGGAAGTGTTAAAATATTTGAGTGGTAACAGTTGTCAAGATCTGTTAAACAAATCAGTCTCATCTATTTTTATTAAGACAGGCTGCTATCTAGTCTTATTTATACAGTATTCAAGTTACTGAATAAATTTTTGGTCATCTTAGCTTTTGTGCTAAGAACAAAAGGATTCTTGTGCCCCTGTATTTGCTTACAAAGCAAAGAATTACACAAAATAATAAACTCCAGACTAATGGGTTCCAATTTCTGTTCGGTATGGCTCCATCTGTAATAACTGTAATCAAGTCAGCAGAGTCAATCAGGGAAAAAAAAAGATTACAATATGGCTACATTGTGAATTGACAAACCCCTGGGTGAAGGATTTTAACTGAGTTAAAAGGCATAGTTATGCTTTGTGTACACTCCAGAATTATCTAACCACACAGGTACTGTTACTGACTGACATCTTCACCAGTGTTACACAGCAAACAAAGCTCCAACACACATCTTTTGAAAAAATTTTAGTAGTCAAATAGCACAAAAGCTTACATACTGTAATAATGCCAGCAGAGAAAGAAAAGGTAAATATTTATCTTTGCTGTTAGGTTAATTTTTGAAAATTGTTTTCAGGACAGGTTTACAAGATTTGCCAAGGTTCAGGATTTAACTTGTCTTCCAGCTTGTTTGTTTTATAAATAACTCGAGATACAATTCTTTACTAAAGAACAACATCCCCTCCAAAAAACCCCGAAACAAGCCCAATTTTAAAGAAGTGCAGAAATTTGTACACGAAAATAATAATCAATTAATGTTATGTAAAAAAGATCCAAACAAAGCAAAATATCTTGAGAATTTTTTAATAGCAGAAGATCCAATAAGAAGCATGCAAGTAAGTGTAGGCTAGCATTCTATAAAACCATTCTAATACAATTTAAGCAAGGAATTTCAACTTTTCTCAATTTCTGGATATTTTTTGTTAGACATACAGTACAAACATTAGGAACACTGTAAGAGATAAACTGAAGAGTTACCTTGCCAAAAAGCAAAATTCACAGATTCAGCATGGCATGCAGAAATAGGTGGATGGTGACTGACCTAATAGCAAGACATAAAAGGAGAGTGGAAAAAAATATTAACATATGGACACTTGAACAGTCATTTTGGTTTGGCTTCTTTTGTTTTTTTTTCTCTCCTTCATTCCCATACGGCATTTACAATTTGAACATTTGTTTTCCCTTTGCAGTTGTGTCCTGAAGAGGGAGGCAGTGAGATTAATAAAGGTTCTGAGACCTAGGAAGCCTCGAAAGAAATGGGAAACACTTATTTTAAATGCTTGTGATTTTGTTCCAGTGAAAATCTAGCTACATACTTCATACATTGTCTCTAAGGTGATAATTAAATATACACTTAGGACCTCTTAATAGATTAACAGAAACCACATTTTGAGCACACAGACAAAAATTTTAAAAACTCCCAGAACCCAAAAACAAAACAACGGGCCAAAAACTTCTGTACAGTAAATGACCACAAAACCCCGTAGTATGAGGGAGAAGATAGTGATCAGCATCTCTAAGTAGGCCAGGGGTGACGAAATTAAGCCATGAAATTCCACCCAGCAATCCCTACTACTGCAGCAGCGACACCCCAGGTGTTTCTGGTGTGAAACTCTAACCACATGCACTGCATTTCATCAGCTTTGGGCAATAGCACAAACACGAATTAGGGCAGCCACAAGCTAGCAAAGCAAGGACTGTGAGTAAATAAACAAATCAGACTACTAAAATGCAACAGTAAATTAAAAAAGCACAAAGTGAAAGCAGCCACTCCTCCTTGGCTTCAATTCTCACTTCTGGGTGAACATCACTAACAACTGACCAGGACCAGCTCTTAAGATATGTAATGCCTGCTGTTCCTTGGGCAACTTTATTTTCAAGTCAAATTGCTATTTCTCACTATGAATTTAATGTCTTAACCACCTACATGGCTCAAATCAACTTTTACCTTTTTTCTTTTGTTACTCATTTCACAAATCTGTTATTGAGCATTTTTTTCCAAAAGGATCCAGTTACTTATGCAACATCCTCTACTTGGTTTAAAAAAAAAAAAAAAAAAAGAAGAAGAAGAAGATAAAAGTACTAATTGCTCTCAGCTATGGCCTAATCCAGCAAGAGCAACACACTCTCTTTCATATACTGTACACAGATTAACCCCAGATGTCACTATAATACGTGGGTTAAACTTAGCTCTCATTTAAACTGTTATAATTCCAGAGTAAGGTCATGGTGCTGACGGGAGTTATTCTAAACTCACTCCAGCAACAGAACAGAATCTTTGTTATTTTATACCTTTTGCCTCTCTATCCCATGGATTACATTCTGCCTGCACTGACGAGGTATCTGGAGTAAGCATCAAAATGCTTGCACAAGCCATAAGCCACTGTTCCTGATGCAAAGAGAAATATTTAATGCTTACAAGCTGCATTAAATTTCTTTCCTCCTGTACTGCTCTCCCTTTCTAGTATGTCTCCACCCCATATTCTTATAGTAACTCTACCACTCTATAAACTCACGTCACTTATTTAATGTATTAGAACAACAGATGTTAACAGCACAAGCCCCCTCATGTATTAAAATTCTTCTCTATAAAACTAACCTTTGTACCGATTTATCCAATATTCAAGTGAAAAATCTTCCTTTAATTCAGTGTACCATTAAACTCAGTACTAACTTTTATTCACCACTTTGTTACTCAAATTTGATGCTGTGCTGGTAGCTGCAGTGCTCTATGCACATCATCTTAGTACTGAAGTAGCCCAGTGAAGAACCAGGTACATTCCTTGAACTTTAAATTTGATTCCTGCCTTGACTGTTTCACTTTTTGTTGGTTTTTTTTCCCCCTCTTATTTTTACTCTTGCCTGGGACATTTCCTGAGACTAAGGAAAGATCACATAATATTCTTTTTTGTCAGTTCTAAAACATAATGTGCAAAAGGTTGTACCGTCACAGGTGGCCAAAACCACTTTTCATTTCCTAAAGGAAGCTTCTTAGAAGTCTTCCTCTGATCAAACTTCTAGGTTGCACACCTTTGCCCACTGCACTTTTTCTTTTTTTTTGTTATGTCTAGACAGAATCAGACAGCTTTCTGTCATTCTTACTTTTCTAGGCACCAGGTATTTGAGTTGTATCTCTTTTTAACAGATGCTTCAAGTTTAGCAATTTTGGTAGCTTGGCTGTTTTAAATTTAGTATTTTTTGTCCATACTTAATAATTATTCACCTGCTGGGGAATTATCTTCATAAACTTGGACCATGATGTACTGTATACATCTTTCACCTACTCAGCTGTGGCAGCAGATTTGAAGGGCTTAGTCTACTGAATCTTTGGACAGGAAGCAAAAATAGTGATGGTGCCATTGGAAATACTTGTGGTTGATGGACTTACACAAGGGATACATCTGTTATAAAAGAAGATATTAAACAGCTGATGATCCAGTGTTTTTAATGATCACACATAAAAGAAAATTACAAGAATGCAAAGGCTTGTGGCAGCTGTGATCAGATTTCAGCATGGGGAATTGCACTCTACTTAACCAAGTTATCTTGTTACCGGAGCAGGCAGCCCGCCAGCCTTTGCTCCTCCAGTGTCAGCTGCTGCTTGTCACGTCCCATGCCAGACCTAGCAGACTTCCCTCAAAAAACAATTTCCTTCGTTCATAATTCAGCAAGGTCCCTTGAGTTTTGCTGGGCTCAGGTAATGTGAAGTAATTTTGTATTTTGCCGTTAATTCTGGAGGATTCCAGCCACGCATTTAGAATTCGGCAGTGTATCAAGTAGCAATTGTAAGGGTTGCAGCATACAATACCTGTTCTGCAAAGAACTGGAAACCCTTATCTTCACGAATACATTCGTAGGTTTCTCCAAGCACAGGATTAAATGGCTTACTTCCAGCTCGGTAGTAACTGGATGCATACGCAGAGACTGCAAAGGCAGCGATGAACACCTGGGAAGTACGTATTTGGGACTTGGATTAATTAATTTACAACAGACACGGAAAAATAAAAGCAAGCTTTATCCTGATTCTGCATTTTTCCCTTCATTTGGATACTGACATGCACGCGTCCTGCAAGTTAAGCCCTAGTTCACACTTTAGAGAATTACTCAGTTTTGGGAGTCATTCAATAGGCCAGGGATGGAATTATCAGGGTCAAATACTGCAAATTTCATCAACTGAAAACAGCATTTCTGAAGTGTTTGAAATGGTTTTGCATTCTGCAACAGAATTCAAAGCAGTAACATTAAAAATCAGTTAGATTTCATGTAATAACTGGTTTTTAGTTATATCTGTGATTTCATAAATCTACCAACTATCCTTTCATAAACACAGAACAGGAAGTACTGGATGAATTTTCACCAAGTTTTCTATTTCTAATTCTGTTTGACTTATATAGTTTTTTATCCACTGGGTGCTATTACCTAATCACGAAATTGTTGATCATGACTGAGACAAAGGCAGCCCTTCCAAATTTTTGCAGTCAACTCAAGCATACCATGAGGAATTAGAATTCAGGGTTGTTTGATTCAAGTCTCTTTTGTAACACTTTTTTTCCTCTTTTCATTCCCTTTTCCTCATCTTGTGAAAGTGTGGATACTCTCTTTTCACAGTTTCAGAAAGGAAATCCACTGCAGATAGGCTCTTTTATGAACTATTGTAATTACTATGCAACAGCTAACATTAAATTTATCCTCAGGAACTTCTCATAGGCAAAAAATACACCATTCTGAGGCAATTTCCAGATGCTTGGGTGTGGGAAGGGGGGAAAGGCTTCTTTTTACTCCTGAACAACTACAGCTCATTTCCTTTTCCTTTTAGCATACGTTCTCAAGGGAACAAAAAAGCTGTGGACTGAAAACCCCAGTGAACGGCCACACCCTGGGAATAGGCCCTAAATTGTAACCCTTTAGAGTGTCAGAACGAGGAAAGAGACTTTTCAAACAGTATTTATAACACAACTATCTACTTTCATTAATAACCTCACTTTAAGATAAGATATATTAAGTTGAAAAGGCTTAATTCAGTTTATGGGAAAATCTGTATCTTCCATTTAAGACAATTTAGGGAGCTTCTAATCCTTTATTTATGGGCTTGCATATTAAGTAGCTCTTGCACACCTGGAACCAGAACAACTGAAATGCATTTTTCTCTTGTTCTGCCAAATTCAGGGCTCTTCACTAGCAGAGGATGACACCATTATTGTACCCAACATACAATCATATCGCCTGGTTTGAGATCCTGCACATCTTGGACAAACCCCAAAACATCAGAAAATCAGTTAATAAAAACCATGGAGCTCATTTAGTTAATACAGAGATATCACAATCATGTAGGGCTGGAAGATCCAGCATCTCTATGTACAAGTGTGTTACCAGATCAGGCATCCTTGAAAAAGATAAATTGTAGCTTTCATCTTTGAGAGGAAATTATATAAGTTTAGTCCCCTCCTCCCCTTTTGTTGTGGATTTTTACTATTACAGAACTGCAAAACAGCATTAAGCTCCTTTTTTGTTTAAACATGCAGAACAGCAAGGTACTTGAGAAGAGAGAGACTTTCTGAAAAAGCAACAGAAATGAAGCAGAAGAGTCAAAAATAGTGGCCATGTGAGTATGTACAGACACATTTGGAAAATTTGTGTCTCTCAGCTGAGAGAAACAAAAAATGGAACAGAACATCTTCATTTCCTCAGCATTGCTTGTATGTTTATTCTAATTTTACTGAATGTCGCTAAGTATTTGGAATAAGGTATTTACCATCCGTTCAAAGGGGTTTGGTGTGTGTGCTGCTTTATCCAGGAGCTCGCTGTACTCCAGCTCCTCGCAGAGACGCTGCAGGGTGTTCAGGGGCTCATTTAACTCAACGGGCATGGCCACTTTGGAGAGATCCTTTCCTATGTTATTTCTCAGGATATTCCACAGGCTGATGTTGCTCGTGTTAGGGCATGGAGCTGGTAAGCACGTTCTCCGTTTAGAATTGCAGCCAATTCCACTCTCAGAAATACAATCTGAAAAGGAAGGAAGTGGCAGAACAATTCAATTCACATTTACTGATCTTCATCCCCTTTGCAAACATACATTAAAATGCAACCATCTTTTCTTCTGTCAAAACTTCCTTCCACCCACAATTCATTCAAGTATTTCACTTGTGGTTTGAAGATATCCTGTTATAAAAATGACAAAATTAAGAACAACATTTTATGTACATTAATGGAGGTAAAATGTCAGGTACAAAAGATGCATAAAAATGACCTTTTCGCTTAAAGGCTATAAGAAAAGGCTCAGATTTTCCACTGAATTTGAGAAAGTAAATATTATAACTATTTTATTTGTAACAGAGATGGATTCCTATCTGTTTAGGGGACATAAAACCTCCTTCCTTGACAGAGCTTCAATTAAGTTGACACTTCTCAGAAGGCGAGATGTAACTTACAGATGCAAGGATAATAACAACTCCTACTGATCTTTTCCTACTTTTTTGAATACTCCTACCAGGGAAATTTACTGCACCACAAATTTACATGCAGGCTTTTCCACATTGCTCCCTGTAGCATTTAAACTTAGCAATGCTACTTTGAGATACGCCCATACATTGATGGAGAACTGACACGTTTTAAGGGTGGAAAAGCTGAAAGCAACTGTGGAGCTATGGTTTTGCTGAAGATGAAAAAAAAAAAGTAGGACTCAAGTCAAGAGTCCTTGACATGAATATCTGAAGTCTGTGTTGCTATATCAAAACAATCAGAACAGGATAAATAGTTCTAAGTGTGTCATGAAATTATTTGTAGCAAAATCCAAACAGAGCTACAAGCTTCTGCAACAGGCACTAGTCTGAAGTGATTACATTGTTTAGCTGTACACCACTTTTGTTTCAGAGAGGAATGTGTTTGCCACTACAAGAACATATTTTATCTTTACACATCCTCAGGAGCACCTAGGAAGCTCCTGCCTTAGGATCAGTTACTATTTGGAGACACTCAGGCATAGCCTCAGTCTGTCAGCCCCGGTCCTTTTCTGGCTTTCCTCACACAGCTCTGTCTTGAAGGAATCCAACCCACAGTGGGCAGCACATCTCTTCTGTGCTGCACGTGCCTGAAGAATCCCTGCCCTTAAATGCAGGATTTCAACCAGGACTTCCTCTGCTCTGCCACTGGCAGAAGCACGGTATCAGCAGTGACAGGTGATCCCAAGGACGAATGTCTCCATCCCTGCCATGCCTGCTAGCCCATGCCTCATGTGGAGGTGTGAAAGGGTAATCAGTAGCCTCAGAGTTTTGAGGAAGAAGTTTCCATCTTTCCTGCCACTGGCAAACTAGAAGTCCTAATATCTCATATGACTGAGTTACTCTAACAAGGTCAGGTGATCTGTTTGCAGTCCCTTGCCTGTATCTTTCTTTTTGCTAAGAATGGCATGGGCACTATGAGTCAAAAAATGCAATCTACTGAAAAAATTATACTGTTGAGAGTTAAGGAGTTGACTCTTATACTTCCCTATTGGAAGAATTTATTTAACATCAGAAGATATCTACTTAATATCAGAATTTATTTAATATCAGAATATTTATTTAATATCAGAAATCAGAATTTATTTAATATAAAAAAATCTACTGAAAAAATTATACCATTGAGAGTTAAGGAGTTGATTCTTATACTTCCCTATTGGAAGAATTTATTTAATATCAAAAGAGGCCAAAAAGAAGGATGTTCCCTTAGATACCTCAGGAATGAGGTAAATGCTAAAAAAACTTATTCTTGTTTAAAAGAACTCCCAGAAATGGGATTTGGCTGTGTCCTTTGACAGCTTCTGATTAAAAGCAGAATACCAATTCACTCATTTACATATTCTGGACCAGACCATTAATTGAGGTAAGCTGCTGAAAAAACAGAGTAGAGCGAGAACTACAATACAGTGAAGTTTGCCCACCCTCCATTACAGAAAAGCCCATGCAGTTCTGGTTTGTAAGAGCTGTGAGAAACAGACAGGATCAATGCCGAAGGAGATTTAGACATCTGACCTCCAGCTAGACTCAATGACTTTCGAGGCCAAACTGGACCATTATCAGCATCTGGTCTGACCTTCTACATTACAGTGGCCAGAGGATTTTATTATAATCCCACAATTTATGGTGCAGTTAAAACCCTGTAGGTAAAAGACATCCAGTTTTCTATTAATGGCAGTGGCAGGCTGCCCAAAGCCCTGAAATAGCAGGTACCACAAGCATGCAGAGGTGCTGCTCATGCTGAACAGCTTCAGTGGCAGTCTTTGTTACAAGATGAACAGCCATATTAATACAGTGTTCTAAGGTCCAGATCATGAGATAAATCCATCTGTATTCTTTCCTATCTTAAAAAAATAAATCTTCATTTTGTACAGTTACAGAATATATATCACACAACCCAAGTTCAGAGGAATCCACTGGTCCTTGGAGATGACCAGGAAACAGCTGCTGGTAAGAAATCACTGTTCAGCATTTTTGAAGATAAAAATACATTGTTAGAGTGGGAAGAACATTGTGGCTAACTGAAAGAAGTGGAAGGCACAAAGCCAATTAGGTTGTAATGACCAATTCCTCTCATTTTTCTGAGTCTCTTTCTAATTAGAAGGGCAAATTAGCATATGTACTAACAAGACTATAATGACTAAAACATGCAAGAAAGAAATTCTTATGGTTATACACCAGGCCTGCCAGTGTGTAATTATTCTCATATTCCTTTAAACACTGAGTTCTGCTAAAACAACAGGATTCTGAATGCAGATGCCAAATTGCAGACTGAAAAAAGTGTGACAAGAAGAAAATTACTTCTTGAGAAAAAGAAAGCGGTTTGACCTTGCTGCTTTGAAAAATCCCATGGCCATATGAAACTGAGAGGGAGTGGGAGTTGCATCAAAGAAGCCAAGAAAAGAGGTGTTTCCCTGCTGATATAGAACCACCATCCTGCTTAATCAACAGTGCCCAGATAAGCAGATCAGCCAGAATCTGCTGTTCAAAACCAATCTGAGCCTATATGAGAAAAAACACAGGCTGTTTACATCTCAAAGCCTATAATATCTAATTATCTAGTAAGAGAAGAAAAAAAATATCCCAAACAAACAGAAAAAAAATTCTCAAAACATGGTATAAAAAGCCCACTGAACTTACCTAAAGTTTGTCTTTCATTCTCCATGTCATTGCTTAGGTTATCTTCTGAGACATTATCACTGATATCACTTACATATGAGTCATCATCTGATACCTGAGTGTGGGGTGGGGAAAAAAGCAAGATTAAAAACATCACTCATTAAAATAACCCCATATGCACATGGAAATTGTTACTTTCAGCTGCAATTATTGTTTTAATATATTTGAATAATTTAAGCTGTGTTTCAGTGCTAGAGAAAATACTACAAAGTCCTAGGAAGACACAGTTGAGTTTGGGAGAGATCACTGTAACTGAAAATTTAACTTTGGTGGAGACATGCTTCATCTCCTCGGGCTCACAACTAAGAAGGCTTTCTTCATATCAGAAGCCAAGGTTTTTATGGAGCCCAAGGGAGGAGACAATGATGTAATAAATTTCAATATGCATGACATCAGCCTCAAGGTACCTACAGGTACCACAAGTATGAGTAAGTATTTCTGTGATGCAATTCCCTGGGCACCTGTGTCATGACCCAAGGCAGACAATACAATGTCTGCAGTATCTGCATACTACCTATTTAATTGCCATCTGCCTCGCTGTGTATGTAAGACTTCTTCATAAAAATTCCTACCTTTTACAGTAAAGAGACAATGGCAACAAATAAACATAAAAGGCTTATTAATTTCTAAATGTTTTGAAAATTTAAATTTTCTGGCAGTCATCTGATGTACAGTTAGCACTCAGAAAGACTGCATGTCAATCAGCAGATAAGAAAATACATCTGAATGATGACAATCTTCTTGCTCAGACCTCATTCTCTGAAGAACTAGCAGACAGTAGGACTTCCTGTGCATCAAAAAATTCTGTGAGAGAGTCAGCTATAGACAGTCTGCTTTCATTGGAGACCTGGTGAACCAGACCTCTGCCTTCTTCTCTTGAATTTTCCTGTTTAAAAGAAATAAAAAAAAAGTTTTGAGCAGGGAAGTACCACAAACAACATTTATGCATGCAATTCCACAGTCTCCTAACTTGAAGGGCTGTAAAACACTAGGAGAAGATTGCACATGCTCCTCTTCAATTTACATCAAAGATAGCATGTGTTTCAAAATGGGATTTAAAACCAAAGTAAAACAGACCAAAGAGAAGGAAAAAGAAGGAAAATAAAGCAATGCATATTGAGTAAATCACCTAAGGTGCTGCATGTAAAAATGCTTTGCTATTTGAATGATTTAGCCAGATATACCCAAGTGTATAATCAAAAAGCCCACAAAAGAACAAAACTCCCTTCTCTTTATATTACACCCTAGATTCCTTCCTGATTTTAGCAAAATAATTAATCTTTTCCTCCTCAAGCCTTGCTTAATGCAAAGCCTGCTGTAGAGTGGTCTACAAAATTCAGAGGGGTAAGGTGGCTTTCTTTATAACACTATGTTTTTGTAGCTCTTTTTCTTCTTCACTAATTTTTTGTGCTGTGCTTTGGAAAGCATTCCTTCATATCCACACCTGACATATCTGTGTGTTAACCAAAACCAACATATTACCAAATCCATGTAACTGGAATTGCTTTTGCTGCTGGAGACACATTTGACTGCCACAGAGATCTCGGTAACTCTCCACACTTACCAAGAAGTTAGCACAGAAGCTCTGCAGAGCATTGGTGTAAGGAGAATGGTGGCCTGGCAGAAGTGGAGTGACCAGTGAGAATTCTCATTCTGTGGTGGCAGTAAAAAAGTTGGAGAACCTTGAGTGCTACTGTTTTCCCTGATAACTCCACCAATGCAAAGGAAAGGAGCTATGCTAGCCCAAAAGAGAGTATTAGCTGCTCTCAAGATTTTCTGCATGAGGTGCTTTCCTAACTTATAACCATGACTTCCCTACCATAATTTTGCAGGAATTGTAGTATTTTATTTTCAGAACAACATAATGAACAGTCTGACAGGCCCATAATCAAGCTGACAAACCTTCTCTCAAAGCTTTTCTCTTAGTAGGTTTGCTATCATATGGAATGTTATTCAGTGCATGCTGATAATGGTGACATGGAAAAAAACCAAACTTCTATACAAAAGACTTAAAACCCCCCTTCTGATGAAGCAAGAATAAAAGACAACCTCAACATTGTCCCTCTTGGAGGAAGGCAATTACCCTAGCCTAGAAGTTAAAAAACACCCCAAAAAACAGACAAACAAAAACAAAAAACAAAACCCAAAAAAACTCTCAAACCAACAACAAACAAACAATAACAAAAAAACCAATGAACCAAAAAAAACCCCTAAAAACAACCACCAAAAAAAAACCCCAAAAAAGAGCAAAACCTAAAAAAAACCCACACCAAACCCAAACCATACACATGAAAGCATTGCTACTGGGATTGTTTCCAATGCTATTTTGAATCTGAGAAGGAAGGTGAGCAGGAAAGACTCAAAAAAGAGCAACAGGTTTTTATACCTAACACATGAGCTTCAGGTTGTCTTGTTCCACGCTCCCACTTTTGCATGATGAACTACAATTAAATTACCCAATAGAGAAATGAAATCTTTCCCTTTTGCAAAGGCTTGAGATACTATTTTATACTGCTTCAATTTTCACAGGTGTATCATAGCACCTGATGTATCATTTAGTGACAATTTGTATGGAGTGGCCCTGTCTTCCTCAAAGCAGCACTACTGTATCACAGTCTTCAGACAATCTTAAAATGAAACTTCTCCAGTATAAGTGATTTCATCTCAAGCCATGCCAGAGGGAGTTTGTGAAAGAAACCTCCAAAGGACCTTCTGAGAGCTATTTTTGTCATGTGTGTCTCTGTCTGTGTATAGCACAAGTTTCAGAAATAATCCATTGTCATTGCAAGGACCTCCACTAAGTAAGAAAATAAAGAACTCCTGGAACTAAGTAACAATCCTTTAATCCTTTTTTGGATAGCAGTTTAAGTGCTGTTCAAATTCTCGTGGGCTTTAAAGTAAAAGGCGTTAGAATGATCAACTACCTTAAGGAAAAAATACAAAATTGAACAGCTGAATATGACCAAAACACAGCTCCACTAAACGGAACTGAACCAGAAGTGAACAGATGGAATCTGTTCTGGAATGACTAAACTGTCTTTAAAAATAAAAGGAAATAATTAGTTACATAAAAGCCCCAGCATTACATCCACTCCAAGTCCTAATGAAAGATTTATACTATAAGTACAGCAGAGGTTTCTGTATGAGTTAACATTTAGGAAAATCCATCAGAAATAACAGTTCTGGCTTCCCTCACTAACACCATTAACACCTACATCTTATGACCTATAATTACACCATATTCACATGCATTCTGCAGCGAGCCAAAAAGCTGTCTGAACACCAGTGGAATCTCAGACTAGCTAACTGGATATAGAAGACTCCCTGGCTGCACACAAAGAAAACGAAATGGCTCAAAGGCCTCTTGCATGTCCCATTAACTTCGATCCTTTCATGGAGACGTCTGATAATTGTTCTAAACCTTACATGATCCATGCTGGTAGCCAAAATCCTGGGCTAACAGCACTTAGATGGGCAACAAAAGACCTATAGAACTTGAAAGTTAACAAGGGACTGGAAGGCCGAGAGAAACAGCACGAGGGTGAGGAGGTGGCAGCTCTGTACATGCTGGACGAGAAGCAGGCAGAAGGCAAAGGAGAACACCAGGAACCAGCAGCAAAAAGCAATGGAAGATGTGCCCAGGAAACCTGCTCGCAAGGAAAGTCTTTGAAATCAAATATCACACAATGCATCATCAGAAATGACTCACAACCATGAAAGCAGACTCGCTTTGCTAACACACCACACCACAGGGGAGACACGAAGAACAGGACAGGATGCAGCTATGCAGCACTGTCTAAATGTGGGGGCTTGAGGAACGGACATCACTGAAAGAGGAAATCCATACCCACCTTCACCAAATCTGGACTTGATTTTGCATTAGATGCTGAATCAATGATCTTAGATTCGGCATGTATTCTGCGTAACCGGTCTTTAAGATCTGTGTTTTGTGCTATTGCCTGGAATATTTAACAAAAATATTGGGGATATAAAGTTCTCTCAACTAACTTGAACGTGGTTTTATTGTATAAAAAGGGGCAAGGCTATTTAAAGTGCAGTATAAAACACCACCACCACATCATTTTTTTACTGGTTCAGCAAATCATTCATTATAAATGCCTCAAACCATACTCCTTATCTCTCAAATTAAAACTGTTTTTCCAGTGTGAGGAAACAGAGACATAAGTGGAGGAAAGAAGTCAAAGATAGCAGGGATATTTTTCTTTCCAAGCTCCTTTCCTTCACCCCCATCTCCAACATAGCCCCTCTCAATATTAGTTCTTGCCACATCCAAAAGCATTTGATTTTCCCATATTGGCAGTTTCCTTTGCCTTCCAATGACAGAGAAACAAGACATAAATTCACACAGGTAACAGGTACAATTTTTGTCCTATCAGATTATAATGGCAATGGTCAGAAAAAAAAGCCTCTACTGCAAACTCACGTTTGTTACATGTTCTTTACTTAATGCTGCGTGCATCTGATAGACAGATGCAAATTAGAGTGTACTTGTAGGAAGAGAGCACAACCCTGCAGTGAAAGTATTCCTGAAATAAAATATTGTGTTACTAATTTTGGAACAATACTGAAGACTTTAATCCCATTTTAGTGATCTGAATCAATACCAGGATGTAGAGAACCCTGCTGTTTACATATCTGCTTTATCCCACAAATACTTCTGATTTTGGCAGTAATTTTCGTTGAAAATTCTCTTGGGGACAGGAAAAGACAGGAAACTCAAAGTGATGATAGAGGGGAGAAAAAATAATTTCTGGTTTTACCTATATGTGGTCTGAATTTGCCATAAAGGTATACATCCCTTGTGTGTCAAGTGCTCAGCACTGTGTCAAATCCTCAACATCAAGTAAGTGCCAAACAGCTCTCCTCTAACAGCATCTTCCCATTTTTATTATTTGCTATGAAATGTTTCTTCTTCCTGCTGTCTTTCTCCTCCCCCAAAACCAGAAATATTGTACCTTTTCCCATTCTGTCTTCCCTTTTCTTAGAATGTGTGTAGGTCAAGGATACTATCTTAATGAGGAAGAAGCAGAGGCAGATATGCTAATTTTGTGGTGGTTTATCTACTTTAAATCTGTTCCTTTTCCTTCCACTGCCAGGCTGATGGGAGCAAAACAGATTTGTGTTTCATAGCTTTCAACCTGTGAGTGATTTTTTTGTTCCTCCTGTATAGAAACAAACTAAAATGAACAACAACAAACATTAAGTAAAAGTCATTAACACGGGAGTCTCTTGCAAGGAAATCTTAAAAATATGTCAAGTTCATCATATCCATGCTTCCATTTGTCTTTAAAGGAAGCTTATTCCTATCTCCTACAGGATCTCTGCTGTACAGGGTGACAAAATTTCTGTTGGCATCATGACATTACAGATCAGCAGGTTAAGAAGAGCCCTCACAGGTGTTTACCTTGCTGAAACAGCCAAGGTGCACAGATGACTTCTGGATGGGCTACAAAAGACTAATTAAGTATCAGAAGACCTAAAAAAATTATTTTTAAAAGACATATACAGGATGAAGATGGACAATCAAATTTCACTGTCCAGAAAACAAAATAATTAATGCTAAGCTGAGTGTTCACTGAGTTCAGCAATCTTAAAACTGATTCTCAGATATAAAATGATAGACAAATAACACTGGAAAAATAAAAGTCAGCTATTCAAATATCAGAAGTGGAACATCTGAAAGCCAAATACAAAGAAGTGCAAGTGAGTGAGTACAGTTATTATGCAACAGGCTTCAACTTTCTCTGAATACTGTGAAGACATCACAGCCTCTAAAGCTCTGGGCAAAAAGGCATATCATACACTTAAAAACAATAACCATATGCAGTTTTTGTAAAGCAAAGGGACGTTTGCATACTGAAATAATTCTAAGATGATCTACATCACACTGATCAGTGCCAGAGAATCTCCCCTGCTTCTGATGTGGTGTTTGCAATAAACACTGAAACTGTAAGGCCATAGGAATGACAGCCCTCATTGCTCTGAAATCAGATCAGTTTGGTTGACCTGCTCAAACATGACCAAGTTGAAAGCTCTGGTCTCAGCCTATTACATAAAGCACATCAACCAAACCCCACCTTTTTAAAGAGCACCATCTTTTGCCATTTAGAACTCTGCCCTAACAGTTCCATTGATGCTTTTGGAGGACTGAGAGATAATTGAGGTTGGAAGCCAATATAAACAAGTTGTGCTTGAATTTGCTTTGCAGTGTCTTGGTGCAGCACAGTGAAGCTCCAACGCATTAGAAGGGACAGCTGAGTGCAGTCAGCCACGCTCACCTTCATTTTATGCCAAGTCATACACTGAATACTCAAGTGCTGTTTAGGTAAAGAAAAGGAAAAGGAAACCCCTAACCCATCAGAACTGAGTAGTAGCATATTTAGAAAGAAAATGGACTCATAATCAGGGAACAGCCCTCTGATTCTTAACATCATGATACAGATTACACCACATACCTAAATCAATCCATCTATCAAACACCAATGATTTGACAATGCCTTTAACATTTAGAAAAGTCTTTGAAAAACTCAATCTATAATAACTTACTATGATTAAATTCTGCAAATTTTAGCACAGAGCTGACACTAAAGAAACAGAAATTAACTACTATAAAATTTGAAAGTAGCATCTGATGACAATGAAGCTTGGTGAGCTTCAGCATGTCACTTACAGATGTTAAGGCATTCTTCAAGCCCACTATTTGTGCAGATGGAGATGAGGATGCATCGTACTCCAGCATCTGCTTCAGCTTTTCTCTCTCCGTAGATATGGTGCTGAAAGCTGACCTCAAGGTGAAGTAAACTGGAACATTTTGTAAAAAGGGACAGTTAAAAACAGCTGGTACCAGTTGTATTCACACCAGTTACATAAAACTCAAATAAAGCATCATTTATGGTGACAGAAACAAGAATTTAGGTGCAGAGATCCAGGGTGGGTTACTAAAAACAAGTAATATTAATCAAGGTTATAGGGTAGATTTTTAGTAGGAGACATGTTTATGGTGAAGGCTACTGTGTTGACTATATTAGCCACAGTCAAAATTACTCTGATTATTTGTGACAGATGGCAACAAAGCTAACTAACCACATCTGCTCTTCACTTGCTTTTGTTTCCCAATTAGCTTGAATCTTCAGATGGTCATGACTCAATTCCATATTCCTCTATAAATTCCAGTGGGGGAGAAGAAGAGACGAAAGAAAAAAATCAAATAGACAAAAAAAAGTCACCAAAAAAAAGGCAGCTCTAACACGTACTGTGCCACAGCTATAGGGTTAGTAGTTTCCCCACAAGCAAGTCAGCTGTGGTGTTGTGTTTTGTTATCTTTCTGTGTTAAAGAAATTTCAGCTTGTTAGATGATTTAGTGACTCAGAGGGTCAGATCCTGAATGATGTGTATGTTATGCTGCTACTTCTACTCCTTCCTGAGGCACTATCACCAGCCCAATACAGTTAAATCAGACAACAGATCATGCAGTTTTAAAACACTAAAAGGGATTTTTATAAGGGAAATGCACTGTTGATTTTATTTTTTTATTGTTAAGACATTTAATCTTCTCTTTAACCACAAGGAATAAAAATTTATTTGAGCAATATTTGTTTATATATGTTTTCAACATTCATCTAACTGGAGTAGTAGAGGATTTCTGAGGGCCTAATCAAGCCCTGTAGTACAGTCATGAGACTTGCCAGTGCAAAAATGAACCATTCACCGGGAAATGAAGATAGAAAATCTGAGCATGGATGCATGAAAAGGGCAAAGATCAAGAAATTGCCAATACTTCTCTCTCCTAATCACCCACTCTGAGTTAGCCTGAATAATCATAATCACTTCATTAAGTAGTTATGTAACCTAATTTGGTCTTCTAAAAAAATTATTCTTAAGTTATATTTTGACACTGCAAACCATAACCAAAGCTAATTCTCATACTATCCAAAGAAATCTGTAACAGTATCACATGGCGGGGAGGGAGATATATCCACTATGATCTATTCTGTTAGGCTTTCATGTGTAGATAACATGACCAGAATCTTCAGTGACCTTCAATGACATTTAATATGTTGTACACTAACCTTACTTTTCAAGAATTATCACCTACTAAACTACTAATGTTACATTTTAATTTGTATCAAAAAGCTGACACAGGAGTTTTCTCCACTGCTCTTTCTTGGAAGGGGTGTGCTATGAAGTAACTTTGGAAAAAATTCTTTATCCTCTCAGTAAAATGATTCTGCAGTCAATAAGAACCAAGTTAATGGTCCCTTCAAATGTGTGGATCAATCTAACCAAAATTTCTGACATGGACAATTCTGGTAAGACGCTCTTGTGTAGGTGATTTATTTGCTCTGCTTAACAGCAACTTTTCCAACTGTGTCCCACCCTCACTTCTTTTCTTTTTTTGGAAAACATACGTCACTTTTGACTATAATTGACTTTATGAGGTTTACTACTTAGATACATTCCTTACATAACAGAATCAAGATACATCAGCACCAAAGGGGAACAACAAGCAAAGAATGCTGATTGATAACATCAACCATTATCGTGTGCCAAAGGGGACAAAGCCAACACTCCCCAAAGCCTTTCAGCTATAAATGCTTAAGTGCCTCCCTCAACAAGATCACTTGAACAATAAAAATGTTTCTGGTGCAACAGTGATGGAACAAAGCACTGCTAATGAAAAATGATTTTGAGGGAAGAAATATTTCTAGTCAAGCTCCCCCTCTGGCTGCTTTGCATGATTTTACTCTTCTGTATTCACTAAAAATAGGTTACTACCATAGCAACCCTTGCATCACCAACAAATGTTGACTCTGAACTACAGTGACGCACACAGAATATAGAAACATAAATGTGCTCATATGGACACATGTGCGTGCAAACACAAGAGAGTACTGTCTGTTGTATGACTAGCAACTGATTTTAGGTATTTTACCTTTTGGCAAAAAATAATACAATCTAGGCTTTTAGCACATAAAGGGCTGTCCTCTATTTAAAAAAAAAAACTAAAAAGTGGTGATTAAGCCACCATTTTCAAATGACTCAAGATCTCAACACTAGCAATGCCTCAAGGAAATTAAAGGAAGGGTGTTTTTTGCTTTTTCAAAACATTAAACAGGAAGCACTCTCAGAAGTCATATCATTATCTAAATTGGGATGATATAAAACCATTTACAAAAGACAATTTCATTTACCTTTATGTGCAATGTGAAATAAATCCTCTTGCATTTTAGTAAATTCTGATGATGTTTCAGAGCCATCAGAGTAATTTTTCTCCTCTACAAAATCTATTGTAGATAAGTTTGGATTGGAAGCATGCAGTCTCATAGGGGCAGAAAATACTGAAGGCACCTGTAAGTAGGATAGCAGTTTGTGATTATTTTTATAAACTGTAAAGAAAATTTTGTTTTATTGTACCCACCTGCATTACATGTTGGAGACACCAAAAATGAAAAAAATGACTGTCAATTATTGCCTGGCAAATGAAACCAGAGATATAACTTTGCCCAAGACACCATAATGGGAGATTGCCAAAACTCAAAAAAACCCATTGAGAGCTCTAACATATGCTATATTATTTCCCCTGCACATAGAAGTATCTAAGCACATGGCCTCTGGATACAAATGTGCACAAAACTATCTAGGGGATTTGCAGAAATCTCTACTGATTAAAAAAAAAACCCCAGCAAATTACAGACAGATTGAAAACAGGTAAAAAACATAGCCAGTCTCCTGAAAGTAACAGGACAGATTTTACTGCAGATGTCAGTGACAACATATCTGTGTTTTGTCTGATATATTACCACTTAAAATGAGCAAACACAGGACACTACTTAGAAAGGATTTGTATTTCCTAAACTGGTCATGCCAAGAAGTGATCACTAACTAAGGTTTGGAGGAAGATGGGCTCTGAAAGGAATGAAGTTACCTGTAACATTCCTTTAGCCTCTTTCCCAACAACTCTGGATCGCCACCTCCTGTGTGTTCTCTTTTCCTTCTTTGGGCTTTCAAAAGGTCCAGCCTTTTAACAACACACAGGACAAAAACAATGGAGACTGCCATAAATCTAACAGAGCTAAGAAATACCTTGATTCTTTACGATTTGGGGTTATTTTTTGGAATTGTAAGGGAAAATGCTTTTTGGTTTTATTTTTAAACAACAAACCTGCATAGCATTTATAGCAGGCGCTGAATATGTCCTGTGAAGAACATCCATGCTCTGTAACAGCTGGTTCATTTCCAGTAAATATGTGTGACAGTTGGAGAGGTCTGTTTGGAACAAGAGAACATTTTCAGTTGCCCTAAAGTGACAGACACACTGACAGTTTTTTTTTTTCTTTTTAGGTTAGTCCTATTTTGATTGCAGCTAGCTTAAGTTATTCAATAACTAAAAACATTAGACTGCTGGATAAAAAAGATTGTATCCTATATTCAAATTCAAAATACTGAAATGCATCTACATGGTGTGTATTATGATATTTTATGATATTTTTTCCTAGTTGTTCGCAAAACATGAGAATAATGTGATAATTCCTGCAGTTTGAGATTTGTCAGAGCTCCTCATGGTGAGGGTAACAGTGCCACGGGCATCAACACTGAATTGTGCATTCAGACCTAGAGGTGAGGCTCCTCTGAATTAGACATGAAGATCACCGGTAGGTAGAAACTTAACAAATAAATATCACACAGACACTGCCATGATGAGAAAAATCTCCATGCTCTTAGGAAAGCATGAAAGCAGAAGGTGCCTTTGAAGTACAAAGACTTCGTGCTTTTTAAATTACTAGGTTTTGGAAGCTTCCCTTTTTCCAGCCTAAGGATGTTCAAATCTTACTACTGAACATGATGTTCCTATACAAAAGAAAATGTACTGAAATATATCGGTTCCTTGAAGAGCTGTATCCACAATTTATACCCCCACATCCAAAATTACCAGTTCTTTTGCAAACAAGTGAGTAACCACTTAATCAACAACCACCTCTTTCCTTCCTCCAGTTTCAGAGAAAATTCTACAGTAATGACTACTTAGTGTGTAATACTCCCATTGTTAAAAAAAACTAGGGGAAATATTAGGCTACTTTCAACTTTCTTCCAATATCATTACCTCTTGAGCATTTTTCCATGTCTTCAGAAGACTGTAGCCAAGATGAAATTCTGGACTCATTGCTCGAAAAAGAAAATGACAAATTACCTCCAGTTGACACTGAATTCTGTTTGGTCAAGCTGCCTGCCTGTTCCAAAGAAGAACAAGTGAATTATTAACACACAATATTTTAGTGTTGTATGCACAAATTCTGACAACTAACAGTTGACGGCCATGATCATGGGCAAGGACTGAAGGCATCAGTGACATGGAGGGGAAAAACGTGAATGATCTAGACTAAGTATATAGTCATTGAGCATAATTCCGGGATATCTAACATAACTGCTGTCCACAAGCAGCAGAAATACTCAAGGAACCATAAAAATTTGCTGAGCACTAAATTTTGAGGAAGGGCAAAGTTCTGCATAAATTAAGACAACTTAAAACTTTTAAAGTACCGTATCTGAGGAGGACCAAATTCAGACATTCTGTTCCTCCTCCACACTCCCCAAAGAAGCCCCGAAAGTAACTTAGATGTAACAAGCACATTTGTTAAAGCTATTTTTCAGTATAAAAGCAAGGTGTACAAGATGTAATTTAAAATTTTACACAAGGTTCAATGACTTCATCACGGATTTGGCTTGACAGGCCTTAATACAGGGACGACCATTCACGTCATCTGGGTAAAGACCACCCTTTCACAACACCTCAGTAAATGTTTCCAAACTTAGCTCAATTTCAGCAGTGCCCATCATCAGATGCTTCAAGAGATGCTGGAAATTCTGTCTAAGAGCTAACTGGGCAGTACAATTAAATAGCTTCCAACAGGAAGACGTTTCTACCCAGCACTATTACCAGTTGATTGTGGCCTGTAATGCTATTTTCTGATGTAACTACAAATAACAGCCATTCAAATACCTAATTATTTGTACTGCTTACTTAACCTTTCATTTTCAATAACACTCAGGTCAGAAAGATGCAAAAATCACATGCTTCGTCAACATCTTATTAAAAATCAGTTTTAAACTGTGCCACCACACAGCCACTTCATTGGTTATGAGAAAAGCTGACTAAATTATTTGGCTCTTCTCTGAAGCATACAATTTACAAACTTTATTGCCTCTTGCTCACATTATATCAAAACTCCAGTAGTACTAATTCTAAATCTATTACTAAGAATCTTCATCTACATCTCAGTCAGTTGCAGCTTTCTTAGTTGGCCTTTTCAATTTTACTATATAACCACCAACCTGAGTTTCAGAGTAAAATAAAATGCACTATCCATGTGATGGCATTCAGTATTGTGTCAGTATGCAATAGCAGTAAGCATCAATGAGCACACTTGTCTTTCAATTAATCAGTGCAGCTTAGCTGGCTTATTCCTACATAAAGCTGTGTGAGCTTTAGTCTTATATTTAGACATATATATATATATATACACACATATATATCCAAATAATAATCTCAGCACCTTTAAAAGCACAAGTAAACTGAATTTAATGATGAGCAATTCTATCTGCGTTTTGTGAACCAACTCCACATTCATCTCTTCAGAAATCTGCCTCACACAATCAACTTTTCCAGGACTCATATACATGAGTGACATGAGCATGAGGAAAGAAGGAAGCAGAGCTTGCCAAGAAGCAGACAAGAGAGAGCTTGTGTGGCTCCAGTTTTCATAGTTTTGCTTTGGATCAGCATGGCTAAGCTTTACAATCCAAGGATTCCACATAAACATGTGTAGATTCTGAAGTCAATGAAAACCAAGTTAATGGTTTTTAATGGTGAGAGACACCTGTCTTTCAACAATAATAATAAAAAAAAAAAAAGTGAAAACCAATCAGGTCTTTCTAAAAGCAAATAAAATACAACTTGAAGTTCACTTGATATGCATTTCTCAAAATAACCTAAGTGCCGGCGTGATATCAACTAACACCAAGCTAAGGCTGGTGTAAATTGGCAGACTTCCATTTAGCTTGAGCACAGCTAAGGCGATTAACTACAGCTTAAGAACTATCCCCTTCTATTTTTCACATGAAAATAAGTAGGGCTTCTTTGCAGTGCAAATCTGGATTAATAGTCTGAATTAAAGTCTTTCATGCCAAAGAAGAAATGGCTAGTTTCCTGACAGTAAGCATTGATTTTAGATATGATGGTCACATAGGTTTTATTGGTTTGGGTTTTTTGGGTTTTTTTTTTTGAGGGCACCAGCACAAATATATCACGGACTTTGCAATGTTCCACTTCTGCCCTTGATATTCTTCCCCACTTCTATCCCTGCTGTCTTTCAGGAGAAAATAACTAAATGGCCACAGGAGCCTGGCCATTCCCTTGCAGACAGTGCCTCAGGAGAGCAGGCTGTCAGAGGCACGGAGCTGCTGGCACACGAAATGCGTGCAGACAACTCTCTGCAGAGCGGCCCCGTTACCGCAGGGCGAGTTATTGTTCTTTCAGCTGCCTGCTCGCACACATCCCCTCCCTCTCGACCACGAGCAAAAAGCTGTTCAGACACATGTCTGTGTTTGCTAAAACTCATAGTTATAGGATGAAGTGATGAACTGCAGGTGTTGGGGAACAAGCCTGCTCAGATCACACAGGAATTACACCAGGGAAAAGAAAGCCTTAGCTAGAAGGAGAACAGAAGGAGGAGGAGGAGGGCATTGCTGCTCAGGAGTCATTCTGGAGCTGACAGAGAGCCATTTCAATTGTAGTAACACAGAACATTTTTTTTTTGATTCTCAAAAGTGACCAGTGGTTTTACACTGCAGCAGAAGAACTTCTTGGGGTGAAGGTCAGCCAGTCAATGTACAGACAGCTGAAGGCACAGAGGCTGTGTTCAGGCACAGAACATACACTCCCTTCCATGAAACTGCAAAGAGGCCATTTATGGGGTTGGACTCAGCATTTGTCAGGTCATTTCTGAAAGTAATTCACAGACTTTACCCAAAGAGAAGTACACTGCTGACTGGACCCATCCAGACCCCATATCCACCCACAGCACAGCCCTTGGATTGGTTTGAATAATGCTTCTGCCCCAGTTAAAAATATAAACAGTGGTCCCAGTTGATGGCTTCTTGTATAATTCCTACATACTCCTTAGCTAAGTAGTTAGCATCATTCATGTAAAAGGGAAGAGGGTTTATTAGCTAAAGGATATATGGCAAAATGCTAAAGGGAAAAAAATACCTAGCTAAGTACTCTTCTGTGGCTAATATTCACCAACACATCAGACAAATACTGACATATGTCCCAAAAATTACGAGGATTCTAACTCAATATACACTTTCAAAATTCACCATGAAAATACAATTTACTGGATTAAAATAGTGAAAAATTACTATAAAATTTACAGCGTCATAAAGAAAACTGCTTGGGTGTAAATCAATAAATAATACATTTTCCTCTTGACATTTCCGAACATAACTTAAGTACCACCACAAACTTCCATTATGCTCTTTATTTAATGAACACAAATCAGACTAATTCAATTCCTTATGAAAGCTCATTATTTATAAATGAAAACTATTACCTTTCTACCTGAAGTAGAATCACAGAAACCAGGGACAGAGTCAGTAGTAGTAGACACAGGGAAGAAAATATTATTGGCGTCGTGAGGAAACATGGAGATTTCATTCTGACGGTACATTCTGTGATGGCGGAGTTTTGCTACCCATTCATCAAACAGCTCCTGAGACTTCACCTACACAAAATTTCAGGGTTTATAACATTCACATTCAAAATAAATAACAAAGGAGCTAGGGTATTTTGTGCTTGTTAGACAGCTAGCCTGGCTGACCTTTATTGGCAAAATATCAGGAAAGTTTTTCTAAGGATGCATCCACCAAATGCACATTGTGTGAGCTTAGGCATGACACAAAATTAATCACAAGAAAAAGTCAGGAAAAAGAAACTACTAAAAAGTTAGTAGTTATGACTTCCAATGCAGAACATAATACTAGAACAACTAACTTACAGATAAAAAAACCCATACAAATTTGAATAAACCCCTGCACATTAAATTTGCCATTTCTTAATTGCCATTGTTAAAGCTAGGTCAAGGTTTAACTAATTGCAAACAGAAATTTGATTTTGGTGACATATTTTAAAACCACTTATTCCACAAGTATAAATCCCCATACTTGATTATGGAAAATACTTCCCATAGATAAGACAAAGATACAACTACTGAAAAGAAAAGCACTTGTGCAAGACGTGAAAAAAAATGCTGCTAAACATGAAGCATCTTCAAGGTTTGTATTCAGAACAGGGTTATTGATTCTGGGCCCTGAAACAGCACAATAAAACCTCTCAAGTTATGAAGTGTAAACTAATCTCCTGAGACTAAAAAGTTATTAGTGTAACTAACAGACCTCTTGCTACCAAAAAAATAGTGTTCCACCCTACACAGCTAATGTCATTAGTTTGGTAGCAAGGTTATAACAATCTTGAAGGCCTACCTTCAGGTGGTATATCTGCTCTTCTGTATCCAAATCTATACATTTTGTTGATTTTTTTACAGACATGACAGAAAGTCCAACATCAATACAGCCATGAAGTTTTCCTCTCTCTATCTGCAAAAAAGTAAAAAGGAAAAACACAATCACTCGAGATGAAAGCAAAAGAATACCTTCTGAAATCAGCATTTCTTCCCCTCTCAACCTACTGTTTAGAACTGCTGAAACTCTATTTCTCATTGCCAACAGTAGGGAATTACTGTTATTTTGGATAAAAGAGTGCTGTTACTTTATAATGGTCTTAAAGCATTTCGGATCACTTACATCAGCTCGGCATTTAGAATACTTCAAAATCCCTCTGTCCAAAAAGAAGTATCTCTGTAACCAGAAACATAGAGAGTTAAAAACAAAGAAAACACACAACCCGCCCCCCCCCCCAAAAAACCAAAACACCCCAAACAAACAGAAAAACAGCACAAACACACCCTCCCCCCTTCCATTTCTTTAGAGAATACTTTCTTGTTTTTAAGTAATCTTTTTGTCACAAAACCACACCGAGTCCAACTCACATGGCATCAAACCTTCAGATACTCATTCCTTTCCTACCTTGTGCCAGCCTTTCAGAGGCCACTTCCTCTTTTTCAGCAAGCAGCCCTCCTGCTTCTGTGGCTCCTGGGTACAATTCATTGCTCCCCGGAGTCCTTCTACAATTTCCCAGCTGTCCTGCTTAAACAGAAAATCCAAATGTAGATCTTATTTCTTCCAAAGAACTGAATTGTTAAGAGAGATTCAAGAAGAAGAAGGCTATAAGAAAAAAAGACAAAACCCAATTGATGTTGAAATATAACCAAAGATCCATCTTTACACTTTGTTACGTATCATCAGAGAGATAAGACTATTTTTAATTTTGATAGAAACAATTCCAACTAAACAACACAATTTTAATGATACCATCCGTCAATGTATGTGCTTGCCAGAATTTTATATATATCTTTTCCTGCACATGCATACACACAGTGCATAAGCACAGCATAGCCACAATTTAGCCAAAAACCTTTTGGCAGAGTCAGAAACAGCCTATGTTAAAAGGATACGTTTTGCAGGTTATGAAGCAAAAAATAAGACACAGAAAATGAAGACCTTTATTCTACAAAAATCTTTTACCCATACTCAGTAACTCAAGGTTTTGTGTTTGCTGCAAATTGCAGCCTCCCTAAAGTAAAAAAATAAAATAAAATAAATCAAACTAAACTAAAAACAAATTAAAAAATCAGGGAAGTAACTCAAGTACTATGAGGAACATGACATAAATGGAAACTACAAAAAAAAAAAATAAAAGCCATGTTTCATCAGATACAACTCCAATTAAAAGAGAATTTCTCTTTTTGGCCACCAAGAACTCTTAAATGAAAGACCCTGCAGCAACGTAACAGAGAAGAGACTAAATCTCATACTATTTTTTTTAGTTTTTATTTATGGAACAACTACAAATGACAGTGTAACATGAGTTTCAAGATTTCTGATCAGAGATCTCGTGAATTATTTATCGCCAAGATTTGGCAGATGTAGAATCATAAATAACTGACAGGAAATGGTATGTGCTAGTACCATCCCCTTATATTTGAAGAAGACAAAGAATACTTTAATTCATAGAGTATAGTAACAAAAAAGGACAGCATGAAACAGGTTAGGGAAAAGAGAACTATTCCAGGTAGGTAAGCACTCATGGTGCTCCTTGTAAGATACATAGGGAAGTATTCCCAAAAAGAACTTGACTGGCTAAAAAAAAAAAAAATTAAAAACAAAAATGAAACAAAAAGTCAGCAAGTGTGCTAGCTGGCCTCATTTATCCATCTTCAGAATCCTCAAAATTCAGCTCCATATATCCAGAAAAAAAAATTACGTCAGGTAATACGACAATTACAAAGCATTACAGCAAACCATTTTTGCAAAGACATCTCTTAATTCCACCACGCTATTGGTGGCAGTCCATTATTTTTCCATTATTTTCCTTGTGCTGCATTTAATAGAACAAACTGAAAAGCTGCTCTGCTTCCCTGTTTTGAGTTTAGCCTCCCAACACTCACCACACAACAGGCTACAAGCAGTAGAAAAGTGGTGCTGAGCAGCTCCTGCCAAACAGCACCCTACAGACCATCCAATGATGTCATACTATCTCAACAAAAGTTAAAAGTGCAGTTGTCCTAACCAAAATTTTTATGAGAGAATACATTTTGTTATATAATTCTAATTAAGAACTAACAGGAACAGCTGTGAGATTAAGCAAAATGTTGTGTTTATGGTTTTTGTTTCTTTATTCTTGAAATTAGCCAGAAGAACTTAGAAGCTGTTTTGCCCAAATACCAGGCAAGCTATTTCCCTTGTCTTGCCAAAATAATTACACTGCAGTACCCAAGCACGTAACTTTTCCACTGAGAATTAATCTGGTAGTGGTCAAGACTAGTGAAGAGTAGATCCTTTTCAATATTCTAGTGTTGTACCTAACGAAAGAACTTCCTCTGACATTGAGATCAAGTTTTCTCAGTTTGGTTAAGCATAAACACAGTGGATCATTCCAAGAGTGGTTTGTTTGCAGGAGACAAGCAGAAATTTGATCACAATTGAGGAAGATTCACAGTATCATAGAATATCTCAGGTTGGAAGGGACCTTATAGATCATCCATGTTGCAACCCCTCTGCCCTGGGCAGGGACACCTTCCACTAGACCAGGTTGCTTAGAGCCCTATCCAACCTGGCACTGAACACTTCCAGGGGTGGGGCATCCACAAGCTCTCTGACAACTTGATCCAGTTGTCTCGCAACTTTCACAGTTGTGAAACACACCAAAAAATCTCCTAACACCTAATCTATATCTCCCTTCTTTCAGTTTAGGACCATTCCCCGCTGTCCTATCATTATGTGAAAATTCATTCTCTGTCTTTTTTATATGCTCCTCTAAGTACTCAAAAAGGCTGCAATGAGTCACCATGAAGGTGACATCTTTCTATAAGGGCAAGCTTAGAAAGAAAGGAACTCCTGAAATGAGCCAGACCCATGATATTGTGTGTATGAGCTGAAGAGAAAGAAATCAGCTGAGAAATAGCTCAGCCAATTGCACCTCTCTGGAACATACACAGTGTAAATGGTTTTGATCAAACTTTTTAATATAGAATACAACCTTCCCTGCATTACAGCTCCATTCTGGCCTGGACCTCTCCTGCAGTCCAGACAAAAGGTGTGTCTCACAATCCTGCAGGCAAGTCACATTTATCACCGTTCTTCAGATCAGCAGCGTGGCCTAAAATGTGCCTTCTCAAATAAAAAGTGTGAAAATGGCAAGAAAAGCTAAAGTGGGAGTGCTGTTTCCCCCTCAGGCAGGGCCAATGGCCTGCCAAATCTCAGGCAGAAGGCAAGTGTCCTTCTCATCCTTCTACCCTGGGAACCTCATACTTCAGTTATCAACTGTGCGTAAAGGTAGCTTAGTTGAATTAGGAATGGATCCTCTTAAAAGCTCAAAGAATTAAGTTTGGGGACCTGCTGCATACATGCAAGGTGCCATGATGCATTAACTGAATCTGGTCTTCTTCCACAAACATCTTTCCAATAGAATCCAGCCTTTCCCACCTGAACAAACTCTCACATTTTTCAAAAACACTGCTGCTGTGACTGGTTTTAGATCCATTTGCTCAATGCAAACCCTAGGGATCTTGATCAGGTTTTTTATTTTGCGAGAGGTTTGACACCTCACTGAATGAGGAAAGAGCGTCAGCTGGCTATTCCTGGGAGCAGCTGCAGAAGTGAAAGAAAACTGCTTACTCTCTAAAATGAAGGCAAATGAATCAGGCTGGTCGATTATCATCTCTACTCATCCCTCTGAAAGAGCAGAGGAACAAATTGGAACTACAGGATTTCCTGAAAGCATTCCGATTACACTCCCTTTTGCTGATTCTTATCCCACAATAGGGAACTGAAAGAGATAGCTCAAAACACAGCACTAACTTGACAAAATCAACAGTAACCCGCCCCCCCCCCCAAAAAAAAAATAACCCCAAAACCACTAGATGAATGGCACTAACAATTTGAGCATAAGTCTGATGTCCAGATTGGTTGTGTTTTAAGATTACGACACTACAAAAGATTTTGCATCATTATGGGCCAAAATCTGCACAAAATGAACAACATTGCATTTGCTGCCCTGGAAGAAATTTCACTCAAGGCTAAGGGAGGAACAAAATCTTTACTTTCCTCAGGTCCAGAGGTGGTCATTTCAGATCAGCATTGAAAAATCCTCCTGTACACACGCTTTGGCCCATACTTGGTCTATGGCTGAGGAAAACACCCATAAACTTTGGTCTTCACAGATAAGTCCATCATTAGGTAAATGTAGTAATTTTCTCCGATAAAAACAAAAGCCTCCTCATTTTCTGCAATATTCTGCACCACACAGCTCCTTAAGGCAAATTATTTCAGGGGAAAGTATGAAGTAATGATTCTGAATGGCTCTCAGACTGATGCTTGCAGTTGCAGCTCCCTGAACGGAACAGATGACAGTGCCAGACTTTCTTCCAGTGTAAAATGCAGTCAGTTGTACCAAATACTTTAAAGTGCCAAAAATAGAAACCTACTTTGCGGAGGATAAGGGCTGGCATCAGCTGCAACTAAAGTATTTGTTATGGTTCATAAAACTGGCAGAAATGATTTAATTTTCTTTTATGAAACATGAGGGTTTTTTAAACGGTTCTTCTGTCACAAAGCTTTTCCCTAGTGGATCTATTTTAAAAGTTAGTTAACATATCAGATTTAAAAGTAACTACCACAACATACCTTCTTTTGATCACAGGTCAATTTAAATTTAAGGAAGATCAACACTGGTTTTCTTCCCTCACAAAACTGAATTTGAGTTGTGTCTCTGTGGAAGAGAGCCCTTTCCATAACTGAAGGAGAGGGGCAGAGAAAAGCAAAAAGGTGGGAAGTGTCAGCAGCCTACAACTTTTCATGGGGCTTCAAAGTGAAGGTGAACTTAGTGGAGGAGGATTAACTGTTAACCTGTTCAGCTCACACTGGGAATGTATTACATCAGGCAGGAAATGGGCACCAAATGTAGCAAAAGAAGGAGCAGGTCCCTCAAAGTCCTGCAACCCAGCTTACATCAACTCCTTTCTAGCACAGTGGCCCATCTTCTGCATCACTGGAGTCATGCTCCATGCAAACAGCACACCAACATGTAAATAAACCTTAGCAGGTACAGCAGCCCTGCACTGCTGTGCTTCCATATCCAAACCTCAGGTCAATTATTTGGTTCTGGCATACACCAGCAACAGAGTCTGTGTCTAGGAAATGAAGAGAGACTCAAAATTCAGATCCTGCTTTTTTTTTTGCAAACTTCCCCCTGCTCCAACTCTCCTTCCCCCTACAATTTTCAGAATTTCTTTATACCTAATCAGATTCAAAGAAGTGCTGTGTCAGAGCAGCAGCACAGAGAAAAGCACCTGTCAGGCAGATCTGTCGCTAACCTGCAAGCTACGAGCGTGAGAGATGCAAGTGTTTGAAGGAGGAATAAGAAGCCCTCCATGGAGCTGGAATGCAAAGGAAACAATACCATGTCACTCCCTAACTTGCACAGCACCTGACAATATCATTTAAACTTTCAGGATGCTGTTAATAAAGAAGTGTCAGTAACAGTGTTACATCCCACCATTCCACCAGGATTTTGAAACAAACACCGAAACAAATCCAAACAAACAAAAAAAAAGCTGCTGAAGGTTATTGTACGTGTGGTCCTTTTTTGATCAGAGGATTTTTAACAGTTTCATACAACTTCAGATTGTTGCTGTTTTCTTAATAGAACACCTAACGGGCTGTTATTTAAACTGACGTACAGATGGAAAGGGCAAATAAATGGCATGAGTATGGTTCCTTATTTTGTCTGTGTTACACGCCAGTGGATTTAGTCATACTTATGTAAATCTTATTATTTAAATACTACACGGTAACACTCAATAGACACGAACTGTTGAACAGACAATACCAAATCTCTTAAATTACACGTTTCAAAGGTAATCTCATATGGAGGATATAAAAGATAATGTTGCAGGAAAACAAAAAAAGACATCCTGAGAGCAAGGATTTCATTGTTCAGTATACTAGAAATGAACAGCATCTCTCACAAGCACAGCACTTAAAAAAGCATAAACTGTTCAGACATTTGTCTGCTTTGCCAACTGTATGAACAGGGCCAGAAGTCCTAGAGGAGCAGGTGCTGTTTCAAAACACAGCTGAGGACACCAAAGCTTTTGGGGGTTTGGGACGCTCAATTCCAATTAAAATCTCAGCCAGAGGCACCTTCAAGAGTTCCACTAAGCCAGCACTTGCACAGACAAAAGTTTGTTGAGCACTTTGCTCATGACTTTGCAAACATGGATTGAGCACATTTAAGTTTAATTCTCAGTGTGGCTGCAGGTCAGCATTTCTTGCCCACAAACAAAGCTGTGTTCAGCAGCCTCACCTGTCAGGTGCAAACACTTGTAGACATGTCTTTTGAAACTGAGAGGTTTAAACATTAGCATCACCTCTGCAGAAAACAAAGCAACCTTTACTTTTGGCACCCAGATGCATCGTGCTACACGAATACTCATTTTCCTATCTCCAGTTCTACAGCAACAACCAGCACACATGGGCATTCAAAGAAGCCCTGTGTCAGGTTTATGAAAAATGAATTATCTTTCACACATGCATGCACACCTTTCCTTGGAAACTTGAAATAAACAGAGCAGTTACACAATATTTTACCACAAAAGTGGTGCCTAACAAAAGATTTGGGATTTCAGGATCAAACCACTGAAACCAAGATGCTACAGCAGCTCTACTTCACTATAAAAACACCACACATACAATAAAGATAGAAATCAAAATTCATTGTAAGCATTCCAGTTTTGCACAAGCCTGCTTTTCAGTGATGTGTGTTTACTGCATTTGACTCAAAACAAGATGCTACTACCAACCAAAAAAAAAAAAAAAAGTGAGGAAAGCAAAGAAGTGGTGAAATAAAACAAGCAAGCAACAGGAAAACACAGTTTAAGAGATTTGCAGATATTCAAGAAAAAAAATAACAGCCAATCTTAGCAATGCTTTCAGTTTGGTGAAAAAAGTACCTGTCGACTTCCCTGCTTGGAGGAGCAGCTGCTAGTACTTCTTGAAGGAGACAACATTTTCTGCGATGCACCAAAGTTTTTTTCTTCACTCATGATCCAATATTATTTGTTTCACATAAGCTCATTTAGAACACCATTAAAAGGTAATTTGGAAAATGTGTGGGAAGACTCCTCAGAGAAACACTGAATTCATCCTTTACCCAAATGCAGTCCAGTGGCATGATCTGTATCCCACGGAAACTCCTGAAAGGGAAAAGAAAAACAAAAAGCCAAGTTATCAGATGCTGTCCCTTGCTGCCATACTCTAGCATGAATCATAGTAAAGCCTTGGGTAACACAAGCTGAGCACATTACTATCTCTTTTAAGAAATAAATTCAACAATCACTTTAAGATAAATTTGCAAGTCTCAATCAGTAATTACATGAATTTTGGATCCTAAAAACATTTTAATTGTTGCTATTTATTCAGAGGATGAAGTACAGTATCAAGCATCTTTTAACAGATTTAAATTAATTTTAAAAAATTAATAAAGACACACAAAGGAAATAATAAATATCTACATGAAATGGCCCAAAACAGACTCGAAGTGAGTAGAAAACATCTAATAAAACATCTCAAAAAAATGATAGTGTAATAAAAAGTATGTCTCTTTTTCTCAGTTCCTTGATAATTTAAACAAGTAAGCATGGTCTCAGGTTATAAGGAAAAAAACACCCTCTACATAAAAGAGCAATACCTAAAAGTAGTGAGTATGAAAACTTAGCTGCATAGAGCTGTGCATGACCACTTTTACCTGGAATCAGAGAGCTCTAACTACTGTCACATCAGTTGTCTCAGTCAGTGACTGGAAGAATAATTAGCAGTCTGTTTAATAACAGTGCTCCTTGCAGCACATGCAAATAAAAGCCATGCCAGGAACTCCCAGTAACAGATTTCCAGCGTGGGTAAAAGTTGTCATGGTAACTCCATACTTTAAAAAAAAAAAAAATAAACAGAAGACATTACAAAAGGGTGATGCTTTCCAAAACTCGGGGTGGTAGAGAAGCTGTATAAATTGTCTATCATTTCAAATCTTATTGCCTCAGGCAAAGAATTCACAATTAGGAAGAGTCCAAGAACAAACACTGAGGAAGTTAAGGGAACTTCCACAGAGAGAAAAGAAATTTCATTGCCAAAACAGGGAGGCACTACTCCACAATTCCCTTGCTTGCACCATCACAACAGTCCTGAGATGGGATCACTGATTATTGAAGTTTGCCATTCATTTTTTTCTTGAAGAGGCTTAAATCCTATTCCGAGAGAAACAGTAATTTCAGATCCCTAGTAAAACATTTTGTGCATTTTAAGAATTTATTTCCCTTTAAAAAACCCCAAAACCCCAAAAAAAGCCACATACAAGAAAAATCAAACCAGAACACAAAATTAAGATCAGGTGCTGTATTTAAGATGAAGACAACACTCTACAGCAGAAAACCTCTCCCTACTGCTGTAGTCTGAAGCATCCAGCTCTGAACAGAGACCTTTTCCAATCCACAGTGCTTTCTTGCCACCATAGTTCACTGTAACATTTCAATCAACATGCCCTCTTTTCACCTGAAACACAATCTCTCTTTATGGCATTTACTTTACCTAGTTAGAAATACTCTGCTACCTCCAGAGCAAATCTGTGATACAGCCCCAACCTCCACAAATGAGGTGAGAAAGGAACTCTCCTGGGGTTCTTCCAGGAGTGAAGGTGAGTCAGCTTGGCAAATATTCCAGGAACCACCAGAGAGCTACAAAGACAGCGAGCACAATGAAGGCCAAACAAACCCAGAGCAGCAATCTGATAGCAAGGTCTATGTGATTTGGACCCAACGCGTGGACTTTAGACTGAAATTATGGCTGAGATTAGGAGCAGTGCATTTTGGAGAAGGTATAGTCACTTTCTATCTGGAAGATAAATTTGTGTGGCATTTCATTAAGAACTAGCACTTTTTACAGGTTTAGAGTTATTTCACTTTTTTTTTTTCCCCCAAAGGTTAGAAGCGTCTCAGGTTCTTAACTATAGAGTAAATAAAAATGATAACTTTCTTCCTTACTTGCAAGCTGCATTTAGCAAAACAGTTTAATGGTAACATCTGTATTAACAAGCAGAGGTCAAACACTCTCAACAGGAACAGAAACACTCTTCCTGAAAAATCATTGTTGAGATACTCCCTTGAAACCAAGCAGCAAGTGTTTTACTTTTGGGACACACTTTGTTCAGATAAATCCCTGTTCTCTTCACTGCTCCATGCTCAGAATGAGCACCTTCAGCTTTCATTGGTGACTATCTGGCATTTTGGCAGTGATTGGCAGCGTTCATGGCAAGAAATAGGCTCTAATTTGCAGCAAAATGCACTGAAAATTACTGTCATCAGTACCTTGTGGGTATATTTCCAGGACACACTAGATTTAAGATATACAATGCCCTTTGCCTGTTTGAACACACAGCACAATAGTTGTGATGTCCTAGAAGTGTCACGTAGCTCAAAAAAACCCTAGAGGTCTCTTGGACTTCAACACAGAGAGAAGCCATATAATCATAGGAAGACTTCTATCATCATGTTTCTGGTGTGAAGTCTAAATGAACTTCAGGTCTGGCTACATTAACGTTTTAGGACAGAGCAGAGGGGTACTTCCTCTGCAAGTCGCCTGCAATAATTAGGTTTGCACTGCAGGGCAGTCTTGGAACAAGGAAACTGAAACCCTTAAATGTGCTCCAGGACTGCATCCAGTGCTCAAATCATTGAGTCCACAACATCAGACTAGAGCTACTCCTGGCTAGTCTTATCCAGGGCTGATGTTAGGTCTTCACCTTTAACTGATTGACTACAAGGATCCTCTTTTACTGCACTGCACTGCTTGCTACCATTGACGTCAGAGACACAGACTTACACCACCCAAGAAAGTACTTAAGATCTCCTAGGGCAATGTCATTTGTCCTTTTGGAATCAAAAAGAGTGACATGGGCACGTTTCCAGAATTCAAATGAGCTGAAGATGACTCACTGCCTAACGAGAGGTGCTTGAAAAAGGAGCAGGAGACAGGTGAGGTAAATCTGGCAGAGCGCACCTCAAGTATTTTGTCAGTCTACTTCTAAAGCTGGGCTTTTGAATTTTCCTTTATTTCTTCAAATTAGTTACTGCACAGGCTGAAAGAAAGGCTTTTCTTACCAGCCCTGAAGAATACAGGAGTGAAAAATGTGTCCTTTCTCCAAAGTGCTTTATTCTATTGGTGTTTCCCAGTAATTTAACTTATTACCTTGAGACTTCCAGATTCGAATGTGAAAAAGTGTATGTGAATAATGACTGTGGCCCCAACTCCTCTGTAAACCCTGCTGCATATTCCAGCAACGACTTCGTGCTCCTTTGTCAAAATTCTCTTCAAGTTTAGAAAAGAAAAAAGAAAACTGTGGCTGCCCTTCAACAATAACTCACTTTTCCAAGAAGGTGAGCAAACACTAACCCTGCATCCCAGTTTTACTGGATTTCAGCAGCAGGGACTGAGCCTCTGTAGGGCAAATGATATTTTACCCTACCTGTGGAAATTAAGGCCACCAGGTATAAGAGCAATTACAACTTTAAAGCAGCCATAAAATGCGGTGTTATGCTAATGAAGTGAAGATTGCAACTAAAATTTATTTTTAAGGTCATCATGATCCAATTGCTTCAGGTTCACTACAATTTGCTCCTCTCCATGCCACAGGATGGCCTCAGAACTGCATTTGTTCCCACATTTCTCTGGAGCACACGGTACCACTTACTTTGGTCTACTCCAAAAAGACAACTCAAAGGTGTGAGGCTGAGGCACATCCAAATAAATTTAGGGCAGCAATTTTCACAAGCGCTAAGTATTGGCCTAATTCTTTTCTATAAAGTCAACAGCTGCAAAAGTAGGCCAAGAGTATCTCTGCAAATGACCTCACCAGGTGCATTTTGAAGAATTAAGAATACGTGAGTATCAAATATTACTTAGAGCTACTACACCATAAGATGATAAACAGCACTTAACTCTACTTATCATCTGCTACTAAGAGCCTTATCATTCTACATCAATTAAAGCTAACGTAAACACGTAATAATATGTAAAACATGATTTTATTTTTTTAAAGTAGCATCCCATGTTGTCCTCTAACCTTTAAAATTCCACAGGTTCAAAGCAGCCTTGCAGTATCTTTTCATCTCTCACAACTCTGAAAACAATAAGCTTATAGCAAAATCAAACATTTTTCACATCTCACAGAAGAAGTGAAATTCAGAAAAAAAAACGTGTAACTGCAGTAAAAAAACCTCAACATTATGCAATTATTTTTGCTATAGTTCTGGAAGAAAAATAAAGCCTTAACAGCTGCTTCAAAGCCGATTCAGCAGTGAAGGAACACTGTAGAGAGTTTGAGAAGCAAAACTGGAAGTGTACATCTTATTCTGTAGTCAATTAAGGTTCTTTGGATAGAAGAATAGAAATAACATAAAGCCTGATGAGAGTCAGGTGGATACAGGAAGCATGGAGCTGAGCAATCCAAATCAGAGTTGCAAGCAACATTGAGCGACTTTCACAGAATTAAAAAAGACTCTGCGCTGAAGCCTTTGCTCTGCAGCTATTATTAAATTACATTCACTCACATCTGCCTAGATAAACAAAGCAATAGTCTTTTCCTAGTACTGCTTTCATGTCTCTCCCTGTTATAGTTCAATTTGCCAGCTTTAATCTATCCCGGTGTATCATCTGGCTCAAAATAGGAAAGAATTATTTATAGGCTACAGACACCATATAATACTATTGGAGATGTCTTTTCAAGGCAGGTATTTGCTGTTCCTCAACTACCATAAGATTCACTCTATCGAAGGTCAAAGCACATAAATTCTGTTCTGTTGCCAGCTATTCTCTTTACTAAACAAAACTTGCAGAAACAACCATAAACCAGTTTAAAACAACTCTTACTGATAGGTTATTAAACCTATCTTTGAAAGCAAAAGTTCAAACAGCTTAGGGAGACTAACAATAACAGGAAACACTTTAGAACTGCCTTCCATCATATAGGTGCTCGCCCAAATCACAACCTCTCTTGAGCAGATGTTTTCATCAGCCACAAACAAATATTACTCTGAAGTAGTCTGTGATGCAAAGAAACAGTTCCATCTAGCCTGCCTCCCTAAGGAGGCTATTGTAGCAATTAAATCATGCTATGGCAGTGACCCAAAAGAGGAAAATTTAGTTCAAAAGAAAACTCTCCTAGTTTTCTAATCAAGGGAGACACAGATGGAGAGGGAAAGGGGAAAAGCTAGACAAAAAACAAACATACTGCATTTACAGATTGCTTATCACGTATAATGTTCATCACTTGATGAAAGAAAATCCTGTATGTGCCAGTGCACAGAAAGCAAAAAAAAACAAAATCAGAAAACAAACCACAAAACAAAAGCCCAGAAACAATCCAGTAGAACACATCCCAAGAAAGACATCAAAGAACACGCTTCAATGTCAAGTCTAGTTAGACTCTCCTGAAGCAAAGCAAATATTTGCTGTTTCACTAACCCTTGGGGCAGATAATTCAATCCTTACATTAGAAAAATCTTATACAAATATAGAAATAGGTCATTCAGCACCCTGAAATTTGAGTACATATAAAAATACCACCTTTTCCGCACATCCGCCACAGAAACTGACTACAATACTGCACACGACGTGATTCATTTTAAATGCATACTCTTGACACTGTTTCCCCAGGAGGTTTGTGATAGATTGCACTTGTATAAAAAAACCCAACTTACTGGGTATATAAACTACCAGCAGATATGTTAAACGTCTTGGTGACTAGTGATACAGAAAATGCATTAAATAATGGCAGTATTTTTACAGTATTTAGTCAGCTGTTACACCACCTTTTCCACCCAACTTTCAATCACAGTTGAGAATCATAACTAACAGGACTAACCTAGCTCACAGTCAAGTCCTAAATAATTAATATTCTTCCTCTCTCCCTGCCCCTTTCAGAAAGAGCCTTGCCTAGGGCTTGCCTGGCAGCTCAGGGCTCACTGGCATGACTGAGAGGGAGCCCCACCTGCCCCTTCCAGCCCCGAGCATGACAGGACACTTGACTGAGAAGCCAAAAGCAGGGGGACCACAAGAAACAGTTTGTGACCCAGTAACAGAGGGGACCACAGTCTCCCTGCCACGAGGGGGGAGCAGGAAACACCAGCTCCTGAGCTGGAATCAAATCCTAGGCTGGGAGCAGGTACGCTGTACACAGCAGTGCTAAGGAGGCAGACAGCCCTCCCTCTGCTCAAATAACAAAGCAGCAGCAGGGCTGTTTGCACTGAAGGGCTGTTCAGCTAGAGAAAATCTTAGAAAAGGTGATCAGGCAATAGGAGCAAGAGAGACACGCTGATTATAATTTTCAGTAAGGAAAATAACAGTCACATGGCATCACTTTACAGTCTGTACTAAAATCCTTGGAAAGTCCCATCTCTGAGTGATACCATCCCTGAGTGGGAAACATTTGGCAGGAGCTTGGTTGTCTTTCATTTTTCTGCTCTTACTACTTAAAGCTTTGCTTTGTTCACTGAAACAAAGATACTTCACTGTGCCCCTAGGCTTATTCCTTTTCAAAACTGCAGTCATTATTGCTAAAGTGTTACTGAAATACACACTGTTTGTTTTCCTGGATTCAGTTTTGATAGGCATAATGTTAGTTCTGGAAAGTTTGCCAGCACATAGTAATTCAAGATCTTAAGACAGAACTACCTGCACATCAAGAAAAAGACATCACTTTTCTGTCAAATCATGGAAGGCATTGGCATAACTTTGAACCAGACTGGCTCTTTGTGGCATGATGCACTGCATAATGTTGTGACATGCATAAATCCATCAAGGCCAACATAAAACAATATATTTTATTAAACCAGCTGACATAATTGGTTTAACTATGGAGAAAGAGACCCAAACCCAGTCACCTCTGGTTTCAGGTAGAACAGCGAATAGAAATACTGGAAGTTTTGGTGCTCCAGGAATGATCCTCACCAAAGTTTGAAGAAAAGTATCATGAGGGTGGTATGAACAGCAAACACAACACAGACTCTTTATCTCATGCAGGAGGGCTAGACATGTTCATTAAAGAGTAGCAGGATCTAACAAACCTGCTTTGTCCTCTTTGATGTGTTGTTTTACCTTTCACACTTTGGCATCATCTACTTTCTAAAAAAGAAAGAAAAAAACCAACAAACACAAAAGTCACCAAACCAACCTAACAAAAATTTTGATCCCCCTCCCAGTTATCTGTTTTTCCATGATACACTGGAATTGTCATTTTTCTTGTGTATATCACTAATTTCTAAAAGAAAAAAAGTACAAAGGAAACAGCACTTCCCTTTGAGACTGTTTAGTATTTCTCCTTTGTAAGCAGGCCTATTACCTTAAAATTTAAATCTCATTATCTTTAATAACTGTGGTAACAAGATTCAGTTCTTCCTAGGATGCAGAGAAATTCATTTACGCACTTTATAAAGTGTAATGGCTACTAGTAATAAAAATGTCGTATTTCTTCTTGATCAACTTAATATATCTTTAGAGGCTCCTGTCTCTAAGCCCACTCCAGGACACCTTTTTCAGTGTACTTTACAACATTAGTATTTATAAATGCAGCACTACAGCTTTCTTTTAAATATTATGCAGATTATTTCTTCACAGAAGGGCATTCATATTAAGAGAGCTTGAAACAACAGAAGAAGTGTGCAGTGTTCTGAGCAAGGGCAGGTAGAAGTTAGCAGATCAGTGTCAACTCTTCCTAACACCACCTTACATGAGGGGCCACTAATTTCTCAACACTGTGTTTCTGAACACACAATGTGCAAACAAACATCTACACTTTAGAAATGCGTTGTAGGAAATAATTACTTATAAAGTATACTGAGGACAATTAGTACTACAAGTGGTAAATATTTTTATTATTAATGCCAAAAGATAGGAGTCTGCTAATTCCAAGTTTTCAATTAAAGAAACAAACCAAAACCAAAAGCCAACATGAAGGGAAAAAGTGTACACAAAACCACAGAATCATCAAATGGCTTAGGGTGGAAGGGACCTTAAAGATTACCTAGCTCCAAAACATATGCCATGGGCAGGGACATCTTCCACTAGACCAGGTTGCTCAGAGCTTCATCCAACCTGGCCTTGAACACTTCCAGGGCTGGAACACACACAGTTTCTCTGGGCAACCTGTGCCAGTGCTTCACCACCCTCACAGTAAGGAATTTCTTCCTAATATCTAATCTAAGTCTCTCACAGAAATATGTCCATTTTAAAAACAAATTTAAAATGCTAGGGCTTTAGCGGGAGCTCCACCAGGACAGTCAGGATGATGCCAGCAGCTCTCCTTTTGCTTGGAAACACTTATCACCCACGTACATGGATGCAGGTGACAGGAACCATGAGGCACAGATGCCATGAACCACTCTCTTGGAAGATTCTGCATCACAGCTGGTCTTAAATCCATTCATATTTATGATTGTAATGAACACCTTGACAATGGGAACCAGGAAAGAGGTTCCACAGATCGAGTTTTCTGCAACATTATCCTCATGGCATAGGATAAAGATGAACTGAAAAAGACCTAGAAGCAGAGAGATGCAAGATGTGGGAATTCAGATTATAAATCTGAATGACTACATGCAATGTTTTGCCCAAGCAATATGAAAGTGGAAAGTATCAACCTCAACAGCTGGGCCAGACAAAAAAAAAGATGCAGGCTAGAAGTGTGGGCCTCTGACTGGTTAACAGGACAGCTCTTGAACAGGATAGAACCATAAAAGGGATCCCCTCCCCACCCCAAATGATACAATCCCACCATCATGTCCTCAAGGTCTGAAATGCTAGAGGGGAAGACAAATCCAGCTAGTGTTATCACAGAGGCTCAACTTGGACAGAGCTGGTAAGGGAACTTCTGCATGTGAAAAGGGAAGAAACACAAAGCTGCAGAAGTAGCACCTATGTTTGGGAAGAACAGCAGGTCCATCTCAGAGTGAGTGATTTCATGTTAGACCTTGCCTTGCCTCTGCCTCGCTACAAGGGTACAAAATCTTAGAGCAAGGTCAGAGATTGGCAAAAAAAAAAAAAAAAGCTGTGAATAATGTCACCCTATTACAGACAGCCCAGAACAAGGAAGACCTAAAGAGTTTTAATGCAGTAAAGTTTGTTTATACAAGTCTACTACAATATGATATCCCAGTGTAAAAATATGGCCTGCTTCCAGCAACAGAGCTCAGAGTTAATACAAAGCAGCTGAGAACTTTTATGGGTCTCAGTAGCAGCTCTGTGCCTCCACTGACAGGTTAGAGGCTCAAATTCATGTTCAAAACTGCTGAAGTAATTAAAGAAATTCTTGCTCCCAAGCAATTTGTTACTGTCCTTTCCTGGAGATCAGTAGTTCCCTTGCAAAAAAAAAAAAAACAAACACCAAAACAAAACAAACAAAAAACCCAAAACCAAAAACCACCAAAAAACAAAACTAAACAAAAAACCAACCAACCAAAAACCAAGAAAAACAAAAACCCAAAACAAACAAAAACAAACAAACAAACAAACCCCCAAAAACAAACAAAAAAAACCATCACAGGAGCCCTCCCTGATCCACTTCAGTGGAGCACCACTGGCCACAGGGAGTAGTTCACAAACTTTGCGTTGGCTAAAATGCAGGGGTGGTCATCACCAACTTGTGGTCAAGAAAGTGGAAGCAGTGTTATTTTCAATTGATCCACCGCATTGTGAACAAGATACCCTGCCCCTAATTTTACATTTAGATTCAGGTTAGTGCAAGCTAACAGCTATTTGAATTTAATTAAAAACAAATGAAATGCTCCGTGATTAAAAAAAGCTTTAGCTACGCTCTCATTCTCAAGTATTTTTAGATGTTTAAAAGATGGAAGGTTTTAATCAGGATGCCTCAGCAATATGAGAGAATGAATGAATAATTTACAAAGAACTTGATTTGAGCTCAGTGAAAGGGTGGTACAAGTAAACTATCCATATTTTTTATTCCTAATGAATATATAATTTTTTAGCTCACCTCCAGTCCCTGCAAGCAGGCCACAGAGAGGGCAGACAACAATGTGAAGACTTTTATAGTGTGTACAGTCCAACGTCTTGGTTGCTCCATAGCATTTTTGAGGTTGGTTATACTTGAACAGCAACTAACAAGCTGGATTTTAATTACAGGCTATAAAACCAACAATAAACAGAAGTGTTTACGAGCAATGCAGATTCCCCTTAAACAGCTTAATATTAAAAGAGTTCCACCATTCTTGGTCTTTGCCTTCCATATCTCTGCTCTCCTTTCAATCCCTCATCAGTTTTGTGTTTTTAAACTGCTGGCATATGGCACTGGCTTTGCTAGACTATCGGGACTTACAACACAAAAATAAATCAAACCTGTCACTAATTATAGGCATAGTGCATAAAGCAAATTCTAACATACTTAACAAGTCTAATTTCATATAATTGTCTTGATAAATTTCTGAAAAGGAAAATAGAAAAAAGCAATTTCTTAGAGGAAGAGACTAAAAGGTTTGGGTTTTTTAATAAAAATGTATAAAATGACTAAAGAACATATGAAGTTGCAGGAAACATAATACTGAAAGCTGTTTTCTTAACAGATGGCACTCACGCCTACTTCACCCATGCTGACCTACATATTTTTTCCTTAACTTTTACTAATATTAATCTTTCATTGAATGTGGTTTTTACAATTTTCCCACCAAGTGATACTTTTAGTGTAATAGGTTTGAGAAACTTATTCAAGAACATTATAAAATAGAGAATGCATAAAGGAGGAAAACACCTTTACAAAGTTCAGGGCATAAAATTGCACTTTTGACATAGAATTGTTTTTCTCAAAGGCTGCTCAATAATGGAACCCTATGCGCAAAGTTTTCATCCAGCCTTGACTGGAAAACATGACATTTGCAGACGTTAAAGCATTGTCATAACTTGCACTGTCTTCTAGAAAAGAATACAACTGTGCATTATGGGTAATTAAAACAGAACCATTGAACTGGATTTCATTATTTTGTTCTACGCATTTAATTGTGAAAAGGTAGGAAAAATTAAATGCATGTAGAAAATGAGGAGCTAGAGGAGAAATGTGAAAAAAATTTACTGTGAATGGTAACTTAAGTTAAAACAAAAGAGATTTCCATATAAAAATGCACCCAAATATTTCTCCTAACATTATATTAGACTGGTTTTGAGATCACATCATAAAATATGTCAAAAACCCCCAAAATCTTTAGTGTTGTTAAACCAAAATAACAAGGATTTTCATGGAACATCACATTAAAAATAAATCCTGAAATGACCATGGCAGCTGGAAGGATGACATTTGGAGAAGTTCCATTATCCGCACTTGCAGTTTTAGTCTTCTGCACTGAAAAAATAAGAAAATCAGCCCACGGCCTGTTCCAGCAGCACGCAAACAAGGTGGCTGTGGGAGCTGGCAGGGCCCCAGCTCCTGTTGCAGACTCCTCTCCAACGTGCTGACTCAGCTGACTGCTCACCAGCCCCATCATATCCCTCATCATAATCATCTTCCAGAGCAGGACACTCACTCTAACAGTGAGATTAATAGAACAGGTGTTGTTGAAACTATTCCCATATGGTTCCCAGAGTGAGACGTCCAAAAATTGTTCTCTAGAGTGATTTTACAATGCCGGTTAGGCAGATGACAGTGAGGGTGGATCATTGCTTCAAATCTGTACTAAACTATAAAACACAGTGACAAAGCAAGCAGGATCTCCTGCCACACTCCAGTATCATTTGCATCACAAGAGAGATGATTTCGGGCTTAGATTGCTTATCATGCCGAATGGGTATCGCACTTTTAAAAGGTGAAAGAAAATACAGCACAACACAAAACATTTCATGAGGACTTGGTGCTGTATGTCACCAGGTCATTTTGGCCAATCGAATTAAGATGCGATTAGAGCCACATGCCAGTGCATTTATACACATAAAAATGCAAATAATTTATACTGGTGTCAAGTACAAGAAAGTTATTGAATTACTTGGAGGAAAAAAGTCTGATCTTTCTCCTTATGTTTTTCTCCTTTTAGCACATTAGGTTTTGGAACAAGGATTTTGAAAATGGGACAAATGGCAGTCACATGCCAGGCTCTGAACAGCATGAAGTGAAAGCTGACTGCATCTTCCTGCTTCCCAAAACAGCCATCCTAAAGTGAAGTTCATTTAGACCCAAAACTGCAGTAGAAGTTTTCACACCTCACATTTTGCTTGCACATAAATGATAGCATTCCCAGAAATACAAATTTTGACCTATTACCAATTGCCAATCTGTTCAGAATTTCAGTATTATTCCCAAAATTTGAATGTAAATTCGCTTCTATTCCGTATGGCAGTCAGCAACTAATTTTGAAATATCTGTCATTTGTTCTTGCAGGTTGTCTGTACAAATCCAGCACACAGTGCTTTAAATTAATTAAAGCTTCCAATAAATGTTGTTGCCTTGTGCAGAGGAATATGACTTGGTATTAATTTTGCCTGAGGACTTCACAAATTGCTCAGAATTCACAGCTCCCTTTCCCAGTCTGAACAGCTCAATTTCTCCCCATCTTCCTCCCTGCCCCATTCCCCAAGCCTGGGATACTTTTCTAGAGCTTGGCAAGGACATGGAAAAAGCATGAGGCATTTGGAAGTTAAAACCAGCAGCTTAACCACCTTACACAGTAAATCTAAGAAGCTTAAACACACCAACAAGTGCAGAAATTGTCAAGTTGGCTGTTATGCATTAAGCATGAGAAAGTAAATGCATGTGACAAATGCATTACTTCCCATGTGAACATAATGATTCTCAGCTAATGTATCTAAATTAAGTCACACATTAGTTATGTCTGAACAGAGCAGAGCGACAATTAACATTTTGTACATAAGCAACCACTGTTTTTTTGATTCAGAACCACTTTCAGGGATGCTGCAGGCCTGACTTTTCTTCAGCTGAGCAAACAGAGAGACATTATTTCAACAACATCCACTTAATGAGCCTTCGTGTCCCCATGGACAGAAACAGGGTATTTCACAGGTAGCAAATTAAACAAATTAGGTAAAAGCAAACACTCCAAACTGAGTTGCCACAATTTATCCAAAATCACTAAACAGTCTTTCATTTGATCTTCTTTGTAATATACTGAACCAGAACTTCTTTGCTACTGCTAACTTAAGTAAGTAGCAGCAATGCTAGTTTTCACAATAATTTCAGAGTACTCTGAAATACAAACACATGCAGTCATATGAATACTTTTATGATAGCAATAAAATATTATTTATAAAGGAAAATACATCTTCCTTGCCCTGCACTTTCTATCATGTTACCCTTTGTTCACTGCAGTCTAATGAGAGGAATTTTACTAATTGTCATTTGTGGCAGTAGCAGCTTGATGCCACGAGGCCAAAAGGCAATTAAAGGTCACTGCCTGTTAGATTACACCAGGCTGATGGCAGCACATTTGGAAGCCAAGGCAGGAGCCCCTGAGCTCTGCCTCACTGCAGACGCTCAGAGACCTGAACATTGCATTCAGCACCTGCATGCCTGGCCCTTCTGAGCTGGCCCCTGCACTCAGATCAATCAGTCTGCCACCTGCCTCAGGTAGATACTCAGGGGGACTGCAGCCTTCCTCTCTACCCAATACACCTTCAGCAGCTCTATTCCATTCATCAGGCTAAGAACTTCTGCTGCACTTTCCACGGCAAATCCTGTAATTCTTGCCAGTCAGAAAACTGTTTCATTTCCAATACCTATGCAAAGTATAGGCATATTGATATAAGTGTTTTCTATATATGCCTCTGCAGTGGTACTAGCACCTTGTTCAAGTGTTACTGATCCCTTTTTAATCAAGTCTTAATATGCACATTTATTTTTTCTATGACAATGCCCTTGTGTTTTAAATGCGCACATCTTATCGAGTGCATTACAGTCAGGTTTCTGGGCTAGAAGTTAAATGAAATGTGATGCATGGTTATGTAACTGAAAAAACATGAATTTATCTTCCCACAGGTGACAACTGAATCACAGAGTATTCTGAATTGGAAGGGACCCAGAAGGATCACTGAGTCCAACTCTTCAGTGAATAGCCTGTATAGCACAGCTGGAGCATCCCACACAGAGCCAGGCATCCAGGCAAAAGATGGCATTAGTGGCTCCTTATTTCTGACAAGATACTATTAAAAGGGCCTCCAGCTTAAAGCCAAAATCCCACTTCAGAAGTATTTCTCAAATTTAGTGACCTCACAGGGGATGCACAAAGGAGCAGTTCATGAAAAATTGCAGCCCATGCAAAGGACTCACGTTGGAGGAATTCATGGAGGAGTGCCTCCCATGGGAGGGACCCCACACTGGAGCAGGGCAAGAGTGAGGAGTCCTTCCCCAGAGGAGAAAAGAGCAGCAGAGACAATGTGTGTGATAGCATGACTACAGCCCTCATTCCTCAACCCCTGTTCCACTGGAAGGAAGGAAGTAGATTTGGAGGTTTAGCCCAGGAAGAAGGGCAAGCTGGAGGGAAGCTGTTTTAAGATTTGGATTTATTTCTCATTACCCTATATTTGCCTGGTAATAAATTAAATTAATTTCCCACAGTCAAGTCTGTTTTGACCATGACAGCAATTGCTGAGTGACCTCTCTGTGTCCTTTCCTTGAGCCATGAGAAAGCCATGAGCCTTGAGCCTTTTCTTCATATTTTCTCTGCCCCATGCAGCTGAGCAGAGTGATAGAGTGGCTTAGGTGGGCTCTGGGTGTCCATCCAGGGTCAACCACCACCAAAATCCATCGTGGCAGTCCCTGCACCTGGTTACCTGCATTTCTTCACCAAGGACTTTGCAAATACAGGGCAGATTGAAATTTCAGACTTGCAGGGGAAGTTAGTTGCAGATGCTGAATCATGTCCTTAACAGCTGTTACTTAGCTATCACCACCTCTTAATTAGTGGTTTCTTTTAGATTTCCTCAATAGCTATATGGCATTTTAAAAAAACACAAAAGGGGGGGGGAAGGGCCAACAAAACAAACAAAAAACCCAGACAATTCAAGCTCAAAACATAAACCATGTGCAAAAATGTTAGAGGTGAAGTACAAACTATAATTTGACCACATAGAAAAACCAGCCAACTACAGGCATAGAAAATTTTTATTTTACTCTACCCTCATGACAAATCAAAATCCACTGAACCTTTACGTTCTTAATTTTGCAGCCTGTCTCACTCCATACAGTGGAAAATCCAATTTCCTTTGGAGTCCCAAAGCATGAGCTAAACAATGAATGCTTTTTCCATCTCTCTTGAAGCAAAGGTTTTCCCTCAAAGGTGCTGGCCAGATGCTGAATTGTATTAAGGGTAAAACTATAAACCAGCTTTTCTTTGGGTACATTTTACTTTGCAAACCACTTGTTACTATTATTTTGTCCAGTGGTGACAAAAAAAAAAGCGGCAGGGAGTGGCACATGACTCATCACGATGTGTTAAAAATTACACTAACAGTTTAAATATTTAGAAGCAAAGAGTTGATATCCAATAAAAGTTGGCATTAAAAAATCACACACAAGGGAATAGGGCCATTCTCCAGTCCTCCTTGTCCTTCTCATCACCAACGCCAAATTCTACTGATGTGCCTCAACCAGAAACACACTCAGTTTTTTCACTGTCACCACAGTGAGTACTGCAGCCTCTACATCATTAATGCAGCTGGCAGTTTCTACCTTTTAGCTAAGGTAAGAGCCCGCAAGAATTAAAATTATTTCTTTTTGTAGCATTTGACAGCTTGTTAGAAGTTCTAAACAAATGCTGTGCTACGGAAAGACAATTTTCTAGTGTCAACATTTTGATTAATCCTTTATTATTAGGCTTCTGAAGTAGAATAATAACTTGGGTTTCTTTGATTTTTCTGAAAGCATAATTCCTACTGTTTAAAATAAAGTGCTGCCTGAAGTACATTCAAATACACCTGTGGATGGTTGTCAAACTGCTCAGATATTTAAGTACTGGAAGTAAAAATCTCCAGAGGACAAACATACGTGGGCAAAACTTAAAGAGGGAAAAAAATAAGGATAGTTTTTGCTACTTTTCAAGGTAAGGCATAATCATATGAAATTTGGTCTTTGGTCAAAAACTTTTCCTTTTCTTTAATAACTTGCCATCCTCCAAAAATACAGCAGCAGAACCCCGGTCTCCTCCAGGAGATCTGGAGGCACAGAAGTCACCCGAAAAAAAGGGAAGAGCAGTGAAAGAGTAAAATATGCTGCTGCATTGAAGACTTCTTAAAGCTCTTTCATCATTTTATCATTATCTTTTATCATGAATTTATCTTCATCATTACTCTGATGCTCATTATTGTGTCCGTGAGTTCCCAGACACTGTGTTTTACTCCCTATCAGGTAACACCTTTCCTGGTTTTCTCTCAGAATGTTAATGTTCTTGAAACTTCATAGAAGAGAATCAACTTCTATTCTGAAAAGCTATGGTTTGGCAAGCAAAGACCAGACATTTTGTGTGTGAGATGCATAAAGTTTGGGAAGTTTAAAAACTCATTAAACAAATGTTGCAAATGTTACATTTTCATAAATACATCTGTTAATTCATCACTATTGATAATAATTCCTTCATCAGGTTTGACCCTTTTTCATCCCTCATATATGCTTTGATAAGAAGTGCAACAAAAAAACTATTACAGATTACATTCTTGAGCAAACACACAAGGATAAAATAAAACACATTAATGTAACAGAAACCTATGGACTGAAACTGAAGAAGCCACTGAACTTTACACAGGTAGTCAAAAAATTATACTGTTAACATTTTAAGCAGTCTTTAAAGTAATCTTTATTTCTCCTTGAGAAGTAATTACTTCAATAATCATATTTTTCTGCTTAGTAGGCAGCCTCTTCCAACCTAATGGAACAATATAATTTTCATTTTTTCTTCAAATACGTGGTGCTACAAGAACCCACCTTATGAATTAAAACAAGAGTATGACCTTTTCTCTGAAGCAAATGTGAGTATAAGGCACATAAATCACTGAATAAGCAACAGTCACTAGAGGCCAAAGCCACACCTCACTCACTATTTCACATGGCAGGACTGGGGATTCACTGGGGATTCATATCCTCATTACCACACCAGAGGAGCCCACCAACAACTGCAACCTTCTCTTCCACTCTCCTGCAATTCGCTTGCACACAAAGCCTTTGCTGTTGCACAATTTGAAAGAGGGGCCCTGAAGCTATACAACTACATAGCTACACAGCTGCTGGTCTTCATTAATTCATTTCCAAGGCCACCTTTGAAACATGACAAATCTTCTGCCTTCTGATTTATCTGAAGCTTTGTTTTATTCTTCAGCTGGTGGACAAATAAAGAAATTACCAGTTTACATAAGCAAAGGCAGGAAAAATTTATCCCATTTTTTTTGAAGAGATAAGGCTGGCAGAAGCACATGTTCAAACATATACTGAAAGACAGAGATGGTCCCTTAGAGCTACTCTTAAAAGAAGAGGCAAATTCTTTTGGCTTCTCCAAGCAAAAAAATTATGTAAGTCAAAGGACTGACTGAGTTCATGAAAAGTGTATGCTTCTGCTCAGTGAGGGTGTGATGAAAACAATTTCACTGGTAAGAATACGGACTCTCTGTATCACTTTCTGTACGCAAAATGCAGAATCGCACTTTGTAAAATCCTCACTGTAATGTCAGTGAGAAGGCAACTTGTTCCCATTGCTAAAATGGGAAGGGTGACCCAGCTGATTGTCTCTGGAACAGCCAGAAACACAGCAGTTGTCCCTTTTCTCTGCATTTAAGCATAAGGAATATAAACCATATATTCCACAACAGGAGACAAAACTCATGATCGTCTAAGTTACTTTTGGCTATGCTAATTAGCTATTTCAAGCACTTAAAGTTCATAGTCTCTGCCAAAGTAGGAAGCAGTAACTATTAAAAAGACCTGAATTTTCATGTGTGTGACATACTGTGTCCCTAATCCAGGGAGAATGTCACCTTGGCACCACAGGGCCCAGGAGTTCACAGCCTTGTCATGCCACCTGAAGCCAAACATCAGCCTGACACATTTGGCATTTACAAGCAATAACTTACCCTAAAAGATGCATTTAAATTATAAATTATTTATAATGCTGTATTAATGAAACTGTGCCTGTATATTTGATCCACCTTTTCATAATTTCCCAAACATTTATTTCCTACTGAAACAAATCCTAAAAATTGCTTTATTCTGAAGTCATACTAAACCAGGAGTCCACTCGTTTCAAACAGCTCCTCTAAGCAGGCATTTTCTGTTCTAGATCAACGTATCTATGACTAAAACTAAAAAATACAAATTATGCTTCCATGAGGTAGGTAACCTGCTTATTCACCCCTCCCATCCACAGATGCCATCCATGATACTCAGATGTAATAGTTTGTTTAGGTCTTAATAACACAACAAATTTGTTTCAATCGTAACTAGTAAGACAGTAAGTTTACAAACAGCCTTTTTCTTCCCTTCTCCACTTACTCTTTTTTTGCAGGAGACTTACCTATGCTACTATTCACTGAATAAGTTAGTACAAACATTCATAGCTAATTCCAAAAGAAACACATCTGAGAGAAGTGGCTTAATTCATAGTCATGAGCTTGTACACAAAGAAAAGCTAGGGTTGTGTACATGGGTTATTTTTGCATTTACAAGCGTATGCATGCTAAGATTTGGCCTCTTTTTCCTTCAGAGGAAGTACTAAATGACATATTTTAACATAGAATTTAGTTCTGTACGAAGAGCTTTTCATGTAAGACTACTAGTAAAGAGCCAGCAGACAACATTGAGCTGCCAATATTCAGCTTAAAAAGTAAAATTAAATACCTTTCACAAGTGAGATAAAACCAATTAGTCAATACACATAATATTTCTACCAATGAACTCAGCTTGGAATATTAGGTTGGCAAAACTAAGAGAGAATACCATAAAGACCAGAATACACAGGGGTTCCATGAAGTTTCTTTTCAAAAAAATTATGCAGACTGAGGAATGAGGAGCACTTCTTCCACTGTATTTTTCTACATTCAAGAGAGCAGTAAAGAATTCTTCTAAAAGCTCAGTAACATATGGAAGTGGCTTCTGTAACAGCCATAAATTCACTTTTCAAGCTTGTAAAAATGAATTTAACATAGCCACTTAAAGGTGAATTCACTTTGAGCACCACATACTGTTTCTTTCCTTTTTCAAAAGATATAGAGCTATTCGGTGCAATTATTCCATGTGTTAATGTGAGGTTTAATGTATCTCAAAACCAGGGTGTTACAAAGTATTAATGCCTTCCCACAACAATACCAACAGCATTGTACTATGTCAGTATAAAAATGGAAATATTACTGTTAAGATAAATAATAATTCTCATTTCAGTCTTCTGCTACCACTATTAGAGGAGCAACAAAAAATTCCCTTTTTTTGTAACTGTTCAAATGCTGTCGGTTTTGTATCCCTGTAGTTTTGTATCTACCACCCTTCATTTCAGCGCCCATCAAAGCTGCCTTTCAATGGAGAACACTAGAAAGATTAGGATAAGGAAATAGGGTCTTTCCCAGAGTTTTTCAGATGTTTCCTGCATGACTCCCTGTGAAGTCACAGAGGTATCTGTTCCACAGAAACCCCCTCTGTAAATAAAATTGCCACGTGTTGCACACTGGGGTGTGGCAGGTCTGTGTTCATTTCTGCCACGCACAGAAATTTTTTGAAAGTCATTAGGCAATCACAAAACTTTGGTTTGCTACTTAAACATAAAACCTCCCAACTTTATCAGCGAACTGTTTTGTAATAGTGTTGATTAACTCCACTATCTTCATAGGTAAAAGGATCCTGTAGCAACTGGGCTCCTCCCATTGGAGCAGTATGGCTGCACCTACCAAAAGAAATAACCAAGTGAAAGTGTTTTCCACTCCTTGCTCTCCTCATCTGACACCTTTTCAGCTTCTAATTTACAGAAGCTGAAAGCATTCATGGATTTTAACATGCTTTAGAGCAGCCACATCTAGCAAAGATTCAATTCCCGTGCCTGCTGCATACTTCAGTTTTCATGACTCATCGGCAGCTTCCCAGAGGAGAGCAAGTTCCCACTGGGCAACAGAGCTAGTGATACCTTTTACATGCTCACAAGAGGAACAGAGATTCTGCCTAAAAATTCACCAAGCTTAAAGCAGTGATTAAGCCCACAAAAACACAGATGCAAGTACAATAAGAAATTAGTGCAGGGCTATATTTTGGTTTACAAGTATAAGATCTAAGTAAGTCTCTCAAGACAGATTTTAAAAACATGAGTTATATATAGGACAAGAACTGCAAAGTTCAGAACATCCAGCCTTCCAAAACTGCAATCAAATATGTAAATTACATATACATAAGGCCTACAACATCTTAACTGTCCCATGTGCTCTAAAACTAATCTAGTGCCTACAGGCTTAAAGGGACAAGAATATATATATTTATACACACACACACATATACAAACATTAAAAAGTTGAAATGCAGCACAAGCAGCTAGCCAAAAAGTTCAAATACATTATCAATGTCCCTGCACCAAAAGAGAAATTGTTAAGTATTCAGCATGCACTGCGACTACATTTACATACTATTAGAGAAGATAAAACATCACAAGTGCCATGACTGGAAATATGATTCAGGACAGAATTTTCTCCTAATGCTAAGTCTCACAATTAGTGAACACTCAGGGAAAAAGAAAACACAAGCAGGACACAAAGTTTTTCAATGTCACCGATAACAATCTCAATCTTGCCAAAGTCCTATCTTTGGCTGCAGTCTAGAGAGAGCATTTCAGAATGAGACACAAACCACAGAGTCCAATGGTGCAATGGGTGAGAGGCTCCCTTCCTGACCTGGTGGGTGATCAGTGGAAACCCTAACGCCTAAGACTGAAGGGAACCCAAACACAGCACAACCCAACAAATGGTACTTCTTCCCCAGTTCACTCAAATGTACCACAGCTTTGAGGTATTTTTGAACAATTACCCTTATTCCAGCAGAATAAAACATTACATTAGCACAACTTCAGGTTTACCTATTCTATTTCCCTGCTACTTCCTTCAATTCTTCTAGACATATAATTAAGCACAATGTCTTATCCCAAAAGGGGAATGAACTGCTGCCTCTTTGCAGCTATACTATAGCCCTCTCCCATTCTCCATTGACTGAGTGATTCTTCATACCAGGAAGCTTCTTGGACATCTTCTTTGATCATGCTCTCTTTCTTGGCTAAAACAGGCTCCACACCACTTCAACCTCAGCTTTCCTAGAGGGAGGGCAACACAGCCATGATAGAAGGAAGATGGACTTACAGTGAGTGGGTAGGATCACTGCCACTAGGAAGAATCCAAATCTCTTCTTTTACAGAAGTGAAAGTATGAGCAATTCCATTAGGCAAGATGTGGCAAGCTCACGAGTCTTGTGTCGGATCTGAAAAACAAACCAAAAAAATCAGATGAGAAATAAAACTTCCTGCTGTATTGTCCTTTCATACCTGCGAAGCATTTCTACCTTGTTTTTTGTGCAGTCTCCCCTCCCAAAGTATTTCCCTAAAATACAGTGTCTACAGCTGACATTTTTTTCTGAAAGATATGCATTAGAAATTCATGTTAGTCACACTCTCCCATATAACTAAGCAACCATAGTTGCTCCCATATAACTGAGTTTTAGTCTACCAAAACACTAAGAGAGCAATGCATTTTTTAACAGAAACCTTTCTTGCTCCAAAGATCCAGGATTCTGAACTAGTGTGTAACTCTGCTGAGGCTGTGGGGAACCCAAACATCTTGTCAGCACAAAACAAGAAAGAAGAATCCAGCACAGAAATAGATGCCGGGTACTGCTCTTTGACAAACTTTTACCATTATTCAGCCGTTGCTTTGAATCAACTAACACAGGGTTTTGACATTTAGTCAAATGTACTTTTTCTGAAGACAATCCAATTTTACAGTTTTAGCAGCCTGCAGGACTTCTCTGTACAACGTGAACACTACCAGAGAGAAACTGCTTATGACCAAGTTTAACATGCTGCATTTCAGCTAAAAAGGAACAATGGTTTGGTCTGCCTTTGTATTCATGGACTGCGTGGTCCTTCATTTCAATTAGATTTGAATTTCTCTTACTAGATTTGAATTTCTCTTACTAGATTTGAATTTCTATTGCACAAAGTCAGTTCCCATATCAGCTTGGTGATAAATTTTCCAAAAGTCTGCAATCAATTAGCCCCAGACAAACCAGTATCTGAGTAGCACATACTGGTTGTAAAAACTAGCACATGGTTAATCTTTCTCCAATGCTCTGAGCCTTTCCTGTTCTTTATTCAAAATCAATATGAGAAACAGAGAATTCCTCAAATTACTTGTGGTAAAAGTTTTGAATCTAGATTACTGTTATAATTTAACTTTTTTCTTAGCTATTATTTCTACATGCTGTCATAGACTACAGCTTTATTTCAGTAATGAAATTAAATCTTCTGCATTTCTTGAATTGACATTACTGCGCTTATTTAGTATTATTCTTACAGTGTTAGCATATTTTCCAAGGACAAAGGAAATTCTTTTCCCTGTTTTTAACTCACTGAGTTTTGAGCTATACTTTTGCTTTCTCCTATCAGTTGTCTACATTTAATATTTCCTAATTTCCCATTTACACTCAATTTCTTGCACCTTCTGTATTGATTCCTAAAAATGCCACTATCCCCAACTGGTTTGTAGTTAAACACCTGTGATTTAATTTTAGGATAATTCAACACATGAACTTGTGCATTTTTAATCATGTAAGTATTAAGGGTAGAAGTTTTTTAAACTAGAGTAAGAAAGAACACTTGATGTGTTAACTTTGATATTTTTGATTAATCTAAGGTTTTTCATTGTACTGCCTTTTAAGATTAGAGTCCTAAAATAGATATTAATATAAGAGCCTATTGACATTTTTAGCCTGTAGGAACATGCAGTGGGCAGAGGCAGCTGAAATAACAACATATTTGAGCGATGAACCAGCTTTATGATTTTATTACTCAGACTTTCCCAAATCTATGGCTGGCACTTTTCCCAGTAACTCAAAAATTAAGCTGTTCTACATTTGCAACTTCCAACTAATCATATATTAAAAACTTCTCATGGTTAAGGCAACAGAATAACCTTATAAAAAGCCTTTGAAAAAACCCAACAAGCTAGATCTGAAAAAATCATGCCTTTAATGCTCTGTGCTATTTGCATGGGCAACATAAGAAAAACAGGAAAAAAACTATCTGATATAGGTTACAAAGAATTATGTTAGTTACTAGGAGTATATTACATATCATATTGAAGTAACAGGGACCCTAGAAGGACCCTAAAGGAAAGTGACAGATATAAGGAGACACAACATAAGCATCCTTCACTGGGCACCTTAGGCCATCAGCAGCTCAGGAAGCCAAGGCTTGTATCAACCACTTAGTCACGCCATAAAGCAAACTGACACCTTTGTTGTTCCACAATCTTTCCACATTTTTGCACAGACATCAAGTTTTCTTCCTTCCAAAATGAAATTTCCCCCACAGTTCGCTGGTCAAAAAAAGGCTCCATGTTCCCCCTTGGTCCCCAAACCACCCTACCCAAGTGATCTATTCTGATCAGTGAGCATAAAGAGGCACTCATGATTTTGTTTCTGAATATTCACAATACAGGTACACAATTTCTAAAATCATCTGGGAAATCCAGATCAGCTTAACAGCACTGTTGATTGATTTATAATTTTTTTGTGTCTGTGTAATAAAAAAGTAATCCACAGTTGTACAGACATACTCAAAGCATTAGACATCAGAAAAATTCTAGAGTCTGATGCACTGGAACAGAAGGATAAACTGAGCAATAAATGTATCTCGCAGTGGATGACTATAGCTCATGTGAGCATCATAGAGGGATGTTCATTCTATGCAGAACTGAGAAAATTAATTATTCGGTACCCAAGGAAAAAAAAGAATGAACATGCAATAACTGACCTTTTAACAACTCTACAGCAATTAATTAAGTTGCTTTGTACTGTATTAGTCCTAAGGAAGCTACACATTTCTAAGTATTTCCAGAAGAGTCTACCAGGAGCATAACGAGGACTTAATCCAGCAATAGAGTGCAATTTGGTGTAGGTCTGCATCAAGAACTGGGCCCTTTGAGAGGAGCCAGCCAATTCTCTCCCTTCTCAAAGTTAGCCAGTTATTTGCACAGCAAGTTCTACTAAAGCCAGTAGCAACATGACTACAGAGTGAAATTAGAGTGGAAAACGAATCCAATTAATAACTACAGGAAAAAAGCCAAATTTTCAGCCATAGTGTTTGCAGAGTCATTTCACTGCACCAACATGCTGCAAGCATAAAGATGATGAAAAGAGCAAACCAGGCAGCTGCTGACTGGAGGGCAGAGCAGAACTACCCCTGTCAAAAGCAGCATGGGACTATGGCAGTTTACACTGAAAATGGAAGTAGGAACAAAGTGGGAACAGTAAGAAAGCAAATGACTTCCCCAAAACAACCCGCACCAGAGACACCGAAAATGAAGAGTTTAATGAATGCAAGCAAAAGTTAACAGTAATGGCAAGCCTGACTGAAACCAAACATTAAAATCTTACAGTTTGCCTGATGGATAAGCTAGTCTCAAGTGTCATTATACAGTGCTAGCTTTAATTGCTCCCAGCTAAATATAGCTTTCAGAATTTAATAGCTCCCCCTCAGCTTTTCTGTCTTTCAAGGAGGGAAAAATCTTCTCGTTAGAAAAAGCACACAGGCATTCACAGTGGCATGTTACCACAGCAAAGCAGGAAGCAAACCATTAAGATGATTACATTAGTCTCCAACACTCATTCAGAACTCCTGTTTTTCAAGAGAGCAAATGTTCCCCTGTTCCACCACTCTGGTTCCAGTTACAGCAGGTGATGGAAGCATGCATACCTTTTCAAACTAAGCCATTTTGCTACTTTATTAGCAGGCTGTAAATCTTGCTTGCCCTGTGCTCCCAGTCAAGATCGAGCAGCAAGCTGCCGTGGTGCCCACACACTCCTTCCTGTGCCACCTGGCTGGGCACCACAGGGCAGGCAGAGGAGCAGGGCTGCACACTCATTTACAGCCTGACCCCTCCCTGTATTGGCACAGCTTACACAAGGGGGTCCAAAATCTGCTACGGCAGCTGAGACTGCAGCACTCTGATAAAGGCATGAAATGAATTCTCTCTTCTGCCTTCTAATACCCAATAAAGATTTCAAAAGTTGTAACGAAAAGTTCCATATAGAAAGCTTCATTTTCCCCTCTCTGAGCTGATAACGGGTTTCACACAGAAAATTTGGCTGACAGCTAGAAATGTGTTCTACAAATTCAGCATTTCTATTCACCTTCATTTTAGAGGTCATTATGTAATTAAAGCATTCACAGTTTTTCTAAAATCCTTGGAGTTAATTTAAAAGTAACCACTGCTGCAATGACAAGTCTTTCCACTTTCCCTCAGGCCATAACTTCAAACTTTGTTCTCTCCCCTCCAAACCATCATCTGACCATCTATTTTCTCTCTGGTTTCATCCATCCTCTTCTCCTTTACTAAGTGGGGAAAAGAAGAACAATGCTACTTATGGAAAATAAAATATTCACCAGACCATATGAATCACCAAATATCACAGTACCTGGCCCGTCACTTCAGCTGTAAAATTCCAGGATTGCCTGTGTCAGAGCTGTGCAAGCACTGCAGGAACACTGCCTGGAGGGCTGCCAAGAAGTACCTACTACACTGAACAAGACCAAAGGTAGTGTGCCACAGATTTTCTGCCCTCTGACCTACCATTTCTGAGGTACAGACAAGGCTGAATTAGACAGGTTAAAGGAACTATGTCTGTTTGCTGCCTAAGAGAGATTTTCAAGTGAGCCTCTTGACACACACTGTTCTGCATTGGGACATCTGTGCTCTACTGCTAGCTGAGCTGCCCCAGAACAGAAAGGCTCCCTACTGTCAGTGCAGGTGGAGACTTCATTTACCAACTTCTGATAAAGCACAAGGTCACGACACTCATTCCCATAAAGATTTTTCTTTCTGAAATTAAAAATCCAAATGTGGATAAATAGCATCAAAAATAAGGATGAGTACTAGAGGCACTTTGTACACTAGATCCGGTTACTCTTACAGAAGGCGTGTTTATTTTAAAACTCTGCCAATCACAACAGACTATTTCGAACAAATGAAGGTTAAAAAAAACCTGCAAAATGTACCAAACATCAGACATGTACTGTGGATAAATATAATCTTACAGCTATGTGTTAGCTGTCATGAATCAGAGCTCAGTGCCCCGGAACTCCACGGGGCTCTTCTGAGTTGAGCTGTTCCGTTCCCAGGCAGCAGCAACCAGACAGAGAGAAGCACAAGTGCCAGGGCTGCACGAGTCACAGGCACCAAACAGCCTCTCACCCTCTCCCCACATCTGAAATCACTCTGTGAGGTGCAGTGAGTAGAGATAAACCACATGCTGCCTTTTAAGAAATCAGAAGAAAACCCACACAAGCAAAAGGATGGAAGAACAGTGGAGATCAGCCAACGCAACTGCAGCATCAGACCGGGAAGAAAGCACACAGCTACGGTGGACAGTCACATAATGCTACTAAATCTGGATCTGGGGATTAGCAGGAGAGAAAAGACACCAGAAAAAGGTAATTTGTTTTCTTGTCATCCATAATACTGGAGAGATTGTGCTCTCCTCTCCAAAATTAGAACATCTACAGTGTAACTCCTTCCCCTCTTAAGAGTAATGTGCATACAAAGAAAGCCACCAAAAAAAAACCCCAAAAGCATTATCAGCCTCAGGTCAGGACAATTGTGGCCTAAACATTCACAAAACTGTAATGAAAGCATTAATTCAAAAGCAATTATGTTAAAACAACAAGATCTATCAAAGTAAATATATAGCATCCACTAGAATAAATAAATACCATCCTGCAGAAGCTGCAACCTAATCACAGTAAGTTTATTCAGAGACATTTTCTTGAACAAAAAAAAACCCAAAAAGCAACCCAAATAGACATGACAGTAAAGATGTCTACAAATTCCAGAATCTGTTTATTTACCAGATGTTTTTCTCTACATCTGATGACCTGTAAATTTGCCTCAGCTGTAGCAATAGCTGATGATAAACCTTGGCAACAGCTACTACTATATTTGCGACTGAAAGAAAATAACATATAAATATTTTCAGTTCATTCTGCATATTCACTTAAAGGCAACTTGAGGGTTTTTTTATGTTTATAAAATATATAAAGTCACAGTTAAGTGAATGGTTTCCCATATATCGGCTTTCCCCTTCTCCCTTGTACTTTATGTATTTCCCTGCTGATTTGAAGCTATATTCTATCTGGGTGTTCAAGGTTACTTAAGGAGGGGGGACAGACTCTAGAGATTATTTATATGGCAGGACTTCAAACAATTGATCCAGCTGTATCTCAAGTGACTTGATAAAGAGGCATTAAAATAATGAGGAGAGAAAAAGATGGGTGAAACATGACAGCATTTCAGAGCCACTCAGCAGGACTCTCCTGCTCAAGGACTCTCAGCTATGAGACAAGGACACTGACCATGAGGGACAAGGTGACACACCCAGGGAGGGATTTGCAGATGAAAGTGAGAAGTGAGAGTTGTTGGGCACCCACACAACCTCCACATCTAACCTCGATGCACAAGTAAAGGAAAATGAGAATGTGACCAAGAAAGGCTCTTATCTCTGATTGTTTGATAAAGGGCTGAAAGTCCTAACACAGATTAGAACAGGGTTCAGGCCGACAAGTAGTCTGCCCAGGTAAACAGGCACAGCAAGATAAAACATTCTAAAGTATTTGTGTACTTACAAATAAGAGGCCTCCACTACAAAACTAATGAACTTGAATTAAATACAAGATTGAATATAATGGGGACTACAGCATCTTAGTGGCTAAAACACATAACGAAATGTACATGCTATTCAAAAAAAGCCTGTAGAGGTAGGGATGGTTCAAATATACACCACTTAAAATTGTGATAGATTTAAAAAAACCACCCCAAACACACCACTGCAAAACAACTAATAGAACGTGACTGAGTAAAAAAAAACAACCACACTTAAAAGGGACAGCCTTGCTCAGAGTCTGCAGTAGAGTCAAAGAAAGCAGCCTTGGTATGGACTTTTCTTTTATTAGAATGAAAAATATCACAGTGAGTTGGGCATTACAGGAGATTAACTTCTGACTCATGTGAAGTTTAAGTAGTCAGGTAGATTGAGGAGTTCAGACTCTCTAAATCAAAAATGCTGAGTTGCTGCATCATTAAATGTGCATAAACAAATCTGGAAACGCCTCATGGGATGCAGCATGCAGGAGATAACGTGAAAGATTAAATGGGCCCAACTAGATAAGTGCTTCACCACACCTCCCAAAAGGCAGAGAAAAAGTTGATTAAAGAAGTTGCACCTCAGATGTTAAAGTATAGGAATAAAGTCATAGTTTTAAATTTTTTTTATTTAAAAGATATTAAAAACAAAGTTTTTCAACAACTCATAGCAACCAGGTGAAGTAGTAACCCGGAAGTGAAAATTTCTTAGTAAAGAAACAAAGATAGGATGTTTACTATGAAACAGACCTGGAAACTACCAAAACCAGCATGGAATTAAAAGTAATATCTTCCTGAGCATGTGTGAAGAAAAACAGACAAAACCACTACAGATTTCTGCAAAAAAGGGGAAGATTAAATTGTACATAGAGTTGCAAATAAAACTTTCATGTGTTCTCAACTATTGTGTCCACTTCACCTCTAGCAAAAAAAAAATTTAAAACCTATAATCTATATTTCTTAAGCAGATTAAAAAACCAAGTTGGAGATACTCTGTGATGGCAGGAGAGCAAACGGAATACCCCTCTTTAGAGCTGAAGCTGAGGGGAGAAAAGCACTTAGAAATCAGCCCTACTACAATCAGTACCATGCAGTCAACTGTAACAGAGTTACTTTTTACTAAAAATTAAAAACAGACAGGAGAAATCTTGTATCTCATCTGGATATGACAACAGCCACATTAAAAGAAGTTGGTCATGATCTTATTTGGTAGAAGAATTGCAAAGTGACTAAGTGACTAGCCACAGACAAAAAAAATCATCAGCCTGGACACGGATCACCAGAAGAACTTGCCAAGAATTATCTTGGGACTATTTTTATTTAACAGTCCTACTACAGGCAAGGGAATTGAGGTGTCTACTAGAAGTTGCCGCTGACAAAAAGTATAGAGGCATTTCTGATGCACTGGACAACTAGGACACCAGGGGAGAGGAACATCATGAACAGAAGCAGTGACAGGGAATGCAGCGCATCAGCCCTGGAGGCAAGGTCAGCATGCAAGGAGCAGCAGAAGTTCTGCCATGACAGTGGCAAGTGACCAAGGAGAGAAAGGTACTCACAGGCATGGAATACACGTCTGATCAACTCACCACCAAACTGAACAAGGTATGAGAAGAGAAAAAAGCTACCCATGACATAAATTAAGGCATTTCCTACAGAAAACTGACTGGGGGAAAAAGAGTCTCCCCTACAGGAACAAAAATTTAACCACTTTACAAAGGGTGCAAATGCTCTTACAAATACTGAGAAAACTCCAATTTTATCCATACAAACTGGTCAGCCAGAATTCTGGAATTAAGATTAGTCCAAACACGTAAGCTTTGGAGTAATTTCTTAATGAGACAAGCTTCGACTATTTTAAGATGAAGGGAACATACAGATGCATTGACTGCAACAAATACTGAACATGAGAATCCAGGAACTCTCTTCCAGTCGTGTTATGTGTCAGTACAGCCACCTTCAGCAAGGAAGTCCTTATATACCACTTGCCAATGTTATTATCGCTGATTTAATCTGGGCTGCAAACTGACCTTGCCTTAATACTCTTAGGTTTCCATTAATAAAAAGAAATTACTTCAGCTTTACTGCTTACACGTATTTCTTCTGTGCAAAGTTTTAGCGTGTTTTTGTGGGTTTTTTTTTAAAGGAATATAATTTTTTTAAGTGGCAGAAAAAGGAAATGGTACTTTTTAGAATCTATGTTTAGGCTACCAGACATAGGTAGCTTCAACTACATCAATTCTAACAATGAAAGTTATGCATATTTTCTCCTTGATTTGATGTCAATGCTTTGCATGCCCTTGCCTTTCCAAAGGCAACTACAGTCCCCAGGGTTCTGGGACTCAGACACAGAGAAACAAGCGCTTCAGAATATCAGTGCAAGCAGGAAGTAGGAGATCAGAACAATTCCCTCTTCAAAGTCAATCCCAGCACAAGTCTAATCCATCTATGCCTCGCAATTTTTGTTTGCACTCCTCCTACATTTCACAAAGCATTTTTGCATGCAAATGTTTCAGTGGCATTCACAGACTGGGCAAAACAACTTCATAAGATGACTTGGCTGTATTTACCCAAAACACCCTCATGATTTTCCAGGGCCAAAAAAACCCACAAGGATATAAAAAAGCAGTTTGGTAAACCAGAATAAAAAGTCAAGCATTGAAGTTATGTACATCATAAATAAGGAAAAAAAAAATCCTGTTTTCCTGCCCTTCATGCCTAGCTTCGTTACCAAATACCACCCTTCCTCCCAACTCTAAGTGCATTATGCTGGTCTAATACAGAAGATATGATTTTATCAATAAATTAATCACAACAAATGCACAGCCTATACCATCTCTCTTCTTAAGTATGCCATCACAAGGTAGATCAAGTAGCAATGCACTTGCAGAATGTTGAGCAACAATATTAAGAAAGAAAATCCCTCACGAATTCTAATTCTGCAAGATATGAGTGCTGGGAGACAGGCCATAGAGAGAAAGGCATTACATCTTTCCAATAGTCAAGAGACAAACGTTTCTTCTTTTTAGCTTAGAACACAAAATTCTCTTAACATCAAGCAAAGATGATCCTTTTGTAGAAGGGCTTTGGAGACTGAACTACTACTTAAATTTGAGAAAACCAGAAGCAAACAACTCTCATCCTGCACTGAATAAAAGGGTGTGTTTATGCTAACCATGCATTCTAGTCATATTAAAGAACATAATGCAAACTCACTTGACAAGGAGTGTTTGGTAGTTCAGTGTGAACTGTCATGCCTGGAATGCCAAGACTGAAATGGCATCCAGAGTTAGGAAAACACCATTGTTTTCAAATGCTGCACTGTGCCCCAGAAACCAAGATTTCCTAAGCTTCTTCAAGTGGGAAGCTGTTACCACCACAAACCTTCCCCAAACTGAGAACAGTCACTTGATGTCACTGAGATACAGCCGCTGTTCTACCACTGAATTACTATGAAATTAAGAAAACCAGTTTTTGAAAAACAGAGATGGCTGACAATGCAGCCAGAAATAAATGGGAAGTTGCATTTTCCCTGCTCAGCTTATCAAAGCAATCAACTAGGACTAAAAGCAGATTATTAAACTTTTCTGGTGAAAATAGTTACTTGCATGCATTTAAAAATATTCAATGGTGTCCCATTACTTGAAATTTGATCTTTTAAAATGTAATAGTATCACCTGTAAGGGATCTTCAGTGCATCAACAATTGCACGCACATGACATGGCAGAAGTAAGGGATCTTGCATACTTAAGCGTTCCAGCCATAAAGGGGAAAAAAAAAAAAAAAAGAGTTTATAAGCCACACTTATCAAATATGCCATTTTGTCAAAGCCTGACATCACTTTTTTATTTTCTTTCAAAAACAAGCAAACAAACAGCAAGTGTCATCAGCGAAAGTGTTATCCTGGCAATGGCTCTGCCATTGATTTCAAAGTGCAAGCATTGATCCTGCTGAACTCCAAGGAGTAAAGTACAATATAGTATTCTACGTAGGAAAATAAGCTGTAAAATTGTGTGTTTGTGTGTGGAGAGAAGACTATGATTCAGCCACCCGGTGGAAAATTCTAACCTCTTATCTCCGAATCTGAAATAAAGTTCCATATTTATTCAGTGAGTGAAAAAACATGATTTCAGCAATGCATTTGAATTCTTATTCCAAGAAATAGGATGTAAAAAACGCTTGTTTCAACAAAACAAACTGGGTATCAGCTCAAAGGCAAGAACTTAATTTATCCAGAGCAGCACTTCCCTACCTCGGCAAGTTCTCCCTCCCCAACAATTTGATATTCTCTAAGCACTGGGAAATATTAAATAAGTGAGCCTTAGTTTTATAGGGTTTATAAAGTTATCATAATTTTGAATGCTTCTGGGTTTAACATCTTACGGTTGAAACTGGTGGATTTGAAAGACAGTAAGACATCTGCAAATGAACTCGCTGATATAACTTTTTTTTTTTTTTTAAACAACAGGAAAGAATGAATGTGCTTTATACTTCCTGAATGTCAGCAGCTGTGGCAGTAGTGTAAGAACTATGAATTGTTAACTTTCTAGCTAGGTCACTCAGTAAAACAATACCGATACCATTCAGTTAAGGAAGACAAGAATCAATCATAATACTTTGGCTTGATATTTCTGGCACAGAAATTTTCCTGGAATCTAAACCCAGCTGGCTGCCTTCTCAGACTAGAAGTGGTACAGATACCACAGTTGTAGGCAAATTAGGGTCCATTATACATCTTTGTTGTCCATCATTCTATTCACTAAATAGTGACGTTGATACTAGTAAGAGCACACCTACTGAATTCATACCTTTAAAACCAGTATCTTTCTTGTCAAGACATGACAAAGTCCTGTAAACCAACACCTAAACTCTTTTCCTTCCATTGTTTGACCTTAATCAGAAAGCAAACAAGAAATATTAACTCTTCTTTCTAGAGTTCAGTAACAGGACAAGATCTAGCCTAGATTCTCCTCTCTTCATATACATATTGCTGTTATTTGACTTCAATATCAAGCAAATTAGAAAACCCCAGTAGTTCTAGTTCTGTTCTTTCTAAAATTCAAATTCTCTCACACAGACACCACCAATCCTCCACAGGAAGCCTACTCCAACAATGGTTGCACCCTGTTGTGTGAGAGATGGCCTGTATCCCAACCACAAGGTTGCTTATTGACTTCAGTAAGGTCCAGGCAAGACCAGAAAAAAGCACCAAGACTCTGGCTGCCTTTTCAAAATTAATTTGTTTGTCCAAGATTTTGAAGAGCAGAATTGCCTTACACTAAGCTTCAAAATAGTCTAGTAAAATTATCACAGAATGGTGCAAGTTGGAAGGGACCGCTGGAGGGCATCTGGTCCAACCCCCTCTCAAGCAGAATCACCCAGAACAGGTTACCCAGGACCACATCCAGACAGCTTTTGAGTATCTCCAAGGAGGGAGACTCCATTTTCTCTGGGCAACCTGTGCCAGTGCTCAGTCGTCCTCCCAGTGAAGGAAAAATTTTGTGATGCTCAGGTGGAACCTCCCCTGTTTCAATGCCCATTGTCTCTGGTCCTGTCACAAGTGACAAAACCATCATCAGAATGTTATCTTTTAAAGGAAACTAAACACGGCTGTCCTGAGTGATTCAGTCAGCCCGATTTAACAGTAACAGCAAGTAAGATGGAGCTCTGATAAGTTACCAGGGGAGACCATAAAGTCCTATTAATTACTCTTCTTAGCAAAAAAAAAAAAAAGTTAAGAAGTCTTCATAACACATTTTCCTTATTATTTATTTCTTTATTCCAATATTGCTTATTTTAAAAGCAAGTACCTGCAATCTTTTAGCAAAAATGCCAGCTCCAAATAGCCTGATGTATTCTAGGTGGCGTGCCTTCTTTTGAGGTGACAAAGTCATTGCTAAAAAGATGGACCTGCTCCCTAAATGGCTGCACAGCTCATTCCCATGAACTGAGAGCTCACGTGCCTCTATGCTGCTCAGACACAGGCACATCCAGCTAAGGGGGAAAACCCCACACAGCTCCCAAATCGTAGAGAGGCATCTCTCGGCAAGTACCAGCCTGCCTTCCTTTGGCAGGCAGCAAGGCATCGGGGAGTACACCCGAGAAAACCACCACAAACTCCTAACCGCAGCCATCTTCAACTAGCAGAGACTCAGTAGCCCACATCCTTTGGAGCTCGCTTCATCTGCTCCCAAATGCACAGACAATAATCACTTGCCTGTCTTCAGGATCGCTGCTGCTACTGATGATTTACACATTGTTATTTTAAATCAGTCAAGCAGTACCACGGCAGATGAACAGGCACTTGCTGTTTCTTTTTTTAAGGTGTATGAGACTGTCAGTCACTGAATCACGTTGATAGTGAAACTTCTTCCCTTCCTCCCATCATAAGTTGCGCTTAAATTCAGATTTTATGCTGTCAAAGCTTTGTGCAGGGAATCTCAGCACTCATATTTGTCACAAGCAAGAGATATGGAAAAATGATAGAATCACTCACTCTCCTTCAGAATGCAGTATTTAATCAGACTATTAAACAAGCTTATTTTCTGGCAATACAGTTACAGCCAATGTAGTCTCAGCTGCCAGTATGAGCAAGATGTGTTCCACATCATATTCAGGGCAGATGCCACAGTTATGCCTCACAGCCTGAGGTAGCGCCAGAACCCTTTTGACAAGAAAACTTAGCAAGACTGGTCTCAAAGTCATATGTTGTCACTGCAGACAGAACAGAAAAGGTTCTGTAAAAATAAGAATTGTGCATTTCACTTCGGCAACCATGAGCATGAACTAACTCTATCCCTCCTCAAGGCTATTTTTCTAGGCACACTGACAAAGCAATTATCATGGAGAAGAGCGAGACATTGCAACAAAATGTTTTTAACATGCGTGACTGGCAAGATGGAAGAAAGTAGTACCAGAGACCTATATCCTACTCTGCTCCCATGAAAACTTGAAGGGCAGGGCTTAACCTTCTGTAACAAGCAGAATTAACAGTGACACAGATGGGCTTGTGCACTGAGAAGGATAAAGTCTCCTGCACACACAGTTCTTTCGCTGATTGCCAGGCTGTTCAGAAATTGTCTCCTCAGTGGTTTCAGCGACTCTCTGGGCAGAGTATACATGTGAAGCAAATGGAGTACATCCACACAGCTGCTCCTTATCAGAGCCATTAACACCAGGAGCTTCATTCATTTTCACCAACAACTGTATGAAAGTGGGACAGACTAAAATTGGAACAGCAAAAATGTGTACACTGTGACTAGGAAAAGCCTCCAGAATTACGAGAATAAGTGGCACCAGATAAGAGAGAAGTGACCTAAAAGTGACCTAAGTGACTGGCACAACAGACAGGAGATTACAATTGTGATAACAGACTCTTTGCAGTATCATCATGAGCAATAATAACAGAATTGGTGGCAACTAAGACGGGAGAAAAGTATGACTACATTCAGTAAGGGAAATATTTCAGATTTCTACCCTGAAAACATTCATCAGAGGATACACAGACTGGCCAGAAAGCCAAATACTTCATTTTTTTTCTTAATAATAATAAAAAAGTCACTACTGAAATTCAAAAGATACCACTACAGTAAACACATAATAGTTAGAAACACTTAAAAACAAGGATGAGTTTCTCACCTTTATTACTTTGTATTGTTACAGTCTTTGTTCTAAGAGCAGCAATTACATACAAGTGATGCGCAACAACTGCAGCACCACCATGCTACCATGGTTTTGCTGTGATTTTTTCAAGGTTTAAGTCCAACCAGCATCTGAAGATGACTCTAAAAGTTGCTAATATAGAAAGATGAATGAAAAGAAAAATCCCCTTAATTCTCGATCAATGTATTACGTTGGAAAGCAGAGGAAAAGGAGATTTGTTCACACACCCATGTTAATATAAGTGCCAAAGAAAATGTTCAGAAGGAAATAATTAAGTGTTGACTTGACAGCAGCTGTGTTTGCCAAACTAAATATGATTCAGGCATCAAACCCCCACAACTTAAAGACTAGAGAGGAAATGTTCAGTTCAAGTACTCATAGTTTAACAACTGGACTTAAAAGCAAGAAATCTAAAACCACATATATACACATCTCATGGCTGGACAGGGAATGCAGAGCTTGCCTAGTATGTTTTCAATGACTTCAAAGGAACAGTCTTCACATTCAGTCCAAACTGTTAGAAAATTGAAAAGCAACAGAGGCACATAAAGCATCATATCTGCAGCCTTCCTCCTGTGACTTACCAGATGCTATTAGGCAGCCACTATCTTTATGTCAGGATGTCTGTCTCACAGCCAGATATACAATTATTTCGTTTAGATATATCTCCAAGAGCTAGATGCACATAGCAAGTCTCAATGCACTACTTCAGCTTAGGGCTTAGAGGCCAGTGAAAGTCAGTTCTCTCTCTAAATAAGAGAGAGATATTTGTTCCTCCTGTTACACATAACAGGGATTCCTGTCAAGTCTTGCTTATCAGTACGTGTTTTCCACAGAAAACAATTGGAGAGGCATGTCTAGAATAGCCGGCATCCAAAGACCGCGAATCATCAGCAAATAGCAAACAGACATTGCAAAAACTGCTCAGCACCTGCCAGATTGAAAGCAGCTCAACTTTATTTCTTTACTTTCATGGTTAACATCATGGAGTGCCCAGACACTGAAATAGGATTAGGCCCTGCTGTGCTCAGTGCCATACACCAACACGTGACTTCTACCCTAAGGAGCTTGCACTGAGCCAGGCACACCAGACAGGCAGGACAGCAGAGGCTGAGCTGCAATGGCCAAGTACATTTCTCAGTTTCAGCTAGCATTCTTAGAGTCCTCACTCCTTTTAGCAGCAAGGCAGGCATCAGAATTGCCATTGAATTTGTGTTTTAGAAAAAACAAAAAGACACAAAACAAACAAACCCAGAAGCCACAACAGCTCCAATAATTTAATAATTATCTCAGTTGCAACAGTTGAATACAGAAAATCAGAACGAATTTATTCAAGCTCTCTATTTTCTTCCCCAGCTGAGGCTGTCTTCAACTTTATTTTTAAATGCTTCAAGTGACTTGCAACAATGTGCCACGAGCTTCATGCTGACAGAACTCCAAAACCCCAACACTGTTCATTCATATCATAATTTCATATATAACAGAACCTATTTCTGAACATATGTGAAAGCCACAAGCATCTTCAAGAACTTTGTATGAGCAACAAGCTAAAACTGATTGAAAGGAGAAGTAGTTAGGGATATCCTGCCTCCCAGGGTCAGACCCAGAGCTGTGTTTTTCTCAGCTATTATGCCTACAACTTTACCTAAGCTATCATAGTCATTAGCATCAACACCCACATCGCTCAACCTTGAAGGCAGACAGAAAACTTCCCTCTAAGGTAATTAGAAATTAACATGGAGGAGACATATTTTATGTTAGCAGAATAAAGACAAGAACCCACAACAGGGCAGAGCATTACATACACAAAACCTCCTTGTCCTTCAGATAAATGAGAAACTAAAGCAATGAAATATCTATTTCAAAGCACAGTATTCAAGGACGTAGCACAAGCGACAGCTGCAGGAGCGTAAAACCAGTGTCTGCCCCCAAAGTGCAATGTTTGAACATAATCACTAATGCAGAAGACAGACATGCAAATCCAGCATCTCAAAGAGCAGAGGAGGGTAAATTTGGTAACATATTAGTCCCGGTCTAGAGAGCTGTTTGTCACATCTCAGTATATCTGCATCCTATTATCTGAAACCTGATACAGAAAAGACACAATTAGATTCTCCTAGAAGTTTCTTTGGTACCTTAGTAGCAGTGTATCACAGTATCTATACCCCAGCCTTTTACCAGCAAAACTTTGCTACTTTGATAAGTCAAATCTTAACTGAAGTAGATTAAATTTAGTAAGATCAAAATATGCTGATACAGGTACTACACTGCTTCTGACATGTAAAAGTACTCCATCCATAGTAACATACTCATTCTGCTGCCACATTCCTCACTGCATGGTTTTGAAATGCACTTCGCAGCAAATCCAATTTAAACCTAAGACACATTAGCCCTTTAGATATGAATTAACTTTTTTATAGAAAGGCTTTCCTCATTTAGTAGCTATGAGCACCATTTGTAGGAACTGAAAACTCAGTTTTACAATCAGAAACTGTAAGAGCCAGGAAATGCCATGTTCAGCTCTATTTTCTCCTCAGTATGTAACAAGACCTAGAGAATGCAACAAATGCAGGAATTAAGCTAACACACATCAGTTTATAACAGATGTGGTTTGAACAAGACCCAATTCTTTACAACAATGTACACACATCTACTTAAAAACCCCAAATAAGGTCTTGTATAAAGTACAGTATACTTACAGTTGCCACAGTGAATGAGCTAGCCACACACAGAGTGTTGCAACAGGCAGACTCCAGCTGAGTCTCACCATCATTTCCTGCCCTTGGTGAACACACTAATAATTTCAGCACAACCACAACTGTTCAGTGCACACACAGAGAACATCTCCAACACCAAAAAGTCCCCTCCCACCTTTCCTGCACACAAACCCAGATACTATATAAAATTATAAAAGAAAGGACATAAGTGGGCCTAATGCAATGCGTGGGGAAGGCAATATAAGAGTAAAGAGAAAGAGAATCACAACTTGTGAATGCTATTACTTTGAAAATGGATAGGAGCCACAATGGAAAACTAGTTAGCTTAATCTGTTAGGAGCGCAGGCTGGGGAGTCTTATTTATAGAGATCTTTTAAAAAACATTTTAAAGAATAAGAAACAAAGCTCATGGAAATTAAAACTGTTGCTACCCATGGCTTTACAGAAAATGTTCATGAAAACACATGCTTTAAATACCCAAACCGGACTTACAAGCTCTTTTGAAACTAACTAGAGTGAAACACCCTGAACTCTATGAGTGAAACACTTCTGAACTCTATGATTAATCGATGAAAGTCAAGGGATGAAGCAACTGTTCCCTTTGTCCCTTCTCAAGAAAACAGAAAGAGAAGAACATTGTTACCATCATTAGTGGCCTAGGACAAAAACATAAGGCAAAAAATTACCTTACAATTATTAAAGGTCCTTTTCTCTAGCTATTCCAGCTATGCTCCTAGTAAAAATACAACAGTCTCAGTGAAGAGTACTTCACTGCCACTGAACTTTACACCAAACAGTTTTCAAATAATGGAGTATTTAAAAGCTCACCTTGCCTACTTGGTCCTCAAATGGAAATTAAATCAGCCTGGAAGCGAGCTGGATTTAATTAACCTATTTTCCTTAAGATAGGTTAAGACAGGTTTATTTCTTTAAGAAATAAAAATAATAATAATAATGGTGACCTTTTTTTTTTTTTTCTTTTACAAGAGCACAGAGAACCACAGATTGAGCAAAGATCGACCGCTTTGCAAACACGCCCAAGATTTCTGAAGTTCCATTTCACAGCCAGGCGATTCCCCAGAGCCCGCAGCAGCGGGCAGAGCTGCTCCAGCCCACCCCCGGGGCAGCGGCTGCCCGCTGTGCCACAGCTCACCTGCAATTCGCTCCGTCTCGGTGCCGCACGGAGCGCACCGGCAGTCAAATAAACCCCTCAGCGGCACCCTCCGGAGCTGCAAAGGTGTCTAAGTTGGCTGTCGCTCCGGAACAGCCGCGTGGGGCTGTGACAGCGCGGCCGGGGACCCCGCGGGCCGCAGGAGGAGGCTGGGGGGGTCTCGGCGGGACGGGCGGGACGAGGCGCTGCACCGGCAGCAGCCCCCGCCCGCGCCCCGGCCGGCAGCCGTGGGCGCCCTCGCTGCCAGCCGGGGGAGAGCGGCGCTTTCTGGGCTCCAAAACGACACTTTCCTCGCGTGCCGAGTTCGCCGGCTGCCGCCCCCCGGCCCGGCTCGTCCCGCGGAGCCCCGGCCCGCCGCGGCGCTCCAGCGACGGCAGCGGCCACGGCCGCCAGCCCCGCCGGGCTGCGCCCCGCCAGCCCGCCCCGTCCCGTCCCTACGGCAGGCACCCACCTGAGCTGCACACCTACGGCCCGCCGGGCGCCCCCGCCATGGCTCCCGGGCAGCGGCGCCCCGCAGGCAGGAGCGAGGAAGGGAGTGAGGGAGGAAGGAGCCTGGCAGGAGCGCCAGCCGCCAGCGCAAAGCACCGGTCCGGGCGGAGCGCTCGCTCCGGCTGCCGGGAAGCACCCACGAGCGGGACCGGCGGCGGGACCGCCGCGCTCGACTGACGGCGGCGCCGGCCAGCGGGAGGAGCCTGGCGCTGCCCCCGCCCCGCCGGGAGCCGTCGGGATGTGCCGCCCGCCCGCCCGGCCCGCGGGGCGGGGGAAGGGAAGGCGTGTTTCCATGACGTCACGGGCAGCGCCCGCGGACAGGTGCGGAGCGGAGCCCGGGGGGACGCGGGGACAGGAGCCCCGGGCTAAGCCGGAGCTGAGCCCCCGAGCCGGCCCTAAGCGGCTGGGGCAGGGCGGGCTGCGGGCACGGCAGGGCAGGCGCGGAGCTAATCCCGCAGCGGCCCTGAGGGAGCCTCGGGAGGGATGGCTCCCGGAGCCGCCTGGTCCCGCGGGCGCGGCTTCCCGCGCCGTAGGGGCGAAGTGCGAGCGGGCACCGGCGGAGAAGGTTTGCCGGAGGATCGCCGCATCCACGGCAGCCTGAGGGCATCACTTCCCGCTCACGAGGAGCGCTTCCCGCGCCCGTCCTTGCCATTCGCCTCGGGAAGAGCTTCTCCTTGGGAGAGAACCACCCCTCCCCGCCTGCCCCCGCTATCCCCACCCCGTACCGGCATCCTAAAATTATCGTGTTCCTCTGTACCTTATTTAAGAATAAACAACTCGAATGACTAATTAGATCCAAGCCGTTAGAAGCGCGCTGGACGGCTTCCATGAGCCCTGAATGTGTGCGCTAAATCTTTCAGAAATTGTTACTGCTTGCGAGGAGGTAGACGGGATGTGACCTGGCACACCATTCACACCGTTTTTACTTACAAAGTGCGATTTAATCCACAGTTAGGAGAAACGGAGGGGGGCGGGAAGAACCACCCCGGTTTCTTTACTCAGACTCATATGCCCAAAACCGATCAGCTGCTTCTCAATTCCATTCAGAACTCGGTGCCTTTCTCGACTGGAGGGAAACAGGAAACCCTTTTCTTCATGTATATCATTCCCACAGCATTAAAAAATAGCAGAAGCCTTTGGAAAAGCAAGCTCAATGACATCCCAAAAGATAGGGATGGTATTCACAGATGGGAATTTGAGGTAGCACAACCCAGGAGCAGAGTAGTACATTGCACCTTGAACGAAATTTTGTAAGTGTGTGAGAGGTGCCACAGAGTATCTCTTTCAGTAAGAACGCTATCCAGTGTAGGCCTCCCAAACCATCAGCAGCAGAGTGACCCAAGCACACTGAAGGCTGCTTTCAGAGCTGGCCTATGTGATGCTACAGCAGAGAGGGCTTCTGATGCCTCTGCTGTTGACTGTAGCTATGCAGCCTGATGATAGCTTAAGGAGATACTGCCTACACAATGACTTTTTACTTGGCATCAAGCATCAAAGTCAGTGGAAAGCAACAGAAGTAGTTTTAGTTTTCATTATATTGTTTAATGTAGCTCCAAGTTGCTGCTTATGGGAATTCAGGCATTGCCAGAGGGTATATATCAGCTTGCAAACTAGTGGAGTTTAACAATAGCATATAGTAATTCCTTAGGTTTCAGATTTTATAAAAGTTTGATTTTATAAATCCAGGTTTTAGGACAAAATTAGCAGCTCCTGCCATTTTAAAGAGCACAATTTTTGAACTAAAGGCACCAAACAACCTGCAGCAGCAAATCAGTTAAGGACAAATTAGACAACTGGAATATGTTGACGGTACACCTTTCTAGTGTTCACATGATGTAACAGCACATTGTTAGGTAGCAGCATGTTTCCGATGCATGTGTGACCTGTTCCGCCTTCAACTGACACCAAACTCAGACCACTTCTTGATTTAGAAAGGGACTCTCTCCCTGAACGTGTACAATCTCCAGGCCCTGCAATAAAAAAGAGACACAAACAATGCAAAAATGAAATTCTCTTCCAGACCAAGATCTCCATCTTGAGTCCTGCTGTATAGACCTTGGTCTCTTTGAGATTCCTGAAATATTTAAGACTTCTACTGTTTCTGACTAAAAAACATGGACTAGGCACATCTGTGGGCTGTATTAAAATTATTTCATTGGAGTTACTTCAGGAAGGAGCTTGATCTTACGGATTTAGGGCTTTGTTTCCATTCCTTTTGTTCTTCCCTCTGTCAAACAGAAACAGTGAAAAATATTGGAGTGCTCTCTTTTCCTGTGCTAAAGAAAAGTTTAGAAATAAATTAATAACCAGCCTTTTGAGAATAAGATCATTCTTTCTGTTAGAAAAGCAACACACAGAGAAATAGTGACAGTTTGTTAACTGAGATGGCAAAATACGAGGTGGTTGTACACACTGGAGGAAATGTATGGGCAGAAAGCCTCCGTGTGAATATAGATTGCTATTTTTTGTCCTTAATAGATCCATCAACACAAACTCTTCCGGTTTATAATCATAAAAGGAAGGTGGTTAGGGTGTTCCTCAGCAATATGCACTTAACCTTCGATTTATCCTTGCTCTTTGGGTTTTCTGTTCTGATTGATGGAGCCTCATGACACAGTAACCTTTTCAGAGCTATTAAGAAGAGGAACTCCATTCTGCATAATCCAACAGGTATTTTTTTTTTAAATTCAGTTTCCCTTTGATCTATTATATTTCAGAATTAAATTACATGGTCTGAATTAAAACTCTACCAATATGTGTGTCCTTTTAGCTTGCTCTTTCCTGTGGTTTTGTAAAGACAGTTCATAATAATGTTTCCAGTGGTGCAATGAAAGGGATTGTCTTTTGATTTTCAGCTTGAATTTTTCTCCTTTAATTATTAGGTGAAAATAATTACTGCATCCCTATTGAACTCAAAGGCATGCAATGATGTTTCATGTTTAAGCAATATTAGTCTCGTGAGTGAGCCAGCTTCCATACCATGTAAACGGACCGCAAAGAAAAAGGCTCATTATGAGACACAAGTTTTGTCCTATGGTTTGAGCTGAACAACTGACAAATAAGTCTTGTGAAGAGCTTCTACATTTACAGCAGATGGATATATTTATCAGTATCCATGTGGCTAGGGTGTGAGCAGCAGGAGAGTTGTTCACGTGGCAAAGTTATTGGATTCATCCGTCTAACTCTTCTGATGACTATGCACATATATATTCAGTCCTGGGCAGGAGTTATCTGTCTTGAAATTCAGAAACATCTTTCCTCATGCACAAAAATAAATCTGTCCTTGAGAGCTTTTTTCTTTGCACCAGCCCTTCCCATGATGTAATTTCTGTCCTTGTGCCAGTACCTTCTATGTTATTCTTGGTCACCACTGAGGAGCCTCTATCCCATTGACAGTGCTTTGGCAAACATTGCTGTTGTCCTGTTGCACTTACTGGCTGGTATTATGGAGCCCATCAGCACTACATTTTGTGTGTTTTTTCTTGCTGGTACCTCTAAATGCTTGCCTATCTCCCTAGGTTGAGATACCTCCCAGACCTCTTTTGACATGACCATCATTACTGGGTTTTCTTCCATGACTTGTCTGGCTTCCCAAATAGAATTAGCCTTGTTAAATTCCCTTCAGAGCCCTTCTGGATACCCCTAATATAAAAGCATATCATGTGTTGCAAAATTCATTAATTTTTGCAATACTTTTAGCAATCTTAATTGTGCCTTATCATTTGTATGGTGATCAGAGCTCTACAGCTGAGGGGGAAAGCAGACCTGCTGTCACAGCACCCTTTATTCTTTTTCTTCGTATAAACTGCTATTCTGATAATTGTTTATTTATTCAGATGAGGGCAGAGAGAGAGCTGGGAGGTTTATAGTCTTTCCATGTTGGTAAAGCAGATGTGTGGCCAGAAGTCAAAATGGGAAGGTGAAAACCTGAAAAGGAAGAAATATCCACCAATGAGAAGGAATGAGTATCTTACGCACTCAGCAAGAGAGTTCCTGTGCTGAATGGTCAAAACAAGGTTGACCTGGTCCAAAATTTACACAGCTGGATAGGAACTGGGTAGAAAACGTTAAAAAGATGCACAGATTTCCTGTGGCTGTCATGACCATGCTTAGTGTATAGCTGTGTAACATGACATGATACATGTAACGTGACATATACATAACATGACATGATAACATAACATGATGGCTTCACAGCCGCTTTTCACAGCACTGCTGATCTGTCCCAGAAGGCACCAGTGCACACCAAAAAAATAGAGAAGATGTGCAACATATGTTGCTTGAAAAAGACCCAAAAGCCAAAAATGCAGATGTCACAAATGTCTTTTGTGAGTGTGCATGTTTGTGCATTACCTGCCACAGTAGGATCTGTGGACTTGGCAATCACTGAATTCCAAACAGTGGAATTCCAAACAGTTCATCATGAGTACTAAAAGTACGTTTCTTGCTGTCAATTTGAGTTTTATTTGTCTGTTTTACTTAGCTCCAGGGAAACTGTGAGGGCCTGGCTGCATTTGATCTGGCTCCCGGGCTTACTGCATTTGAGGGCCAACTTCTGAATGTCACGTGGTCACTGTGTGGTGGATGAGAAAACCTAACATTGAGACCTCTACAGAATCAGGGAATTAAGAATCACTGAGCTTCTTCTTCACACAGACAAGGACATTTTTCAAGCAGTAACTTAAATCTGCCTTGGAAATGAGAGGCAACTTCAACGTTTTCAAGAGAAAGTTATTCTGATTTTTTTAATAGTAGCATTTTCCTATAAGAAGAAAAGTTAAACAAACTGGCAATTGAAGATTCTGGATTTCTCAGTCTTGTGCTGGTTTCATACATACCAGATGCTGTTTTATAACATTTATCCTCCTCCCCCTCATTGGTGACTATTACTCATTCGTCCAAGTGTTCTGGGATTTTAGTATTTATTTAAAAGGCAGTCAGATGGAAAAAAAAATAGTTCTATTTTTTTTCATATTACTTAAGGCAGAAAACATCAGAGTACGTGGAGGTTTACCGTTTTCAGAAAGCATGTTTACAGAGATGTGATACAGGTCTCTGCAGAATCTGGCACCCAGACCGTTCAGCTGGCAGAGGGCAATACAGCTATTAGGCAACAGTGTAATTCAGTGCACTGTGGGCAGATGATCCCTCCCTACTGATGCAGGCCTGGTTATTCAGATTGCTAGTGAGGAGTGCTACCAGGAGTGGGAAAGACAGAAGCCTCCGGTGGGGCACAAAGGATTAGCAGAAGTATTCCACACCCACGGGTCCTTCAGCTTTCTAGAGTCTCACCTCGATGCAGATGGAAGACTTAATATATTGTCCATTGCAACCATTCTGCTTGCTTCACTGGGCTCTGGGTGAGGCCCAGGCATACCTCTTGTGTTATTCTTTCTCCTTAACTATTGCACACAGCATGGAGCACTTCAAATCCAGAGCTTAGATCCTTGCTCTTCTTTTCTTAGAGGATCTGCACACAGATTCTTTAATCTTTGATGACTGTCATGTGTTCTGCTCTAAGAGTAGGATTCTAGTTTCTCATATTAATACTAGTTTTGCTATTCCTTTCCTTAGAATAAACACAACAGGAAAAAATGTGGAAATACTAATGCACAAAAACTGCTGATGCCAAGTTATTTCATTCTTTTGGGACCATGAACACAGAAGGTAAGATAAGACACTGAATTATTACCTGGAAGGCCATGGGATAGATACCTTTGCATTTCACTTCAAAGTAAAATAAATTATATTGCTCAAACCTTGTAAATTGGACCTACAAGGTGTATTTCCTGCCAGCATGAACAAAGTTTTCCACTGTGTGAATTCCTTGAAGTTGCTAGTACTTCATTTGAGTGCCTGTGATACTCAGCAAGTGTCAATAATGGCAGTAATAAGCATGACCCTGGCAATATGTGCAAGTCCAGCTACAAACATTAAACTTAGCAAACAGTTATTCCTGACTGGCGTCAGAATGGAAGAACAGAGATACTCACTTGAAAGTTAGGCTTCTGGCCTCCAACCAAAGAGCTGTTCCAGAGCCTTCCTGCTCCAGTGATCAGACAGTCTCCTAGTTCACAGACTGGGCATAGTTACATCCAGTTTGTGCCTATTGACACTTTGCACCCTGTCGTGGTTTAACCCCAGCCAGACCCAAGCCCCACACAGTCACTCCCTCACTCCCCCACCAGTGAGATCAGGGAGAGAATCAGAAAAGTAAAACCCAGAAACGCGTGGGTTCAGATGAAGACAGTTTAATAGGCAAGGCAAAAGCTGTGCACACAAGCAAAGCAAAACAAGGAATTAATTCACTGCTTCACAAGGGCAGGCTGGTGTTCAGCATCCCCAGGAGAGCAGGGCCCCATCATGCCTAACACATTCTTGGGAAGACAAACTCCAAATGTCCCCCTCTTATTCCTTCTTCCCCCAACTTCACATACTGAGCATGATGTCACACGGTCTGGAATACCCCTTAGGTCAGTTTGAGTCACCTGTCCTGCCTGTGTCTCCTCCCAACTTCTCGTGCACCCCCAGCCTCCTCACCAGGATGGCCATATGAAAAGCAGAAAAGGCCTTGGTTCTGTGCAAGCCCTGCTCAGCAATAACAAAAAACATATCTCTACTATAATCACTGTGTTCAACACAAATCCAAGAGACAGCCCTAGTCTAGCTACTGTGAAGAAAATTAACACTACCCCAGCTAAAACAAGCACACACCTGCACCTCAGTAACACTTAATGTAGCAAAACTATCCACTGTCAAAGCTGTTAAACAAATGTACATAGGTAAGAATTTCACCAGAGGACTGTGAAAGCATGCCTATTGCTGCTGTGAAATAACTGCTCATTTTGCAGCAGGAGATTTCCATCAGGAAAACTGTTCTCTCTGACTGCCAAGTTACTGTTTGCTGGGGGCAAACAACTAAGCTAGGTAGGTTGAGTTCTGCTGGGGTACAGTAGTGGCCTCTCCTCCTTCTGTACTGCAGCCATTAGTGTCATGGCCTGAGTTTTAAAACAGTTCAGATGCATACTAGTAAGCTTACTTCCCATTTTTACTGCTGCTAGTAGACCTTATTTGACAGAAAAATATGCCTTCCCAGACATTATAACCCTGGCTCCACACAAAACAAGTCAATAAGTCCAGACAGACTTTTTTTTTTTTCTTGCCAGAGGCCAGCAATGGTTTCAGGCAGAACAAACATCTAAGAAATGAAATCTTCTGCTTTATTTGAAGTAACATTACTGTTCCAGGCAGCAGCATCAGACAACATCTAGAGTCATTGAAATCAATAGAAAAAATCATCCTTTTAGTTCAATGAGTTTTGTGTCAGATGCCTCACCGAATGGATCAAGATGTTGAGTGGCTGTGATTTGCTCTTGCATCTCAAGATATTGATGAGAATCCAGGCAGCTGTGGGAAGACAAGTACTCCCCCCCCACTATTGCCTCATGACAATTGAGGCAAGATGGGCCACATAGGCTATTGCTCAATGCATCCTTTCCTCCATGCTGTTTTTCTAAGGATTTACTGATGAGGAATGGGTCTCTGTGGTTAAGAAAGTTTTGACAATGATAAAGCAATGAGAGCCTTTAATTGAACTTAAGGGTGATTGCTGAGAAAGAGAAGAAGGGTATTTATGGCATTAATGCCACAGTTTGACACAATTGGCTGACAAAGGAGAGAAAAAACAAACCTCCCACACAGCCCGCCTTGGGCAAACACAAATATAGAGGTCACAAGCAAAAGGTATGAAAAGAAGCTTACTTACCTGCAGCCCAGGTATAGCCAGTTCATCATAGTCACCTCAACCCAGTCAGCTGCTGATCTGTCAGTCAGCACAAGTTCAATGAACAGTGCCCTCAGCTGTGACAGAGATGTGCAGCTGCCTTTCCACTTTTCTGCCTCCAGAAGAGGTGTCAGAAACAGATATCAGTATACGGTTTCAAAGCCAGCCACTTTTAAAATCTCCTTTTGAATTCAAATAGAGATTTATCATTTGTTAAGATTTTTGTTTTAATAAGCTGCTATTTTAAAATAGAATTTAAAACAAATAAAGAAATAAATAAACAAACAAACAAATTTTAAAAAGCCTATTGAGAAGTTCAGCAAATATTATACAAAAAATGTTGAAGGAATTGGTCTGTACACATGTGAAGGAACCAAGGGAGAACAAGTGTATTTTATAACCTTTAAAAACAGCAAATCCTCCATTCATAACTGAAGGAGGAAAATATTTGTCAGAGACACTGATCTGTTTCTGCACACACATTATACCCAGGGCTCAGTACTGGGGCCAGTCCTGTTCAATATCTTTATGAATTACCTGGGCAGGGAGATTGAGTGCCCCCTCAGTGAGTTTGCAGCCAACATCAGGCTGAGCAGGAGTGCTGATCTGCAGGAGGGTAGGAAGGCTCTGCAGGGCCTCTGGACACGCTGGATCCATGGGCCAGGGCCAAGGGTAGGACATGGAACAGGGTGAAGTGCCAAGTCCTGCACTTGGGTCACAGCAACCCCAGGCAGCACTGCAGCCTGGGGGCAGGGTGGCTGGAAAGTCACCCAGGGGAAAAAGACCTGGAAGTGCTGGTTGACAGCAGCTGAACATGACCCAGAGTATGCTCAGGTGGCCAAGAAGGCCAATGGCAGCCTGGCCTGGATCAGCAATAGTGTGGCCAGCAGGACCAGGGCAGTGATTGTCCCTGTGTACTCAGCACTGCTGAGGGCACACCTCCAATCCTGTGATCAGTTTTGGGTCCTTCACTACAAGAAGGACATTGAGGTGCTGGAGCGTGTCCAGAGAAGGGTGACAGGTCTGGGGAAGGGTCTGGAGCACAAGAGGATTGTCAGACAATCCTGTGAGGATTGTCTGAGGGAGCTGGGGCACTTTAACCTGGAGAAAAGGAGGTTCAAGGGGGACTTATCACTCTCTACAGCTGCCTGAAAGGAGGATGTAGCCAGGCGGGGGTCAGCGTCTTCTCCGAAGTAACAAACTATAGAATGAGAGGAAACACCCTCAGGTTGTGCCAGGGAAGGTTTAGACTGGATGACAGAAAAAATGTCTTCACCAAAATGGTTGTGAGGCATTGGAACAGGCTGCCTGCGGAGGTGCTGGAATCACCATTTCTGGAGGTATTTTAAAAACATGTATATGTGGCACTTTGGGACATAGTTTAGAGGTGAACCTGGCATTGCTGGGTTAATGGTTGTCTTAAAGGTCTTCTCCAGCCTAAAGTCTCCATGATTATCACAGTAATTAGTATAATCAAATGGCAGGAAATAACTACCTGTGGGGAACTACCTCAGGGTTATCTTGGTTTTTACAAGTAATAAAAGCAAAAGACTCCTGGAGACATCTTTGAAAAGGTGAAATTAAATCACATTACATAACTGGGAGCAGGTGATATAAGAATGTCTAGTAAGAACTAAAATAAGAAGCGGGTGAATTCAAAAAATCCATCCCATAAAATTAAAAATGGCCTTTGAATTAAATGGGCTGTTTAACTGACCTCAAAGAGCTAAGGCAATGTGTTATGGCAAACATTTACTTTGCAAGGAGAAAATGAAAAAATCATAATATTTGCTCTTTAAAGTGAAACTCATGTTGATTTTAGGAATCGCACAGGTTATAGAGTTTTAGTCAGTGTTGAGGTGAAGAATTAAAGGTGTATTTCTGAGGCAGCTGGGGGACTATTATAGACTGGAAGCAAACAATCATAACAATAGGGGGAAAAACTAGCAATTATGCCTCGCAGGCACTGGTTTTGATAAGCCAAAATGAAGTCAGTTACTAATGGTGGGAAGAGCATTTATTTTCTAAGATGTAAACATTATTTCAGTATTAAAATACTGGCTAGTGAAGGATGAAGCGATTAAATTAATTCATAGCCTTGAGAAACTGTCAATAAAGTCTTTTTCAAAGAGGTTGTAAAGGAACTTGAGAATCAGACGTGAAAGGTAAAATCATATAATGAGTTAAAAACTATCTGAGAGAGAGAGACTATGAAGAGCTAGAATAAATTACTGCCTCTTAAAATGGAAAAAGGTTAATAGCAGGATGCCCCAAGGACCCCGACTGGAGCCACTGTTCTGTATATTATTCAGAGTCTAGAAGGATGAATGGTCTGGTAGTAAAATTTGCTTGTGATACACATTATTTGGGTTTGGCACAGTTTGGGAGGATTATGAAGAATAGCAGATGGATCTAATAAAGCTACTGTAAACGTTTGGAAGCAATATAATTGTAAATGAAATACCAACTGTCATGGTTTAACCCTAGCAGTAACTAAGCACCACACTGCTGCTCACACACTCCCCCACCCCAGTGGGACAGGGAGCAAAACTGGGAAAGGGTAAAACTTGTGGTTTAAAATAATAACGGTTTTATAATTGAAATAAATTCAAGTGTAATACTAATACTACTACTAACAATAATAAAGAAAAGTGAGGTAACAAAGACAGAGAGAAATAAAACTCAAAGGAAAAAAACCCCAGTGACGCACAAAACAGTCACCACCCACTGAATGATGCCCAACCCACCTCTGAGCAGCAATTGCCCATCCCGGCCAACTCCCCCCAGTTCATATACTGTTGATATGATATATATGATATATATGAATATATTATATATATGAATATGATGTTCTATGGTGTGGAATATCCCTTTGGTCAATTCAGATCAGCCGCCCTGACTGTGCTGCTGCCTCACGGCTTGTTGTGCACCTCCTCACTGGCAGAGCATGGAAAACTGAAAAGTCCTTGGTTTAAAGAAAGCACTGCTTAGCAACAACTAAACACCAGTGTGTTGTCAACACTATTCGCACACTTAATCCAAAACACAGCATTGCACCAGCCACTAGGAAGAAAATTAACCTTGTCCCAGACAGAATCAGGACACCAACGAAGAAAGTTCAAGATAAGGCTTGTTGGAAGGAAGGTTGGTTGTGGCACACGTGTGCAGTGGGCTCTGTTTGAACTGCAACCTCCAAGGACAGCTCTCAGCACAACTGGCAAGAAGGCCATTAAAAAAGCACCAGTAAAACTGCCAGTGTGGTAGCTGTCATCTCGAGACTGTTTGCAAATATGAACTGACTAGCCAAAGAGTTTCAGCAAGAAAACACCCAAAAAATGTCAAGGGCCAGATTCAAAAAAGGGAAGTAGTAACTGGAGCACCTGGGAAAAAAAGATGCATGAGAACCAGTTCCCCTTCCTTCCTGTACGGGAAGTCTGTATGTCATGGGGGAATGCCACAGGGCTACCACAGCACGAGCTGTGCCAAAGGGTGCGGATTGAGTTGTTTCATTTACTTGGAGAAAAAAAAGGAAAAGAATGAATCCCTGACTTTGGCAGTTCTTAAACTAGTCCCAAGAAGATGCAGTGCTTTAATGCCTTTATTGATCTAATGTGTTTAATTAGTTGTACCCCCCACAAAAAACTTGATTCCTGTCAGGAAATGCTCGATTCCCACAAAATGCTTGAGAGAGGAAGTTAGGGCTCCCACTACATGCTTACTCATTGAAGAAGCAGGAACAGTAGAGTTGGAGGATTAGACTATCTTCTACTTTTCTTCTAAGCAAAGTATTTCTCTGAGGCTGAACGGAATATTTGTGTCAAATGAACCAGTGTTTTTCCGGGTTTATTTTGATAAGGAGAAGATAGGCTGTAGTCTTGATTGCAACCAGTTTTTGTTTAAATTGTCCAGTTTAGCTGTCAAATCAATTTGTGATGTTCAGGATGCAAATGCATGCTGTCAGTTCATCCAAGACATCTGCTGAGTGCTCAGCAATTGTCAAGAAGTGAGTGAAGTATTAACATTTTTAAGAAAAAAAAGAAAGGTAATAAACAAAGCAATACGATACCATGCAGCCTTCTTTTGGTCTTCACTTTGTCAGTTAACAACAGGCTGCATCAGAGCCCTTGAAACATAAAGGCATTTTTCAAAGGCATCCCACATTGCTTTTTTGTGAAGCTTTTTGCATTTCCACTCCCTCATTTCATCACTCTCTTTTCTGTTTTTTTCCTTCACCAGACTCATATGTACTGTAAGTGCAGACCCAAACACTTCTTCACTATTTTTCTTTTTTCCCCCTCTCATCTCCTCAGGTGATCCTATCACTTCTGTATTTGAGATTGAGAATAACTTGAATTCAAAAAGCACATTTTTGCTAAAAATCTCTATCCTTTCAATTCTTGAAATCTCCCACCTAAAAGAAAATTACCAGACATAACCAGTATGACAAATCATAACTGTCATCATAAAAGGTCCCCAGTGACAATGTGAATTGTATATTCAGCATCTGCTCCCCCCAAAAAAGAAAGGAAAGTGGCACAATGTGTTTGGCAAAGAATGGATGTGCTGCTCGAGCTTCTGTGAGGCTGAGTAGCTCAGGGTGGAGGTGCCCAGAAAGGTGACTGTCTTTTTATTCAGCAAATGTAGGCTCAATGGCAATGACAGATATCTTCAAAACTGCCAGCAGAAACGACCTGAATCATTCAGGTGAGATTTCTAAATATAAATGGAAGACAAAAACTTCAGAGTAAGAAACTTGAGAGGGAAAGAGAAGATAGTATGACATGGGCAGCAGAACTAATGAAGTTTGCTCTCCTGCAGATTTGTTTCCCTACATTTCGCACAAAGCTCGACTCAATAACTATGGATTTCCCTTCATCTTGCCAAGTTTGCCTACATGTCCCTCAGCTCTCTTACAATAGCTTCACTTCACCCGAGGTCCTCTAATTACCAGGCAGGGAAGAGGCCAGATGTGCTACAGTTGAATTCAAGCTCTGCACCTGGTCAATCAGTAACAATCTGAACAGGTCAGCCTGCTCTCATCCAAAAGAACAGAGCCTGAGCATTTCCTCCTTTTCCTGCATCACGAAGGAAATAATAGGCTCTTTCCACCTAACCACAGGGTTTTAATACAATTTGCAGGAATTTTGCAAATTTGCCAAATCTGCCTGAAATCAGTGTGAGGTTCATTGTTATTAGAGCTAAATTGATAGATGGGTGAGCAAACAACTTGGCTGAGCAGGCATTACTTCCTTAAGAAAACAGACTAAAAATAGTTTTCTATTGCAAATGCCCAACACTCTGGGGCCTCTTTTCACAATGAACAGACTTAAATCATTTTCAGCCATTTTAAATGAAGTGAAGCTTAGCTATCTGATCCAGCTGAAATAACTAAATGGAAATTAGCTCCTAGAAATACAGAAGAAAGGCAAAAGAGTCTCTAATAAAATCTGCATTGAAGTACTGCAAATATGGAGCAGATTTCTGGTAAAATAATATCATCCTAGCCACCAGATTAATTCCTGTCTTTTTTAGGTTGTATGAAATACAGGCAAGTGGGTTTTACTTTGTATTAACCCATCCAAACCCAAAATAATGACAGTCTCCTCCTAGTCAGCTGGTGGAAAATTAACTAGGTGGCATGGTAACTCTGCTCACAGTGCAGAGATTTCCTCATGGGCTCCATGGGAGCTGGGTTTAATCTGGAAGCATTATAGCTGTGCTCTCATGAGGATGCACTCCAGGACTTACTGCATTGAGCTTATGCTAGTTTGAAGAGCCCTGTAATGCAGAGTTGCCTACTCTTTGTGTGTGCTGATGTCAAGTTTTACCAGTGTTTTTATTAACTCTGGTGCTGCCTAGTCCAGTTTATCCTAACGGCTCCCTCATGACTAAATTTGCAGGATTATGCTGACTAACCTTGCAGGATTGTGCTGTTGAATCTGTCTCGGCAACCTGAGGGTGGCCTTCATGGATTCTGCCAGGGAAGATAGAAATATACAAGTTATTCCCAACTTGCGTTTTCTTCCAGTAGAACCCAGGTAGGATTCAGCAGTGTTTCCACAGCCAGAACATACTTCAGTATCTATTTGTCCTCAAGCATTTGCCCCAAGACTTTTAATCCTAGTGCAGGCTAACACTTGGTGAGGAAGGTGGCAAGTTTCTGCCCTGTCTGCCCTAGGTGAAAAAACAGGTTAAATTGTGAAAGCTACAGGGGACAGATATTTGGGTGTATGTGTATGGGCTAGAATGTCTAAAGCTGAACTTCTGGCCCATCAAGCTCAGCCTAGAAGCCAGCTACTAACTGCAACTGGTACAGGCTGGTGGCAAATTTTGGTAACACCAGGACTAAACAAAAGTGGTACATCCTGAATCCTGCAACTAATGAAGAGACATGAGACAGACCCTCCAATTACAAAGCTAATCATAGGCATTGTGCTTCAGACTATTGAGACCAGGGAAAATGGGCTCCTTGAATTCTGTAAAGAAGGGCTGGTGATAAAATGACAAGTTCCCAAAAAGAAGGGTCTCAATAAAAAAAAGGTAGCCTGCACAAAGAAAGGCAGAGATCTTGGCTAGAGGAAAGGTCCTGAATGTGGAAGAAGATCCTAGAGACCTGGGGTTGTGTGTAGGTGGATGCCAGGGAATGGCCTTGCTGGATGAATAGTGATGCTCCTGCTGGGAAGTGAAGTTGAGACTTAGAGGACATAACACTGGGGTGGTAGTAGGACTGAGTATGTGAAATAATTAAGAAGGGTAAAAATTCTAATCTTGTTGGTTTTTAAGTAACACTCAGTTCCCAGATCAATGGTGGGTTGTCATTTGCTCTGTCTCATCCATGACATTGTCTCATTTAAAGCAGTCTGAATTTCCAGGGCTAGCGATGATGTCAGACCATGTGACTTTTGTACATTTCTTTGCTATTGTAATACAAAAGACAAAAAAAGAACATTGTCATATAATTACTGTTTTCCTCAAAAGATTTCTCAGCTGATACAAAAGTACTCCAAAGCACACCTCTCAGTGGGAAAGGAACACTGACACTTTTAACCTTGAAAATAGGCACCTGAACCAGAGTAATGCAGCATGAAATGTAGACACTAGTCTGATTCAAAAAAATGCTGGTATTTTAAATATGTGTGCATGGGACAGATCTTTTTTAAATGTAATTTTAAAAGCCTAATATGGAAACTCATCCCTATTAAGAAGTCTGTAAACTGTTAAAATGTGTGCAAATAAAATCAATTTATCAGGAATACAGTATGATTTACAATGCAATAAAATTGATTGGTGTATTGCTGAGTCATAGTAATATTTATTTTCCCATATTTTCCCAATTTCCCATTTATTTTCCCAATTTTCCCAAAGAAATTGCCCATATCTAACAGTGACATATTTTTGAGTGACTAAGCCCAAGTCCTTTTTGTGGTGTGAAGTGAAGCGCTGGAGATTTGCAATGACATCCTCCATCTTACTGTGTTTTAAGCTCATCTAGACAATAAGCACTAGCCTTGTATTAGCAATCTGCTTTTCTTCTCTGTCTCCACAAGTTCTTGACAACTCTTTCTGAAGGTCAGATATTTGCTCCAAGGGCATGTTAAGCTGTCCATGTGGATGTAGCCTTTTTTTTCCCACTGTTTTCAACAAAGTCTTGTAAGCAGAGCTGAGAAAAGTTGGAGATCTCTAGTTCCTTGATTACAAAGAGCCACTTTCTCCGGCAGCTCAATACCTTGCTCAGGGCAGGCATTTTCTTCTGACAGTATTCCAGTGATGCAATCATAAAAGCTGCAAACAATTATCTTCTCAGAGTGTTTCTGAAACTTACTAGTGAAGGCAGCAAGACAAAAGAGTGAGAATCCTGACTGTGATAGAACTCCTTGAAGGAAAAAGACGGTGTTACTAGTTTGGCATGCAATTTCCATTTCACTTTCCATTTCACTTTTTTACTGCTAGTTCTTCACAGTCATAGATTAGGACAATAATAAATGCTGGCATTCTTATTTTCTGCAGAGTAAACTTGTGGGCTTTTTATGTTTTGGACCATTTTTTTGCAGACAGTGCCCATTGTCTGTCTACAAAGAATACTTTGCAGCATCTTTCAGCCTGGTGAAAAAAATACCATGCAAAGCTCTCTGACATACACAAATATCACGCAAAGCTCTCTTAACTCTCTGACACCAGGCTTTTCAGTGGCCATTTATTCCCTGACGAGGCACAACACTTTCTTTTGCAGGTCGTGCAAAATTCCACAATGCTTTTTACATCACATCACATATGTGAGGAGTAACACAGACCTGGGGGAAATCTGGGAGTAATTAACCCAAGTCTTTTCACTTTGTTGTATCCCACTACTTCTTTAGAGGCTCACAAAAATATCATTGCTGTTGTGTTTTGCCTTCCAGTAAAACTCAAGTCATATAAGAACATAACACTGAACTGCAAAAGGGTGACACAGTTACCTTGACAAAGGCAACAGTGATCAGATCTATTGCAAGTGCTATTCTTGGAAGTAGGTAACAGATCTAGTCCTAGTCTCTGTTTGGTACTAACGCTGAACTAGGCATGCTGCCAAGTGAAAAAACCTCCAGTCATGAAGGAAGTGGCAGATTACTCTGTTGTGGACTGCTAGTGACTTTTACCTGAGCATTGTACAGCAGAATCTGCTTTCTTGCATAGCAGCAGCTCTTCCAAGGTCACAGCTTGGTAAGTCATATCCATGTTTACAGAACACCCACACTACACTCATCAGAAATCCAAGAGTGGGAAAACGTGCTAAACACTACACTTTGGGTAAGCTCTACTAGATGAGCTGGCTCGGTAGTGACTTCTGTCTCTAATTTGTAGAGATCGCTGCACTGAAAGAGAGAACCACTGCTGACACAAGCATACACACACTTCAGAGCTATGGCTCTTCTATCTGCTTGCTGTGGTTATTGGGGAGTTATTCCCTGGCTAGGAAACACTCTTTTTTGCAATGCAAAAATTTCAAACTGCTGTGGAAGTTTGTGTCTGCCTTCCTAGTCATTGTTGATGGAGGAGCTGATACAAAAAACTATGGCAATTGGGACTAAAGAGGGAAATAACTTATTCCATTAACAGGAAAGCACCTTAAGCCTAACAAACCACAAATGCATATTATGTGTCCTGAACCCTAACCCATATTTGTAATCCATCTCTCACCTAAGTTTCACGCAGTACTGCCATCACCATGTCCCCAATCTTTGTCTCTCCTAAATTCTCCTCACCTCAAGCTCCTCTTACAGTCCCTTGTACTGTTCATACAAGATCCAAACATCTATTTATGTCCCTTGTTTACAGCCTTTGGGCTTTCTGCTGAGCACAAACGAGCACAAGGTATGAAGAGCTACAGGCACAGTCCCTGGTTAACCAGCTGCTGTCAGAGAGAAATCTCAGCTGAGTTCCCCCTGCTGCTCCCTCTTTCCTGCTCCCATCCAGTCATCTGTGAGATCTTCCTATCTCAGAGATCTCTGCTCAGCCATCCCTCTTTGACGCACACTTTATTTCCTTGATATGTGACAGTGAAAAAACCAACTTGCTCTTTCCTTCTCTAAGAAAAACAACCCACAGAGAAGAATGTGCACACTTAGCCTCCTTATACACTGGACAGTGAGAACCTACAGAAGTGACAACCTGGTGAAGGACTGGAGGTGTGTGGCACTCCAAGTAAGAGAACTACCAAAAATCTAGGGAAGAAAACTCAGATTCAGCTTTGTATTTCTTTTTAGCCAAGGTCAAAGTATCACTTATGCCCAGATGTTTGTGAAATAAAATGTGAGTGGGACTGCCTTCCTGCTGCCACCCTGGATTCCAGGGGGTGATTGTGGCTCTGCTGCAGCAGCACCACCGCTCTGCAGCGGGGGAGGTGTGGGGTGACATCCAAAGCATTACTCATGTCCTTCTGTCTGCAGATAAGTGATGATGGCAGTCCCTGGCAGCTATCGTCTGAGGAGGGAGGCACCATGCAAGTTCTCAGACTCTTAATCCTGACTTCTCCCTACCCAGCCTTCCCAGAGCTGCAAATGTCATCTAAAAGGCCACAGACATCTCAATACTTAACAGCATTAACAATTCTGAGCAAGTTCTGGTCGTCCAACACTCCTATGGTCTATCTTGGCATGACGTGTGGCAATACAGATGAGTGTTGGATCAGTCATTGTAGGGAGCCTGAGATAGCTACACTAAACAATTTAGCAGCTCAGCAGAGCTCTGCACAAATACTTTTGCTAGTTTCAGGATAGGAGTAATTTAAGTGTCAAACTCAGCCAACAACTGTGAAAACCATGTACTGGTCACATTCCCAGTCATCAGAGCAGGCATGGGAGCACGCACAACCTCATTGCTGGGACAGAGCACTAGCCTTACAGCTAGCATCAGGGAGGAGGAAAATGCAGTGATGTTGATTCATATATGTGATATTTCCTATGGAAGTGTGTGGGAGTTCAGCCTTTTACCATAACCTAAATTTTAAGAAAAGTAACAATTTGTTTCTGGTTCAATAACAGAAGCATATGACATTTTATATTAGCCTGAGAAATAAGGGAGGACAGGGTATGATGTAATTCTCCTCTTTGATGCTCCATATTTTGCAAATTCATTATATTTATGTGCTATGTTAAGCCATTTGAAGAGATGCTGTCATCCAGAAGCAGCAGATAAATAAGAGTGGAAGAATATATTTGGAGAGTCATAAGGCCACATCTTATCAAGACTCCTAACTAATAAATATAGCAGAGCTATGATCAGATGTCTCAAAGCTGTCATAAGATATATTGACTTATAGAAAAATAGAATAGAGAAGCAGAATTCTCAAGTAAAGATTTATATGAATAACTGGATTTAATGACCTGATTTCATTAAACAGCAACAAACAAGTAGATAAGGTCTGGTTTCAATACACACTTCTGTCCACAGATGGTGCACCAGAAAGCTGGGCCACAAAGATATGATTTTCTCCTCTTAATGCTAACAAAATGATGGGTGAAGCAGATTTTAGGTGCTTCATTCTTTTTTGAGCACTAGATCTCCTGAAAGATGCTAAGGGAGCCCAACCAATTCACACAAACCAGAAGTCTACCCATAAGAAACTAGAAACACAAGCTTTAGGAGACTCATTATATGAAGTTAGGGATAACTGGCAGGATGGGAATACAACTTCCAACAGCACCTTGAATTTGAAACCTGTATCCTGATTGTATCCTGATTTTTATTAAAGGTATGTTGCCTTTATTTTTGTTCAAAAAACAGTGCTCCAGGAAAAGAAGCAGCTACGCTAGCAAGAAGAGGGAAAAATCAAAGAAATTTTTCAATGTTCCTTACTCTCAATTGCTCAATGGCATAAAATTACAAATCATAAAGAGTTGGTTTGTGCCGTTGTATTTCCTGGTCATTCACTTCACTACAACATGGAGCAATCTCATATTACTATTATTAATCTCAGTCATTCCAGCTATCACAGAGACATCCCCCATTCTACACAGCTTCTCTGCTGTTACTCCATATGAGTTATAGCCAAGAGTGCAACTACAGAAGTCTAACTTTAGATCATTTGTTTCTGAAGTTGTCCTACTGCCAGCAGAAATTCACTGAAATAAAGCATAAAAGAACGTGTTTCTCCTAATACTACATATTTTTATAATTTTACCACTCATTGCCAAATGCAAGAGTTCAAGCTATTGTAGCTCTGGAAAGCTAATGGAGATGAGCCAATTTTTACCACTCAAATCCTGGCTGTATTTCCACATCCCTGTCCACCCACTTGTTCTGTATTGTTCCATAAAACCACCTCATGCCTGGGCTATTTATTTTCAAATGCATTATGTTACTCTCTAATTACAGTGAGAGAATAGATGGACTTGCTATTTCTATGTGAAATATGGTAATTGTAGCATCATTTAAATAATTTTGGAAAAATTATCAGCTCTGAATAAAGAACACAGCGAATGAAGGAGTAAAACACAACCACGAAGTAGTCCTTACAAGTCAGGAATATGAGTCAAGTGTTTTAGAAAGTTTGGGAAAATTGGTTTCTGTACAGAACCCCCCCTCACCCCCCCAAAATTAAAACTCCTCCAGGCTGCTTGATAATACACTTGAATAAAATTTGTTTCTTTATATAGCTTGCAGCATACAAAACTTTGCAAAGAGAGTCAAGAGTTGACGGAAGGGATGAGTCAGTGACTTAGAGAAGGAAAGAAGATTGTGCACACGTGGGGTAGCAGGCGTGACGCAGCAGTCCTTTCCTGTAGGACACAGCAGAACTGCAAAACAAAGGAGACCTGGAGTTTGTAAGCAAAGGGACACACTTTAACAAGTTAAGCCAATTTATCTGACTGTGGAAAATCAACATGCATTAAAGCCCCAAATGGCTGTCCTCGTTTAGGATTAAAGTGGTCCTAATGTGACTAAAGTGGTACTTAATCCTCAGGGATTTAGTCCTTGATGAAAGAGTGCTCTGAATTGATTCAAAGGCATTTTGTAGAATAAAATCTTCAACGTGCAGGTTTCTCCCTTTTTAAGTTATGTCAGCTGGCTTCATACTTCTCCTTGACTCACTGGAATGTTGCTGATTTTCCCTATGAAACACAGCCTTAATTTTAAACATGAACATTTAGAGTGACAGGACAGAACTAGTCTTGGGCAAATTGCAGCCAAGCACTGTATTGGGAGCACTGGAGGCTGAATAATATAATTCAGAGAACAGGTAAAACCAGGGCAAAACCACTAACCTGACTTGCCCTGAGATAAAAATTTCTAGGCAAAAGCCCAGAGGTAGCCGCCCCAGGCCAACAGCACACAAGATACTGATCCCAGGGTAAACCACCTTTACTACCTAGGAATCACCCTGCGTTTTAGCTGCAGCAAACCAGCCACGGCAGATTTGTCTTAGTTCAAGAAACTTTGTCATGTCCTTTAGGGTGGAAAAGAGGAAGTTAGAGTTTTCCAAAGGTATTTCATAGCCCAGGGTTAGTTTAAGAGAGTCACAATGACACTTTGAGGGAGAAAGCAGTCCCTACCATGGGCACTTCCCCATCTGATACAAAACACACTGTGGTACTTACAGATGAGGAGAATTACATTCCTCCTGATTTCCCCCTGTAAATCCATCTCTGCAAGGCCTAAGAAGATAAACCCAGAGGAAGGCAGGACATACTGATCTCCAGGGCATATCCAGCTTTCAGCCTTCTGCATTCAGCTTCAAGATGGGATGTCAACACCAAATGCGTCAGCTTGTGCAGAGCAGCACCCATCTGCTAGAGCCTGGACATGACTCAGGTTAATTTTACACAGCCCCAGCAGCTGTTCCAGGCTAGTGGCTTCTTATGAACAGCCAGCAAATTAAAATTGACATAATTAAGGGAGGAAAATCTCAATCCAATCTCAGCTCCCAAGGACACTGGCAGCAAGGAGAATATGGGGATTATTCTTGACACTTGCACACCTGCTTCACTCTTGTTTTAAAATCTCCCATTGAGGAAGATACAAAAGCATTTATTTTCTAATGAGGAAAGCCAAAACTCTGACACAGATAGAAACCATATAGATTGCATCAGTCTTTGACTCTTTTGACATGCTCACCTAATCTTGTAACATGCATTTCCTGCAGTTTGGGATTGCCTATAGTCTACTTGTGCTATCACTCACAGCAAAGTGCATGACTTCTGCATGAGCTGAAGTGCGGGAAGACATTTCCATCTCAGCTTCATCCATGCTGAAGAATTAGGCCCCAGGCACTGCAGATCAGCTGTGCTGGCCTCCTCTAATAGACATGCAAAAGTGTCCTATCAGTGCTCTTATATAACTGTATAATGATTTCTAAGTGAAAGATACTTGTCTGGCAAGTGCTGGGCAAACTTTGGTGGTGAAACAGGCCAGGTGAATGAGCAGATCTAGCATAATCATATCTCTGAATGACAGTAAATAGTTTGGAGTGCTGAGTTCAACAACCACTGTCTCCTCAGTCCTTAAGACAGTGAGACAATTCAGGCAAAATACTGAAGAACAGGTTCTTTACAGACAGGGGAATACAACATTTGCTGATAGTCCTAATGCACAGTGGGGCTCCTCAGGCACAAACTACAGATTGCAAGGGATGCTCTGGATCTCGTCTCTCCTTCATGGGGTGGGATGTCACTGGGCCAATGTAACCATACAGAAATGGAAACTTCATTCCATCATGCTATAGCCTGCTGGTGTGACAAACAGGCCCAGAGGGATGAGAAACACCAGGTAGAAAGCATGTGTTAAGGTCTGTGTGTGTAAAACACAGAAAAGGAAAGAAGACTTGATTTTCTATGTATCAAGGTGAATTTGTCTAGTCTAGCAGAAGTGAGACAGAAATCCTTACTGTGCACTTTTCTGAAGTTCCAGTGGCTAAAGCACATCAGAAAAGAGTCTCTAGAAAAGAAGAACTGACAAAGAGAGAGTCATTGAGAAACTAGCTGTGTTTCTGTATAAACAAAACAATGTGGACACAGCAGTATGAAAATGCAGGAGATACAGATGAGGCTTGTGCTGCTGCAGCACTCCTTGCACCCTTGCAGCTAGGTTAAATCCACAGCCTGTGAAATCTGGTGAGCTGGCATTAGCATTCAGCCTCATTAAAGCACAGCCTTCTAATCCAGCTGTCAGGGAGGTGTACAGTCTTACCTGCTCAAGGAGACGGAGAAGAGTGAAGAAGACAAATGAAAATGGGATGGGAGGAAGGAGAATGCAGATAGGACCGACTGGAGGAAGAAAAGTAAGTTTCAGGTATGGGCTAAAGCCAGTGGACATAAAGGTGTTTCCTATGAGTCTTTCTCTTAGCAAAACTAGGATGAGAAAACCCCATCTCTCAGGAAAAAAAAAGAAATGAGAGCCCTATTATGTAACAAAGCACTTCAGCAAAAGGTAAAAGGTAGAGTCATGTTTGTAAAGCTGGACTCTGAGTGACAGCTTGGCACTTCTGGCATCAGTACCGAAGTGCAAACATAGCTAGAATGCCTTATTGCCTCTTATATTTTTTTTCAACACTAAGGTCTGATTTCAGATTTACTGGAGTAATCACATTGATTTCTTGTTAATGCACTGTTTACCAAACATGATCTCAACAGAGGTTTTAGACAGCATACTCTTTACAGGCTAAGTACTTTTCTTTTTTTGCCTTTAGCTTTTTCTGACTTTTAAAAAAGGTTCACAGAGCAAGCAGAATTCAACCTTTGCTGCTTAATACACCTTGGAGTGTAGTCCACAAACACAACACCAGCTCTGCCCTTTTCAAGGGCACTCTGCCCACGGTGCAGCACAAAACTGCCCTAAGGAGGGCTGAATCTGGGTCCGAATCTTGCAACAAACAGCCTTAAGAATGAATCAAAACCATTTTTGTCTCATATTTTTGATCATTCTTTAAGCAGCAAATGTATGGAACACTTGCAGTAAGTCCTGCAGAGGACATTGGTGAAGGTTAAGTAGAGCTACATGTATTTTGGACAATGAGTTTATGAGACACAGGGATGAAAATACTACCCTTTTGTTGAACTGCCCATTATATCACTATGTCTAAACATAAATTGCTTCTAGAGGAAGGTGATTTACCTTAAGAAAAATCTTACAGCCTGTGATCAGCAAGTTATTGCTCAGTGTTAAATTAGATTTTCAAGTTTATTTCTGCACTGCAAAACTTGCAGTATCACAGTCATATGATGCCAAAAAGCATTTCTTGTCATTTGGCTAAAGGAAAGTGAGTGCTCCCCAGTAAAGAGCTTCATTACTGAGTCCACTGACAGTGCATCCAACACGCAGGCCTTGTGCTGCTTGAATCGTATCTCATGCATAGTTAAATACCAGTATTGCTCACTTAGCCTCTCATTTGCCTCTGGTTCTAATAAGCCAAGCACTAAAGCTGATTTATAGAACTGCACTCACTCAGTATGAAACTTGGCACAATACTCCTTCTCTCTCAGGACAGTCAGAGCCTGGCATAACAAGAGATTTCCAGCAATCAATCAGAAAGACGATCTCCTGTCCTACCACATCAGGCCTACCTAAACCCGTGAGCTCCCTGAACAGCATGTGGAGGTGCAGCAGATCCTCTGCTGACATTTTCCTAATGCAGCTTTTAGAAGAACAGAGCCTTGACTCAGCTTGATGACAAGAGAACAGAGCAAAATCAATAGCACTGTTCCTGGTGCTGGACAAAACACTGGCTGTAATGACTTCAGAGCCTCCCCAGGCATTCCTACGGGCACTTGACACATGCTGCTGCTTCAAGACCTCGAACAGCCAGTTCCCTTAGCCAGGAGGGATCCTGCTCTGCTTAGGCTAGAGAAAGAAACCAATCAATATCCAGATCGATGTTCCCGGACAGCCGCTGCCTCTCCTCTCTTGGAGGAGTTTGACCAGGGGCCAAAGATGCAAAGTTCTCTTGGCCTCAGCATGTCACCCATGCCTGAACACGTCCTTTGGAAGGCCACGGGACACCACGCACGGATTGTCAAGAGGCAGGGTGGACTGGTGAATCACTGGGGGAAGCAGCCACTGCTCTCCCCCTCAGAAACACTGCCTGCGTTTCCATGCCTGCACACGGTACCTGCCTGGGATGCTTGAGCTAGTGCTAAATGAGTAGAAGCCTAGAGGACAGTTTCTCAGCTAGAGGACTTGGCTCTGATGCAGTGCTCTGCTAATGCAGCTCTCCTCTTGTTGCTACCAATGATAGCACAGAAAGAATTAACCTGAAAATCTGTACATTGTGCTGCACAGCTGCACCTACCCCTGAGAGTGAAAAGACGGAGCAGGCCTAGAGCAGAAGAGAATAGCAGAAGCCCCCATTTCTGCTGCCATCTTGGAGTACAGAAACATTGCTTCCTAAAGGAGCTTTTACTTGACTGCTAAACATCCTTTAAATCAGGCCTTTTCCTAAGCACAAATTTAAGAAGAGTAGAGGAAGCTGATCAGAAATGAAAATATTATAGTCAAAAACCCAGTAACATTCCTGGCCTGTGAGGCACAAAAACCTCTAACTCATTTCCAGCTGAAATCAAACCTGTGCTTCAGATGGTCCTAGACTTTTACTTATTATCAGAGGATAGAAACATTTTATATATTTACATATAATCAACATTTTGGTTATTACTGAACTGTAGGTCAGTATTATTAAAAGGAACACAAACAGAACTTGGGTAGTAATTTTCCCTACTCCATATTTCTGAAACAACTTTAATCAGAAGATGACATGACAGGACTATCAATTTCAGCAATAAAAGATGCTTCCACAAATTGCTATTATTTTACCAGTTTGCAAATAAGTCTGAGCAAAATGAGCTATTTAGTTCTACCAGTGCTATTCTATGCTCTGAAATTCCTCCAAAGAAAGTGGAATCATGGGTGTTCTTTTTCTTCTGTGTAAGAACAAATTAAGGAAATTAGAGGATTCATATCTTTATGGATAAATAAGATACAAAGCTCAAAACCATATGAAATAGAACATAGTTTCCCTGGCATTTTGGTAGGTGTGGTTTCAAGTGAATAATTTATAATTGTTTCAGTGTATATGTAGTCCTGATATGTATGTTCTACTGACTAATGAAGTAACTACATAATTAATAATATGAAGCTTCTCCATAGTTTTCAGTTGTTACCTCTCAATTATTGCACAGAATGAGACCATAGGCATGTGAAAATGTTCAGCTGAAGAGCTGATCAGAGTTAGAAAATTAGACTCCATTCCTGCAGCTGTTGCCTGTGGAGGCGCAGTGATTCGCTATTGTAATATTGCTTTTTGCTGTAAGATTACTGTTTTAAAAATTTTTCTGGACTTTCAGCTGTACAAGTGCAAGATCAGGCAGCTTCCCAGAAGGAAGAAAAAAGAGGATGGTGTAGGCTGTATTGAAAGAAGTAGAATCTAGAGAGGGAAGCAAGCTATTAGTCACTTACAGGGCAGAATGCTCGATGGGCCAAACACTAAATAAAACAGTCAATAACATCCTAGTCCTGCTCTGATTCTTTCTTTTTCTTCCACCACCATCCTTTTATGTCTGGATAAACTTTCTGTAGTCTTCTTCATGTCTCACTCTTTTCATAGAAATTCTTCGATACTTTCAAATCGCATTTGCTTTGTTCCTTCCTAAAGCCTTCTGTTTTTCCTATGACTGTCTCCCTTCAGTGCTGTCTCCCAGATAAAATGTCCTAAGGTCTGCCTCCCTAATTTTTGAGTGAGCACTTCACCATCTTTCCTTTCCTTTGATTATCACCAGTCCTTTTGTTCTCTTCTTCCCAAAGAATAGGAGCCTTGGGGACCTTCTTTCTCCCACAAAGCCTCTTCACCATCCCCTCAAACCCTTCCACGTTTCCCTTACTCCTTTCTACAACTGAATTTTCATCCTTTTATTTAAGCTCACGTGCATTTCTCCATCTAGGTACTGGATATGGAGCACATCAAGCACTTCCATGATTTGTTCTTTCCTCTCCACACACCTGCCAAATGAGAATTATGTAGCTGATTTTTCAGTGACTCAAGGAAACTTTGCTTTTTTTGGTGACATTGCAGCTCAGTCAGGGATGCCAAAGTTAGTAAGTGGCAGCAAGGACAGATACATGCATCCAGTGCCAGTAGGTGGCCAGAGAAAGCAGCTCCTTGTATTGCTCAGGCAGTTCTTTAGTGCCACAGGGTGGTCTGTAGTGACCATTTCCACAACACAGCTTTTGTGTATATACTAGTTGTTGCTTAATGGCCATTTTTGTTGAAAACATTAGTAGAAATTAAGATGTGAGCAATAAAGTGAATATTCCATGCACATCTAGTTCCCACTGTTAACTGGAACAGTGTCCTTTCTTTCCCTTCCCTCCAGAACTTAGTGATTTCTTGTCCCCACTCTTCTCTCTGTAATGCACTGAAGGCTTGATTTTACCTTGACTTTCCTTCTTTCTTTTCAAATTTCTTTAAACTTCATATTTTTTATCCCCTTTAATATGACAGCAAGAGTGTCCAGGTCCATTACAGAAAAGGTTCATGGCTCCGGTGAGATGTGGTCACAGCAAATGAGGCTTGTATGACTTCTCTAACTGCTTGGGAGAGAAGTTTGCTTTACACCAGTTGCTCCCAGGCCTGGGCACAGCAAAGGCAGGTCCTGGTGGATCTGCAGCACCTCAGCCATTGCAGCTGCTGAGAGACTCTCCTGTTTTCCAGAAACTCCCTGCGTACTCTTAGGTACGGCAAGGTGCATTTGGTCTCCACAGCCAGACAGAACCAATGAGGACATAGGAACACTGTGTCTGCCTTTCCTCTCCTTTCCGAGTGCTCAGAGGTGCACGGAAGGGTTGCATGATATGGTTATGTTCCCTTTCTTGCTGTAAAATGTCTTACCTGTACATCTTGCTGTCTGAAGAGGCCTATCTGGAAACAAGTAATTGTTGCAAGACTCAGAAGGGACATCAAACCAGCTATCTCTTGTACTTTCCTGCAGGATTTGAGTTCAGATTCCTGTTCACTTCAAATTCATGGACCTTCTGCTTTTTGTCTTCCTTGCTTTGAAAATCATGCACTCCACCTGCATCTAAATATTCTCTATTTTGCCCACCTTAAGCCTAAATTCCTTCCTCTACCCCCTGCTTTTACACCAGTCTACATTTGCATTGTCTAACATTTATGCTTCATTTGTGTCACTATAAAACAGAAAAGAATCAAGCCTTACGATTGTAAACAAGAAATCCTCAGAGACACAATAGCATTCCTACCCACTTTGATTTTCTTTTCCTGTAAGTAAAAGATAATTTTAAAAGCCTAATTAAAATTGATCTTGATTTTCTGAAACACTGAATGATGCTGTCCTAAATCAAAATTATAGCAGCTATTCTTTTAACAATCATGAGATTGAAGAGAAAAAAAGTAACTGTCAAAACAGCTAAGAAATATATCAATATTGGTTTGCTGGCTCAGGAAACAATACCCGTCTTTGAACTGCAGTGGTATATTCCTATTCAGATAGGTGGCTTGCAGCAATCCAAGAAATCCATCTTACTGTTCCCAGAAGGATAATGTCACAAAAGCTAAATCTCAGCATGTCAGTGGCAATGGCAGCAGCCTAGGAGAGGACTCACTGCAGGCTACATGGAAACAAGAGATCACAAACAATTCCTGCCAGGGCTGAAGAAAGGACTGATGAGCATTATGTAGGTTTCATGTACAGAGGTGAGGATGGAGGAGAAGCAGAAGGAAAAAATCCAACCCTCCCCAGTTCCAGAACTGAGTTAACCCTAAGCAAAATTTTTACAGTCACAAAGTAGCAAAATTTAGAATATGTTTCTTTTTCTACTATGAAAAAAAGGAAGTCTAAAAGACTCTATTTTTGAAAGATACTGGGCAACATAATTAGCTATGAGACATCTCCATGCCTTTACTTACATATGAACATTAGTACACACTAAACATTCTGCAAAATGTGTTTTTAAAATGAAGAAAATTAGTGCAGTAAGAATTCTTTACATTAAAGAACATTGCTGTAATCTTAAATGCTTTTACACTTGCTGCCCTAAACAAGCTGTCAGTGCATGTTAGTTTAAATATTCAGTAAGTTGTTGTCATTCACTGAAATATGTGCCAAAGTAGAGCTTGCCTTCCTGTAAATTATAACTTTTAATGCTGTTAATGAAGTCATGTTCTGCTAATGGATTTGATATTTTTCTTGGAGTGAGAACCACAGCTTTTTGGATTTCAGTCTGTAGCTATGGTGCCATCCTTTTTGATTTTTATAGCTGCTTCTGAGTTGTAGAGTAGCCATTAAACCCAACTGCAATGACAATTTTGGAAAGATAGTAATACTGTATGCTGGAGATAATTCACAAAGCCTTTATTACTTGAGTGCTTAGAAACAGAGAAGCGCTGTAATGCCTAAATCCCACAAAAGCTGATTATATTCCTCCTGAGCTTCAGACAGAAATCAAGAAAATGCATCTGAATAGGAGGAAAGGAGCTGCAAAAATAGGATTGCTGAAAACATTGTCCTGGGCTACCTATCTTTATCCTGCATCCTGTTTATAAGTTCTGAATTACTAGGGATCATTACTTTAAAAAAATAATCCCTCAGTGCATCGAATCTGATGCACTGATGTAATCATTATTGAAATAATTTATATGCTGCAGACTTTTAATTTCTTATTATCTGTACATAAACTGTAAAGTGGCAAGAGACTACAGAACATACATACATACATACATATATATATATCTATATATATATATATATACATATATCTATCTTTGATAGAGCAATGAGCAAACAGCAGAGCAAAACCAAGACAAGACTTCATTCAAAGAGAATAGAGAAACTTCAACTGTTTCAGAAGGAGTTGGGCTGAGGGTGATGGAAGGTTCAGCATCCATTCACGGTAGAAAAGTTCATCCCAAATGGGCTATTTAATGCTGGATAAATGAAGGATGAAGAGTTGATTCCTCTAGGACATAAATCCAGGATACCATGTATCGGAGATCTTTTCAACCAAAGTTGTTGCTTCAGTCATTAAATTAGCTTTTCTTGCTGTATGAGATTCAAGGCAAGAGAAGCAAAACATTCACTTCTGTGTAATTACTGGGCTGCCTCCCCTATGTCTTCCATAACATGGAATTCAAGCAAGGAATACAAATATTGGCCTCTAAGTTTTTCTGAGCCAGACTTTGAAGCTACAGAAAACAATTCAGGAAATGACACAGAACCATAGAAGTAGTCAATTCTGAAAGACAAAACCCCAAACCTATACATATATATGTATACACACACACACCAGCCTTGCAAGTCACTATTGCGTTGCCTTAATAAGTGGTGTACACACATGAAATTCCCCCAGGTGAGGTTTTCATTTTGGTCATGGTGGCAGGGAAATAAACCCAAGACAAATACAGAGAGTAAATCCTCTCCAACGAAGTTTGGGTGTAGGAGCCAAACTTTAGGCAGAGATGTGAGAGACATGTCTACACTGATTTATAGTCAACACCTGCAATGTTTTAAGACCTTGGATTTCCTGAGACTGACAAGAAATAAACAGTTAAGTTCACACCTCTGGCATGCTTTATACATGCTGTGTAGACATCCTGGCACTTGCATTTTCTGGGATTAGATCTGTATTGGCAGGTTCACAGTCTCATATATGCATTAAAGCATATGAGAAAAGCCTCAGAATTTCTGAACTCACCAAAGTCTATCAAATACTTAGAAAATGCTTGTAGCACTATGTAATTCCTACAAAGCTTGGCAAGACAGAAAAATTCCACCTACTTGCAAATTTAAACAAATGCGTATTTTCCCACAGCTAGAAAGTTCAAAGCATGTAATTTTACAATTGTAAGTGGATACCATTCCTGAGAGTAGTGAAAACTCTTCTATTCATAAAATAAAACCCCGGCACCACTTAAAACTTGCAAAGAAACTGTTTTAGAGACAGTCACGAGACTGTACAAACTCAGACTGGTTCTACCTACATTTACTGGAAAAGATAGGCTTAAGGTAACATAATAACAGGCCTTCCTTTAAAAGGTGGCATCATGAGAAGGGAAAAGGTCTCCTCCTTTGTGACTGGAAAGAAACTGTAGGCATGAACAAGTCACGGGACAAAAAGAAGGTCGCACCCATATGGATTATATCCATAGCTATGGGAAACAGCTCCATACAGCAGAGTTCATGAGCCCCTCTTTCCTCTTCCACTCTCCATGTGTGTGAGAGAGAGACAAGACCCTCAATTAAACAAAAAACAAAAGAAAAATAAAAAAGTTATTGTGTTTATGCAGGAAGTCTCTTAAAAATAGTTTAAGAGACTTAAAGAGACATTCTGCTGGCAGAATGATTTAGCAATCACTACAACCATATATTTGATTCTCTGGAGAACCGTAGCTGTAATAGCTGTGAAGAGCAAAAGGAAGCAGGATGGATCAACAGAGGATCAAACATTTCAGAATTTCATTAATATTTGCTTGTTATTATATGAAACTCCAAGTTAAAGATTCTCATTGTGCTCCTATAAAGCTTTTGTTGAGACTTAAGCACCTGTGCTACTGAAAGTTAAGAAATCTGCTTCTGAAACCTTTTAATGTCAACTGCTGTCATAAAATGTACACTTGATATTTACTATTATTTTCAGTGAAATTACAAGCTCTCATATTACATTGGGTCCATAAAGAGAAACTGAGCACATGATGTGCATCAATAAAGTGAACTTCTGCAGATGAAGTAATAAGAAATATGTACCCAATAATTACCCAGTTTTTGAAGTCACTCAGGGTCAAATTCAAGCAGACAGACAAATAGGAAAATAAAAGGCAAGCCCTTGTGTTTATGGTATTACATTCTTCTCCCATGAAGAAGGGACTGGCTCAGCCTTTCAAAGACTCTCTAAATTAAAACCTATTAGGAATTCTTGCAAAACAAATGAACAAGCAAACAAAAAACAAACAATGCACACAGAAAAAAACCAAACCAAAAACACTTCCTGAAACTTAGGAGACCTTACAGAACATGAGGATCCCAGCTCTTTTGGTTAAGCAGGTGAGTAATTGGATTGCTCCAAAGGCCTGGAGAAATCTAAAGACTAGCTAAGGAATCACTGTTCTTAGTGATCCTAAGATCCTGCACTGCTCTTTAAAGCAAGAACCAAAATTTGTAACCCTAAGGTGAGAAAGAAAAGATGTCTGGAAATTTTAACACAGTAGAAAGAAAACCCCCACACCTGGAAGATCAGTGGAGACTGTCCCCCTTTTTGAAGAAGTCAGACCTGTGTCTATGACCTGGTTACTGGAAGTTTCTGCCGCAGCCATGCAGGAAAAGGATCTGCAGTGAGGGGAGGTGAGAGGTAGCAGACATTAATGGTAATGGGCAGTGGGAAAGTAAAGATTTAAGATAAATCTGTGCGGAAAAACATCTCTTGGCACACCATCCCAAACTGGAAACATTCTCAGATTGAACCCCTATATCACAGTGCAGAAACAGACCAGTTTCTATCTCTTCCTCCATCCCCCCTTTTTTAGCCACAGTAGCAGTGAGGGACCCAGAAAGGCTCCCTAGAGCTATGGCAAAAACTCCACCTGCCAACCTGTCACAGGTGCACAACTCTGGACAGTCCTGTCTTTAGTTCATGGTGTGAAGACCTGGAAGAGGATTATCCCAGCTCACTCAGGCAGCAGGAGAAGCCTTCACAGTGACCTTTCCCTCTCCTGTTTTCCTGGCAATAGTACCAGTTTTATACACACCATTGATTTGATTGTATGAGAAAAATAAAACCAACTGCTTTAGCAAAGGAGTAGTCTTCTAGAAATCTTGAGATGATAAAAAAAGGTTATTGGAAATCATTTTCTGAGAGAAAAACATAAATTTGGCTAACCTGATCAGTCAGAGCATCAGGCTGCACTACCTAGAAACTGAAAACTAGTGTTAAAGAGCCAGACAGGCAAAGAGCCAGACAGATGGCACTGCAGTAGATGTGGATTCACTGGGCTTTTTATCTTCACTTTTGGAGACTTTCATGACGACTTGACTTTCAACTGCATTTTGGATTGGCACAGAGCAGCTCAGAGAACTAGCATCCTTAAATTCAAAATAAAATATATCGGCAATGTAAATGTAATTTAGGCCAAGCTCCCCATCAATACTTTTTATATATTCTGGCTAAGGAACAAAGGCTCTTTTCCATGCTGACTCTAGTGTATGACTACTCTCTCCTGTGCTAGAGCACTTCTTGTTCATACTTTTATCTACAGTATGTTCACTGCATCTACTAAAGATTACTGACCTGTACTTTTCAGGTAAAATCTGAAGCTGGAGCAAAATTTAAAGCTATGCTATGAACTGCAGTGTAACTCAAGCATGTTGTGTAAGTGGGAACACGAGGCTTCGGCATTACTGAAGAATCAGAGCTCACAGCACTGCAAAACATCATTTGATATGTGCACTGAGTAAACATCACACCATTTCTCAGCTGGCTGATTTGCTAACGTGGGATATGTATCAGTAAAACCAGTGGAAGTGAAGCGCAGACTGCTGGAGCCAGGTAGCCTCAATTCAATGACTTCAATTAGCTGAAGCAAAATTAAAGGCATCCAACCAAAGACATACTCACTGAACACACACACCCACTCCCTCTAAACCTTCAACTGAAGATACACAAGTTTGGTTTTTGTTGCTTCTGGGTTTCCACTGCTTTTCCTTTCATACTGCAATATCTAGCTCAATACATGAAAGCACAGGTGCATTCTTTGTCCCTGCTGAGCATATAACATGTCACCCTGTACTAACCTTGTTTAATTTCCACTTTGCTTCCCCTTTCTTTGCTTCATTTGTGTCACCTTGATTTCTACCCTATGATTTGCTTCATTTGTAGAAGACTACACTATGTTTTTGATAGGTTTTCTGATGTGGAAGTATCTTCCAACTGCAAAGCTCTCCCTTTGATTGCATCTCTCTGTGGGGAGTTTTTTCTGATGTGTCATTGGATGCTGGTACAGAGAGAGATGTCATCTTTCCGAGAATTCAGACTGACAGCAAACACATAAATGAGCTAAATTCTTAATGTCTGATCAGACTGCTCCTGGTAGAGTTAGGCACTGCAAAACAAGCTTAACTTGTAACATACATTGACCATGAACTGACAGGACAAAATGCAGCACAGTCTTTCAAAGAGTTGCAAGGGCTTCATGGTCAGGCCTGTGCCAGAAAACCCACGCTGATAATTAAATTAACTTTGACATCCTCATGAGAAATATCCCTGCTAAGTAAAATTCTAACTAAATGTTACAAATGTTAGTTTTCTTCGGACCTTAAATAGTAGCAATGCAAGTGTTTAGTTACAAATTATTGTAAAACATCATAGTTTTCAGGGTAATTTGACACTATCACCAAGCACCATCCATAAAGCAGTATTAAAAACAGATTTAAAACTGCATTTTTGCTAACAAAAGGCATGATGTTCCTGCCTAACTGCTAGTGGAGAAACTATATTACCTGTATATCCATTTCAAGCTTAATACTTCAACTGATGACATCAAAGTGAGCTCCACAGTAGGAACAAAGCCAGAACACACATTAGAGATTGCCACCTTTGATTTAAGGCTCTTTGAGCAGTCAGAAAGAAACATTTTGCTTTCTAGCTGAATCTTTCACCATTTGAATAGGCTGAAATTTAATACAGGCTATTTCAAACTTGAGCTAGCCTGATGAAATATAAAACATGAATTGGTTTAAGACTTCAGCATACTGCAGACTTATTGCAGACATATCATTGCATTCAGCTGTACTAATCACCTCCAGCGCCTTTTGCTGAGCGCTTGCATTAAAACTGCTTTTTGTACAAATGAAATACATCTTTCAAACCGACTGAGGTTTTTTCAAATTACCTTCAAGATCATGATAGGACACTTCTGCAGCTTTTTTGTACATTGGCTCCCTCTCCTGTTCATTAAGCGCAAGCAAGAAACGAAGCAAATGCAGCCAGTTAAAGATGTTTCTCAGCATTTCCATCATTGCTTTTTGGAAGCGTCTTTCTGAGGCTCACAAGAAAAGACTTTCTTAGTTATCCTCTTGAAACTGAAACTTTTTCAGTGAATTTTGAACCAAAAAAATATTGAAACAATTTAGATGGATTCTTCAAGTAAAGCCTTTACCTGGTAACATTTGAGAGTCCACTATAGGGTCAAGAGATGTCTCAAAAAAAACTACATTTGAATAGTAAAGTACAAAAAGCTGCATGCAGTTCAGACAAAAGAAGAGAAGTATAAATCATAACAGTAACAGGTAAAATGAAGAAGGGAATGACCAGATGGGCAAGCTAACCAGTGGCAATTTGTACATGAGAATTAGAATCAAAATCATTCACTATGGCAAAAATTTGTGGAACTGAAAATGTGTAAAAACATCACTGGAAGGACTACCTATCTAATATATAATATTCAAACAGAGAAGTTATTGTCCCTGTGTAGTTTGCACTGGTGAGGCTGCACATGAAGTCCTGTGCCCAGTTCTGGGTCCCACACTACAAGAAAAACATTGAGGTGCTGAAGTGTGTCCAGAAAAAGGGAACCAAGCTGGTGAAGGGTCTGGAGAACAACTCCTTTGAGAAAAAGCTGATAGAGCCAGGGGTGGGGCTGTTCAGCCTGGAGAAAAGGAGGCTCAGGGGACACCTTATCACTCTCTACAACTGCCTGAAAGGAGGTTGTAGCCAGGTGGGGTTAGCCTCTTCTCCCAGGCAACCAGCGACAGGACACAGCCTTAAGCTGTGCCAGGCGACATTCAGGTTGGACATCAGGAAGAATTTCTTCAAGGAGAGAGTTGTTAAGCATTGCAGTGGACTATCTAAGGAGGAGGCAGTCACCATTCCTAGAGGGGTTCAAGAAACAACTGAACATTGTTTGCACTTAGTGCCATGGTCCAGCTGAAAAGGTGGTGGTCAGTCACAGGCTGGACTTGATGATCATGGAGGTCTTTTTCAACAGAAATGATTCAGTGGTTCTGTGATTAATAGCAAATAAACTGTCAGAATAACTGGAAATAAAATGAGTCTTACAGGAAACATGACAAGGCATGGAGAAGTCTGATTTCCTTTCCTTTCTGTTCTCTAAACAACAAATCAGCACTGGAAGTAGATCTATGAGACACACTTTGAGGGAAGGGCTGATTACAGTCAATATAGGAACATTCCTGCAATGAAACCTGGGTAAGAGCATCAGATTATTGAGGGTACTGGAGACACATAGGTGGCACCAATGATATTTTTTAAATGCTGTGTTTGTGGTGCATCTTTCCTGCTTATGTGGAAGGACTACACAGGAGGGAATGCTCATTTAATCATGCTTTATCTCATACTAAAAAATACCCTCAGGCATAGTGCAGGTAATAGCCACATAAAACTACCTGCCTTAGCTCTATTAAAAATTTAGACTTAAAAAACACCAATAAAAGGCAATGTCCCATATCTTAAGAACCATAAGACATCTTAAAAAGAAATTGTCACCAGACACTCATGACTGAACAGGGCCATCAGAAGTCAATTTCTGTGGGTTATTTTAAGGGTGAAAATACAGTTCAGTATTTCCACCAACAGCTTTTCATTTGAGTGCTTTTGACCAGAAGACTTGTAGTGGGGTAAGGCAGGGACAATACAGACTTACACACAAAAATATGCTTTAACACATGGAGGAAAGGGAAGATGGATCTGGAGAGTGGGTGATTCTGAAAGGAACACGGCATAAGCAAGCTGCACTGAATAGCTTTAATGAGATGTAAAACCAGCAGAGTAATGACTTCTGATCTCCACTGCTAGGTTTATTTTTATCCAAGACAATTTAAAATTAAATGCATAAATAACCTGGAGAGAACACACCTCCCCTGCTCCCAGGTATGTGTTTTGAACACTGTGTTATAGTTAGTTCCTCTTTTGCTAATTTTCTTTCTGGCTTTCCTTTTTCATAATGACAGCTTCAACACAGGCATAGAGCATCTTCTTCCCCACACACAGGTTCAGTTTGTCGGTTACTGCAGCCTTCTGGAAATTGAGGATGTAAATCTGAATGGTGTTACAAAAGGAAACATAGCCCACTTATCTTACCTCCTATGACACTGACTTCTAAGCAGAAAGCAGTCATTCAAAAAGTGACCATCATATTTTCTGTATTTCATATCACAAGAACAATCCTGGAAAAATGCATGCAAGTACTTACATGCAAGCTCTGAATCATGAGCAGAGTGACAACTACCTGGAGATCTGACTCAGCAACTGCAGCACCACGAAGGGACAGGACTGCATACCCTTTCCCAGGGTTAACATGTCCTACTGCTAGCTCTGGGCTGCTCACCTCCCAGAATAACCTGACTTTCACGACATCAGTTTGAAATGGTTCAACTCATCCCGTATGTAGTAAAAAAGACTTCTCTTGCCCCTGGAAGAGATTTTAGGATGTGTTTTGGATAAAGGCAAATGACAAGCCATACTACAGAGGTAAGTATGTGCATTTCAATGGGCTTTGATATACATGAGAGACTAGAATATCTAATTATTACCAATTAGCTGTTTTTGTTCTCCCCTGTAATAGGAGGATAATGTACCACATTTCTTTTAGAAACTGATGCTGTATTTTATACCAAAACAGGGAAGTATTACATAATCCCATACAAGACTAGATCTATCAAAATGAACAGATCTTTATCTGAAGCAATTATTTACAATTGTACAGGCAGCAACAAATGGAACTTTCCCAAGTTGCTTGTAGAACGGTTACACTTGAACTGTTAATAAACAGTTAATAAACTATAAATAAACAAGAGAGCTTCTGTATCACTAAATTTCAATTGGGTGTACAACTAATAAATTTTGTAGTTTTGTAAGTATCCTACTTATTTTGAAGTCACACTCTGAAAAGGTGTACTTTTGGATTTTACTTTTTTTCCAGTCATTAACAATCTTCATTCATTTGCGAAACTACATGGGAAAATATCCCAAGACTGATTTCAAAGGCATGCCCCATCAAAGCTGTGAACTTGTAGCCAAGAACAATTTTTATGGGATGGTGCAATGTTTGGCAGTGGTGCTTTGAGTCCCTAATCGGGAACTGTAAAGGAACTATTGAAATACCAAGTGTCTAGACTGATAGCACTGTCAAAATGGAAAACATTAAACCTGGTACTTCATAAAACAAAGGCAAACCCCACCCCTCTACAATATAAACTAGGAAACAAAAACTGAAACTTAATTATGTAACTGATCTTGATGCCTCCTTTCCGCCCTGCAAAGAACCCACCAAGCCCTTGCATGAACACTTACCTCAAGAAGTGATAATCTAACCTTCTTCCCTTTCAATATTCTTTGCTTATCCATTAGTAGAAACACCATAGTATTGTATTCCTCCAGCGGCAAACGGCTGCTAGTTACCTACCACAACTTCACTTCTAAGCCATTGCTGTCTAGGGCCGTATACATAAAAATTTGAATTTAAAGGTCGGAAGGGTCTTTTCCCTAAAATGTAAACAAGGATGTATGCTCAGTCCAGAATTAAAAAGTTAAATTTTCTTAGTCTTCAGTGTTATGTAAAAGCAACGCTTCTTTTGTACAGAGAAGAGCGAAGCTCAGTTGTGTCCCCTGCTTACTTTGGGCATAGGATCATTCTGCGTCCTCCTGAAGTTTTTGTGGTGACGGGTAACTTGTTGCAAATTGTAATCTGTGCAGAATTAAATACCACATCTTATTGAAAAATCCTCTTCCCTAATTCATCTGGAGAAGAAACAAGTTGTAAAGAAGAGCAGCTTAGAGATCACAAAGTCTTCTTTCATAAAGGGGCTAACAGAATAAAGTGTCACAACTCTCTCCATGCACAACTCTCTCTCTTCACCACAATCATCACAGAAGACTACAGAGCTGGGTACAGCTATATCCTGTACCTACAACTCCTGTATCAGGATTTTGGCATGGAAAAAGCTAAATCCTGCATAGCCATAAAAGGGCTATGACAAACAGCACTTCTGAAAATTGGAACAGTAACGAACTACCACAATTTAAAGGTCTCTCTAAAAAAGCTTTTAGTTAAAAAAAACAGCTGTTGGTTAATACTGTGTCCCCAATTGCAAAAAATGCTGTTTGCAGGTTAGTCTGGAAAGAAAAAATAGTCACCACAATGCATATGGTAGCAATCACTGAGACCACTGTTAGAAATCTTAGTTCTTTTCGCTCATTTACTCTGCGTAACAGCCCTTGGCAATTCCATCATGAAGTACACTACTTCGTAAAACCCAAACACAGCCCATTCTACAGCACAGCTACAGCTTTTGAGTTACCTTGAGTTTTCTCCCATCTCCCTCAGGACGCACAGGAGAAATGCTGTTGAACAGCACATCAGTGAAAGACCTTTGCTGGCTCTGGTCCAAAAGACAAACTTTGCCACGTTTGTACTTTCCTCACCAATTCAATGAGCATTTACCTTTTCCCACGTGAAGTCTTTTGTTTTGTCTTGTTTCCTAACAATGTAAATCTGGGCACCCAACTTTGCTCTACATTCCCACTGTTTTTCACTTAATTTCATACACATACAGCAAGCACAACTTTTAATTTTTTAATTTACAGTATTGATTGCTCCAAAATATGCCTTACTGTTGGTACACAGTAAATACATTCTTCTGAACAACTTAGTATGAAAAAAAATGCAGTTAAAACATTAAAAATACTGCTTTACAATGTGCGAAACAGAACCTTCAGAAGTAATGATGTTGGCTACAGCCAGGCACAGAGGAAGATTGATTATTTTTGTAGTTTTTTAGTCTACCAGCACATTCATTCCTGTACCCCCTCACTTGAAATTGCCTGTAACAATAGACTTCGAGTGAACATTTCTGCTGAATTAAGAAGATTAAATAACTCTCAGCTTGGCCTTCAGCACTTGTATTCCCAGAACAGGATGTTTTTCTCTTACACTAAGAATGGCTGTTCTCAGAAGATTTACTGAGCAAAGGGCATCAATAACACATCAAAACTGGAGATGTTTCTGAAGGGGAGTTATATTCTATAGGTGCATGCAGCTGTCAAAGTCTGGATGAATTAGGTAACATGCTTCCCCTAGATAAAAGACAAGTGGCTGGGCACAACTGCCAGTTCACAAACAGTACTTAAATCAGATGAAATACACTTTTAGCACAAGCTTTGGACATATTAGTATATATTGCAACACCTAGCACTGATTAAATTTAGAAAAATACTATATTGTGATTTTTTTTTTAATAGTCTTTGTTGTTTTGTTGTTTAACGTAACAGAGGATGTATGGTGGAAGATGCCATAAACCACCCCACTTTTTAATGTTAAAGAGCTGGGTTGTCAAAGCTATTATGCTGCTGACAATTACTCATTTGATTATTTACATGTATTTTTTTAAACAATGAAGAGGCAGGAAATGTTTTTGTTGTTTTTTTTTTTTAATTTTTATGATCAAGGATGACTGAACCCAATTACATAGTCTTTGTTAAGTTAACGGCTGCCAAACAAGCGTGTACTCCAGTGACCCATCGTGAGCAAAGTTATCTGATGGGTGAGAAAGATTTTAAGGTTAGACACAGTACGTGTAAAAATAGAAAGTTTAAAAACCAATCTTATCACAGACATTTCCATTGCCATCTCCTTTGTGAAATAAATAAGGCAGCAGATAACTTTTACTTCGCAGTGGCAACTTTGAGGTATGCTATTAAGTCTGCTCTCTCGCCCTTCTTCTTAATACCCGCAAAAATCATCTTTGTTCCAGGAATATACTTCTTTGGATTTTCCAAATACTCCATCAGAGTATCCTCACCCCAGGTGATACCTAAAAGAAGGTTAAAAAAAAAAAAGATAGTTAATAAATCCAAAATAGTAAACATTTATATTCTTGTCCTCCACCCTATTTTAATTTTTGGCAAATTTTGAAAACTACCACCAAGAACTGAATAATTTTGTCCCCTAAGGGCAGCTTTACATTTACCTTTGTTCTTATTAGCATCCGTGTAAGAGAAGCCCTCAGCTTGTCCGGTCTTGCGTCCAAATAGGCCATTCAAGTTGGGTCCAGTCTTATGCTTGCCTCCCTTTTCAACTGTATGGCACTGGGAGCATTTCTGGACAAAGATCTTCTTGCCTTTCTCAATATCTCCCATTTTCAGTACTAGACCGAGAACACACACAGAGGTCAGTATCGCAACCTCAAGGTCACCGATTGAGCTGAAACTTTAAATAGTGTCCTGCTGGTTTACAAAACCGATGTATGCAGCCCGCGAATCTGGCAATTCTCCAGCACACTGTCTATCCACAAGCTACAGCTCCTGGGCCTGAAGATTAGTATGGAATCATCAGACTACCTGAAAGGTATCAAGGTGATCAACATGCTTGAAGGGCAGGAACACCTTCCCTCGGACAAACTAAATGCACCACACCATTTATAGGGTACGGTGGTAATTTCTGAGGAACAAATTTAACACAACTCCTACGTATAACTAGTAGAGTTGTAACAGCAGAGTTTCCCAATGACCTCGTGTAAAAGCACAGGACTCTTGTCAGGATTTTTCTCTGCAGCTGAGAAAGCGCACCAGCCACGCACCTGGGCAGGGCCGGAGGGCAGAGGGCACCCGGCTGTCACCACGACCCGGGATGCCCCCAGAGCTCCCGCCGGCAGCCACGCGTGAGGAAGCGGCAGCGCCCAAGGGCGCCCGCACCGCCCGATTCCGGCTCTACCTGCGCCCAGCCTGGCCTTGAGCTTGTCCTCAGGCTCCCGCCCGCGACAGGGCCGCCTGGCCCCGCCGTGACCTTCCGCTGTCCCCCGGCCGCCGCCTCAGGCCGCGGCCCCGGCAGGCGGGAATGGCACCCAGGACGGCCAAGAGCATGTCCCGCTCGCCCCGCTCCCCTCCCGGCCGTCAGTGCCCCGCAGGGCCCAGCCACAGCACGGCCATGCACCCGCACCTGCCTGCCCCGCTGCGCCCTCACACTCGGCAACCGCGCTCCCGGCACCTCCCGCTCCGTCTGCACCCAAGGACACGCTGTACTCCGCCTATGTAACCCGGCACCGCCGCAACCAACCTCTGCCGGCGCCCGCGGCCCGCCTCCCCGGCGTGACACCCAATCAAGTGGCGGCCTCTGGAGCTCTGGTTGATTACAGCGGCTGTCCCTCAAGCTGCACGTCACGCCGCCGGGGACAGTGGGGTAGGGTGCGACAGCCGGGCCCCCGGACTTCCTTCCTGCCCCTCTCCCTCCCGGCGGAATGACGTCAGACGTCACTCTGGCGCGCAGGGGGCGCGCAGGAGAGGGGCGTGAGGGTTGCGGGCGCATGCGCACAGCGCAAGTGGAAGCAAGGGTCGCGCGGCGCCCTCAACATGTGGCTGAGGCGGGAGGGCGGCGGGGCCTGGGCGGTGACGTGAGCTAGTCACGCCCCGCCCCGCGCCCGCGGCGCCGCCGGTGTGTGGCGGAGGGCAGGGTCAGTGAGGGCGGGAGCGAAGGGCGGAATCTCGGAATTACAGGGTCAGTGAGGGCGGAATCTCGGAATTACAGGGTCAGTGAGGGCGGAAGGGTTCTCTGATCGTCGGCTCCAACGTATGGAATGAACACCACCGTGTCATTTAGACCGTGGCGCTAAGTGCCATGTCCTGTCTTAAGCACCTCCAGGGACAGCGACTCCACCGGCAGCCCGTTCTAGTGTCTAATCGCCCTTTCTGTGAAGAAATTCTTCCTGATGTCCCACCTGAACTTCCCTTGCTGCAGCTTAAGGCTGTGTCCTCTCCTCCAGTCGTTGGTTGCCTGGGAGAAGAGGCATATCCCCATGGATGGAAAATCACTATAAAAAGCCGGTGCCCATAAAGGAGACAGAGCAGTCCTGCAACTTTATTTGAATAAAGGGAGTCCACTGGGGCACATGCCTGTGGGGTTTTCACTCTCGTGGTTTTGGAGGCCAGAGTTTTCTTTTATCCTAAACTCCTGGCTGCATGTTGCCTTCTTCTTTTCCCCATCGGCTGAGGTGCTAGGAGCCTGAATCACCCACGACATATCCCCCCTTCAACCTGTCATTTTACCCAAAAGTTCAGAAACTTGGGCTTCTGCACACCCATTTGTCTGTTTCAAGAGTCGGACTGTCTGGGTTCTATAACAAACCTGTGGCTTGAAGTTGGTAGAGACATTAAGATTAATTTCAAAGACTTTAACCCCCATACCCTCACCTGAAGCCTACCCTGAGCCTCCTCCTGGCTAAACTATCCCAACTTCATCAGCTTGTCCATGAGTTTTAAAAGCTTGTCCAAGGGAGCAAAGGAAGTAACGGTGTGGAAGGGGTGCAGGTAGCCAAAGTGAGACGAAATCTCCCTGGAGAACGTGGCCAGGAGCACCTGCCAGCATGACCCCACAAAGGGCTGGAGGAGAGCAGCGGTGCAGCTGGATCCTCCGTCTGTGTGGGATGCCAAAGCCAGCGTTCTGACAAAGGCCAGAGGGTTATGGAAGGGGCTGCCACATGAAGGGATGGAAGTGTCCCAAACACCAACCCAGCAGTGCAGTGGTGCTTGAAGAGGATGCGCTGATATTCACACATTGTGGGCTTCCAAACAGAATTTAAATGATGAATTCCAGACATGACTGCCATTTCACTGTCCTTGGCAAGGAGGAGGAAAAGCTGTAGAAAAGCCCAGTGTAATAATGTCCAGTGTTCACATGAGTTGAACTGTTTGCTTTAACTATGGACATTAAAACTGTGAGAATTTTCCACTGTCTGGCATTTGAAAAACTTTTTCTGTGTGCTTTTATGCTATGCTGGAAGTGGTGTAGGTGTGCCCCTGTAATTGCTCATGCAGCAGTGCTCATGTGAAGTGTCAACATGAAGCAGAAAGGAATGAAGACTGTAAAAATACATCATGGGTTCCTCTGACGGCAGAATTTTGCAGATAATTCACAAGAACATTCAGAAATTATCACTCCCTAGTTCACACAGTGCATCGCCTTCCAAAGCTCATGGTGTCTAGAGCACAAGACACAGGTTTTGTGCAGTTTTTAACACTTCATCACAAAGTATATACAAAATAAGTGTTCTTAAACTTCTAACAATATAGACTGTAATCTTATTGACAGTTCACTGGCCACAGTAAAACTGTTTTGCTTATGATATGCAGATAATTTCCTGCACTTTGTGAAGAGTGAGGAAATATGTGCAATGAAACCAGTTTAAATCAGCGTCTTGAATTCTGCTGTTGTTGCCCAACTCAAATCTCAAATCATGTCAGACTTCCATCATTAGGAGTTTTACTGGAAAAATAGTATTTTAAAAACTAAAGGCATCCTCAGTTTCTTTTATTTGCTGTTTGATTATGAACCTTCATGGTGCCTTTCACTCTCATTTTTAAACTTTTTACCTTGATTGTAAGGACTGAATTTCATTTAGTAAGGCTTCTGTGTCTTAGATGATTCCAAGGGCCAGATGTAACTTAATATCACAAGACTCGTGATAAAATCATGGGTCTCTCCTATCTTTAGAGGAAGGAGCTGAAAGCACCTTATAAGCTGCTCTAAGAAATCACAGCAGTGTAAATTCTTAAGCTTCTTTAAGCACTTGATGTGGACTGATGCCCACTGACATCTGTTCAAAGGTTCTCCCTTTCTTTATAGAACGCAATCTTCAAGCATCCGTAGCTCTCTTAATTTCTGTTGTATTTTGTCTTTTAAATACGTATGCTCCACACTGAGCATTGCGTGTTGTGCTTCACAGTTAACCCTTCTGATGTTCTGCCCCCATGTGGAGGGGCATTGTAGCAATGTTTTTTCAGGTTTTTTCCCGAGAAGCTGTTTTTGAAAATTAATTAATTCAAGACAAACAAATTGTTTTTTGTTAAACATCTGAAGTAAGAAAATAACCATCTCAGGGAAAATATTCAACCTGTGAGCTTTTCAGTGCTAAAGATTATTATAGTAAAATCAGTGTGTATAATGAACTGTTATCTTTTCAGCCTTACACCTGACCATGCAGATGTCTGCAGTGTGACTGGCTGCCAGCAGTCATGATGTATTACCCTTTCCTGAAGGTGTAAATGATTAAAACACAGTATTTGTAGGTTTCCATATGTATTATTAGTGGAAGCAGAGGTTCTGCCTGATATAACAAGACAGTAGTTTAGGGGATGTGTTTTCACCAGTAAAAAGAGGTATCTCAAATGGAGAGGATTTCTTGTATCTGTCTGAGCCCATTTGGGTGTCACTAAGGGTGGATCTGGAGCAACACAGTGGTAAGAACGGATCTGTAAGTAAAGTGGAAGGTGCAGGAAAGGGTATTGTTCAAGGTGCCCAGTTCTTACTTTTTGAAATGTTCTGTGATAGGACAGACCAATACTGAAATTTTACCCTTCTTTGCTAAATGTGGCAGTGTAGGTGTGAAATCCTGCGTATGACTTCCTGTGTAGGACAGAATATATTGTGGTACTTCCAGAGGCAACACTGAAGACAAAGGCAAGGCTTTTCTGGCTTTGCGGGTTTGATTTGCTGGAGTAAACTAAAATGACTCAGGCTGCATTTTCCATGCTCTATACTTTTCTACATATATTAACATTCATTAGACTCTTTGCCTTGGTGTGGTTTGCCTAGAAGGTTCATATTTTAGTCTTTCAGTTATTATGGTTACACCTGGAATACCTTTGCCTTTTTACCAGCTCAGGCCATTATACCCTGGAACAATAGTTACTTTGCAATCAGAATGCTGAGTGTAATTCTGTGTAATCCTGTCCCAAAGGAAGGAAAAATAAACTGAATATGTCAAGTCCAATAGTAAAGAAAATATGTTAAAAGAGCACCCAGATCTCTTTAAGACAGACACTGCAAATAAAAGAAAAAAGGCAGCCTTGCATTATGGGCCTAGACTGGAACTCAGAAGAATATGTGATTTTTTTTTTTTTTTCAACTCTATGCTAAACTTCTGGTTTGGTCTTTGACAAATAACTAAGAACCCATTTCTTGTGGAAATCATCACCTCATCCCTGAGGTGCTTGAGTGCCTTGGCATGTTTTCATCCCCTTATCATGCGGAAGTGGGACAAGCTTGAGCTGTTGCTGGTTATCAGCAAACTGTGCCAGCATTGAGGAGTCTGTGATGTGCACTGGAGTCATGGTGGTGTGAGCTGGTTTTAAGAAACAGTTTGAGTTGTGACCTGAGTTATAAATTCTTACCTCGTCATGAAGCAATTCTGACTAATTTGCATCATTTTGATTTCTGAATTGTACTGAAGGAAGCAGCTCAGAAAACCTGCTTTTTTTTCTTTTTTTCTTCTGATTTTATCTTTGCGTTTGGAATTATTTGGGAGAAAGGTGTATCTCTCCCTGGGTTTTTCAAAGCCCAGCTTATAAAGATGAAAGGGTTATTGTGGTCTGGGCTTGAAAAATTTTTTATGCTAATGGCCTTCAGAAAGGAATATTCTGCAATGGCAAACGTATGGGCTTAGGGTTACTTTTCAACACTTTTTATGGTACAAATCCCGTAATTTGAAATATACTGCTGGCCTTGTGTTTATTATGTCTTTTACAGGCTATTCTGGGGGAAGACAGGAACCTGTTCACCCAGACAGGTAAGGAACAAAGATGAAAAGCATTAGAGACTGAAAAAGAAATAAAAATGCCTGATGAATGGCATGCCACTAATCTTTGCTGCTTGTTGTGTTTTATACAGTCTAAGAGAGAGAAGCCAGTTTTGCTACTGCTTTGAACAGCTGCAAGGGCTGTCTCTGAGATGCTGCAGTACCTAAGGGTCAATATGTATTCCTTCTTAAGACAAAGCTAAATATTGGCCTAGCATGTACTTCTGGGTAATATTTTACCAATCAATTATTGATTTTATTTTGAGAACTGCTTTTAGTAATTTCTTGTGGCAGTGTATTTATTCTTTGTGCAGACGACTCTGACGATGTTGTGGGTTTTGGGTTTTTTTTTACTGACAAATGTTACATTGATTTGAGTATCTGAATTGCATTCAATGCTTAATTGCCATTATTGAAAAGGTAAAAACTACTCCCAAATTTAAAAGAGCCGCTGCTGTATTGTCCCATACCTGTGTTATAAACACTAATTATTTGGGAGTGGGACGTAGAAATATTTTCCACTGCTAATGTATAGAGTGGCAGTTGAAGGATTTGATCTTAGCAGAGGAAGGCAGAACTTGGAATTCTTTCCATATCTGCTGTTCCTGCGTTTTTGGAGAGTGAGTTTTATAGGGCTGTGAAAGCAACTACTTGGCACTAAAGGACATAAGAATGTCTCTTAAGTTCCAAGTAATGAGAATTACCTGGCCAGGATATTGTAGGTTCTACTTAGGCACAGGGTGAGACAATGTTGCTCGGCATTACAGTGAGCTGTTAAAAAAATGACAGGAGGCACAGGCAGAGGCAGCAGCCAATCCAGGCAGAGTACAAAGCAGAGTGGGCAGCTGGGAGATTGCCAGGCTTTCATAACTGAATCAATTGCACAACCATCAAAAAGCCATGGGTTACCGAGTGATAAATTTACTGATGAGTTTAACAGGTGTGAAAATAGCTGAGTACTTTGACCATTCTTTGATGCTGTGGTTTTATGCTTCAGGCATGGAGATTTATTCAGCAGCCATTTATCGTTTGATGAAGTGTCCCCAAGACTGGGGTAGATAGAGGTCTCTGTCATTTGTCTGGCCCGTGGGGAGCTGGGTAGGTAGAAAGATCCAGGGTTCAGAGTCGCTCTTTGTCAGCTTTAAACAAACACACATCTCAGACTGAGAACACTGACTCAGTGACTGCCTTCCCTGGGTTGAGATATGGCATTGCCCTGCTCAAGCACTTGTCCCACTAGCTGCCTGCAGACTGATAGATGTGTTATTGTCCGTGGACTCACAGTTGAGTAACCTTGGACCTCAGCATAAGATGTGTGGGATACAACTTCTCCATAATCAGTTGATGGTTGGAGAGAAGTAACACAACAGAGGCATCTTTTTTGGATGAGTACAGAGGCGTAGTGAGTACAAAACATAAGTGCATGAAGTTGGGGTAATTTGAACTGAACCGTGGAATGGCAAGAAAGGACTGAATGAAAGGCCTGTCGTAGGATGGGACTGCATTACCTTTTTGTTTACTGTCAGAAAAATCGTTCTGAATCCTTATAAACCAGTTCCCATAGTGAAAGTAGGCTAAAAAGAGAGGTGATGCAAGACAGTAATTAAAAAAAAAAAAAAAAAGAAAGAAAACTCTTTTAGTTCAAGGACAAAGTTAATTAAGATAACCCACAAGGACATTCACATTTGAAAGATTTAGGATCCAGCAATTTTTCAGAAGTTCAGCTTTTCTTAAAAACAAAATTGTGTTTCTTTTGGAAAAGAACTTCAAAATTAACCTTAAGGACTTAAGAATTGAAAGGTAAATGAAAGGGTATTCTTTTACTAAGTCCATTATGCTTTTAACTTTAAAGCTAGTCTCATGCTACTGTGAGAGTTTGAGTCTGCCAGAGTTTACTGGAAAGCTTAAAAAAATGGAGGTATAATAAATGTCCTTGAGCATTGTCTGAAAGTCTGATTCCATCTGACAAAAAACATGCTACAATAACAGTAATTTCTACTGGCCTTAATTTCTACTATTAGATGGCAAGTAATTGGTCAAAACTACCACATTTTCCATTAATTTCTTTTTTCTTTGTGATGAATCAAAGAGTTGGAAGAATTTCAGGAATATCCTGTTTGGAGGGGTTGGCAGTTAGCTACATTGATAACACATTTCCTTTGTGTATCTTTGAGAGCCAAGGATTACTGTCCTCTCATTTACATGATCAGTTGGGATGTTGTCTTCTTGTTGTGGGTTTTACCCTGGCTAAATGCCAGGCACCTACGACGTTTGCTCTCTATGCTCTTTCCTGCTGCGGCTATGCAGAGGAGAGAAAAAAACTAACACACTGGACTTATGAGTTGAGATAGGACTACTGATAAAGAGGACGCACGAGAGACAGGGCAAAAGCAGGCGGGAGACTTAAAATTGCAAAAAAGGTGATTTATTAATCTAACAGAGTCGGAGGATAAATCAGAGGTAAAAATAAGCTCTCAAGATACCGTTTCTTCACTGACCCCCCTTCCCTCTTAAGGCACTGCTTCTCAGCTCACCCTCCTTCCTTCTAACCAACAGCTCTGGGGTGGGGGCAGGGTATGGGGGTTTCCTTTGGTCGGGGTCAGTCCATCAGGGGGAAGAGTCCTCTACTTAGCCATGGGGGTCCCTCCCACGAGAGACAGTCCTCTGGGAACTTCTTTGGCGTGGGTCCAATCTCACGAGCAGCACCCACCCGAAATCTGCTGCAGTCTGAGATTCCTCTGTCCGGGTTGCAGAATTCCAAGCTGAGGCCAGGCTGTTTCCATCCCGGGAGCAAGGCCTTTCTCTCTCCTGCAAGGCCTTTGCAACTCTCAGTCTCTGAGACTCCCACTGGATCACAGCTTCCTGCAGGCATCACCTGCTCCTCTGGCGTGGGCACCTCCCCACAGACTGTGGGGTGTTCTCTGCATCCTCTGGACCCCATGGGCTGCAGGGGGACCACCTGCTTCCCCACGGTCTTCATCACGGCTGGCAGAAGGTTTTTCAGCTCCGGCGCCTAGAGCATCTCCTCCCCCACCTTCTCCACTGACCTTGGGGCCTCCATGTTGTTCTCCCTCACATATTTTTACCTCCTCCTCCTCCTGCCCTGGCTAAAAAGAAGTGCGTGCTCACATTGTTTTGATTTCTTCTTAAATATGTTTTCACAGAGGCGTAACTAACATCTCTAATTGGCCCAGGTTTGGCCAGCAGCATGTCCATCATCTTCAGAGCCATCAGAGACTGGCTCTGCTGGACATGGTGTAGAAATTTCCAGAATCTTTACTCAGGACATGCAGGAGCCATCTTTGTACCCCACCCTATTCACTGGCAAAAACTGGGCCAGACAAAACTACCACACTTGTGAATAATCCAAACGATATAGTGAGAAGTACCTCTGCCACAGCTTAAATTCAGATATTGTGAAATTAGTCTCCAAAGCATCAACTTTGCCCTGAGAAAAACTTAAAATTCAGAGTCCTTTTGTAAGAAGATTTATATGGTTGGGTCTCCTTATGTAATGATTGCATGCTAGTCTAATGTAATCTACTAAAGCCTATGCAGTTCTTGTGTCTAAGGTGTAGGCCAAACAGGAGGACCTTACATGAAATAAGAGTCCTAGTATGGTCCCATGATTCCACATGAGAGTCTTAAAAATAAAAGCTTTGCTTACATTAGGATTTTCAAAGGAGAGACCATTTATAACATAAATAGGAATAAGGCCATGAACTGGTGAGTATATCTCTGCTCTCCCACAGAAATAAAACTGGTGTGCTTTGGCAGGCTTAATGCTTGTGAGTGTAAACACAGTTCCCTGCAGAGCTATGAGGGCTCTGTGTACAGCAGCAGGAGGAGCTGTTGAATGTGAAGCCTGACCAAGTCCCGAGACAATGATTATGGATGGTGTTCTTCACAGTCCTCCTCATTGAGAGGAAGTCACTGCTGCAGGTGGTAGAACATGTGGGGTGTTTCTGTCAGTGGGGAGGTGGGTTTCCTCCCTGAAAGGATCTTATGCTTGGTTTGCTGCCTGTTGTGTCAGGTTTTCATGAGTTTTGTCACCAAGTAATTACCTGGTGGGTAGTTTTAGAATCAGATTTTAAGGGCCCAGCATCATTGCTTCTTTTTACATCTTACTTCAGGTGAATGTCAAGTGTTATATCAGACCAGATTAGAGATTTAGTACTGTTTCCATCACTGATGAGTACAGGATGTTTTGCAGACACAAAAAACTGCCCAGGATGACTTTATAGTCTTTACAGCATGAAGTTTTGGAGTTCTGAGAACACTTAATCCAAACCACTAGTGTTAAAGATGTTTTTCTTACACTGTTAGGACATGTTTCTAAGGCTTTTTAAAAAGTGATGTCAATCTTTTTGCCATCATCGTATTCCCAGACTTTTTTGCTTTTTGTTACTTAGGAAGTGTGCTGAGCAAAACTAAATGCAGGATACACAAAGAACACAATATTCTGTCTTCTCTGCTGCTAAACATTAATCTGTCCTGAACTGTACTAGAAGTAGAGAAAAGGGCAGGGGTCTGCACTTATTTTAAAATCATTTGTCCAGGAGGTAACAACCATTTTAAAACCCACTTGTGACTGAGTTTTCAACAGTTCTTTGCAGTTTCTACATACTTCACTTTTAAATTTCATTTGTTATTATGCTGCTCAGTTTTTTTTGTTTTAAATCTTTTAGATGCTCTCCTGTACTCTTCTTGTGTCCTAATAAATGCATAAATCACCTCTGTTTTAAGAACTAAAAGTCTCATTGTTTCTGAAATGTGTAAAGGTGGGATAGAAAGTGAGAATTCTCTCCTAATGAAAAATAAGGTCCCTGACTCCTGTCATGTCATTTTAGTTATATCCTTTTGGTAGCCATGGAGCCCTTTGTACTCTGAATATTTGCACAGAAAACAGTGCGCTGCTGGGGCACTGTGTCCTGACTGACCTCCCAAAGATCTCACACATGAATGAAGTCATAGGGCATTTATGCCATGTTTCTTTGCTAGTATAAGTTTTGGTGAGAGAGAGTTCAGCTGGAAGCAAGGTTCTGTTTGAGTCATGTATTCAGAATATGATCCTGCCAGTCTCCTGAACTCTGGTGACTTGCTTGAAGGGAGCGAGAAATACAGCTGATTCCTTGGTGGGCCAGCTTAGAAAAATGCAATGAAAACATTTTCAAACAAAAACACGATGCTATTTTGCTGCCTCTTCAGGTCCTCTCTGAGAAACAACTGAATATTCCCTCATTTAATTAAGAGTCAAAAAAACCCTAATGAATGTCTGTGTGCTGTTACAGCTTCTCTAATCTCCACTTGGCTGCAGCTTCTTAAGAGATGCATTGAACCAATAATAGCTGTTCCTGAAAAGGCTGTTCCAGTATTATGTTCCTGAAATCTGTGTAGCTGCATCATAAATCTGTCAGCACAAAGAAAATAGCAATTTAAGTGTAATTTTTGCATTCTATTATGAGACAGCCTTCCACAAAAGTTTCCTTTGCTGCTTTCTTAGTTTCAAAAACCTTTACGAAAATTATTTAGGATATTTAAATATATTGTATTTGTGGACCGTTTTGTTTAGTTGGTTTTTATTCACACTTCTCAGCAATCTGAAACAGCTTTGTGACCACAACATGGCAACAGAGCTGTTCTGTCCTTATCTCTTCCTCTTAATTATTTTTATAACCACCAAGTTAATGCCCATTATTAATCCCTGGCTACCATATTGATCACTTTCAGCCATCTAGGCCTGACCCCTAATAACAGATTACATGTTTTGGTAGCTTTCTTGCTTCATTCTAAAGCTCCTTAAAATCCCTGGAGGGACTGTTAAATCCCATTCTCCCTCTACTAGACTAACCTTCAGTTTAAACACGGTCTCTGTGGCCTTTTCAGTTCTCTGAAACATTCCTGTCTTGGACAATGAGTGAAAAAGGAGAGGTAAGAGTCTGAAACACAAGCCACAAAAGGTCTGACACAGGAATGTGGGCTTGGGGAGGCCACAGTCAGCCTTAGGACGTGGAGACTTTGGGAATGTGCTGTGCACAGACGAAGAGACTCCATAGCTCGTGAGAATCACGTTTGTTGCCCTATGTGCATGGCAGTGCTGTCTTTATTGGCATTTGACTTCCTACAGAGCAACAGAGGGTCCTTTTAATGTGGAAGTTTGGTGTTTGTGGGGGCCTGCAAAGAGCCTTACTGGGTCAGTAACTCTGATCCCCAGCTGTTGTTGGCAATTGTGTCATAGCTCCTTTCATAAATGGAAGCAGTCTGTTTTCTGATCCTCTCCTCAGCTATTTCTGAAGCTCCCTGCTGTGAACATAAAAAATCATCTTGTGATACCTACCCTAAGTTTATTCCCAGTCAGACTGTAATGTTCATTTATTAATCCATTTGGCCTTTAATGAACCAACGCTTTCCATAACCAGTGTTTATCCTACTAATGTGTTTATCCTAATGTGTTTCTCTAGAACAGTCATGTTTTCACAGCCTCTAGATCCAGATAAGCTCTCCTAATGTTCTCAAATAGTCTACATTTATACTGGGCTACCCTCATTACTCTTCTCTTTATTGTTTGAAGTTACTATGATTTCTGGGAAAGGCCAGACAATTTACATTGCAGTTCTTTTTATTTGTTGCTCCATTTTAAAAAGAATATGTCAGTTAAAGAAATAAAAGTATTGAAACCATGGGACTTGTGTCTCTTTCTCTCAACAGTATTATCTGTAAGTTTTTTCCCTCTCTCCTATTATGGAATCATGTAAATGTTTTTGTGCCACTGACTTAGAGAAGGAATGTTGCAGCTCCCTAAGCACTGTCTGGTGCTGAGGAACTTCACAGCTAGGGATCCATTCAGGCAGTGTTATCTCTCTTGGCCCATCCTCTGGTCTCCATGCAGGCTGACATGTTTCTTGATGCCAGAGTTTGTGCAACAAAATTCTACTTTCCTCATGCTTTACATCCAGTGGTAAGCTTGGCTTTCTTAGGCTAACTGGATTTTCCCATATTGTATGTTGATCCATGTATCTGGGCTTGAAGTCTTTTTAGGAAAGTGAACATGCAGATTTTGGAACGGATTCAAATTTGGGCCTTCCTGAAAGCTGCCACCTCTACAATTCTTCTGTATGCAACATGTCAGTGATTTTTGGAAGGTTGTTTGCTGTTGGGCTTGAATCAAGATAAGGAGCTTTCTGGTAGCATGTCTGAGACAGAGTGTCCTGCTCTTGGCTTACATCCCATTCCTGGTCTGTGCATTTCTGTCACTTTGCACTGCTGACCTAGGCTGGCTGCTCTTTACATTTCACTCAGCATTGTGCCTTAGTAGCTGGTGATGACAGTGGGAATGCTGAGTACAGGTGAAGGCATCTGACCACTGAAGGAGTACTGTTCTTGCAGAATTGGTTCATGGGGATGTTCACCTTGAAGTAAGCACGGAGTGCACTCTTCAGGAGGTCTCACTTGTGACAGACCAGCAGAAATGTTTCTTTCTACGTGGAGAAAGTAGCAGGATATACACTGCCATCTATGTCTCTTAGCAGGGACTGCTTATTTTAGCAGACCATTGCCCGTGACTAGAGAGAAGGCACGGTTAGAGGTCACTTAGGCAAAGAGAAGCAGCCCAGCCCTTTGCTGCTGGCGCTGTCATGTAGGGAACTCAGAGTCACTCTTCGTACTTTGGAAAAGAAAATATTCTGTTCCACTCCAGTGCATAAGATATAAATGGGTATAGATGTCTTGTGCTCTGTTCTTTCTTCTATAAGCATCTGTCTTCTCATATGAGACCTCACGTGTGGTCTCATAACAATACGATAGTATAAATGGCGACTTGCATTAGTGTGATTTAACTTTTTTATTAGGAACTGCTGCAGATGGTTTTTTTGAATGCTCACTAGCCTGTGACTTTTTATCTTTCTAAACCATGGTTTGATCCACTACTCACATACTGTTAACATGTATGAATCATTTGCATCGTTGATGCTTCAGATACTGGTGCAGAGCCAAAGGAACTGTTCAAACATAAAGTACATTTGAGTCCCGTAGCCAAAGAATGAACTTCTGCAGTTACTGTAGTGAACAGTCTGAGTGTTTGATATTCAACATAAGTATGCCTTAAGTGGATGACTGTTGTTCAGGTAAATCAGCATGGCCCAGGGTAGGCCTCTGCCAATCACACTTTGGAAGCCAGAGGGCAATAAAATGTTCAGTTTTGTATTATGTAAGGTGCTAGTCTGGATTTTTATTTCAGTGAGAAACTGTTGAAAGTGTTCTTTGAAGTATTCATTATCATAAGGCAAAACATCTTTTTTCTTCATCACACTGAAGAAAACGTTAGACAGATTTTCCATTTCAGATACAGGGATCAAATAATCAGAAATTTGTAAATGCATCAGAAAATATAAAATGTAAATCATAAGGGATTTCCTTACTTGGATTTGTTTTAATCCAATAGAAGAAAAGCAGGACAACTTGGGGACTTGTTATCCAGGGCCGTTTTGGACTGTAACTAAGAAAATGACATCACCTTACTTTAGTTGCTCTGCTTTATGTAAGTCCATGCAGTTTGAACCTGGAAGTGCTATAAAGCCAGCAGAGCAGGAATGTGTTCCTTCTGTTTTACCTGCAGAATTGCTTAGTCAGTTACAATTAATCAGAGCTATGTATATAAAGCCATCACAAGTAATGATGCATTACCAAAACACAGCTCAACTCTCAGCTTGATTTGCTCTGCTTATATACCATACTATGCTTTGCTTGCATGAGTAGCATTTAGTGTGGATAGTATCTTTTCAATTTTATACAGGTCACAGAGAATATAAAAAGTATCAAAGACAACAAACACAGAGTTTTTCAATATAGTTTTATACATTCTTAAGAGTAAATCTTGGCATTAAAATAGAATCTGCTGATGTTACTGATGCACCCTGGTGGAAGAAAGACAAATCAGTCATGCAAGTGGAGGAGTATAAATCATGGAGACTCTGCCAAACTTAAACTGATGTGGTTGGTTATGAAGCAGTAGTCTGCAATGGTAATAAGTCACTTATCAAATACATAGTGCAGTAAGGACTGTGGAATGGTGAGTTCAGTCAGACTGTCCTGATGAATAGCAGCTGAACATGTAGCCAATACATTTGAGTCTCTCCAGTGCTGCACCATTCACAGGAGAGCTGCCAACTTGTTCCATGGACACTGATACTTATACTATTCAAGGCGAAAGGTCTTTTGAATTGCTGTTGGTGCCAACTTAAAATGATAAGATAAAAAGTAAGCAGATAATCACAATAACTTCCCCTTCTACAACCCCCAAGCAAGTCATTAATCCATTACAGAAGTTCTTTCACCCAGCTATGTCAGGACTGATTTAGTATTCTGAACTTTTGCCTCTGCTTTAGGGTGAGCTTTGCCCTGTGCTTAAGTATTATCAAAGAGAAGGCTTAATTCTGCCAGCTGAATCTGATAATACTCTTGCCAGTATTACTTGTGGTGGAAGCGTGAGATTCTCAGTAAATGCAGTACTTATTAGTTCCATGTCTTCAGCTAATTCTCTGGTCAATCTGCAAACTACTTTTATGTAATAGTTACCCAGAATAAGGGGATATTGGAACTATTGGAACTATTCCTAAACAGAGACATATTTTATTGTCACACATTTCTATGGGTTAGGAAAACCAGAATTGATCACAATTACCCTAAAAAGCCTCAGATAATTTACAGTTTATGTGTTCTTTATTACTAAATGACAAAAAAATTGTCTTTGAGGAATTTAGGGGCTAACAATTTAGGGTCTCACATTGCTATCCCAACTCAATTAATTTAATCAAAATTGCTTACCTGGGAAGTCCTGACTGTATGTTGTGATCTCCAGAGACCTTTCAGTTTTTTATAGCAAATTTTTTATTCTTGGAGACAAGTTATATTCAAGCTCTTTAAAAGTGGGGTGGGGGTCACTATCTTTGGTGGATTTGGATAATATATTTGACCCTTTTCTTTGCCAAACTTTGAAAGCTGAAGTATAGGAAGAAATAGGTAAGGTATAGCCCAAAGATGTGTGCTGTATGGAAAAGACTATTTTAAAGACTTGAGGTAAAATGTGTTGGTCATCCTCCTCTCCCTCAGTTACCTATTTAGTGAATGCTAATAAAAGTAAAATTTGGTGGAAAAATGTATTTGCTGCAGTATTAGTACTCAAGTGGAACTTTCAACAGGTGCATAGTTATGCTGAAAGCAAGTCAAGTAACTTGGAATCAAATTCTTCACAGTAGCCACATATGGTAGGCAGGGAAAGCTATGAAAGCTTTCTTTTGTAGTCATGATTTTAAATTACCTTAAAATGGACTTCCTCTGATTGTTTCCATTGCCACATCTGTAAACAGTGTGTCTACATTGATCAGAATGACAGATGGATCTGCATTTTAAGTTTAGATGAATGTTCTCTATAAAGACAGTTGTGCTGCTGGAGGAGGTGCTTTCTGTGAGCTGCTGCTAATGTCTCTTTGGCCTTGGAAAATGGTATGATGGATGTGCAACTCATCTTCACTCTTTTGGTACAAAATCAGCAGGATTAGACCAGATCAGGTATTTAATCAGCATCAGCTAACCCAGTGATATGTGATAAAGTCTTTATGGAAGCACTCTACATGATTATCTGCACCACTAGATCTGGAAATCTAATTCTCTCAGGCAAAGAGGTGGTGACAAGCAGCTGAGGGCTGGACCTCATGTCAGAAAAAAGCTGCATTTACAGAACGCCATCTTTCCATTGCCAATTTCAGGAGCTCTGCATTGATTTACACACCAGCAGGGAAGATTCTTACTGCATTTTCTGTGCACAGTTTTTACAAGCAGGAACAGCAAACACTAAAGCTTAATGAGTTGTGAAGATTGTTCTGAACTCCTAATGTCACCATCAGGAATAACTGTTTCTAGATGTCTTGTGAAAATGGAACTGCTGTGCAATTAGTTTCCAACCCTGTTCCTGTCACTGCTTCTTCTCTCTCCAGTCTTTCTGCCTCTGTTTCCTTATTTACTTCACAATGATGCTGCCAGCATTAATTATGTAATAGCTACTATGAGTTTTGTGAAGGTGAGATGTGGAAAAGACATGAAGCTTTTAAACACAACCTTCTGTTGGTAAAAGTCACCTGACTGTGGTCTGGGTTATCTGTATTTAACCAGGGATTTCTCTTTAAGCCATGAGAACTGGAGTTTCCCAATCTCAGAGAAAGTGAGAATGTATGGAGGGAACAGCAAATGAAGTTAAGGTATTTCCTGAGTGCCAGTGGTAACTGCCCCCTTAGCTGCTAATTCTGAACCTGTTAAGCTTTGCTGGAAATAGATTTTGGTCTCTGATGATCCTCCTGTTGTGCAAAAATAGGCTTTGTAAGTCCACCTCCATACATGATTAGTGTTTCTTAAATTGACCAGTGATCAACGAAAACTGACTGAAAATGACTGTTCTTAGCACTACATATTCTGTGAAAAGATTTTGGTTTTGGATGGACAAATACTCCACTAAAAATCACTTGTACCCAGTTGTATAAATGACAGTACAGCATTGTACTGATGACTGGGAATGGCAGCTAATTAATGCAAACTGATCTCTCAATTAACATTATCAGCTTTTACTTTCCTGAAAAGCCTCTTATCCATGCCACCGTATGCTTTTTCTGTTTCAAACACTTACTGCCAAACCCTTCCTGACAAGCACTGCCATTGGCACATAGAGGTGCTTCTTTCTCCTGTCCCAAATTCCCCATAACCCTGTGTGGTCGTCATCAGTTCATGCAGGTGATCTTTGAAGTCTTCCAAATCAAAGTTCCTGTTAATTAAGAACAATAATTTCATGTCCTTTTCCTCCAATATTTTATGTGAAACACTCTGAAGGTAAAATGCTGCTGGGGTTGAAAACAAAAACCTCATGAGGGCTTACATAGTATTCTGCAAGTAGTGAATGCCTAGGGTTTCATCTCAGTCTTCATAAGGGATAGGAAGAGTTGTTTTTTTCTCTCTGGATCTCGTCCTACCGTTTGTGTAGTGATAAAATGTTTTAAATCATTCAGTTCTTATTTCAGGGGTATTTCTGCTGACCTCAGCAAAGGTGGCAGGCATGACTTTAGTCCCAAAAACGCTAGGTTTTGATCCCACTGATGATTTTTTTTTTCATTTTTCTTCCCCTCATTTGGACTGAGGAGAATTATTTGTCTGACAAAAGATACCAGACACACTAAATGATCCATCACACTTTTGTGGGGAATGGCAGCAGGGCTAATAGTTCTCTTGGCTTCTGAGGCTGCAGGGGGGCCACATGAATTGCTTTTATTCTCGGTTCTGAGACATCATCCATGAGACTGCAACTATCAGCACATATAGCTTTATTTTAAACCAAGGTGTTTACCTTGACCACTGATGTATTCAGATTCTGTTAAACTTCAGCAGAAAGGAATCACTGCTGCCACAGTGTTTCTAAGGAAGTTTCAAGAAAAAAGGGTAAACAAGCAGAGTACTGTCTTATCTCTGGTATTCCTCAGAACAACCATGTCAAAAGCCGTGCTAGAGATACTGGGATGGAAAGGTTGATGACTGCTTGTATCGATCCTAGTGTCTTGATTCTTGGGTGATCTGAGGTTTGAAAACATGATGTCCCTAGAAATGTGTGTAGAGTAGAGAGGGGCGAAATGGCAGGCTCAGTGGTCTTGGGTTAGTTTGAGTTGTCAGGAAGAGGGACAGAAAGAAAGAAAATATCCTTATTTGACATTTCACTGAGTTTTAGATTAAATGTAACACTTTGCAAGAACTGGGAGGGAGGTGAGAATCAAAAAGATGCTTAGTTCTTTAATTCCCTTTTGCTTGTACACTGCAAAGAATTCCCAATGATGCTGCCGTTGCAGCTTTTGTACATGATCAATCATTCAGATTCTCATTTACTTTTATGTGGCTTAAGGCAAGAAAAATGTGGACTAGACTCTTGCACAGCTCCAATTAATAGTAACTGAGTTTGCACTTGTGTAATCAAGATTTGTCCCTAAGATGACATTTATATCGGGGAGGAAGGAGGATAAAGCTAAACTTGAGATTTTATGGGGTACTGAGAACTGAGATTTCACGTTCCTGTGGCTGTTCTTTTCAGCTGTAAGTTTTTAATGATGGAGTAATTTAAGACCTATTAAAATCAGGGGAATTATGAAATCTGAGGAAAATTAAAGCAGCAGTTTATTGTGGTAAGAAAGACTAGCACCCTGTTTGGATTCTTTTAACTTTAGCACAACTGCACACAGCAGCTTACTGAGAGCAGACACCTTCCCCCAATTGCTGTGTAAAGCAAAGTCACAGTCTTGTACAGGAGCCAAATTAATTCAGTTCCTGAAGTTGTGCATCATGACATAATGAGCTGTCTTACTAAGCTGGACTTTTCTGAGGCTTCTCTCTCATAATTCTGCATTATGAGAGAGAAGTTGTGCTTTATAGGTGCTCTCAAATACTTTAATTCATGTCAGGTAAAGAGGCCATGAACAGCACGGCCAGGAAACCCAACTGACCCATAGGCAAGTCAGCAAGATCACTATTTGTTAGGAGAGTGGGTGTGCTAGGCAAACACTGCTAATCTTCTAAAACTGATCATTGCATACTTCGTTCAACAGAGAGATTTTCGTGCCTCATAGTGTTGCTGCTGCTTATTGCCAAGGAACCTGCACTGTGAAATTATGGCCATGAGAGGAACAACTTGCCCTTTTATTTCATTAAGGAAAGAATAAGATACAGGTGAAATGTACCTAGCCAAAGTGTCTGGTGGTTTGGGAAGTCTATATTAGGGAAGAAATGTGATGGCTTACCTGAAATGACCCACTCTCATTTGCATCTCCCACATTTTATCTGAATCAGTGCAGTCAATGTACATTGGGGACATATCAATGTGTAAGCAGTGCACACAGTGTTCTTACTGATACCACTCATTACATGAGGAATATTTGTGTTGCCAGGTGCCAAAGACTGAAAAGACATCACGAACATGTGAGGTGTGGAATGTCTTTTTCAAAGAGAGTGAAGGGGAAAAAAAAATCTATCTTCTTAGACTTTTGTGTAATAAGCTCTATATTAATTGACAATGGTATGTGCTATTAGTACAAAAAACAAATAAACACAAAATTCTTTTATCAGTAATGCAAAACAAAAAACATACCCTGTTTATACTTGCAGAGAAAATACCTATTCATACCATGCAAATGCATTATTTATATTTTACCTTGGAGACTTTTTTTTTTTAAAGGCAAGCAAAATAAAACACTAAAGGGCAAGAATTTAATCACTAAGCCTAGCTGAAAGTCTCTTGGCAATTTTACCAAGTCAGACAAATATCTAAGGTTGAAAAAGTAATTAATTTGCTTAATGATTCTTTGTGGTATAATAAAAAATAAAAGAAATGCCTGAAGTACAGTATATATAAGTTGTTCACTGAGAGCTCCAAAATCTAGTGTATTTCATAAGAAAGGCTTATCTTCCAGGCTTTGCTTCAAGGGGTCTTTACTGTAAATGGGTAGGAGATGTTGTCAGATGATAGCCCTTTTTTAAGCTTTATTATTTGTACATTGTCACACAATGTTTCTTGTTTCTTCAAGCAGTATGCCAAAATCTGCGTATTGCTAAAACCCCTTATTTTCCTCGATGAGAAGAGGGATGTCCCGGATTCATTCCCAAGTAGGAGATGATGGTAGCTTCTCAGGGCTCCTCCCCTTGCTCAGCTTGAGGACATAGAACTCTTGGGATGTTAATAGGCCCTGCAGGGACTCCATCATTTCAGGCTTGGCAGTTCCTGTGGGAGCTCTCTTCCTCCCATGCTGGGGTTTGTTCAGTAGCCTGGTTAATGACGCTGCTGTGATATGGGAGCTGCACCCAACCTTTCTTCAAGTAATCTGTGGCTCATTGTGCAGCTGGACCTCTCCATTATTGAATTCATCTCCATAAAGATAGGTGTCACACTGTTACAAAGATGGAATATGTCCCTTCAGTCAGAGTTTAAATAAAGTCCTGTTTTTATTACTTTCCATACTAACATGTGTGTTTTAAAGATAAACTTGAACTGCCAGATCAATTTTATTCACACATTCTGATACAGCATACAGAAGTCATGCACTTCATTGTGAAATCTGGGCTGTGCTTCTATGGGACTCACTGCAATCAGCATGAGGTGTGATATCTCACAAATTGCTGTGCCAGCATAACTCATGCTTCAACTGAGCTGAACAAAAGATCTACTTTTAATGTGTGATGCTACAAAGATAACAGGGTGTTATCTTTGTTATTAAAGTGTTGAATTCTGGCAACCATTTGTATATTGTTAGCTTTATAACCAAATGAGACTCTGATTCAAACTTCATATCTGTGTTAATAATGGGAAGCCTTTTTAGAAATGCTATACGTACAGAGCAGCAATCTTTGAAAGTTTATTCCATGGAATAATTCTAATTGATTTTCCATTTCTACAGTTAGAACTGGTCTATGTCTACTGTGCTGTAGATGTGAAGAATACTTCTCAAAGTTTCTTTTCAATTCACATTCTGTTACAGTTGTATTAGTGTAACATAATATGAATTGAAAAGAAATACTAAGAAGTATATTCAATTTCCATTTTGTTGTCTTACAATGTGACTTGTTAAATTTTTCACTGCAATAATTGAACATATTGCTGATACACATACACATAAAATAAGGACAGTCAATCTGCTTTGAGCTCTGATATGGCAGAACTACTTAGGTACCATTGTAGATCACTTTTCATTATAACATCTAAACTTAAGGCAGCAATAAAATAAGGATGAACATGCATTTTCATGACTGCCATCATTTAAAGAAGGTTTGTGAGCTCAGGTTGTAACAGCCATCAAAGTTTTGCATTTTCAAGGGTAGACAGTTGTTTATAATATTTGTTATATTTTTAAAACTCATACTGGGTAATCAAGCCTGAAGCTACCCAGAATGGATGGCAGAAGAGAAAGAAGAAAGGCAGAGCTTTTTCCGGAAAGAAAGTAAGATATTAGTAGTTTTAAAAAAAATTGGCACTGAGATGTTTTCACCAGAACTGGAGTCTGCCAGTATCACAAAAGAAACACTTGCTCAGTTGTATGTTATCTGCCCCTTTGTGTTCAGTCCGTAGAGCATATGGAGTCTATCTGTCTATTGAAAAGAAGTCAGGGCTCATGGTGGAGGGATTTATGCTCCCAGTTTGGAAAGGCCCAGAACAAATCCAGGGACTGGTCCAGATGAACACCATCTGATTTCCCTAGCAATGAGTGCACTGTGGGCACTCTTCAAACACTTTTTGATAAAATAGGCATAAATGAAGTTTCACGTAACAGAGAGTATCCGGATGGAGATACTGGCTTCCATGCAGTAGTTCTGCAGCTTCCCTCATGATGTCAGAGCACTAGCTGGAGAGATGCACTTGTTCAGTAATAGTAATGAGACACATTGGAACCTGTGTGACCCTCATGAGGGGCTCCCACTTAGTGCTGCTTTTCTACTCTCTGACACATGCTAGGGGCCTCTAAAGATCTGCTTCTTTTCTCATGTGTGATTTCGGCCTAAAAGTGATGCAGCATGTGGAGCCTCATGACCTTCGCCCTCTTTTCTACATCAGGCCAGAGAACATTTTGCTTCTCTTTCCTATTACTTTCCCATGTATTCTGTAAATTATTAAGAGAATCAGATGTATCACTCTTGCCCATTTTAACAGAAAGGAAATTACAACTGGAGAATAAATTGTTTCAAATGCATAAATTGACTTTCTCTGTAGCCTTTTATTCTTGCAAAGGGAGGCAATGACTTTTCTTACCTAACCTTAAAACCTGTTTGGTCAGGAATCTGCAGGTCTGGGAACCACCAGGGGTCAAGGAGCTGGGAAACAGCCAGAGGAATGTAAATCGTTTGTGGCATGATAAACAGCAAAACCATATTAAAACCCACAAGGCAAAATAAGAACAATTTTAATTCATTTTGTGCTGTCACTAAACCTGCTGGAAACCTTATTGGTGTGGCTTGTCAGTGGAAGGACAGCTGCCAATGCTCTAGCCTGATGTGTGTGTGTATAACTAAGGCTCTTGGCAGTGGCTGAAGGGTGTTTTTCAGGGCCTTTCCCAATTTTTAAGGTCTTTTTGAGGACCCATTACACCTATAGAAGCGAGGAGGCAACTGCTTTTCTGCAGTACATTTGACTGGGAGGGCATATGTATGTGACCCACTGCCAGTGCACTTAGCAAAGCACATCTGCACAGACTCAGTGATTGATTCTAGTGCAAAACTGCACAAAGATAGATAGTGTTCATCCTTAAGGCAAAGGCATTGCTGGTCCATGAAAGTGTAAAGAGTTATTGCAAATACCTGGTAATTAATTTCCCACAAAAGACAGTAATGGCTCAAAGGAGCCCTCACAGGCTATAAGGTAAATAAACTGAGTGTTAATAGCTCCCAGGTAGGTCTGCTTAGCACCACTCAGAGTGTATTTTTCAGGAAAGGTTCCATGTGGCTGTCACCATTTAATAGTTCCTGATGGTAGGAAGAATGTTTGTTCTGAAAGACCTTGGACTATAAATGTGGAAGATTTTGTGTGTGTGTGTGTGTGTTTCACTTTTTGTTTTAAAGAATATATTCTTTAATTTAAAGGTCTTGTGAAGACCAAGAAAATAGAATATTATAGGGAAAGAAAATGTTTAAACTAGGACAAAGGAAAATTTTTTAGAGATCCAGCATATTTCAGGCTATGATGTGAGTGCATAATCATTGAGAAAGTATTTTAATGATCTGTTGATCAAATATTCAGAGTCCAAGGTTATGTACTTTTCAGTATGTACAGGGGCAGAGTTTGATCTACTCCTGTAAAATCTCCTTCTCCTTATATAGCTGGTACAAGGGCACAGAGTCACAGCAGTCCCTGGTTGCTTCCTATTAAGGAAGAAAATCCCTGGAAAGGTGCTGTGATCTCTTCCTCAGCCTGCGTACCTGGTTGATCCATTCTGGTGAGCAGCTGTCACAAGGAGTGCACCTCAGAGCCCTATAAAGTTAACTGTGAAATCATCACAGAGTTATTCTCAGGTTTCTAATATATTTAAGTTATCAATGCTGATATAAGAGGTTGTGTATTTTCTCCTTTTGAAGAATTTACATCTGTGCTTCAAACTACCTTAATTTGAAATCCTGGTAGTTTGTTCAATTTAAGTGTTTTGCTGGTGCCATCAAGTGGCAAAATGTTGGATTGCAAAACTTCCACAGCACCCCGATTGACTCAAATACCTCTTGAACAGCAGCAATGAGGAAAATAATCCTTGACAAGCCTCCTCCAAAAATACATATATATAAATATGTATGAGAAATACGGACTGAAATACATATGGTATCATGGTTACTTCAGTTTGATCTGGATTCTAACTAGTAGGAAGGCTAATATTTTTGAGTATTATTAGTTGATAAATATAAACAACCTATAAAGCAAATTCGGAGATTCTTGTTGAAGAGCTACTTGAACTGAAGTGGCACAATGCTATATTCTGAATTTCCTTCCCAGCTGTGTTTGCTGTCCTTTGTTACTAGCTAATTCCTGTTTACAGAACAAGGCTCTTCGATTTTGTATCATAGCTGCACTTCATATCAACAGAGTAGAATGAATATTCAGTTTGCTGCTATATTCACTAAGTTTACAGTATGGTTAACTGAAAATTTATACTTGCAGTTCATCATTCACAGACACATCACTTTTTTTTTTCCCAGCTGAGTGACATCATAGTATTGTTCAGTAGGAAGGCCTCTGTGCAAAGAAAACACATAAATATATAAAACTTATGCTCTTTTTTCCTTATAAAAATCCAAATAAATTGGTATGGTTTTGTCTTGATTTCTCAGCCAACTGCTAGTATCAAAACTTGTAGATACTGCTGGTGTGGAAATTATCCTGCATTTCAAAATCTACATCATGCAGGGCTGGATTTTGAGAAGTGCTGAGCACCCATGCCTGAGTTTAAAGTTCCTGAGAATGCCGAGCATTTTCCCCCTGTGAAAGCCTGGCTCTTGCAGTTCCTTTCCACACATACCAAACACTAAACAGGAGCTATGGGAATGCCTCAATGGTGCAGGCTCTAACTTTTTACCCTATAATGAGTTATTTCTACACTATGGGGATCACGTTCAGCTCCTCCTCATGCCAAAGGTCTTACAGAATCCACCCAAACTGTATGGTGCTTTTCACTGACAACAATCTGAAGAGAAGACAGCACCACACCAAAAACCAAAACCAACAGCAGAGAGTGTATGAGAGTGTGAAACTGATGAAAATGCAGGTGTAAAGATCAGCCATAGCCAATAAGATTTTTCTGGTATTAGAAAAAACCTTACAGTTCAATTAATTCGCACTGTGGATACTTCGTGACGTTTTATTTACAAACTCTATTATAAACATATTAATTTAGTCTTCTTATACTTTCTCCACTGGAATTTGTGTCAGTACTATCAGAGGCACAAACATAAAAAATATTTCATTTGCATCTTGGCCACTTCAGCTTTCTACTCTGTAATTATTTGCACTAGAGTAAGTTTTTAATTAATATCTAGTTTGTATCTCCAGTAGGTTTCATTGAGATCAGTGAAATTGTTGCTGTTGGGATTACTGTAGCTCTGTTGCTTGCCTGTTTTCTGTGTTTTACAGAAACATCAAGGCTACTCTCTTTTGCCCCAGAGTAGCACCATGAGGATTGTGGCTACCTGTGTATGCTCTGAACAACTCTTCTGCAGTAACATTTTACTGTGAGAGCTGTCCAGGACAAATAACAAATGGATGTCATGAACATAGCTCACAACCCTCTTCTCCCTTTCTGAGATGGGACATGTCATTGCCATGACTCATCATCATTCTCGTGACGTACTATGCCTGAGTTGGCCAAAATCTTTCCTGGCTTGCAATGTGAGGCTAGGAATGTAGAGACAGACTACATGCTACCTAGGCAATTTCCACCTTGTGGAAAAGGGAAAATTTGTTTCTGGACTTCTTTTTTCCTTCAGAGTGGTATTCACTTGGATTGGTTAAGGGGGTCTGAACTAGTGTGCCTGGACAACAAATAATCCAAGGGATTGCATATTCAGAAAAGACAAACACAAGAGCAATGAAAATTCTTGTTTCAAGCTCATTATACATTCTTGCACCAGTCCTATCACTGTAGGATCACAACACCTTGCCGTGATTCTGGGATGGAAATCCCATCAGCATCATTTAAATGCAAGTGCTGGACTCTTCCCCTAGGAAGAGGTAACCCTGATTTTATGTACAAACTGAGGGATGAGAGCCTGAAGAGTAGCGCTGGGGAAGGAGATTTGGTGTTTGGGCTGATGGCAAGCTGTGTATGAGTCAATAGTGTGTCCTGGCAGCCAAAAGGGGCAGCTGTGTCCTGGGGTGCATCCAGCAGAGTGCAGTGAGCCAAGTGAGGGAAGTGACTGTCCTGCTCTGCTCTGCACTGGTGCAGCCTCACCTCGAGCACTCGGTGCTGGTTTGGGTGCCTTAAGGAAGGACATCAAACTATTAGAGTGTCTCCAGAGAAGGGGACCAAGATGCTGAAAGCTCCCGAGGACAAGACTTACAAGGAGAGGCTGAGGTCCCATGGTTTGTACAGCTGGGAGAAGAGGAGGCTGAGGGGTGACCTCCACACAGTCTGTACCTTCCTCAAGGGGGTCAGTGGAGGGGGAGGTACTGATCTCCTCTCTCTGATGACCAGTAATAGGACATGAAGGAATGGCAATGAAGGTCCATCAGGGAAAGTTCAGGACGGATATTTGGAAAAGTTTCTTCACTATGTGGGTGGCCAGTCACTGGAACAGACACCCCAGGGGAGTGATCATGGCACCAAGTCTGTCAGAGTTTAAGAAGCATCTAGACAATGCTCTTAGTCCTGGTTTAGTCTTAGATCATCCTGCAAGGAGCAGGGAATTGGGCATGGTGATCCATATGGGTCTCTTGAACTTGAGATTTTCTATGATCATTTCACATAAAAGTTAGCTCATGAAGACAAGGACAGAGAGGCAAGTTTCCAGTCTTTGAGTAATGTTTTAAGTCTTGGATATTCTAGTCTGCATCTTCCATTTCTGTTGTCCAGGAAAGGCTGCAGGACTGAAGGCTATCCTTGGACTTTTCTGAGTCAGCCCTAAGCAGCATGTTCTGCTTCCAACGCTTTCCTAAGCAGAGTGCTCTGTTTTCAGAGCTTTCCTGTAAGTCAGTAATGGTGATCTGAAACCTACATAAGTGTCTGAACAACAGAGATTTGGCATAATCACTTGCCTATCTTTCAGTTAGTCAGGTGGTTTTAGTTTTTTGGTTTTGGTTTTGGGTTTTTTTTGTTTTTTTTTAACTTATGCTGTCATGAAAAAAAAGACGTTTGGAACTGGTTTCAGTGGAAGTGGCACCAACCCCAGTATATTTTATAGAAGAAATTGGCTGTGGTAAGAGTCTAGGAAAAGGAGCCCTAATTCCAAAAGCATTCCCCAACAGCTCCTCAGCTGTTCTCTAGACGTATCTATTCTTTTACAACAGCTTTCTGAAGAAGATGAGCACTGACTTTTCAGGTTTATGCCTATGGTATTTGTGGATGCTGTAAATTAGGCCAAAAGTGAAATCTTTAAGTTCAGGAAGGGTGTTTGGGACAACAGCCAAAAGCAAATGATTATCCAATGATGGGCAAAAAAAAAAGTGGAAATTTGGAACTTCATATGTTTCAGCAAAATACCATGTGGAGATTTGTGAATACCAGTATATTTCCACATTAATATTTAGGGCATTGTGAAAGGAAGAAAAGCTTGAAGTGCCCATTTTTGGAATGTGTATATTTGCATATCTCAGTCTAAATTGCTATCCAACCGTTTTGCTGCCTGGTGCAAAAGCACTTCACTTACACATTTTGACTGTGAGAAGTATATGTCTGGCCTATGTTGGCTGAGGGTCTTCTCCACAATGATAAAGTTGACATCCTTTAACAAATGTACATGGATATCCTTTTCCTTTGCTTGGTTGTCTTCTGGCAGTACACATAGAGCAATTCCTCCATGTTTCCTTTCTGCTCCTCAGGGAAGCATGCAGCAATAAAGGAATTTCCTGAACTCTTTATATCTGAAAGAAAAAAACCCCAAAATATCTCTTGATAGCAGCAACAGTGATGGTTACCTGAAGTCTTTTAAACAATGACAACTGGGCTTTTTTTTCATGACTCTAATTTACTCAGCTTATTCTGGCTAATGCTATTAGGATGATTTGTCACTAGGAAAAGTTAGTACAGCAGTGATTGGCAATTGTTTAATGAGGGTCGGATGAAGTCAATTATGTTTTGATCACTGAGACGAAGAAAGAAGGCGATAGATACGTGCAGCATGTGCATTTTGCAGTGTAAATGAGTCTCCACTGCCCACACATAGATACCTGCGCTGTCCTTTCAGTACTACATAAGTAGCATATGGACAGCAAATATATGCAATAGCACAGATGGAAGCTTTAGCATCTAATTCCCACTGATTTCAGAATTAGTTATTTATGTCTTTGAAAACTTTCCATCCCTAGGGAGGGGTGAGAAATGTTATTGTTTGGTAGCTGTAATTCACACTGAATGCAAGCTGTGGCAGGCACTCACATGGATGTGCTAGAGGCTGAGGGTATTCTGTATGTTTCCATACACTCGTGTCATTTGAAATCAAGCAGTTTGATGTGTATGATGACCCAAAATAAGAATCTGATGTGCCATAGATTATCAGAAAACTTTTCTGGTTTTCAGTTTCTGAAGGAATTAAAGTTCTGTCTAAAGTTTTGCCCCCATTCTGAAAGCAGTCAGGCAGATGCCAAGGCATCTGTGGCTGTGATGTTTGTATTCATTAAGCCAACTCTCACTAGGAACATTAATAAATCATTCCTGTGGACTGCTGTCTATAGGCTACTAAGTTGCAAAACAACCACTTTACCTTAGACATGAAAGAGAAGCATTGCATATGAATGTCTGGTCATTTATTCAGCTCAAACAGGACTGTGTTAAACTTAAAATATTTACAAGTCTCCTTCTCACAAAGAAACATTTATAGCCAATGCTGATCCAGTGATATCTGAGATCTCAACTACACATTAAAAAATGTCTCACCCCAGAGATTATCAAAAAAGGGCTAAGGTAAACATATTTTTTAAGTGTCTATTGTGAACAATCCCTAAGAGTCTCAGCAATATAGTCAATGATTTAATAGAGGCTACTTGCATTTCTAGCTTCCACAATTGTAGATTTATTCTGAATTCTGACAGACAACTTCAAGTTTTCTGGCTTTTCTGAGAAAAAACCCACACCACTAAACAACTAATATTCTGGGATCAGAACATCAGTTTGCTAGTGCATTCTTTATTATTAGAAAGTTGCAGTTTTCTGTTTACATGTAGCTTTTGTTTTGGTTTTTTTTTGTATGTGGAGCTCAAATCACAGTTTATGAATACAGTGTCTTAAATGATGAGCTTGTGAAGGCCTCCAGTAACTGATTTGGTCAGTACATGAAGCCAACACAGCTGAGGGTGTGTGCTGCCAACAGCTTCCAGAAGGTTTTGGAAAGAGTTCTTGTTCACGCTGGCATTTTAATCCAGGAGTCCACTTTTGACATGAATCTCCCAATGGTCTGTATTTTGCAGTGCCTTGGTCTTGGAGTACATGAACTGGGTTCTTTATGGATATAATTATCTGAAAGATGTGTTCCAGAAATACATCAGGAGGGTACCATAGCCACAAATGGACCCTTAATCCCTGGAATCACACTAGAGGCAATACAAAGTAAAGAGCACCTGGAATGTATTTTTTCTGCACCTCAGATGCTCAGCACCCATTTTTCATTCTACACATCTCCTCCTGTAGTTCACAGTACATGCCAAATGACATGGTCACTGAGCAACATATTGATTTGGAATTAAGTGAAATTTTTTTGGAGTGGGATTGGCTGAATTTGTTTTTTTAACTCTTTCCCAGTAAACCTATAAATAACTATACATATAATCTTAGTGTATCAATGCTGAATCTGACTATCTGATCCTAGGGTCTAATACATAGGATACCTTCTTTGTATATATATACAACCCAGCATTATCCATATATAGATATGTACATGCTTCTGGTTATTCAGGGGCACTGTCTAGCTGGGCAAATATTGGGAACAAATGCTCTAGTCCAAGAAAATAAGGTAATAATTAATGAATGCATTATTTTTAAAAGCTGAGAACAACTCTTCTATTTATTTATTTATTTGTTTGTATTTATATGACTAGGAAAAAATGCAACATTTTAAAAACATGCATGATATTCTAAAACATGCAGCCATCTTCTTTTCAGGCATGTATTGGTGAGTTCATGTGTTTACAGTAGTAGAAAAATATAGCTTACTCCCTGTGCTACAATGCAGATTTTCCTGGTCACAAAGAAAAGAGCGTTACAACCTTGCTATGTGTATTTCATATTTGTGTTTCAGGGTTGGGTCTTTCTGAAAGATGGTTTGCTGTTGCATTCAGATCCTGACATTACAGCCCATTCTGATCTTAATTCTTCCTTTTGCTGGGTATCCTGTGTAGCTACCATGATTCTTTCCTGTACATTCATTAAAATTTAGATCAGATCTATAATTCAGTAAACTTCCAAGCATATTAATAGTTAAAAGAGTGCAGATGGAAATTCACCAGATTTCTGCAATGCAAGGAATACCACAAAAACTTGCCTTAGGGCAGATATGTAAGTGGGAGGCATCAAGACACAGTTTGACAAGTGTGATAATCCAATAATATCAAAGTGCTCTTGACTGGAATTCAGATGTTGGATAGGACACATTACGAATAATGGAAGAAGTTATCAATAGTAGTAAACCAGAAGGCTGTCAGAAAGATGAATACTAAGTCCTGATTTTGCTAACAGAGATGAAATCTTGTATGGAAAAACTCTGGAGGACTTGAGGCTCACTCTGGAATCTGTTATGCATGAAAAAATACAAATTTAGATTTAAAAAAAAAAAAAATTGTCTTGAGTACAAGGCAGCATGGAGGTTCAGCTTTCCAGACCTTTAAAAATCGCAGGAATTCTGCCATATCCTGCCCCTCAGCTAATAGTATAATTGAGCCTGCAAAATACAGTAAAAATGTATTGATTCCTGAAACTTTCTGATTACACATGGATGATTATGAAAGCAAAAGGCAAGCTTCCTGTACCTTTAATTTAAAAGTTTATTTCAGTAATTCTAGGTCAACCTGTAATAGAGGGAAAAAAGAAGTTTAAAGGAGTAGATACCATGATAAATAATGGTGATTGATTTGTGAAATATGCTCATTTTTTTCCACATTTGAAATGCAATATACACGTTCATTTTATTCTTTATGAAAATTATTTCAGGAGATTTTGAGTGCTAAAGCCACAGTATAATTTATTTTAGCAGTCCTCTTTTCAGCTGTAATGAGCATACTTCCTGAGGAACTGACAGACTATTGCACAAAGTGGAAGATATTCTGTTTCAATAAAGCAAAAAGGAAAAAAAAATGTGTCTTGCCAGAAAAACATAACCATGAGAAAATGCTTTCAGTAACAGTAATTTGATATCAAATACTTACTTCCAATGCAATAATTTACAAGTTCTATTCTTACCTGTCTTTTGAGACAGTTGGACAAGCAGGAATTTGAAATGAAGTTAGTACTACATTTGAATTGAAGGTTCTTGATAGGACTTCAGGTCCCTCATTTCCTCAGTAGTATTGGGACAGGTTATGCAATAACATCATGTTTTGTATTTGAACTTTTAGGGGAAGATGCAGGATAAAATACCAAATACCAAAGAATTTGTTACTGCATCTGGATACTAAGGAGAAAACAGATGAGTTCTGCCTAATTCTGGCAAATGTCAACAAGAAACAATGGTTGCTTTTACTACTGCTACAAAATAAACATACAAACAAAAAGGAAATAAGCAGATTAAAGAAGTGTGATACTGTTGCTTTTTGTTACTGATGAACAGAAGCTGGAAATAAGCTTTCCAGTAATAAGAGCAGAAAGTTTGGACTTGCACAGAAAAGGATTTATGCCCAAAAAGTCTCACTTGGTGAATTCAGATTCACTATAAAGTTCCAGTCCCACTCTCGAAAGGATATTAAACCCATGATATTTTTAATAGAAAAGACATTTTTCCTTAATTATCATAATTTTGTCTCTATTTCTGTGCTGAGGGGAAATGCTTTACTCCTCCTTTCACTCGAATGAAGTTGTATTTCAACGCTGGTTGATTAGCTCTTTGTGAGGAGAGGAGCTGTATTAGGTCAGTATAAACCTCTGAGCTCTCTACAACTTCATGCAGACATTTTTGTCTAAACAAATTGCCTCTGCTTTGAGCTTCTCTGTTGTGCAAGAGAAAAACACCAAGACTTTTACTTTCTGTCAAATGAGGCTTTGGCTCACAGTGACAAAGAATCTTCTCTCAAAAAACACCATCAACTTCTTAGATGAAGTAGACAAAAAAGCACTGCTCCCTCTCCCATCCACCAAGAGCCAGCAGAGCATTCACTTGTATCTGTGCCTTCTTCCTCTGGGACAATCCTGAGGAAGTCCTCAGCAACCTGTTTGCTCCATGACAAGCACAGTAACAATGTCTAGATAGATTCACAGTTACAAAGGGAAGCAATGAATTCACTCTGCTCTCTACAAACTGTGACAAGGCTCCTTTTGACTAAAAACCAATGACGCATCGTGTGGAGAAGGATGAGAGACCTTTGTTTTGCCTCCTTACATTTTGAGTTGTACCATTTGGACTTCTGTGTTGCTCTGCATTTAATGATCTGCTAGCTTTTGGATATGGATCTTACAATGGGAAGAGGAGTCTGAGGAGAGTCTCAAGGAGAAAGGAGCAATATATGTTTATCTGACTGGTACATGTTTGCTATCCTGACTTTGGCAAAGCTTTGACAAAAAGGGTATTTTGATCAAGCCCTCTTCTTCTCTGCCATATGTTAGTGAAATGCAAACGATTTTGATTTGCCTTATTAAAATAGGGAACTAATTTGAAAGTATCTGAAATATGTTATTCTTCCAGGATGTCTGGGAGTTTGGGCCATATGTTTTTGAAGAAAAGAAGCTGATGTAGCACATTCAAGTGAAAAAACCTGGCAGTTTATAAGAGTATTGGGTGATCTGCTAAGGTATCTACATGAACACTGTAGGAATCTTACACTGATGACTCAGATTCAAGTACAACTGGCTTGCAACAAGAAAAATGTTCTGAGTTGTTGATCCATAATCTGCAAATGGACAAGAAACAAAAATCAGACTTTCCTTCCAGCAGAAGTGCTGTGGTTCTGTAATGCAATGCAGTTCTGAGTCCTCACTGTTCAGACCTCAGTGGAATTTCCTCTCTCTCTGGCTTTGTTAGCCTTTCTCAGAAATTTATTTCTCACTGCCAGAATTACAGATGGAGTCTGTGACTAGTAGGTATTTTTGCCCCTGCCTGTTGCACATACAGGGAGGTACCACACTTCATGGCTTCTCTTTGCAGCTCCATGACAGCAGCTGCCCACTTGAGGCAGGGATCTATGCCATCAATTTAACTTCATCAGTCTTCCTGCATTTCAGCCATCATCCATAGCACCAGAGCATGATCTGATTGCACTCAGCTCAGAAGGGTTATGTACATATATGTCCCATGTCCCTGCAGCTGCACTAGTCCAAAACCACCGTTCAAGTCTTAAAACTTACCTTCAGCTCCAGAAAACTATTTCATTGCACAGCACTTCCAGGTGGCTGGCTCAGGGACCTCACGCTCATAGCCATTGACACCTCCCTTTAGCAGCAGGATCCAGAGCAAGGGTCAAGATATCCCTGTGAACAGTGCTCTCTGGACAATGTCCAGTGCATGCAAAGGGGCCCACACTGTCTGTCCAGTTCTGTTCTCTGACAAACTGGCCCAGTTCCCTGGCAGAAGAAGCCAAGGAGATATTCGCTCAGTGACCAAAGTCACAAGTCCTTGCTGATCCAGGGGAAATCACCCACAAAGGAAACCAATAGTTTCCAGGATTATATCTCTCCGAAGCAGGAGCCAGCCATGATTACATACATTTCAGCCCCAGAGCTTTCAGAAATTCATGGTCAAGAGAATGAATTACCTCCCTGGGAGGTTTTGCTGAGGAGAAGCTTCCAGTGGGAGAAGGTAGGAAGGAACAGGAAAATGATACATGATTATTGTGAGAAATGATACCTAAGTGAAAACTGATTTCTAAATGTAACAACCTTTCAAATACTGTGCTTACAGAACCCTAAAGAAATATTATTCCAACACAGGAGGCAATATCTGGAGATCAGCCCCTCTCTTCCCACACTTCATTGTCTTTTTGAATGAAAAGGGTTAATAGGAAACTGTGTAGGTCTGAATTCTGAACCAAGCTACCTTCTCATTCAGTGCAGTGCACTGTGACTATGCTTTGGTCTGTGTTCTGGTAGTATTTAACATCACAGCAAGAGGGTGTTGGGGATCTTCTGGAGTGATACATGGGATGAGACAGCTGGTGATGTCAGCAGGGTGTTAACTGTTGAGTGGTGGGGACGGATGTTAGAGCTGGGATCCAGGCTAGGTCATGTGCAGTTTTACCTCTCCTGAATAAAGCTATAAATACAGCCACAAACCAAGACAGAATATTTGACTGGGAAGAATGGAGTGAAGTCATGTGGATGTTGGTTGAATTCTAGACAAATTGGCTGAGCCTAGTGGATTTCAAGTAAGGCAGGCAGCACAGCAGCAGGACTTCTGTGAAGTGCCAATTTTTATTCCCATTCTTGGAGATACCAGTATTCTTTGCTAAGGTCTTGTGTGGGATGCTCACACCATCCTTCAAAACAGTTGGAGCTGGCCACCACTGGTGGAGTTTGGATTCTGGTTAGCTGGCTTGCTGGATGTTTTTGCCTTCCTATGTTTGACAGACATGGTGATAGATTTTGATCTGTTTTACTCTCTTCTGCTGACCTTTTCTCTCAATGTGGTTTTTGTTTGAATTGAATTGGCATAAAAATAAATGAATGCATTTGAAAAGAGTGTTCTGTTTTTGTTTTTTTTTTCCACCAGTGAGAGCAAAACTAGCTGGAGGTCCTACTTTTCTTGGAAAAACAGTGTGAAAAAAGCTGGGAGCATGTCTTTTGGTGGGTGATAATACATAAATAGCTTTTCCGAATACCTATTAAATGCACTATCATGTTATTAATAACAAGTCAAGCCAATAATTGGTTTATTATGATTTTGAACCACTGATTTGTTTTTAACCTGGATGGCTTGGCCATCACATTAAAGTAAACTAAACTTTAATGTTTGTGCCATTTGCAAGTGGTATAGCTGCATCAGTGATTTCCAGAGTTCACAAGTTTAATATATTCTGAAAAAAAAATTTCAGTGTTTCTTTTTCATTCTTCTTCTCAGTCTAGGGCTGAATGTTTGAAAAGGTTCAGCAGAATATTTTCCTTCATTTCATTAATTACTAAATTGTTGAAAAAATCTCTGTTATTTCCTTCCAAAAATATACTATGGAAGAATTACAGTTGTGGTTTTAGGATATCATGGGAATGACCTACCTCAGCTGTTATTATAGAGGGTGTGCTGACTGGAAGAAAAAGGCTGAGGACATCACTTCTATGCTCTAAATCTTCACACAAAAATGTCACCTCCACATGTAAATCTATCTGTACCTAATTTGTGTGTTTTGCTGCCACCTGTATCTCCACATTACTGAGTTTTTCTGGAAAAAATCTAATTAGAGGGTGAAGGTCCTTGATCCATCTCTGTACAGCTCCTTTGCCAGGCTGCATTGGATGTCATTGTGGTCATCTTGTCCTTCATGTGTGTGGAAGTTGTTTCCAGGATGAATGGTTCTGTACCTTCCTAGGGCTGGAAATGAGTCTGACCAGCCTGTAGTTCCCTGGGCCTTCCTTCCTGTCCTTTTCAAAGATACGAATGCCATTTTCTTTCTTCCAGTCCTCAGACATGTCTCCCAATTGCCATGATTGTTCAAGGTTTACAGTGGCTTCAAGATACTACCAGCCAGCTCCTTCAGCATTCAGCCCAGCAGGGCCCATAGACTCGTGTATGTGTGTTTTAAAGGTTTTTCAGTGCTAAGTAAAACACTCTTGTGCTTTTGGTCCCATCTTGTATCATGAAGAATATAGAGAATAAACTTGCCACAACCAGCTCTACTTCTAAAATGCTGTGAAAGTCAGAAGTCAAAGCAGAATTGAGATGATATTAAGAAGCATGATAATTGAAGAATTCTTCCCAGGCTATTCAGGAAACTGAAGAAAAGGTGACTTCAGCCCAGTCCTAAAACTGACAATTGCAAGCCTGACAGCTTTACTACTCCAGCTATCTACCTACGCATATTAAAAATGTTCTGCAGTGAGTTCTTGTAGTGCTTCCATTTCTACTTCTCTATGGTTTTTCTGGAGAGCTTGCCCACTGTTTTCCTCTCTTACTCCACTGCCCTATTGATTGCTTGGTCCTATAATCCCACAGTCAAGGTCTGTCCAAGGTTGTTCCCATGCTCTAGCAGTTATGTGGAAAGTGGGATAAAAAAAGCTATCCCTTTCGCTGGGGCAAAGAGAGGAAGGAGCCTTACAACAAGGAATTGAAAGCATAATCCGTTTTCTTAAGCAAAATATTCTGTACTTAGAGACTAAAAATCACTTGATGGCTCTGACAGACAGGTAAAATACTAATTTGTGTTTAGCTGTGGTACGTATATAATCTCAGGACAGCAATCTTATAACCTTGCCATTAACTAATGCAGAAAAGATGAAGACTTGCTGAGGCAATTATTAAATCAGTACACCCTCCATGCTGAAACTCAATATGCTTCAAATGGTGAAATGAGACAGAGCCAGTGGAAATTAAAAATAGAAACATCATTTCTAAGCGAATAAAGCTATTTTACCTACATAGTGGTGTGTCAAGAAAAGTTGAGGCCAGTCCAGCTAAACAGGGAAAAAAGTAATTTATCTAATTTTTTCCCCCATGATTTTGGTGGAGAAAATAGAGGCATGCGAACATTTCAGCAAAGAAGACAGAGACATCATTCTCTGGACTTCTCACTGATTTTAATAGCCACAATATTGTGAGGGCTACAGATGCTTTCGGATCCAAAAAGAGCCAAAGCAAGCTGCTCATTGAAGTGAGAAATGATACATATTCTCATCCTTAAGCTGGTGTTAAAAGAGAAAAGTTAGAAAGCATTGATAGACAGCTTAATACACACTGCAACAAATGCTCTCTTCAGGCTTTATGTCATATGTCATTGTGATTTAAAAAAAAATTACTTGTTCTATGAATAGTTATTAAAAGACAGAAAGTTGAGATGACCAGACTTGTTAAGGTTGAAAGTTCATGAAATAGATATTGTAAAACTAGGGGTGTAGTTTTAATTTTTCTAACTCCTCCAGGAATTCCTCGTGCTAATTTGCATCACAGGTTCTATAAGGGAATACACGATTCTCCCCGAAATCAAGCTTTACAAGAAATGTTCTTTCTGCCCTCTCGTGGCCACGGGCCAGTTTTGCAGTTTTGCAACGATGAGAATTCCAGCCTTGAATCACATTTCGATAATTGCAAATGTCTTGCTTTTACTTTAGAGAACAGATACAAAGTTTGGTTACCTCCAAGTCAGTTTTTCTGTATTTATGCATATCTTTAATTTGAATATAATAGCTGGTTATTTAGATTATCGAATTAATTGCATACAATTCCTCTAGTTTTATGCCATAACCCAGAATATGAAGCTGTGACTTGCATGTTACAAGAAACAGTTAAAGAGGACTTATTTTCTAGCCACTAAAGTGATTTTTGTTTAGGGCCTGTGCCCGACTTTTGGTCTGTTCGCATGAAAAATGTTGTATTATTGCATGCGGCAGATTCTTCACAACTTCAGTGAATCTTTAGCTTACTTATAAGTTAAATAGCACTCGGCTTCCATGTCATGTCAATCAATCAATCAATCAATCAATCAGTCCACTGATTCCACTGGAGTTATTTTAAATTTTTCCCAGGCTGGTGGCAGGATCAGGCCACAAGGTCAATTTATATTTTAGAGAGATCCTATACAGTGTCAGGGTGACCAGGTACTCCTTGTATGAATAATGCTGTCCACTGCAGGTTTATAGAGGATTGAATTGTTTCCATTAAGGTTTCTGCTTACCACATTTTCTGATAGTCAAGTATCCAGAGACAGAACTGGTACATTTGCATGCACAGTGATTTCTCTTGTGCTTATTAGCTGGTGCTAATATTATATGCTCTTACATGTCTGCTACAAAAGAATTTTGTGTAGCACACATGTGACAGTGATTTAAGAGCAAAGCATTATAAAAAACAATAGGTTATTCACTGTAAAATAATACTAACAAATGAGAATATTTTTTGTTACATGTTGGAAAATGGGGGGAAAAACCATTACTTTATACATTACCTGCAAACTTATTCCTGTGTGCTCCTTTTCAGTCAGTCCAGGTTACTGTATCCTCATCTTGGTGATTTCTGGGGTAAGTAAGAAAATCACTACTGCACATGTTGTGCTAGTGCCAAACTGTGCACCATCTGCACTTAGCAGCAGAGGGAAATCAGACCCAGAAAGAATTTATCACTAGTTACACATTTGATGTGGGGGTGGGCTCTGAAATCCTCCAGGTCACCCCTGGATTCATAAAATCATATGCAGTATAAATATATGCAAGAACACATTTGTTAGGAAATGTCTTGAAATACAGAACTTCCAGAAACATGCGGTGGTGGCTGAGCAGACACAGGAAGTACCTTTTGAAAACTGTCTGCTCTTTTCCCCTGCTCTTTCTGCAGACTGACACATCAAGAGCAATTCAGAATCACCTGAGTTCACACTTCTTTCAAGATTCCATAAGCCATATGTGATCCCAGTATAACTACACTGTAGGTTACTCTGTGGTACCTCCAGTGGTATTTAATTTCTTCATAAGAATCTAAATTAAACTTCTGACTTTTCTTTCATAGCTGCCAAAAGAAATCAGCTGCTGAATTGGGCTGCAGTTTCATTTGAAATGCCTCTTGAGGGACAGGCAAACCTGCAGCTCTCAGAATTGATGGTGTTCTCTAAAGGCAAGTAGGTACTAAGTCAAAATGCTAACTACACTCAAAGACAAGCTCAGCACCAAACATATGCTTTTATGTTTTTCTTGAGCCGCTCTCTTCAACAGCAGAGTTCAAAGAAAGTTTATCTCCATTCTTTTACAAATAAATTTCTCCATATTGGCCATAGAATAAATTCCAAACACTTTTATTGCCCCAAGATGTGGATGTATTTTAAGTACCTACAGAGTTAAGCAGCTAAGAGAAGCAGATGATTTTTAAAAGTTCCCCTCTGTTCTCCTTCACTAATTCATCCAAATAGAAAGTGCTCCAGGTTTTGCTGAAGAGATTCCCCTGCATCTTGCAGACCCTGGTGAGGCAGGCTGTCCCCCTTGCACCCCATGGAGGACCCCATGCCAGAACAAGTGGATGCCAGCAAGAGGCTGTGACCCCTGTGGGAAGCCTGCACTGGAGCAGTTTTGCTGGCAGGACTTGTGACCCTGCAGGGGACCCACATTGTAATAGTCTATGCCTGAAGGACTGCACCCAGTGGATGGGATCCTACACTGGAGCAGTTTGTGAAGATCTATAGCCCGTGGGAAGGACTCATACTGGAGAAGTCTATGGAGGGGTGTCTCCTGGAAGAGGGGCCCCACACTGGAGCAGGGGAAGAGTGTGAGGAGTTCTCCCCTTGAGAGGGCAGAGACATCACTTGATTAACTAACCCCAACTCCCACTCCCCATTCCCTGCACTTCAGGGGTGGAGGAGGTAGAGGTAGAGAATTTGGGAGTGATCTTCCTTATCTTTGCCCATGAGCCTTTTGTTAAATTTTTTCTTAACTGTCCAGCTGAAGACAGAAGAAGACAAAGACAGGTGGCTTTGGTAGGCACCTTGTGTCCACCCTGGATCAGCCCCCCACAAGTATCTCCACAAATGGTAAATCTGTTTTCAACTGAAAATTTTAATATAAACCTCCTCAGAGATATAAGATGTACTTTGAACCTCAGTGATGCAAACTAATCTAATGTTTTCTTTTATGTGAGGTGGGGTGGCTTTAGGAACTTAGGGTCAAACCCAAGCAAAGTTTTGATTTGCAGTACTCCTAATAGTTGCCTCTGGTTCGGAACAACTTTTCTTCTATCACTTGTTACCTGTCTATGCACAAATGTGGTATTTGCAAAGACAGCTACATGGCTCTGTGTGCCCTACAACACACATATTGCATTGTTGCATGTCTGTGCATTTGTGCTATGGTATATAGCATGTTAAGTTTACCTCCAGTTTCTATTATTTAAGCATTTCTTTCAGTATGGCTGAGGCATCAAATACATGTGAGAAGAAAGGAAAATAAATGTTTTTCAATATGGTAAAATGGAAAGTTATTCAGTTATTGGCTGTCTTTAGCTCTATATGTAAGACAACCCTCTGGGTCCATCTGAATTACTGCGATTCTGAGAGAAGTTAAAGAGGGAGGTTTCTGATACAAGCTTTGCTTTCAACTCTGTTTGTTAAACCATGAACCGACTTCTATAGTTTTATTGTGCCTATAATTTCCAATGTGTTGCAAGGGAGAAAGAGCTGGACATCATTCTATATGGTAATGGATAGGTGTGCCGGAAGTCAATCGTTATGAGCATCAGAGATGAGATAAATATATTAAGTGCAAATTATGTCTGTCTTAATCACCTGACTCCTTTTGTAAGACCTGCAAACAATGGAAATAACCTTCTATTTCTTGTTTCTCTTTATGTACTATCAGCATGTTGGAGGATGGTAAGAAGAGGATTAAATGAGCTTGAATAGCATTTAATACCTTCTGGTTTTAGAAATCTGTCATAACCATATACTTTTTTTTTTAGTATTTCAAGTACAATGGAAGCCTACAGAGGTATCTGAGTTTTCTGAAAGCAAATCTAGACTATTTCTTCCACCAGTTGGCTCTAGGGATTAAGAGGATAATTTGGATGACAACTGTAGGAGAAACCCATTTTTTGTTGGTTTTCACTAAAATTTTAATTGGATACAGTTCTGAGCAAGGCCATAGGCCTGAACTTCTGGCTAATCACTGCACAGCATACATTATACATGGATATGAAAAGATGAAAAAATGTATTTTACCCTATCCATTGTTCTTGAGATAAAATACACATTAGGATACTGTAAACCTTTCTTGTCTTTCCTAATAGCACAGATTTTTCTCATCCAAACTCTGTGCTACAAAAGATCTGAGTGGCACTGTCTGAGGCCCTTCTACATTAGGTCATCAGGGAGGAGCACAAATGCAAATCAGGTATCTATGGTTGTCAATGCATCTGTGCCAGATATACTTTAGTGGGTGGCACTAATGAGAGCATTTCCAATTCCTGCTAATAGGTGCTCTTAAACTTGGGGAAATTTTTTAAAGTCTTGCTTTGAGTTTGGAAATTTCTAGTGGTCTGTCATGACTGAGGATGGTCCAGTTGTCATATTTTAAAGAAAATGCATAAGGCAGTTGCAAAAGCAGTTGAAGGGAATCTAAGACGGACAGATTTTAAACTCCAGATTCCCAAATCTGGCTCCTTCTGAGGGTAAACCAAAAGTGTCACTTTACACTCCACTAAATCCGTCTAAGTGATATATTGAAATCAATCCCATGATGAGTCTTTGGACTTCTAAATTAATCAGTACATTGTCAGCTGTCTTCTCTATAAGCTTAAGTCAGAACCTAAAATAAGCCTGGTATTTTTGCATGGAAATTTTAATAATAGGCATAAATATTACTTGTATGGCATGGAAAACTGGGAGCTCCTGAACCCTACAAGAATTCATGCCAGTAAGCCTCAATAATCTCTCAATTGATTTACTTGTGTCCTTTCCTTGCTTTTCCCAATTCACGAATAATATCTGTATATGGACAATAAATAATCCAGTGAGTGATAGCTAGAGCAATGTATGTTGCCTGTTGTGCTCCTTCTCCTCCTGTTGCACTATGCAGTCATTGCTTTTTTGGCTGATGTGCTCTCAAGCCAAACAGAAATTTTGCACAGCATAGCATAATTCCTACTTTATGTACTTTTCACCTAGCAGTTCCTCTGCTGAGGGAAAATAAATCAATAGCCATCTCCTGTATCCATGCTCTGAAGCTTGCAATAAGAGGACAACTTAATTGTACCTGCTGCTGGGCCAATGTTTGGGCTTCTGCTTTCCTCCCACAGCAGCCATCATTAATGCCAATTGATGTGTACCCCTTCCCTGTTGCTAGGTGATATGTGCCTTAAAAAGGGACCTTCTTTTGCTGCTCAGGGATTCTCACAAATCTTGTTTGCTTTTGGATTACATGATGTACAGTGAGGTTTGCAGGACCAGAAATGCAACTCAAAGTTCAGGGCATTTCCTTCAGCTGTCCTTTTTACTGTAAACCACTTAAAGATCCTGGTTTTCCTCACTAAAGAAAGAATGATACCTGTTCTGGTGATAGGCAATGACAAGACTTCTATTTCACAGCCTGGGTCTTTGACTTTCCCAACACACAGTTTGTTGACCATTGTTCTTCAGCATGGACTTGGCTGCAGTACCCAAGTGTTACACTGCAAAACAGGTCTTTCACCAGCACTCATTAGGTAAAGTGTCTTCTGAGGCTCAGAGAGAAGCCCTAAGATTTGTTTGGGGCTCTTACATTCAGAATGTGTAATCTCTTTGGTTTTCATCTGTTTAGATTTTCCTATCTCTTTGTTATTTCAGGTAGGAGCGAGTAGAGAGAAGAGATATTCTCAGGACTGTAGTCTGATTCCTTTGGATTGAATTAGATTCACCAGGCACAGGTTGAATAGCGTTGTCTTTCAAGTAGGCTCATTAACTCTGTAGAGGAATGGCATCTCAGCCTCTGTCCCATCTATGAATTTATCTGATCAGCTTGTTAGGGTTTTTTTCCAGGATCTTCTAAAGATGTGTGGAATGCAAGGATATCTGGTTAATGGTTATTCAGCATAAAGACTAAGATGAGAGATAGGAAAAGTAATAAACTCTCAGATACCCAAACCTTGGGGAAGGGGAGCTAAGAATACACTCAAAAAGAGCAGAATTCCTAAATCACTGCTTGATGGGACTTGAAAGGAACCACTCAATGCCTTGAGGAGGTTCAGCCAGACACTGAATGGACACTGTGCATGGACACTGTGAACATGTGTGTGTATGATATGATAGCAAATCTCAAGTCAGGCTAGCTGGTGGTCTGATTGCCAGCAGCTGAAGAGTCAAAGGGAGCTGGAGGTCTGAGGACTAGGAACAGGAGAGAGACAGATTGTCTGGGTCCAAGCTATTGAACAGACTGAGCATCAAATAGCTGCTGATGAAGGGACCCATTTGTGTGTGTGATTCTAATATCAGTTTAAAGCTGGACTAGCTGGTGAGCAGAAGAAAAGGAGTAGGAGCCAGAGAGACAAGTTGCCTTTCAGATTTATATCTAAGATGACACATAAAAACCAGGAGAACACTTCTCAACACTTGATTTTCTTTAGCTGCACGTGACATGGAGGCTATCAGCAGTTTTGATCCTGCTTCTGATTGTTATTTACATCATAGGCTTCTTTTTATTTGAACCATGCATTTTTATTCATATTTTGCTTCTTTTAATTCTGCTTAAAATGCTGTAAATTATACAACCATTGTTCTGAAATTAGGTTTTACAACCAATAGGACATAAGTTTCACAGAAGTAAATAGAATTTGTACTACACTGCCACTGAAATAAATTACTACATCAACCACAGCAATTATCATTGTCTTATATGTTAAGGGTTTGTACAGAATAAATACATTATGCATACATGAAGACAGGTTTGCACTTCACATATGTTTCCTTTTCATGACCTTTAGTTTTGAAAACACATTGCAGCTTTTCCAAGTCTTTCAGATTCTGCCTTCGTAATTTCATTCCAGTATGAGCTTAACTGTTAGAATTCATATCCCTAAAAATACCAGAAAAATAAAACAAAAGCTGTTATAATTAGGTGAGACAGTGAGAAAGGAATGAAAGGAATCAAATTAAATGAGAGAGAACCTTGGCTTCTAATATATCAGTTATCTTTCCTGGCCTGAACTTCTACTTTATGAATGTGTCAGATGGAGGTCAGGGGTAGCCAACTGAAACTTGGTTAAAAGACAAACGGGCAGTTCCAGTAAGGCAGCAGTTATGATAAGAAGGACTGTTATTGAAGAGCTGGTTTAAATTATTCTCAGTAATGGGCAGGAAATAGTTTTCTATCCTGAAAAAAATTCTGAAATGTCATAAAATTTTTTTCATGTTAACTTGGAATGAAAAATCAAAATCTAAAACATTGTCTCAGTAAGAAAATATGAAGAAAATTGGATTGGATGAGAAAAAAACATTCTCAGAATGCTGATATTCACCTTGGAATTTTGTCTTTTTTTAACTATAATTTGCATAAATTTAGAAAATGGAAGAGTAATTTTTTGGTAAGTTTGTAATTTTATAGTGCTGAAATAGGATATTTTAATGATTCTGAACCTTCTTCACCAAAGCTATAACTTTTAAAAATGAAACCTGATCTAAAAAAGCATCAAGCCTAATCCTGTCATATGAACATTTTCAGATTTGGCTATTTGGCACCTTCTCATTAGAAAAGATTTTATAAAAAGATTCTCCACTGCTTCTGATGAGACGTTTTGATTTGATGAACTGCAATCATTCTTTTGGCAAATTGAACTCGTATTGGAATGCTTAGGGATATTCCTTGAGGAATTCTAGCTGTATTTGATCATCACTAACCTATGATTTAATATACATTTTAATACATGGCTTGAACACTTGTGTAGCATTACCTGGTTCAGATTCCTGAACATCTCCAGGCAGACTGACAGCCAGTGACTTCCCAAATCTCTGTGGCAAATTTAGAAGTGATTGACTGGGACCTTTAACAAGTGGAGATCTCCCAAACTTGTGTGATACCTTTGGAGCATGATTAGGTATGTTCTCTCCAAAAGCTCTTCCAAATCTCAGGGGCAAATTAGCAAATGGTTTAATGCTTCTTTCTTCAGGATAATTTCTTCCAAATCTAAGAGGTAAATTAGCTACTGAATTTGGCACATTGCTTACTGTAAAAGGATTCATTTTAATGATATTTTTTGATCCCCAGTCTTCCATTTCTTCAAAATTGAGACTTCTCTGCTTTTCTTCCAGAATATTATCTTTAATCTAAAGAAAAATAATTAAAAGAAGGATACTATCATTTTACAAGGCATTACTCCAGCTACTGATCCCTCAAAGTATTTGATTCATACCTCCTTAGCAAGCTGCTGGGTAATAGTGTCATTTTTTTACATATGTAATGTTTTTTATTTGTATTTACTATGAGCTCCTTCATACAGATTACTTCATATCCAGACATTGTCCTGCTTACCTTTTCAGAACTCTGACCCCAAGGACACATCTCCATATCAGTATCAGCAAATGGTTCAGTTCAAATGGTGTCAGTTGGAAATATTTCTGGGCGCAGGTGTCAGTACCTGTGCCATCAGTTAAGGGTGGACGGCAGTTGTTGTCAAGTCCACATTTGCTAATATCACCACCTGAAATTGTCTGGAGGGGAAGATGCTGAATATATTTAGTGACTTGACAAAGACCCAGACTCTTACTCATCTGGTGTGGAAGAACAAGAGGATGGACCAACTACCTGAAAGTGTAGTTCATTTCTTCCTAAGTACTGGGGGGATTCTTTGGACCCGATATCCATCCAGGCTAAAAGACAGGGAAGTGAATGGAAAGCACTTGGGTTAAGTTCACATCATGCCTGTTCTGGCCTTGCAGCATAGAGGTTGCCCTGAGCTTTAAGTGGCTTTAGTACACAAGATGTACTGGGAGTGCCTGGGCTCCAATTTTTTATGCAATCAGCACAAAATACACTTTCTGTGTCTGTGCTGACATACAATGAAGAGCTGAGCCTAGTATATTACCTGTCTCATGATGTAAAGGGCAGCTATTGCCTGAAAAATAGCTTTATCAGTATGACCCTTCTTATAGAGCAGTGTTCTTCCCTGGCATACTGAAAATCACTTACTTTTGTGACAAAAATAAGTTTCCAAGCCTTAACAGCAAATATGTACAAATATGGGTTTAAATTTCAGTTAAAGACACAAATGCTACTAATCCTGATTTCACTTCCTTAACCCTTTTTGACTTCCCTGTGAACTTCTCCAGTTACTGGCAGAGAAGGGAATGAGCCATTCTAGTTCATACTTCAGGTTTAAAACATTAAATAAACTATCCCTCTAATTGAACCTGCATACCCCTTCTGGAAGTATATAAAAGACAGTGAGCTACAGACCGGAAGATTTGACTAGAATAATTGAAACTGTATTTTGTTTTGAAGGATGTTTATTATACCAATGATGATAAGTCAAAAAGAGAGGTTGGCTACCATTTCCCAGGGAGTATTTGCAGGGCAGACATGAAAAATAATACAGATGAAGTGTGCAAATTTAATTTGGCATCTATTGAGACATAATAAATGTGCAACCCTGCAAAGAAATTTTTATAGGCAATTTCCAGAGTAAAATTTTAAGACCATTAACTATATTAGATTTAAAATGTTCTCTGTTTATCATTATTCTTTGAGTATTACAAGCATGCCTTTATTAATTTTGGATTAATAATCTATCTGTTATATTATGTGCATAAAATGCCTGACAGGAATGTTAATTGAGGACCCACTGTGTAAGAAAGAAACATTTCAGGAAAAGTCTCAGCCTAATCAAAAAGCTGTATGGCGAGAAAATTGAAACATGAGTTGATTTACACAATACGTGTGTCTCAGCAAATGAATTTCTTGAAAATTCTTTCAACAAGCTTTTTTCATACGGCTAGTGCTGTAATGTTGAATGCTGTACTGTGAGTTTAGAACAGCCTGTGCTAAAACATCCAATGAGCTCAGGATCTGTCCCACAGTTCCCCCAAATAATATCACAGTGATACAGATCTTACCTCATAATATTTATCATCATTTTCTTCTCTGTTGTGCAGCCTGGACTTCATTGGCTCATTTAGGCATATGCTGTTTGATATGAGAAAGGCCACTGTAGCTAAAACAAACAGAGTAAACTTCTTGGTTGAAATTACTTTCATTTTTCTCGAGTTAAGCTTACACAGAGAGCTCAGAACCTGTACAGAAAATAAAACTGCCATCCTTTTATATAATCAGAAAACAACAACAAAAAAAAATCATCATGATGTCAGTCTCTAAAGCTCCAATTCCCAATATTAATTAGGGAACTAATTTGAATATATTTGAAGAATGTTGGGAATTTCTTCTGTGAAGCTTTTTAGACAACATAACTTCTTGTTATGGGCACGCTGACTTTATAAATATTTTCTTCTGGTAAAGTATGTCTTAATTAGCTTATTTTGAGAGCTACAACAGTAGGCATATACAATAGCCACAATGCTCCATCACTAGTAGACAAAATCACCTTGTTTTTTCTTTTGTGTCAGTGTCCTCAGAGAGACTATGAAAGGAAGCTTTCTCCATGTTAGTATTCTTCTGCTTAAACAACCCTTTTCGACCATAGAGCACTTGTTTATACTTATGTACAACTGGGACATTTTTCCCATTGAAACCAAGTGCTGTCTATTGGAGTTGTTGATCTGGTCCTAAGAGATGTTACGCATCAACGGGATCTATTGACATTCATAGTGTCTATGCTTGAAATTGGACATATTAATTTGCATTCAGAATGGACTAGGTACGTGCTTTTAAAACCCTGCCCATAAGTTAATTTTTTAGAAATTCCAAAGGTTATATTACACCTATATTTTTAAGGCCAAATTTCCAATGGTGGTTTTTAAAAAGGCATCTGCCACTTTGCTGAGCACGGTGAAAGAACTGACTGCCCATGCATGCTCTGTCCCAGAAGGAGATTCAGGATGCATGCTAAATGTACCCTTAAAGTGCACATTGAACTGGTTGCTAGACAGGCTGGTGAGCCAGGCTAACATTAGGAAGAAAGCATATTGTGTTGTTCTTCCATTCATTATTCCTAAGCTCTTGAACTGATTTAAGTTAGTACTTAAAATCAACCTCATATGGAGGAAATCTGATTGCTCTCATTTAGGGCTCACACGGAAAATTGGACTCTAGACATGTTATTTTGCAATCCAACACCAGAGTTGTTGCATAGTTGTAAAATGTCCATTCCATCACAGCACTGGAAGTGTTGTCCCAAGAGAATGTGCTTTATGCTGTGGGCAGCATGGATAGTATGGACTATTTATCTGTTGACAGTATGTTACTGTCTTTGCTCCACAATGAAGCTGAAGGGTTTGCAAGTAACCTCATTTTTTAATTAAGTTGGCTCTTTTGATGGGTGCTTGCATGGAGAAATTTCTACTTTAGGTTCTTTGAAACTGAGATCCTGAAAGCCATAAGCAGCCTTCAGAGGGAAATCCCATTGACAAAGCTGGAAGTGAACAGGGAACAGGTTCTCTTAGATGAACTTCCTCAGGTGAGCCCTCATCTCAGAGTAGCTGACTTGTATTCTGTTTTTAAATAATATTCTTGGGAGGAAAATGGAATTTTGGGGATACCAAAATTTTGGTATTTGCAGATCTGAGCCAAAGTCTTTGGAAAACAAAGGGAATAAAATGTCAGTGGAGAAGATCTCTAGAAGGAGCCCATGACCTCTTAGTAGTCTGGCAGGTCAGGGGCAGCAATTGTCTCTTTTCACCAAGGGCGGAATGCGGGTTCCTGACTCTTCTTCCCTCCTGTCAGGGGGCTTCAATCTGCAGGAATAGATGCATTTTCCAAATTCTTTTTCTTCATGGTAACAATAAAGACAACAAAGAATGCAATTCATACTCTAAAATCTATCTAATGTGGTCATTTACCACAGCGCCATCCTTTGATCTACCTGCTGGTATATGAACCTCTCTTGATCAATGATCTTGCAATTAACTCTGTGAAGATATTTGCCTTCTAAATTAAATTGTATTGGCAAGATCCAAAAGCTCTCTCTGGCATTGTTTGGCATAAATACAAATTCTGCTTTTCCTGGACAGAAAAAGAAAATGTATTGCTGTTGTCTAAGCCAAATCAGGCTTTCTTGACATTCAGCTTGTCTCCTATGTGTGTTGATTTCCTAATCAACAGAAAGTGAAGTTTTCAGGTGTTTTGCAGGCCAGGCAGTCAGGGAGTTGTGCATCCTTTTACTTTCTAATGAATTAATTTGCCTTTGATGGCTCTACAGCAGGAGCTCCTTGGAAATTTCAAGTCAAGAAGTTACAGTGATTGTTCATTATCTTTCCTGAGGAAGGACTTGTCAGACTCTATTGCTTAAGTACCAGAATGGGTAACATGAGTGCTTTTCATCAGTGTGATCATGACTTCAGTAGAAGCATAAGCCGGCCCATCTGATTTCCAAGTGAGGCAGCTGAGGCATTCTGTCACGATCTATTAAAATTATTTCTTTGCGAAGGGAAGATCCGTTTGTTGGTGACGCATTGTGTTGTAGAAGTGGGCTGTTTATTCTTTAATTGCATCAGCTTGATCCACAAAGGACATGTTTAAGGTATATGGAAGGGAAACGGCTCTGGGTATTGTTGAAAACAATTTTTGAGTTCTTAGCCTCTGGTCCTACACTTGTTTTGTCTTGCTGTATTACATCATTCATCAGCCAAGTTATTCAGAGGACTTTAACATAAGTGGTCTTCTGTTTTAAAAATTTCCCAGTTCAGTAGGAATGAGCCATGCCATCTACATGTGAAACAAGCCTCACAGGCAGTGACAAAAGCATGTTCCCCCTGGTGCATACTATAGGACAAGGTGGTGTTTGCTTCTGTTTTTCCCTTCATTTGGTGTAGGTAGGCACATTTTGGCACATAGGCAGGAGCAGTTTGGCTTAGTGGTGTAACAGTAAGGTGGATCTGATCTGTGACAAGTTGATGGATATTTACTTTAAAAATTTGATGTTAAAATATAATTAGTAATAATGGCAAAATTCATAGCAATTGCTCAATTTCATCGCAGCTTCATGCACAGTTATTTGATTCCAGTGAAAGAACAAGTTTTAATATTGCTCTTTTTTCATATGAGAATATACTGATAAATCCTTATCCATTATTAACAACATATTGTGTGAAAATTGCATGTTATATGACTCATGCCACCAATAAGCATCTGTGCATTTCCATAATGATAAATCATTCATAATATATTCATTTTGCCATTATGTATTATATGACCTATCCTATGGCTCATTTTGAAGTAAGAAGATTTAAAAATGTATAATTTTTTTGTTGGCAAGCAATTCTATTCATTTTTCACCCATTCCTAGGGCATGCAGTTGGTTGTGTTGGCTTTGCTGTGTTGTGCTTCAGTTCTGGGGCACAGTGCAAGGTGTATTTGCCTGGAATACGCATGACTCCAAGCAGATACATATACTTCCACTTCATTCAGTATCCTGACACTGTATACAGATGTAGGCCTGGTGTCCCTCTCACAGTGATAATAAATATTTCAGTGAATAGGGAAGCCAGTGAAGCTTGCTTTCCCATAACTTATTGATTGAATATTAAATGACAGTGTGTATTCTCTGAGGTCCAGTAAGGATTAACCTTACCATAGGATCTCTGTGTGAGCAGTGTCTCTATCCTCTCTTGCTATGCTTGTTATTTCAGAGAGACTTGTCCCTGCCAAATTTAACTGAACTTGACTTCTAGGCTTGAAAATTATCAAGGGTGACTGACAGACACACACTTATGCACAGAGAAACAGATTTGCCTCATTTCATTAGAAAACCAATACTAAACAAGGAATGGTTCTGCTGAAATATCACAGGTACAAAGTCTCAACTTCTATAGATTTACTGTGGACACAGCAATAATTTTGATCTTTATTAATGAGGATTTAGCTCTGCCTTTGGGGTTTTGCAGAAGAATAGGAGAACTTTACTCTGAAAGCCCCCTTCTTTGTGTACTGTAGCTTGATATAGAAAAATAACATTTATGAAACAGCCCTCACTGATTTTCAGAAGCAGATCCTTAGTTTTAAAGTGCATTTTCACCTGCATGTATCTCTGAGTTTTCTTGTAAGCTGGGTAGTAGTAAACAAAGGACAAATGCATATAAATATCAAGGTACAAATAATCTTATTTTAAGGTTAACCCCTGTGAATCAGTCACCAGTGCTAGAAGATATTTTCCCCCTTGATTCCCTGAATGCAGACTATAGATGCATAACTTCACATTTTAATTTTTTTTCCCTTGAGCTTTTGGAGCAGCAGGACAGCATGAGAGACAGGAAAACAATGAGAGGCTTGAGCTGTTATGGTAACAAGATGAAAATGACTTTGTCTTCTTGGTAAATAAGGTGTGAACAATGATTCCAGATTAGACAGGTTCTTCAATTATACATTTGTGTTAGTAATAAAATAAACATGTTTTCAATAACATTTGGGATATAAATAAGTTCTTTTTTACTAACTACTCTGCAGAGTGTAATACCATACTTACCAATCTCCTATAGCTCTTGCCCATTCTTGTCTATTAAAAATTAAACCCTTTTACCATACATTATTAAAAGTGCTTTGGTTGGCTGCAAATCAAGAAAGACTTCATAAAGTCTTACAAGAATGAGAAATTTGATTAAATCTAGAGTCCACAGGCAGCAATGGAAAGTGTATGAGAAAAAATACAATATTAAATTATGCCTTAAAACCTCCTTCAGGACTTTAAAAAATCATTAGTAGCTTATATTCAAGTCAACTATTAACCAAGGGACTTCTAATAGATTCATTATTCCATGTTTTCCCTTCACTTATTCAGTTTGGAACCTGTGTTAGCTATAGATACAAGTACCTTCCTTCCTTGTTCTCCCCTTTTTCAGAGTATTTTTTTTCTTAGAAATATTATTCTCTTTTAATAGTTCCCCTGTGCCTTGTATATAAACACAGGAGTTTGAGGATTAAATTATATGTTAGCCGAATTGTGGGTTGCGGGGACTTATTTTCACTTTAGGAAAAAATGTAAGCAATTTAGGAGAGAAAAAAATTAAGGGAAAACACCTATGTTTCACGGAGTGAGAAAAAGACTGCAAGCACTTTACTGACAAACCAGGAGAAGCAGGTCCAGCTAGTTTGAGCAAGCCTCCTGCCAGGGCCACCTCCCAGGAAAAGGGTAAAGGGCTTCTCAGCTGGTTGAAATAGGGCTTGGGAAGAGAGGTACCAACTTGATGGAAAAGAGACAAGATTAACAGTGCAGACAGTTGTCTAGTTATTATGGATTTTGTGCAGTTTTCTTTGACACTAGGTACTGGATATTGCTGGACAGCTTGGCTGCTTTAGCACTGAAGTTTTTATGGTCTTGTGAAAAAAAAGTCACTTTTCTCCCCTACTTTCCCTCCCCCTTAATTTATTTTTATTGTAATTGTGCTTCCCTGTTCATCTGAAATAGAGGATAGATTCTTGTGAAGATCTAATCCCCATGGTGTGACTATGGGATGAGAAGGTTTCTAATGGGAAGACTGGGAATGATAAGGTGCAAGTCAGTCCTGGAACCCATACATTGGCTGTTCTGCAGCTCATCTGTGATACCTCAGGGCAGTTGAATGAGGAAAACACATCAAGAAATAGATAAGGAAAAAAAAAAGCGTGGACAGGAGAAATCTATAACCTTAATACAGGATGGGACCTGCCATTTTCAAATAATAGGATCTAGAGGAATGTGGTTGCACTGTTTGGAATCTTTCTGTTCTTTCTCACGGAGAACATAGATAAGTTGCATTCTTTCACTTTTCTAATCTCTATGTTTGACACCGGGTGTGACCAATCACCCTGGGAGGTGGACTTTTCACTGACCAGTAGTAATTGGAGTGTGTAATAGTATAAAAAGCTTTTGCTGTAAATAAACTGCCCTTCTTCTCTCTGCCATACCTTGGTCTGCTTGGTGTCTCTCAGCCAGCCTCCGCGCGAAGGCCTTGGCCGCTGCTATAGAGGAATACACCAGGATTACTCAGGTTTAATTGCTGTGCTAGTTTGGGGCCCATGTACACTGAAACAGCTGTGTTCAACCTCACTTTGTTTTGAAGGAGAGCAATTCAAAACTGTTGCACAGGGGTGCTCAATTTAATATAAAATCATAGAATCTGATGAGTTGGAAGGGACCCATCAGGATCAATGAATCCAATTCCTGGCATTGTGCAGGACACACTAAGAGTCACACCATGTGCCTGAGAGCATTGTCTAAACCTTTTTGAGTAAAAAACATTTATTGGTCCTTCTAGGAGTTATCAGTGGTGTCCAGCATTTCTGAGATGGGCTGGCAATGGTCTGGCAATGGCCTGGAAGTGTCATTCTTTAATTCTTGATGCATTAGCTTGGACATCAGGAGCTTTTAATAGAATGCTGTTCCTCAAAATCCTTGTCAAATGCCAAATCAGTTCATTTGCTACTCAATTCCTTGAACCTTGCACTGATTTTCTTAAAAGACAAAACCAAGGAGTTTTAGTCCTGATAGCAAAGGAGTTCTGGTGGCAGTTGCTGCATTGTAAGGGAAGTGCCAGGAACAATGAGAGCTGTGTGTGGTGCCAGGGCAGCAAAAGAATAAGAGGCAGAAAGCACAAGAGGAGAAGAGCGAACCTGGACAGTCTGTGCAGGATGTTGATCCAAAGGTTTGTTCCTTGCTCTTGAGTATAAGAACCAACTAAATTTTGAATTATAGGGCTATCATTCCATTGCTGCCTTGTGGTGACTGTATAAGGCCACTTGAGCTCTGCTCTTATAGTTTATGATTTCACCACAATCCCCTGGTGGATTTACAGCCCTGTAATTTTTTACAGTAGTGAGCTGCTTATTTTTCTGTTTACGACAGTACATCATTGGAGAAAGTGGGAACAGTCACCTAGTCCTATCATATAGTCCCCTATACTCTTGCATTTGTTTCTGAAGAAAAAATTAAAATTGTTCTTTAGAAGCAGGCTGACAGGCCGGGCACAGAGGAGGGAAGCTCCTTTTCTGCCTCTCTATCTCTTTAAAGTTTGCTTAATTTAGCAACTATTTGTCTAGATGCAGGAGAACATCATGACTATGAATTTCACATCTCTGTGTGACAAACAGCTGTAAGATTCCTACTTTCACATATTTTCCATTCTCTTTCTTGCCCTCCTGCTGTATATTAATTTCTCAGTTAAAGTTCATCTCACCACCTCTTGCACAGGATGTCACCATAATAGAAGGCTGAGGGGAGGTCAGTATGGAACACCACGGGTGGACGCCAGGGCTGAGGAAAAACAGGCCTTGGTCTTGATCCCACCCTAACATCATGCCATGGATTTTGGTTCAGAACAGATGGACATAACCATTAATTTGATTAGCTGTGAGTGTGGTAGGGAGGTAATCACAGCAAAAGGGGATGAGCACAGTAGGCAGGTAATTTAAGTGTCATATGCTTGTCTGCTGTAGCGTCACAGCCGTATTCTGCTCCACAGGTAGTGGTGCCAATTACTTAGAGCACATAAATAAATAGAAACATTTAACAATCAGCTCAGTTGGCCAATCTACCCATTGTTCCCCGAGTACTGAGAGACAAGGCATGACAGGCTTGGCAACAGTTCTGGGGAGCTGCTTAGGAGAGTTAAGTGTTTGAATAGAGAGGCAGGGGATACCCAGAAGCTTTTGATTTTGATGGAAGTACTGACCTTGGCATTTAGAAAAACTCAATGTCTCTATTAACATCTTCCAGTACAACTTTCAGTGATTTTATGGTAGGTCAAAAAGTACGTCTATGGCCAAAAGGAACTGCACCTGTCTCCACATGCAGACTAATGGATGTATAATAGATGTCTGCAGGACTTTGATTTTAGATGAGTACAGATTACTGAACAGGGGTTTCATTACAAATACTGAAATACTTCTAATTCTAATCTAGAAAATTGCCATTGTAGAGTCATAGGATCAGTTGCATTGGGGACTTCTTTGTTTCTTTTTCTTGTAAACGATAAAGTGGTGGATGTGACACATGATAATTATTTTTCTTGAGTCTGGAATGTGAAGAAGTATACTGAAAAATCTACCATGATATCTGCTTTGTCGAGACTCCTACAAGTGGACATTTGCTTTGAGAAAAACTCACACATCCACCTCCTTGACATTGAATCTACTGATTTTGAACATAAGTTGGTATTTTCAGAGTGTATTTTTAAACTATAGATTAAAAACCTAAGATACCTAGACATTAACAAGTGGGTTGTAGCTGGTGCCCTCCAAGCACTGGTCAATGCAATACTTGCTGGAATTTCAGGTGAGGCATTTTCAGTCAGATTTCAGTACACTCTGTCTTAGGTTAGGCTATGGGAGTACCTAAAACAGCTCAGAACTCTCTATATTTTGCTTTTTTGTAGATACTAATTATCAGTATAATATCTAAATTAGGCTCTTACACAGTTTGGCCACATTCTTCCTTTGGCCACACACTGCTGTGTGCAAATAAAGGGAATGCAAAAAGCAAGGCCGAAGGATTTATTCAGTAGTGTTTCCATTTAACCACATGGGGGCATGAGATATTTATTTAAGAGAGCTTTTTAGGTATATGATTGGGAAATAGAAGAAGAAGCCTTTCCTGATAAATGGGAACCAGAATTGTCACTTGCTTTTTCAGATCTTTGTTTGCAATCAAAATACTTAGTAAACAGTTACTGCAATTGACATTAAACTAAAATATAGTAGCAAACAAAAATACAGCATGGACAGGGAAGAATATCAAAACACATTTTAAATATCCCCATTAGTTAGGCTGGCCTCTAAATATATTTTTATGATGCTATTTTGGTGCCTCTGTGAACAAAATCTGAAATCTTCCATATAACACTGCATGTCTGACTTAAATAACTTGAATACGTACATTAAATGAGAAGGAGGCTGCTCTGAGATATAGCAACCTACATCTGGAGTAAATCCATTTCATTAATTGCCTAGATGACATTAATTTTTGTCATTCACTTGCAAGATGAGTACTATGCTCTATACATTACAGCCCAGATTCAGCACAGAACATAAAATCATAGCTAATGATGTTAAGTGCTTGAATAGTTCTCCTTGAGCACATGCCTTAAGCTGAGTATGCATTGAAGTGCATTCCAACACAGAGAAAGTAGCACAATCAGACCTTTAATTAGTTTTAAAATGGAATTCAAAATGCAATGCAATTCTTTGCACTTTACATTGAAAAAAAAATGCATGCTTTGAGACTCTCTTGGGACAGAGATGACTAAACCTATTTATCCACTTTGGTTTCCAAAGGGAATGAATGTTTATTGTTTTCTGCTGTTTTTCTCCCCTAAATTTATAAATTTATTTTGCTCAGTCAACACGTTTGTTTACAGCAGAATATTTATATGACTATTTCCAAGTCTTTTTTAATAAGGATTTTTTTATTTATAAGATAATTCACACATTTTATTGGTATTTAAAAGGCTGGAATATTTTTGCTTCTGCTCCTGTAATTTCAAATCAAAGCAAAAATGAGCAGCAGTAACACTGTATAAGCAAGTGCTCACAGTACATGAAAGCTTGTTTCTTCTCAAAATAAGTGGAAAATCATGATTTTGTTCTGCATATTTCTGATCCAGATATTCAATGCTCACAGAGCTCAAAGGAGCCATAAATCTAGATCTTGTATTTTGAGCCATTTTGTGCTTTCCATTCTGCAGTACTCAGCATGTGCCTTCGACATACTGATGTCTGTCTAAACAAGACTGCTACACACAGGTGAATTCAAAGTCTGAGAGGGAATGCTGTCCTCATTTCTTCTCAGAGAGAAGAAACTGAGTAAAGGACCTCTGTATCCAATCATACTTCACCAAAACGTGGAGTACTGTTTTCTTTAGCTTTTGGCATAAACCCATTTTTGTGGTAAATATATTTCTACAGAAAATCTAAATATTGCCCAGAGTCAGCAGACAGAGGCAAAACTATTTCTGAACATAATGGAGTTTGTACAGCACAGCAGAATTTGTTCTAGCAGACTACAGATGTTGGGTACTTTTTCCTAAGCTGTAGAAACTTCTTATGTCAATGCTTGGATCCATTCAGGTTGCTCCAACAGTTTAATCTTGACATCTTGCATTTTAAAGTGCTCTACAGAAGCTTGCCTGAAAATCCTTCCCAAAAGATGCTGAAATAACTTGAGCCTGCTGATCCACTTGTATAACAAAGAAGCTCATATGTCTTTTGACTTGCATTCTCAGAGTTAAAACACGAGCATAAGAGAGGAATTGTGACAAGCAGAGGATGAGTCCATATTGCATCCTTACCCTGGCAAAATGCCCACTGACAGTAATTGTGCACTTTCTGTCCCCAAAACAGTCTGTGGTAGGTTTGTCTGCATTTCTTTTGTGTTCGCTAAAATGTCTGTTCCTTGCTAGCAATGAAGTGCTCGTGTATATTAATCTCTGAAGCTATCAGCTCATCTCTGTGCTCTCTAAAATGAATGAGGCAATGAACATGGTGTCAGATACTGTTTTCCAGTAAGCTTTTCTGATCCACTAATGCATCAAATATATTTGAATTTACTATTCTCATAACTTTTAATGGAAAACTATTAAGTCAATTTGGTTGATAACCACTGTAACCTTTTTAGTAAGTTACAGCACAGTGAGGTCACTATTCCTGGATGTGGTTTGCTGTATCATGCACTACGTGCTGATGCCATGCCATCCTTGTATGAAGCTGGAGAGTGCAGTTAGTTGGTTTTGTTTGTGGGATTTTGTAAAGATAGCTTGTTTTTAAATTGAGAACTGATTAGGGAGAATGATTTAATACTGCTTTTCCTCAAAAGCAATGTAGTCTTGGGAAAGGATCAAACAGTTCCTCTTGGTTGGCTACCACCTTCCTGACTTCATGTTGTTTTTAAATCAAACATCTGACACGTTCTCCAGCTGGGATGTTATTTTGTTCTTTTTGACAAAGCAATTCAAAATTCACTGAAAAACAAGCTGAATGGTAGAGGGTTTTTTTTTTTTTTTTTTTTTTGCCATAGACATCTGTAGCTTTCTTTCAAAGCTGATGTGATCTTTCATCTGGACTAGAAAGGCTTTGATCCAAACTCTTAAGAGCCCCGTATCTCCCAGTTAATTGGTGTTAGTGAGGTAGGTTTGACAGTCCCTAACACAGTCTGTGGAATTCTTTACTGTGTTAAGACCTGTCTATTGTGGCTCAGTCAGCTCAAAGACAGCAGCTTTCTCTTGTTTGACTTCTGTCCCACTGGGGATGGTTACAAGTTTTAAATGCTTTCATTATTTTCTCTTGTGAAACCATTGAATGCCAACAAAGCAAAACACTTGTGAAACTGAACAAAACCAATGTCTTACAGACATTCCTGTAACCTTTGGTTTTACACAAAATCACAGATAAGAGAGGAGGAGAGGGGGATCGCATTAAAAATTGAGCTCTTCATTTTTTAATAACTTGCTTGCTTTTGGGGGCTTGTTTTCCTGTAATATATTTGTTAATTGAAACAATAGAAGATAGAAGCTCCTACCATGTGTATATGAGCTGTGCACTGTGCATAATGAAGTATTATTCTCTAAAGAAAAACGCTCATTTTAAAATACAAATTTAAGTGTGATTAATTTAAACAAAATCTTTGCCCTTCCTTCATGGCAGGACACAGCAGAATAAAGAAAATCTTATCTTCTCCACTGTGTAGCATTTGGCATTGAGGGTAATAACTTGGCAAAGAGCTCTTACTGTATGGGGCTTTTTCACAAGCTCCTGTGTTAACATGGACTGTACACAGTGAATGGACACAGCCCTCACAGCCACACTATTATTGGAATTAGAGAGGAGACAGGAAAGACATGCATAAAATTAATTTCCTTTTCTGGTTCAGGGGCACTACAAAAACCCCTGTAACTTCTCCCTCAGGGTGAACTGCAACTCCATGTTCCCATACCTAGACTTCAAGAAATATTACAACTAAAAAGCAAAAGAACACTAATAATTACACTAACAGAGCACTAATATTGTACCTAAAGAGTATTTAGAATTTCCTGGGAGGATAGTCCAGGTTTCTACAGCTGAAAACCTCGATGCTTTGTAATTCATCCTTTTTCCAATGGAACTAATCCCTTTTTCTCACAGACAGTCCAACAATTACAATTATCCAGTTGAACTTGTCAATTTTTACCCAAAACTATGTCAATTTTTTCCTACAACAGCTATTAATCTCATAAATGATATTATGCTTTTGCTTAGAGCCTACTCACTTCTTTACCTTTGTGACTATAACAGAGCTACAACTTCACCAGAAAATGCAATTTTCTCATTCATCTGTGAGATGGTGGGAGTGAAAAACCCCTCATGAAAAAGCATAGGTGAAAAGGATTCTTAGGTAGGTGACTCAATCAAATGCTATCAGAACATGCAGCTGTCGAACATGTATTCCCGAGGATCTCTGGGCAGTGACAATTTGCCAGCTATTCTGTAAGGTACAGCAAGCAATGCAATAGAGAACAATTCCCGTTTAAGTATCATGCTGAGTTGTTGCAGTATTGTTTTGGGTGCTGGCAGACAACCCAAAAGCTATTGACCATTGCAGTACTGTAAAGTCTCTGACTCCAAATTAACTCAACATTCCAGAACTACATTTTGGAAAGAGTGTAGGATCTTTGTGGTGTGTTTATTGTCTGTTAAGCTAGGGGGTAAACTTACTCAGGTCCTGAGCTCATGAGAGCACATATGAATTTCGATATTGAAAATACTAAAGATGAAAGTAGAGATTCCTCATCCGCTAGGCATAAAAAGCACAAAGCAAAAATCATTATTAGCTGATATGTTTGAGAAACTATGCGACAGCTATGACCCTGCAGCTGTTATTGATCTTGGCAGTTAGAGGTTTAGTATTGATTAGAAACTGATATACCACTGACATGCACATATCCATTTCCTTCTGAATATATGTCTCATCTTTTTTCTTCAGGTTCATCTCTAGAGCAAAGATCTCAGAGTTCAATGCACTACTCAATAGTAGCTTCTGCATCCTACAGCTATTTTCTTTAGTGCAGCCTCTTTCTAAAAGTTGATAGGAAGGCAGTGCCTTTGAACTACAGTGAATGTGGATATCTGCAGAGGATAAGGTACGCTCTTAAGTAGGAAGCTCAGGTTTGTGGGGGAAAAAGGAACAAAAATTAAATGAGGCTGTAAGAAATGATTTTTACATTGATGAAAAAATCCAATTTACCATTGTAAATAGGAAGAGAAAGCAGCAAGTAAATGGAGACACAGACTTATGATTGGATTTTTTAATCATGGCCAGAAGACTGTTAAAAGAGCTAGTCCAGTGCTCAGTGAAGAAGAGATATTTCAAGATAAAAACTATTTTCACAAGCACTTCTGACATGCCCAGGTTGAAACTATCTGTGACAAATGTGTCAGTGGACAATGAGATTGTTCAGATGTGGGTGACATGCAGGTTTTGAGGACACCAGGAGGGACATACAGATCCAGCGGCTGGATCCTTAGGTGAAGGTCCCTCAGTCCATATTGGGATCCATGACCCTGTGTGTGCTGTAGCTCAGAGGGCTTGGCCTGCCATAGTCTGATCTGTTGTCCACACCCACAGCTTCTGCCTCCTGTGGGATGGAGCACCTGGTCTCTCTGCAGGTGAGATTCACAGCCTGCAAACTGCCGTTCACATGCTGCTCCAAGGTTCTCCTGAGTTTTTGAAGAAGACTGCCATTTTTAGCCGTCATAGTTGCAAATGAAGGACATGAGGATCACTACTCCAATTCTGCAGCTGTGAGAGGCTGCTCTGGAGTCTGAAGAAGAAAATATACATAATTGAGTGTCTTAAGCCGCCACTGTAAGGGTGGCCACTCATTTTGGACTGGGGATTTTTGTTTGTTTGACTGTGTTTAAGGGTTGCAGTAATTTATTTTTAGCACAGTAATGTGTAATTTTTCCATTGGCTGACTTCTTTGGGAAAGAACAAATATAGTAACAAATGTGGTGATTATTGTCTGGCATCCTGAGACAAGTGCCTGGCTGTTTCCATATCACTACTGACATCTGAAACCAATAAGAGATTTGGGCCAGTTGTTAAGTTACATACATAAAATCTCCTACATGAGCTTAGGGTTTTTTCACATGTTTAAGCACCTAGGGTTGATTCAAAGTGACTGATGGAATAACCAGGCTTTATGTATTAGACATGAAAGGCATTTGAATAAATACCAGTTCAGCATTTACATCTGGCATTTTCAAGATTTGCTCTTATCTCACTTCCTTTCAAGAAAATTGGGATTGTGCTTTACCCAGCTTTTCAAGCATTTCCAGATAAATACCTTTGGAAAAAAAAAATCTGGTTAAAGAATGTACTTGCTTTCTTTACTTATTCACCATTTCAGCAACAAACCCAGGCAGCTTTTTGTTTTTAACCTCTTCAGGGCCGAATGTGTCAGAAAGTTGAGTCACAGCCCAAGGAGTTTCATTTACTTATTGCTAACATTTTGGATTGGCATAGATATAATCTCATTAGGGTATCCGTGGAGAATGACATGTGGAGGGAAGTAGCTTCTATTGTTTACTTGTACTATATGTTGGGATAATCTGTGAAACCCTGGTGGAGTTGTAACTCTGAACATGCTGATCAGAAGCATTAAGGAAATTAACATAAAGCTCTATTAATGGCTTAAGGGAATCTGACTAAACAAACAAGGCCACACTGAGCAATAAATGTGAGTCTCAGACTGCATGACTTTCCTCATAACTACTCTAATTAATTGCTACAAAAGATTAATTTTATAATACAGCATGGATATCAAAGGGAATAGCTTAGTGATTTAAGTGTTACATGTCTCCCTGGGAGATTCAGGTTCAGTTCTTCATGCAGCTGTTGTCAGCCTTCCAAAATATAATAGCTAAAATGAATTTCTTGGATTTTACTGCTGGAATTTCTATGGAATAAAGACCTCAGACCTTCTTCTGCTGAAGTCAGTGGCAGGTTGCTATTAATTTCAGCGGAAGCAGAAGCGGGTACACAAATGTTAAAACCAAATATTTCTTTGAAATGGTGTTTGCACTTTTTCATAAATTTAAAACCGTGTTATCACACACAAAATATCCCTGCCAAAACCCTGCTTTCTGGTAGTGGTTCAGCTGTACATGGTGACATGAGCTCTGTGCACCTCCTTTACAAGTTGGATGTATAATTAGCTGAAATGGAATGCATCGGTTTCTGAATCAAGATGTGGCAGAACTGTGATTTAGTGTGTTTGGAAATGCAGCAGAGCTAGGCTATAAAATTTCGTGTGACATATGTTAGAGGAGATGACTGTAATAGATTGCCTTTGCATGGCCTCTCCCTTGGTCAGTTAAATTCTGCCTTGTCTAGAAAAAAGTGATGTTGGGTTCCTTGGAGGAGTTTGGGCCCAGTAAGTGCTTCTTTTTTGGGCTGAAGCAAAGGACATCCATGACACTTTTTTATATGCTGCTCTAGTGCTGTGCATTAACCTGTATATAGAAGTCCAAACTGGAAATTTCATGTTAGAGGACAGAGCAATTGTCTAAGAGCTCAGGCACACAGGACAGGATTCATACCAGATAGCACTGCTTTCTTCCAGTCTAGTTATCTTTCTGAGGTTGTTGCCTTCATGATCCAGGGAGAAAAATATGCACTTTTCAAGTGCAATTGCTCTGACTTCAAGGCTTGCATTTTAGGAGAAGGTGGATGGCACCCAGACTGTCTCACTAACTCAACTTTTGGTCATATGATTCCCAGCTGCAATCAATCTGTTGCTTTAAATAGTTGCCAGTATTGTCTTTATGTGCCACAACTGAGCTTGTGGTGTCTCTCTGAATGGTTTAACTGACAGAAAATATAAGACAACATGGCTTTGATTAGTCCCAGTGAAGAGGGTGAAGCCAAGTCACATAATTTTATATTTGCAAGGCCATGCACATAGGAAGTGTGCTGATAGCTCAGCTGATGTGTGATACCCTAACTGTACATCTGAGCCCAAAAGGTCATCAGCCAGACTTGTTAATCACTTCAGTGAAGACCTGTCAAGCAGAACAATGTCCCTCTACTTGTAGATCTTGGCTGAAGCTGTTATTTGATGGCTAGCCTGATCTTTCCTCTCCAAAACCTTGTGAATGGAATCCAATAGTTATTCTTGGTTTATTTTGACAAGTGTTTCCATTGCTTCCCCCTCGCTTAATATTTATCTACATGAGCCAAGTTGGAGGCTTATGTTTTAAAGAAAATGAATGGTGAAATAAGACTCTGCATTCAGAATAAGGAGCCTAACTAGGTGACCTGATTTTCAAAAATGCCAATTGCCCAGAAAAGACTTCCAGCTCTAGAGACCATTAAAAAAATCTTAGCTTTGTAACTGTTATTACAGTTATTATTTATGGTATGTATTGCAGTAGTATTCTGGCAGCTCACAAAGACCCATTGTGTGAGGCACTGTACGACCACAGAGACGAAAGTTACACAGATTAAAATTCCAACTGCCTGTTCCATGGTGGAAACAAACTCAGCACACCTCGCTCAGCCACCCCCTCTCTGGAAAATGTCTGTCAGCTATTCAGATGTTCTACTTTTTAAATGAATCAGTCAGCCAGTAGCCTTTGCAGGGGAGAAGAGGGGCCAAGAAGCTTTGTCCTGTGCACCCCATCATTTCTGAGACCCCTCTGGACGCTGGTTAGGATCCCTCTCTGCTGCTCTCCATTCCTGGGCATGTCACAGTCGCTCAGTATGAGCCCAGCCAGTTTTCTCCATGCAGCACTAATGGCTTTGGCTAAAGTGACAGGTCCCCTTATTTGTGGCTGTTTCTGTGCCTTTCACGCCCAATCAAAAATGTTTACAAAGGTGCAGTCAGGGAATGAAGGAGAGGGGAGCAGAAGAAAAGAATCCAATTTTGTTTGGAAACAGTTTCAGAGCTTAATTAGTGAAGAGGGGGGTGGGAAGGGGGGCTGAACAGGTGGCGTATTATTCTGCCAGGGATCTTCAAAAGCGAGGGAGTGCATATTGTTAGTTTTCTGCAGAATGAAAAATGAGAAGGTCGACAGTACCTGGATACCTAAGAGCAGGTGAGCTGCCGAACTAAGGTCAGAGTTATGCACACATACGCACTCAAAAAATCTGCATAGAAAAAAATTCCTTTTTACCCACAAGGGGACAGATCCCAGCTCCGCATCAGAGATTTACATGGATTCATATTCATTACATTAGCAGTAGCCACATTTAGCAGCGATTCCCAAAGGAGCAGGAAAATGATGGCCTCGAAGAAAGCTGCCACATTTCAAACTCTCCAGCTGTGCCTTGCCACCATTGCTACATTCTACTGCCAAATGCAGTAATTTATGAATTTGTCTTTTTTATCGGAAAAAAATGTTAATTTACAGAATGAAGAGAAGAATAGGAAAGCACTAACATGCCTAGAAAAGAAATGTCTGTATTTTCTTTTAACTGCTGTGTAACTATTTCTCTGATGCTGTAAATGTTATTTGTGTTCATAAGGTCATTATTATTTTGCATTAGATGATTTAAAGAAAGCAGGGGTGCCAGTAGCAGAGCATTCCAGATTACAAAAGAGTCATTCTAAAGACATGGTAGCCCAGCAAGACTACCACAGAGTTTGAAAACATAGAGAATGAGTTATGAACAGTAATGATTTTTTGTTTTGTTTATTTAAGTACCGAGCATGTGCCATAAAAGAATAATAGGTATTGCGGTTGTTTCAAAAAAGCTATTTTATGTTGTATTGGATGGAACTATGTACGTGTACATCTGTTCTGGTAGGGCAGACTAGGACTTATACTCTTTTTTAGGATGAAATTATTAGTATAGTAAAGCAAAGTCTTTGTAATTTGTCTGACACCAAAAGAAAAGAAAAGATTATTCCTAATTAAATATCTGTCCCTCCCTTAGCATTGTTGCTGAAAGAATCAAGCAGAGCAGTCTATGGGACACTGAAAGAGTTTGCAGGCTGAAAAATAGGTGCATAACAGTCTTACTTGTGGGTTGGTTCTATTTTGCAGTGTTTCAGTTTTCAGTCTAAGGGAAACAAATTGCACTGTATACATTTTTGGATTTTTTGGAATATTTTAAGGCAGGAGATCAAAAGTATAGCTTTCTGTAAAAGTTTCTGTACCTTGTGAGGCACCTGGGTAGAGGTGGAGCTTGGTAGCATCCAAGAGCAGCTCTGCTAAGGCTTTCTTACATTGCAGTTTAACAAGTACAGCACTGTCACTGACATGCAGGATAAACCCTTTCCAATTTAAAGAGTTTTGCTACTGTGGTGTTGAAAGGAATGAAGATCCTGTGCAAGTGAGAGTAGTTCACATCCAGGGATATTTGCCAGCAGATCAGCAGGTAGAGCTGTATTAAAACCTTTATGTGCTCCTTTGTGAAACCAGGCATTTATAATGTTGACTAATTATGGTGTCTTCCTCCTGGTGCTCAATTATTCCTAGTTTTATGGGCTACTTAATGAAGCAAAATTCTCCATTAGTTTTTAAAATGTCTCTGCCATCTAATGCTAGGGGCTGTCTTCTCAAAATGATGTCTGCCTGGATCAAAGTCTCTTGATCTGTTGACAAAATGGAGGCAAGGCACTGAAAGAAGGAAATAATCAGCTCGACACTCCAGGAAGGAAAAGTACATTTCTTACCTGGCTGGTGAAAAAGAAACTGTAGGGGGTGAAAAAAAACCTCTTTATGGTGACTCAGTCCATCTTGTTCTGCACTAAGGCAATGCAGATTAACATCCCAAGAGGAGACAGGATGCCTCCAGTGGTCTCTGTCCTGACACCTCTGTCACCGTAGGTAAGAAGAACCAGCATGCTGTCCCTGCTGCGTGCTGCCCGGGCACAGGCAACCAGGTGGCATCTGTGAGCAAGGTCCTCAAGTGCCCTTGAGAGCAAGCAGAAAGTGTTTTGTTATGAGTCAAGAGGAAGGCTGGCATTGTGGCCCATCTCACAGGGCTTAGTCAACACTGAATTCTCTAAATATCTCTAGATATCTCCTAGGTTCCCTGGCCAGTGGAGAAGGGAACAAAACAGATGTGTTTTTTTCTCCTCCCTCTAAAGGTCATTCTAATACATCACTGATCCTTCTCATTGAACATTGTTCCCTTTATTTCACTTCAGGGTTTCATCTGTTCACTTTGTGCTATTCCTTTTCCTTGCTCTCATACTGAAAATAACAATCTCCTGGTCTTTCAAGTTTGTTTGCTGCTAGTGTTTAGGGACTGTGAATCAAAGTCTTCTTTCACTTATAAGCCTTTCATAATGCTTCTGATTTTGGTCATGGTATGTAGGATTTACACCCGTGTAAATGAAATCAGTACATGACCCATGACAGGGGCTCCTTAGCAGTCTTTTTTTTAGGCTGTGTAAATTAATTTTTCTTGGGTTTCCTCTCAGGATAGCATAAATTATGAGACAAAAACCTATAATTCATTGCTAGGTGAGCAGGAGTTACTCCCCCTCTACCACTTTCCTGCCAAAATTATGGGGGAATAGCTGGTGATCTCAGCTCATATTTGCATGGCATGAACAAGAGCAAGACAGAAAAATGCTTGCTCAGGTGGCATGAAGACATGTACCCATTGTTGCCACTGCCTTGCTTCCAACATGGGAAATGCATTGGAGAGCAAAGAGGCACTGTCTGTGCCCTCTTGCTTCTTGGTTCCTCTTAATGTGTGAGGGAAAGGATATTATTGTCACATACAAATTGTGTGCTTATGAATGCACAAAATATTATACTGGATGCTCTTGGTTGCTGAAATTGCATCATGAAGTTTTCTTACTGTTTTCTTCCCTTGTCTTTGATTCAAGAGCTCACTGTGTAAATATTAACCGTAGCTATCAAGAGGCAGAGGAGAGTTTCAAGAGACCTGGCCATTTGATGTCAGCCCTTTAAATCATGATAATATTTCTTCTTGCACTGTGTTCTAAAGGTTATGCCCTGCACTTGGCCCACACAGAGACTTCTGCCTGATGGAAGCCCTAAAAAATGCAAGGCTCATCATTCCTTTGGTCTGAGGGCTACATCTGCAGATACTGAGACTGGCTGTGACTGCCTCTGACTGCTCATCAGCCATGCATCTGCCACCTCCCTCAGAAGAGCTGGACTGGCCCAGGTGCCAAAAAGCAGAGCTTGAGAAACAAGAAGCCCTGCAAACCCCCCATTTCACAGAAGAAATGTCATTTCATCGGCTGCTGAATCAGATGGTAAAAGTGAAGAAGCAGATGATTGTGTTGGCTGACACGCTGCCTGTTGTACTGAAGTCAGGCCAACCCAGCTGGCTGAAGATGCTCCTGGCTTCTAGCACAAATCTAGTAATTCCTTGAATTATGCAGGTGAAGATTACAGCAGCCTGGATTTTTCAGTTGTTTTGGTGACTGCTCAGTTTCATTTCTATTTGCTAATGTATCATCATTCTTCTGAAATACGCTTAACCTTCTTTATTGACTTCCCAATGTAAAAGTATTATTATGAGCCCACTCATATTTGGCAACAACTGGGGTTTTTCATCTTGAGATTCATCCCTTACTCTCTGCTGAACTGTGAGAGTGAGTTACTACCTTGTAAGTGACTCACAGCTATTTATTATTCTGTGTATAAAGGTCATGTTTTAATGTTGTGTGTGATATATGGACATGGCTCAAGATCAGGCAGTCTTGAATGATAGATCTTAAATTATGATCCTGTGGAAGAGGAAAGAAATGAGAAATCACAACTTTTGTTAAACAAGCCTGAGAAAACACTTGCACATATGTGAGCTGGTGGGGAAAACCTGCCAATTTCAGAGGCTGGTTTGCTAAGCCATATAGTATTGTGGCACATGGAGCCCAGCTCAGAGAACTGAGATGAATTTTTTAAAAGCCAGATTCATGTCTACCTATACTTGCTTTCTGCTCGTCTCTCAAAGTGGAAAGATGCAGTGTTCATGGAGAGCAGGGCTGATAGCAGACTCTAAAAGGAGAATCCCCAAATACCTTTCTGAGTGTGTCTTGACACTCCCACATCTGCAGGGGACCTCTAGGTGACCTTACCTACACCTGTGCAACAGAGTTGTCCTCAAGCATCTTGCTTCCTTATGCACGTGTACAGCTTTTAGGCATTCTTCTCTTGAGTGTGTCAAAAACTAAGGTACCTTTGTGGGTCTTCCTGCAAATGCACATACCCTGTGATACAATTTTCAAGAACTCAGGTCTTGGGCTCCAGTTCTGAAGGACATTGAGGTGACAGAAGGGCCCCAGAGGCACTTCTCTGCTGGTTACAAGAGGTGTGCAAGATGTGTGGCTTTAAAGGGTAAAGGCAGGACTAAAGCATAGCACATCTCCTGGTGCTCCACCAGGTTGGCAGTCCTTTGAGCTCTGCCAACAGTGTAATACAAAACAGTCCAGGGCACTGTAGGGAAAAAATGTTGAGAACTTGTTCAAGGATGCCTTCTTATCTCTCCTTCTGAGCTCTTCTAAGACACAGTTTCATGTGGTTGAAGATTTAGCCACAAGCCTTGTATTTTTAAAATGTTTTACACAGGCAGCATACTCACCCTCAAAAGAGTCTGGAACTATAATAAAGGAAAGTTATGTAATTTTATATCTGGTGGAGCTGACATTATGCCCTTCTATTCATCTGCCCATAATGTTGGTGACAATTAGCTCAAACCTTGCTCAGTAAGTGGCAGTTTTGGGTGTCAGCACCAACACACCCTGACTTTATTTAGAATTTAAACATCTAAGAGATATTCATTACAAATAGCTGTTGTGGGTTTGGCTGCATGGAGGAAAATATGGAATTAGAGGAGAATGTGAGCTGTTTTAACCTGCAGCTTTCTGTATCTTCATGTATCTTCATCTTTATTACCTGAGAACAGGAGTTTTATGTGGTTATTTACACCAAGGCTGTGATAAACAAAGTGCAGAAATGCGTAATGAACTAAGATTGGGCAAAATTTTGTTGAATTTGGGACCTGGGACTTCAGTGGGAAAGTGAGTGGCAATGATTTTAGTGACTTTCAAATCTATGTAGATTTCTGCTACTGCACTTTCTCTGTCTTGTTAGTAGCAATGGGGTTATTCTGCGTTCATAGAGCCGTGAGGGAGAATAGAATTTCATGCAACTCTGTCTACTGTTGGGAAAGTATGCTCCTTAGAAAAATAATAATAATAATAATATAATTAAATGTGGGATCAGTGTTTGACTGGAATAGTCCAGGGCCTGTTATTCTTATTAATAGAAAAAATCCTACTTACTCTGTCATACATATGGAAATATGACTTCCTTTTAAACTGGGTAAGGAAATTACAGTAATGAGATTGGTTATTTAGACAGGGAAATGTTAGCTGCTTGTAGAAAATGGGGGCTTCCTGCCCTTTTCATTTTGGATGCATTCTACAGATGTGGTCCTTGTTTTTAGTCTCAAGTATAATTATTTAGATTTGATTTATGGTTATGATACTTCTGAGACAGTAAAAAAATCAGAAGTGAAAGTTCTTAAAAAGTAATTGCTTACTGGTTGTTAAGTAAAAAAATAACTTTTGTGAGTAACTAGTAATTATGTACACCATAGGAATGATATTATGCAGTGTTGCTTAAGTTATCATTTTACAACTATGACTGCTGTATACCTGAGTTCCAAATCAATGTCTTCATCTAAATAATAATTTCTTATATCTCATCACTATATAGCTGACTTAGATTATGTTCTTCATTTCAACTAAGTGAATAATTAATTTTGTTTCTTGTGCACCCAGTTGACAAAAAATACTACTATTTCTCCCTAATCAGTCTGAGAATTCAAACTAAGAAAGTGTTTAAAATAGCCCCAAAGTGTCAAAATCACACTGTATTTGATGAAAACAAAACATGAGCTTTCCTGTGTCCCAACATTTTGATTTTGTCTTTCGATTAGACTGGATCCAATTTTTTTCTGTCTCCACTGAATGGCATTTCACAAATCTTATTTAGCATTTTATCAGGGCTGTAGTGTAGATTTCTATGAATGAGGCCACACCTGTCATTATATACTGGGGGCATCCTGCTCTTTTGATGCCCATCAGTAGGTGGAAGGGTTACTCAGGAAAGATAATTTAGTGAAGGTATCCAGCCTTCAGAGAGAAGAGACAATATGGAAAACCCAAAGGACAACTCTGTTCTAGCATTTTAGCAATCAGCTGAGCCCCCATTAATTTCATAGAATCATAGAATGGCCTGGGTTGGAAGGGACCTTAAAGATCATCTCATTCCAACCCCCTTGCCATAGGCAGGGACACCATCCACTAGACCAGATTGCTGAGAGTCCCATCCAACTTGTTCTTGAACACTTCCAGGGATGGGACATTTACAGCTTCCCTGGGCAAGCTGTTCCAGTGCCTCACCACCCTCACAACAAAGAAATGTTTCCTAATACTTGGTCAAAACCTACTATCTTTTAGTTTGAATCCATTCCTCCTTGTCGTGTCATTATGTGCTCTTGTAAATAGTCTCTGTCCATTTTTCTTTTCATTCTTCAGGTACTGGAAGGCCACAATTAGGACACCCTGAAGCCTTCTTTTTTAAACTGATCCAAAATATTGTCTTTTGATTTTTAAAAAAACCACCCGACATCATTCCATGCAAACTGCCCTTGCCAAACTGCACACTTTCCTATCTTTTCTTCTATCAAAATGTTGTTAAAATGTTTAAAAAAAAAATTGACATAATTGCTATATTTCTTCTCGCAGATTCCATGTGAGTAGGTAAAACTCATTCACTTCTAATAATAATGTTACGGCTCTGATCTGATGGTCCTGGCTAAAAAAACTGTAATCCTTATAACTACACTGACAGCTGTGTTTAATGCACAGAAATTAGTGAACACACACACTCTGCCTGGATTTGTCAGAGGCCAGAAAGCCCTGAGTAGCTGAGATTTCTGTGCTTGTGAGTGATGTAATGCAGCAGGGCCATGTGCAGCAGGTTTGTCAGGGCCAGCCTGGCTGGTGGCTCCGTGGTTTGGGCCAGCATTGCACTGTGTACAACCTGAGCAGGTCTCACACCAGAGAAGGTCTTTACTGGCACAGGGCACCGAGGGCTGGGAAACGTCCTTCTGCCTCCCCTGCCAGCCCTAGCTCAGTTGCAGAACCTGATTCATTATTTATTCATTGGCATCAAAACTGTCTCTGCAGTGTGACATGCATAATGCAGACAGCCTTAAAAGTAAATAGCTTTCTGCACTTGCTAGTATACCTAGGCAACATCATTAGATCATGTTTATAGAATCTATTCATTGCAATCTATTATGCAAAACAGAGAAATGTTTGGGTCGCATGGATATAAAGGGGTTTGGAATCATCAGAAACATATTCTCTTGTCATTACTATTTACAGAAACAGAAAATTATTTTCAAAATTCCCAAATCTCTCTTTCAAAATTAATTGCATTTTTTTTATGTCACCAAGCTTCCAGAAGCCTTTTTTAGTTCTATGTGTCTCAGGTTTTAAGGACTGTTGCATTAACTTGGAAATGAAATCCCAAACCTTAGCTGTGCTCTTATTTTATTAGTGTGATATAGTGATAATCTCACAAGGACCCTAATAAGTACAAGAGAGAAAAAGAATCAGCTAAATGGGAGACGTGAAAATGTTCTAGTCCAGTGTTATTACATAGGTCTTATACTTTTTTCTGCCTGTTCCATAATAGGATATTTGCAAATTCTTTCCTCAGCAGGTTTTGAACATGAACTTGCATTACTATTCTTACAAAATAATAAACAGCTTTGGGCTATAAAATCTCACAAATTGTTTTCCACAGAAGGGATTTGCATGCTGACTCATTCCTACTGTATTTATCACCTATCGCCAAACCACTGCAACTGCAGGATTTCTAATAAAGCTATGGAAATTACATGCATTGCAATGGGAGTTGAATACATTTACATTTGTAGTATTTTACCATTTCAAAATTTATGGCCGATTACCTTGTTTGTGCATGTCTGGACTTTAATGGTTATTTTTTATAGCAGAAAATAGTAGTTTATGGTGGTATTCCCAGTAGAAGGTTTTTATGAATCCACCATATGGAGTATTACATAAAACTAAACTTGTATCAGCAGTGATTTTATGTAGAGTAAGACAGTGAACATTACCAAGAATTAGTGATTACAGAAAATGTCCAAAAACTTGAAATTTTTTTGGGGGTTGTTTGGTTTTTGGTTGTTTGGTTTGGGATTTTTTAAAAAATTTATTTTAACTTCTATTAATAGCAGTACAAATCACTGCTTCTACATGCAGGAAAAATCTTCATTTTCTTGCAGCAAATCCTGGGTAACTCAAAGCAAATAACATTTACTGTTGCTGACCATCTCTCCCTGCCACCTCCCCTTAAGGTACCCTTCATGGATTTGTGATGTTTGGCACAAGAGAGATGTGGTGATTTATGCAAAAGACTAAAGAAATCTGTAAAGTCTTCCCATTTTTCCAAACTCCCCTGTCAGTTCATATATTTCAACCACAGCTGCTTTCTTCCGCATTGGTGGTGGAAAACAGGTTTTTCCTCTGCCTTCCTACTAAAGGAAGGAAAAACTTCTGTTAGCAAAAGCTGCAGCCAGGAGAAGTATCACAATTCCATAGGAGAACATAAAGATGGGCAACGCTATTCTCATGGAAATATGTGTTTGCATAAGTATTGGCATCAGGAGACTCTGCACAGCTCTGTCAAAGAGGACCTCATGGATTTGGGAGCCATTCGGCCAGCAAAAAGAAATGTACCATGAAAAGTAGGTAACCAGTCACATCGAGAGAGCAGCAGATGGTGCATCCGTGAAGCAATTGTCACTGCCAAGAGCCTGGCATGTTCTGCAGGCTGGAATGTATCTGCCTCATTAATGGAGCAAGCACTTGGGCAGGGAATGTCTATGGAAATCTATGTATGGTTGCAAATACAAGCTGTGAGGTTTGCATCTGAGATGCAAAGAAGATGGAAAGAGAATGGGAAGGAGAGGCAGCTGTAGGTATCCGATCCTGCTTCTTTTACTGGTCCCAGTCCTGGCAGAAACTCCTGGGCAGCACAAAGCAGGTTTTGATTCCAAGGCACAGTGCATTTGGGATGGTGACCCAGGTAACCACTGCTTTTCAACATTTTCCCAATCCCTGCATGGCAACTTCCTTGTTACATCAAATTGGTTTAGGAATGAGGGCATAATGCCAGCTTTGCTCACTGTGGGGAATTTACACATAATGGAAACTCTGCATTTTCTAGCAGTAAAAAAGGGCTTAAAGGACAAGCCCTTAGGACTTGATAACTATATCTGAAGAACGGTACCAAAACCACGTGAGTCTGCTGTATATCTTTAGGGAAATTTGTGTGATCTGTGCAGAATTTCCTATTCTCACTCATTTTCCTGCAGAAATCCTTCTTGCTTGAGACAGTCTTGAAATGAGAGAGGCTGATACGTATATATCAACATATCCTGGGTAGCTTTCAAGGCTACATCTGAAACATTTCCAGGTCACATAGGACCATTTCATAATCTTGTTGGACTTTTTTAGAAGCCTGGTGCTTTTGTGGCTTAGAAATCTTGCGGCTTATGCCCATGGAGAGGACGTTGCATGAGAGAGCTCATGCAGCCCTTTGCTCTGGGAGAAATCCTCAGCTGAGTTATGGGCTCAGAGACCCAAGGGTGTGTGCTACCATCACTGCTCCCACCAGCTAAGAAGCTGCCTCGGCCTCTCTACTGATTTGAATCACACTCTGCTTTTTCATTAGCTGATGTATCATAGTCTTACAGCTGTCTTCTCTCGATCTAAATTGCACGCTAATACTGTACATTATTGATTAAATGAGTCTACAAATGTCTTTTTAATACTGTATGGGTTGATCAGTCTTCTCAGTTAATGTGCAGCACCTCCAGTGGGCTTTAAAACCTAGTGAAGCAGTTTTTAACCAGATCTTACTGGGAAAGGAAAAACTGCCTGAGAGGCCGTGCTCACACGCACGCTGAGGTGTGTTTTGGCTGTGGGGAATTAGTAATGATTTCACTTACTATGCTAAAAAGCTCCCTGAGTTCACAGATTCTTTTTTTTGATAATCACAACTGCTGATCTTACTCTTTGCAATAAAACAATTCACAGGAGATTGTTGTTATATACGCCAGTGGCAAGGCTGCACTGTAACAGTTGAGCTAGTTTAGCAGCTAATTTGGCTTTTTGTGTGACATTTTTGGAGGAAAGTTTTCAAAGTTTTTCTTAACTTTTTTTTGGTTTTTAAAAATTTTATATGCACAGGACTGTTATAACTACATTGCCCATGTTTGACATTTGATAGTAAAAATAATAGTATTCTGTCTGTTTCAAGTGATTTCATTACATAAACAGCATTCAGGAATGACTCTAGTTTCTACCTCAAATAGTTAATTATTGTAATTTTCCTTTTGCTTTCATTTCTTGAATTTAAATTCCCCTTTATCACCCTTTACGATCCAATCTACATGCAAGTATTGCTCCTTTTATAACACAGCAGGAGAAACATGTTTGTGTTTTTGGGTAGGTGTCATGTCTATCTGGTTTCATAGCATTATAGAAAATTGGGCTGAAAGAGCCTGGGGGGACCACTTAAATCCACCCCATTGTATTTTAAACAGGGAGACAAAAATGAGGTTTTATATGCACATATTTGCTGAAATACGAACTTTACCTCAGATATGTGTGCTTAAGGCATTGCACAAATAAAAACAGAGCTCCAGACCAACGGAGGAGGTCTTGTGAGGGCATTTGTGCTTTTTGTGTATTTCTCATGAGGGGCTTTGCCATATGGGCATAGTCAAAATCAACCCAAAATATTTACCCTCTTTTGTCATTATTCAGATGGACATCTGCATTACTACCGCCAAACCTCTATACAAATTGGTCAGTGTGGTCTCATTTAGTCTGTACAAAGTTTTGAAAGGCAAATAAGTGGTTCCAATTCTTAAATGGTAACTGTGCTGGGAAGTGGCAACTGCCTGGTGACCGGTGAATGAACCTTTTGGTGCTCTTCTTTGGGATGCTGGACACAGCTTTCTGGTGTTTTGAAAAACAATGGAGAAATAAACAGTGAGAAAAAGAATCCTCAAGATAGAGGAACAGATTTGAACTAAATGCAAAGGTAACAGCCAGACTGAAGAGGTTGGGGAATGCACAGCAGCAGGAATAATATTGAGAAAAGTGGTTGGTTCCTGCCCCTACTCCTGGGTGATGGGCAGCTCCAGAATCCATGTAAGTCTTAAAAGACGGAAGTTGTTACTTACTTATTTTTATAAATATTACTTAATTTTTACTAAAGCAGCTTCAGCCAGGGAATCAAACATTTAGCTCCTTGTCAGATCCTTTGAGCCATACATTAGCAATGAAAGAGTGATATTGCCGCTATTGTCCCTGATGATTCAGCAAGGAGCAAAACATGATAGCCTTTCTAACAAGGCTGTTATTCAGATATATCACTCAGCGTCTGCACTCCAACTGCTCACTGGTTCAGAGTGTTAATGCTCTGCATATTGTGCTTAATAGAATTTTAAATTATTTTGATTAAAGTGTCAAGGGATGAGGATTTAAGATTGATCAAAACTACTTGCTTGTGCTGTGGCAGTTGTTAACCAGCCACTTCCAGAATATTATTACACAGGCTTAAGTGATGTAACATTCAGACATGAGAAATATGAGGAAGTACTTCTCCTAAGTTCACGCTGGGGGACTGAGAGGGCACAGAGTATACTAAGGGCATACATATTTCATAAAAGGTTACTGACTTGGGGTCCAAGTCCCTTATTAGTGGAAGTTGATAGGACCTTTACAATTGCCTTCTATTGAATGCAATCCAACCATGGATGCACAATAACAAAAATCCAGTATGGAAAGCCTTCACTTCTTTGAGCACTTCTTTGTAAGCATTAAAATATGATTCGATAATAGAGAAAATAAATAATGTCTGACTCTGAAGTTAGAGTCAGTCAGAACAAAGTCCTTGCTTTGAAGCTCACCTAGCTGGTGGGGGCAGAGGTCCTTAAGTGATTGTTGTTTAACTATGACAACAGAGACAGATTATGTAAGGAGAACATCTTGCAATTCTTACACGTGTACATGTGCCTCAGACATCCTCTGAGTGGCACCTTAGAGTGCACAGTTCCCACACAAATCATTGACTTAGCTCGTGCGTTTGTGAATATTTTGACCTGAACCAGTGTGCAGTGGCCTGGACTGCACTAGCAGTGCCATGAAACCATCATCTATTCCAGTCCTCTTCAAGGTGATGCCATGTTCTTCTCTACTCTGCTTATAAAATAAAGAATAACACTCTATACAGTTCTTGCTTGGCATTTCATTCAAAGATAATTGCTTAAAATCTCACTAGAATTTGCATCCACATCTATAAATGACCATATGGCCCTTTATGGTAGAATACCCTGAGCCATATGGGTTGGTATGCTGTAGCTGCTCATGTTCCTTTAATAATGCAAAGCAGTCATAAACTCATCTTAAGTGGCTGCTTAAGTCAGGTTTACAGCCACTGAGTGACTGTGCTGCTGAAGCCACCTCTTGCGCTACAGAGTAGGTTGTTTAGACAAGCACTTTGTTGAAATGACAAGCTTGATGTGAAATAGTGTTGTCTTCTGCTTGGTGTAACCTAAAGAATAATAATACTTGAAGCTGCTACTGACTAGAATTATTCCGATAGAAGCTGTCCTGTTCAGCAATTAAGAATGAACTATAATAACAGTTAAAAACCATTTATCTAAAATGGTTTAGTGGTGGAGTCAGCAGTGCTAGGCCAAAGGTGAGACTTGACTTTAAAAGTCTTTTCTAATATAAATAATTCCATTATTCTATGATTCTGTGAAAATTGGATTAATTTAGCTCAAAGATAAGCAGACTATTTGTTGTTCACTAAGTAAATCTCAGAGTAAAATCAGAAAAATAGTTGATGGTATGAAAATTGTTTAATAGAATAAGCTAAACAATATAGAAGATCCAGAAGCTGAATATAAAAATATATTGTAAAAGTCCATCTTGAGTGCTCCTCATCTGTGTGAGTTGGCACACCTGTGCTCTGTTGCACAACACAGAGAGAGCAGGAAAAGACCATTTTAAGTACAGCTGTGTTTTCCTACAGTCCCTTTAATAATAGTTGCTCAAAGCATTCTTTCAGAGAAAAAACAAACGCAAGTATTTTCTATCAATCCACATAAAAATACCTACCTATTGTTACATGATGCAAAATCGCTGCTTGTGCACCCCCCTCCAGCCATTAAACAGAGTCTGGTGGGCTGAAGGCATCTGATGTATGAGTTTCATCCTGTTTCCAGTGGGGACGTCCAGAACTGCAGCCATTTAACAGACAAATGAATATACAGAGCCATTAAAACATATTAAATACTCCTGCATGTGTTTAACTGCAAGTGTATGACTAATCTTTTTGACTCCAGAGGCAGCAAGGCATACATCTTAAGCAGGTACTTAAGAATTTTGTTGAATGGAGCTCACAGAATATTAGTTCCTGTACTGGAGTGTTAGGTGGTGTAATTGTCACAAGGATTACGATGCAGGGAGCAGGGCTGCAGTCACAGCCCCTCCTTGTACACTCTCACTGCATTCACCACGAAGCAGTATGTCCTCCAAGGGACTGCTTGGACCACCTCAGGTGGTCTGTAGGACAGACCCTAGAGAAAATACACAATGACTCCTGTGAGCTGTCAAAATTGACCTTACACTGGAAATGAGCAAAGCTTGGCAAAACAGAAATCAGGTAGGAAAAAAGGGAATTCAGATCTGGAGGACTCTGCAGGTAGAAGCAACACTGAAATTATTGTGCTGTACTTCACAGTAAGGAGCAACTTCCATCCCTGTACAAAAGTCAGGGTGCAGCGAGCACCAGGTCAGGGTCAAGCTGGCACTGTGGCTGCTGCCAGATCATTTCACACCTAGTGGCTGCTGCTATTGAATGGACTCAAATAGCTTGTAAAACAGGGCAGATCTGCAAGAATTGGGTTAGGTCAATGATGGCATTGCCCGTCATTCATGGTCCTTGGATCCTGGCCTAATCAGGGAGCTAATGCTGCAAAGGCAGAGCGAAGTTAGTTTTCTGGAGTAAAGTTACATCACAATTTACAGAGTAGCATTTACATGGTGAGGAAAAGGATTTTTCATAGAGACAAAAGGCAAGGACTTGGAAATTGCCAAGGACTTGGACACTGTGAAAGTTTCCATTCTTTTTACCTCTGTCTCCATTTAAATGAAATAGGGAGACGCATTTGCAGCCAACAAAATTAGCTAAAAGCTACTCACATAAAGACAGAGATTTCATCGAAATCAAATCCGTATATTATCTAACAGGAACGGTTGTCCAGAGTTAATTTCCAGGTTAATAGGCTGTTACTGACATTTTCAAATAAAGCAATTAAAAGTAATATTCTTATATTACTGATAAGGAAGATCACACTGCATTGGATTGTCAGCTTATTTTGTTCAATGTTCTTCATCAAAGAATATCTAGTACAAATTACTTTAGGCCAAAGTGGAACAAGTCGGCCTAGAGAAAAAAAATTATCTCTCTAAAGTAAAAGGTAGATTTTAAAATTTCATTTTGAAGTAATGAACTCTATTCCTTAACTTGTGAGATGTGTAAAAGTATTTTCTGTCTAAATGTACTTTTATCAGTTTTTCTGAACTGGAGAGGTAAAACAAATTGTTAATTATACATCAAACATGTTTTCCTGTAAATATTGAATGCTTTTCATGGAGCATGTGTAATAGGTTAAACCATAATTTCTTCCACAAAAGCTTTTTGTGGAAACTCTCAGAATATTCCCAGTTGTTCACTACAAGAAGATCTGTACCATATAGGTAAAAATCTGATCAAGGAGAAACAACATAATTTCTCAAGGGAATTATCATAACATGTGAATGAGAAAACATGACTTTCCTCTTGTAAAATGGCATGACTGTAACATATGTCCTGCTCCAATTAGAAACTGTCTTTTTTAGATTATCATCATGTCAGCCTGCACTTGTGAAAGCAATTTTGATGGATCTGGGGCAAATTTAAAATCAAAGGAGACAGCTAGCCTTAGAATTTAAAAGGAGACATTAATTTTTCACAGAGGGTGTTTTTTGTCCGTTTGAAGAAGACAAAGTGCTGAGCAAATCCCCCATATTCATGCTGGTTTGGTGGATAAATGCCTGTGTATTTTACAACAGCAAAACATATTCAGCTGAGGGACTTACTAGACTGGAGCAGTGCAAACTTTCTGACTTGACATTATTTCTGTCTGATGAAGTTTCCAAGTTTGCTGTTTCTCTAGGGTGACTGGTCTAGTGTAAGAGCTTGTCACTGTCCTGGAAAAGTTTTACTGAGCAGGGTGAGTTGATTTTGACTGCAGTTGGTCATCAGTCACGGGCCACGCAGGGAGTCCTGACCTGGGAATGTGCCTCATTGTGATGAGAACCTGATGTTTCTGTGTCTTCATGGATCTACAGCACAGATTTGGAATACAACAAGAGGGAGTCGGTTCCTGACATTCCTGTTCACAAGCCTCCAGACAGTCTTTGGATTTATGGGACATATTGCTTCAACATCCCCCATGTCAGTAAACCTTTTCATCCCTGAGAAAACACCTGTGGTTTATGTTTAATCCTTAAGACCTGTGAAAGTTTTGACACGTGCCTAAATAATGCTTCACTTTGAAAGGTATAAAAAATGATCTTGCAGTGCAGCCTTCCCAGTCATTGGCATGTATTCACCAAGTGGGGCAACATAAATAAGAAGTGGCAAAGGTCTCTGTTGATTTCAGTCATTCTAGGATATGAAATTCTTGATAAAATGAATCCTCTGGGATCTGATTCAAATACTCAGATGTGAAATGCACCTGTCTTTTGAGAATTCTGGGTCCAGCCCCCGCCAAAAAAAATTAATTGGAAAGCCAGACTAAGCACTGCTGATTTAAAGCACATGCTGCATTGCTCAGTGGTACAGGGGAGGACCATGACAGAGGCGACTTCCTAGTCCCAGGGAAGTTGTGTTCGAAGTGCACAGGGTACTTGGGGTTTGTGCTCTTCACAAATAGTGACATTTCTTCATTCCCAAACGCCAGCTCAAGACCTGTGCTCTTCTCAGCTCTCACATCGAGCTTGCTTTTACAGTGTGAATTGCACACTGAGACAGGGCTGTGCCAGAGGGACAGGATGGTGCTGAGAAGGATGTAAACTGTCTTCTGCTCTGCACAGAGCCTCAAGAGCACATGGGAAGCATGAAGGAGTACTTGTCACTGTCAGCAAGTGACACTTTGCCTTTCTGATTGAAGTTTTTAATTAAATGGGAACTTCTGCACTGAATATTGGCAGCCACAGGACTGCTGAAAAGTGACATCATTTATGACTCCAGCAGTAAGGAGTTCACTGTCCATGATCATAAAGCAGATTCCTGTCTTGATTTGATATCGATTTAACAGTCAGCATAAGATTGCCCTTTAATATTAAACAAAATATGTCAGATCAAAGCATTAACAGTATTCTTACTCTGTGTTTCTCCATGGATATTACCTCCAATTCTTCCAAGCAGTGATGTCTGGCAGAAGGTAGACTTCAGACCTCTGTCCTGTAACACCACTTTTCTGGAGCAGAGGTTCCTGCTATCCTGCACTGCCCTGTACAGTGTCATTCCCGCACCACTCTTTTTCTCCCAAACACAGACTAAGGCCATTTCTGCTACAAATCTTCTGTTGCAGTAAATGTCAAAGACTGGTGAATCCAGTCTTCATTTCTTTCTGCAGACACTCTGCAGCTCTGTGCTCAACCCTTCCTTCCCAGACATCCCTGTTCTAATGGCTTCAGTCTATTCTTGCAAGTCTCGTTTATTGTCTTCCTTCTTTTTGACATGAGAGATGCAACACATGATCTCTGATTTGTCTGTCTCCTGCCCCCATGTTTGATATTCATTAAGAAGATATTCGCTTTTCCAGCTCTGCTTTGCTACCTTAGTGAGGTACACTCAGAGACTCACAGCAATGTACTTTTTCTGGAATTTTCTTATTACTGTATCTGAATTTAATCTCCAGTATATTTCTTCCTAGCTTTAGCTATAATTTTACCATCTTTTTTCCTTTTGTTTAAAAAAGTAACCAAAATAGTGCAATAACTTTTGAGTTCTGAGATATCAGGAGGGACTTGGTCTATTCAGAAAAACAGTCAATCCCATGAGAACTCCAGAATTACACTTTAAATGGCTCTTCTGACAGCAAGTGACGTCACTTTTGACAACTCATTGCCATTGTGAGCTAAAATATCCTGATAGCAGCATATAAAATTTTTCTCTCAATACCACCTACAAACCTAAATCCTTACTTAGCAATAGAGGCAGCACTGATCTAACATAGAGCTTGAATAGCCCCTCTCTGTACTGTTTTTTGAGAGACTGTTTTGGGAGAGCTGAGGAGGAAAGGATTGTTTTGTTTAATTGTAAGGATGTGGCAGTTGGGAAAATTTGTATTCATACTGTATTGTGCAGCTGTTGGGATGGGAAGACTCCTGGGATATGTGATACACTTCGAATGTTTTTTATTTTAGTTTTTCTTTAAATATCAGGGCTGCTGAAAATACAAGATAATATTATGGTAGATCTATAATATAAATGGAAGTAAACAGATACATTAGAAACCTGCTTGTCTACTTAAACATATCTTGCTCTTGCATATGTCCATCCTTGCTACCATTTCCTTTTGTTTACCACAACTGGGATTAATTTGATTCGACATTTTAAATCCAGGAATGCTGGCTTTCTGAACACAAAAAGTAGTTTTCTCTGCGTCAGCATGCAGAAGCTTATGGATGGTAGATGTGTAAACTCCATTTTGGTCCTCTGCTTATTCTGCTTATAAAGTCATAGGTGGAAGCAGCTGTTTTGCGATACTTTCCTGCCACATATATAAGTTGGAAGTAAAGCTGACATTAAATAAAAGCTTTGTGAAAATTTGATTGATTTTTACAGCTTATGGTGAAAAGACACAATACAATCAGAGACAGACAGGAATGAGTAGTTTGCAAAATTATTTCTACATTAATTCCTCCTGCTGTTAAGACTGCAGAAAAATCCTTGTAGGTGATTTTAGTACAGGGTTTTGACCCCAGAACTCAGTGTGTTTGCTGCCTGTTGGTTAAAGACCTTTGCCTCCTCACCATTTTTAGTGGCATTTCCACATGCATTTGTTCATGTCACTTGCTCATGTCCAGCTCACAGTCACTGTTGTTGAAGGTGGGTGCCGAGAAAGGCAAATTTCACTCACAAACTTCCACCGAGCCAAAGTTTAAATCCAGTTAGATGAACCAGGCTTCTGGTTTTAGATCCTGATGCTCTGAAATGATACCTAACACACACTCACTGCAAGAAAACGAAGCATCATTTGATTGTTCCACATCCACTACATATTCCCTAACTGGTGAATAAGTTTAATTTTACCCTATGATTACCCAAAAGTAATCTACCCAAAAGCACTGATATTTCCAATGTCTTGGACTGATGACAGCCCATGATTTACATGCAGCAATGTGGTTCTGAGGGGTCTCAGAACCATCTGAATATATAGGTTTAATGATTGAATTATATATTCTCTCTCCATGATAGAAAATAAGACAACTGACTTGGCTTTCAGGCAGATTACATAAGCCCAAGTTAAGTGGTAGAATAAAAATGACTGATATTCCTTCTTGACTTAAATACAGCACTAAGCAGTATGCCCTTGAATTCAGCATAAAGCAATTTCCTCCTCTTTGGTAACAGCTAGGGGGCATTCCGAATGCAAATAGAGTCAGCTTTGCATTTTTAATATTTCTTATATACATAATTCACTGCCTCAGTTTAGAAACGTTATTGCTACCTCTTCTGTGCATTTAAATTATTTTGCACCTCTGAACTTTTATATAAACTTTAATGTCAGCTCTTAAAGTGTATTTTGTACAGGCGAGCTTGTGCTCATGGCTCTTGAAACTCACACATCGCACAAATGCTCATCCAGGCACAAATACACTGTACAGTTTAACCTGTGTCATTTCACTGGGGTGTGGGTGGGTTCACTAACTGCACCCATGGTTATACCAAAGCCCTGAAAATCAATAGGTAACAAATGGGAGCAAAGCAAGAGCAATCAGTATTAGAATATCACATTTGTGTGTGGTCCACTCTGCATACATAACCCACAGGCATAATGAGGATTCCAGCTGATCAATAGGAAACAATGCTTTTTTTAAAGCAGCTTTCAAAATAATAGAAATTATGGATGGAAGAATATGACCACAATGGAAGGAAATCCATTCCCTTGCTAATGTGGAATTAATTAATGCATTCCATAAAGGCAGAGAGCCTGAGATGATTTTCAGCAAGATTTACTTCATTGCATGTTTCAGAAGAGAGAGGTGGTTGTGGCCATCTCCTGTGACCATGAATGTTCCTGAGAAATTTTTTGCTCCAGAGGAATGGAAGAAAAGATTTACAGTATCTTGTTTGATTCATCAAACTTCTTCAGTTACAGGCTGACATTGTCAGCTGCTTGAAACCACAAATCTCAGGGAGGTGACTGGTTGATGGTTTTGTTCATCTCTGCTGATATACTGTTTGCGGGGGCACAGATCTGTCTCTTACTCATGCCATGCAGGAAATGGTGCCAGAAACATCCTCTCTATTGGTCCAACTCCTGCAGCCCATCAGAGCGGGAAGGCAGGGATCCAGTTTTGCGCCTTCTGTTGAAGAAATACATTTCCTGTATGACAGTCTGAGATGGAGAGTGAATGGGGTCATCTTATCTCCTGCTCCACCCCATCCCTACAAGACCAATGTGGTTGCACAGGAAAATACATGGTAACCTATACCAAGTGTTTCCCTGGAAGCCTCTCTTAATAGTGACAAAACTGAACCTGGACCAAGTCAATTACAGTGCTTTCAGTGCTGACACCTGTACGGTCAACATGACTGGTACTGGGATCATAAACTGTGCTTTTTAACTACAAGAGACTATAAACAAAAGATGTGACCAAAATCTCTCTTGGTTTGATTCTACTGACTCTTTCTCAAAATAACTGAAAATCAAACCTGCTGCCTCCTGCATTGCAATCAAAATAGATATCCTGCCTCTGACTCTTACTTGCCATCAATTTACACCAATGTAAGCCCAATGGCATGATGGAAAATCCACCCACTGTGTGCACAGATTTTGTGTTCTTTACACAGGCTGTTGTAGCTCTGCAAAGCCAGTCCAGAGGTTATAATAGAGTAGACAGTCACAGGCATGCTGGCAAAAGCCTGAAAGTGGTTCCTGGCTGCAGATGAGTGTCAGGTTCCAAAGATGGTGACTGCTGTTACTGAAAAGGAGATTGCCTCTGGGCTGATCATGCCCTGGCAGTCATTAGCTTAAAGCCCAGTCTTGTATCTTTTCCACTAAATAAATGGTGGGGCCAGTCTTCAGTTTGATTTCTCTCCTCTCATCTGAAACAGTTTTTACTGATGAAGTTATAATGGGAAACACAATGAGTTCAGCCTTTACACTGTTGTAACTGGTGGCACTGTGAGAGAGAAAAAACTGACTTGCCAATTGGACAGCCGTGAGAGGTCACCGAGATGATGAAATCAGTGCTCTGCAAGGCTGGTCTAGCTGAGACCAGAACTTGGGACATGTTGTCATCAGTGCACATGGCTCCCAGCAGTGCCTGCTGCAGTAAATGGGGAACTGCAGCTGGAGCAATGCAAACAGCTCAGGCTGCAGCAGGGGATCCACCTGAGCAGCAGCAGGGGTTGCTCTTGTTCCCATCCTTCTGCAGTGAATTACTGCCCTTGAAGCAGGGTGTTGTCATGGGCGCTGCAACCACTCTGGGTCCATTTTCAGGTAAGTGAAACACGTTCATTTAGCTCATTTCAAGGACCCCTGTCATCTGTCTGTGCCTGCAGCTATCCACCCTGTTTGATGCAATAAGTAGGGCAGCTAACATAGTAATTGCAGCAGCTGTCCCAAACAAATACCTGACTTGAGCCTAATGTTTTGCTTTGCTGGACAAACCAAATGAAGAATTCAATTTGGATTGAACCAGCGGTTACTGTTATTACTTTAAATGGCAAAATAAATATCCTCCTTCAACTTCTGCCCTAATATAATAGATTCATTTCATACAAAATGTTCAACCTTAGATGCAAAAAGAACAAGTTAACAAAATTGAATTAGTTTGTTTTGTGGCCCTTATAAGAGAAAGCCTTGGGCTCGATTCATGCTGACTACCCAGTAGCCTAGTGGCTGGAACACATCTAAAATGGGGAATCTGGATTCAGATCTGCTTCTCTCCCTGAAGGCAGTCACAGTCCTGTCTTCAAGGAAAGCCTTCATTCCCTGGAGAGCTAAGACATGGAGATAAAAGGCTGTATGCAATTTTGGGGATAGGGACTTCATGATGGGTGTCTTTAGTTGATGCTGCTCTCTTTGAAAAAATTGTTGAGAACAGGATCTATGTCTTTCGCCTTTAGGTGAATATGTTACCCGTCATCCAAGTGAGTTGTTTCCTAATATAATTGGAGGGACATCTTTCAGTATATGCACTGTACAAGAACAAATCTGCTCAGCTAACAATTCATATGAAAACGAGGACAAATTCCTTGTCTTCTGTGTTGGAATTGGTTAAAATACTTCACTTGGCTTTGTAAGAGTTTTGAGGATAAATAGCAATACTCAATACAATACTCAATGCAAACTTTGGTGCAAGTACCAGTGCATTTTTATTATTTAGTAAGTTCTTTTGTGAAGTGGCTTGTACTATAGCATATGTCTTGTGGTACTAAGAGCCACTGCATTGAGCCACAGAAAAGTCCACATTTGTGCAGCTGTTAAGACCCCTCTTCCCATATTTCTTCATTTTCCTTTGCTCTAGGAAAAGTTGGAATTCTTCAAAAAGTGGCCTCCTCAGGCACCATCTCTCCTCTTATTTATTTCTTGATTCTGCTGTCGTTCATTACATTAAAGGTTATTTTTTAAATGAAGCACTGTGGGTAGGGAGAAATAACTTTTACCTTCTGTTCTAATTGATGAATGATGTGTTAACTAATCAGAAAGCTTTTCTATAGACACCATTAAAGCAACAGATGTATGTGGCTCAGGAGAGATTTGTTGAACAGCTTCAACCTTTAAGTGCAGAGGATAAATGTGTGGTGACATCATTATACCTTGACAAATAGAAATTATATCATTCTCTTTTTTTCATTATAGATGGCTGATTTATTTCTATGGTTTTCATTTTGATGAGATCCATTCATTGTTTCTACAGTTAAAACCTTTGAAAATTGCAATATGCAACTAAAGTGGTTATAATAATTTGCACATGATCTTCAGCATGTTATCTTTTGAAGTTTTCTCCCGAAAGTTACCTCTAATGGAAAAATAGTATGATGTCGAATATGATAAGACAAAAAAGAAACATTTGAAATTCATTTTTGAGTTCATTTTTAAGCTAGCCACAAAAACAGCACATAACGAGTCAGAGGACACTTGATGTGGTTATAAAGCATCTTCATTGGTTGCTGGAGGATTTTATTTTTGCAGTGAACTCAAAGCCTTAGAAGGCAGACAGTTGTTCCGCACAGCAATTCTGTGCCATAATAAACAAGCAAATGTTCCCCTCTCACCCATCTCCCCCCAGTATATTTTGAGCTCTTACCTTGTTTGATTGCATTTCTCATATAGTCACTGAGATGGATCAGAATTTCCCTGAAAATTTTAGTTATTACTGAAGATTACATTTTTTCCACTTTTACTGCAGCTTACAAATCAGAAACTAAAAATAAAGTGTGCATCTGTTTGGATAATCTGTTTCTCCAGAACAGATTAAAACGACAGAATAAATCTTGGATGTACTTGGAAGAGCTTTGAATGAATTACAACAAGAGATGAAAACAAGGTGAGTTTTGCTTGGCGAGGACCTCAATGAGGGAATTAAGCTGATGCTGTGTCAGGGCAAAGTTTGCAAGATAAAATAGGGGTCCTTAGCATGTACTACAGCAGTATAAACAGCAGATTAAAGCTGACATTTCTGCCAGAAGGCCTTTATGTACACTGGGGAAAAAAGAGATCAAGGTTAGTTAGAATAGAAAGTCAGGAAGACAAAATTCATATAGAAGATCTCATGGGTGTGAGCAGGGTTTCCCTGTCCATGGCCACAGCTTGGAAATCGAGGACTGAATAAGTGCCCACTCTTGTATCCTGGAGTAGGGGTAGGCAACACAAGGATAAGATGCGCTGGCAAGTTCTCTGCTTCTTTAGATTCCAGGCAGGAGTTTTTAGGCTGAAACTTTCCTAAAACCTTAAAAAAAAAAAAAAAAAAAAAAAAAAAAAAAAAAAAAAAAAAGAAATAAGAAGAAAGAAGAAAGAGACCCTAAACATGCGAGCTGATCCTCAGAAAAGCTGATGAGCTAATCCCAGTATGCAATGCATTTTGAAGGGATACATGGTCCAGGGAAGATCTGGTGGCTAGCTCTGCTAATGATGCTACCAGCATCACTGCTGTTCCAGCCAGGAGTGGTAACAGCAAAATAACAGTGCTGTACTCCTGTTCTGGGGTTGCTTTACTGAAATTTGATGTAAATAAGTGTCTATGTATGGTTTTAGGAGTCAAATCTTAGTGTTCTTCTTGCTGTCAGCCAGGTGCCTTTAAAATGGTAAATTATCCTAAGTGCAAGAAAAGGAAAGAAGATGCAACTTAATGTAAATATAGAAAGTTTAAGTGCTGTCACTAAACTACAACTAAATCCACTTTGGAAAAAGCTGTGCTTAGTTTCACAGGAAGGAATGCTTTTGCTTCAGGAACAGCAATGAAAAAGATAGCGGTGTTTTTACAAGAGAACTGGGAACAGATGATCTTTCAAGTCCCTTCTGGCCTTAAATCTGTGAATCTAGGAAATGATGCCTCATTTCACAATCTAAGTCATTAAAAACACACTTTCATTATTGAAGTAATCACATTTCTTGGAAATGTGGCTACTACCTGCTAAGATGATATACCAGATGATCAGTGTTTTACTGAAATCCGTGAAAAGAACAGTGTTTGCTACCAGAAGTCTTCTTTTTTATCATTTCCACAAGCTCATTAGAACTCTAAAATATAGAAAACCACTCAGTGTTATATTATAAAAGGACAAAGTTGGCAAAATGGGTCCTTGTGTGACTCCTCTTTCCCACAAGGACAAGGCAGGTATGAAGCTCTTGCAAAAAGGGAGAGATATGTTTGAGGATCACAGTCACATATACACATCTGAATAACTCATACAAAAAGAATGTTGGGGGTGGGGACGGGGGCAAGAGAGGTGTTAAGCATTAGCTAGTACTGTTAAATAATCTTAGACACGTTTCAAAATACTTCTCAATTGTTTTCTCAGTACTGGAATCGTTCCCATCATACAATTTTCTAACTGGAGTTCACATCCTTACCCTCCACCCAGTGAGGAGACCTTGGGGCACAGCTGGATTTCAGACAAGGGTGTTTCCTAACCTTAAGGCACTGTGCTGGGCCAGACTGCTCTTTTCTATTACATCCTTTTATGGTTTGCTGGGGAAGACAGAAAGATGTTCTAAAAACCTCAAAAACAACTTACAAAGTTACTGCTCAATCCCTACGTGCAATAAAGGTGTCTTTGCAACAGAAAACACAGGCAGGCACTGTCTTCAGTTTTGTTTCTTTCAGTAACAAATACAAGGGAGAGGGACCAATTTAACTCGAATTTCTTGATGGTGTTGTAAAACATGACCAATTAAACACATCGAGTGAGCCTCCCTGTGAGCTCCAGTGTTGGTACTGCAAACTAGCATTTACAAAACTCTGCTTCACAGGGGCATTTCTGGGTAAATAGTAAGCTCAACCAGAGAGGATGAATAAAGGAAGAAAGTAATTTTTCATACTGAATGAGTACAAGGTAGGACTGAAGTAAATGAAACAATTTGCTTGAGAAAGTGAGTGCAGTAAAAACTTCTGGTTTTGATGAGCTGTCTCTCCAAAGAACTGGATATACTTTAACAGTATCATTTCTGATTTATCTGCTGTTGCCAGATAAATTTTCTTCTGGGAGAAGAGCAGAATTCTCTTTATTTAATGTACCATGTCTGGAATGTGGACTAGATTCAGCTACATGTCGCTTATAATTATTTATGTAACTTATTAATCACTGGGCTGTCACTCAGCTGTTTATAAAACACAAAAGAACACTTGGAGCCTGAAAAATTACATTTTTCCTCCCCTGCACCTCCCCAAAGGCCTCTTTGCACTTCTGAGGAGACCTCCATTTAAATAAAAATCTCTTGCCCGGTCTAAGTAACAAGGAACTCTGTAATGATAATTTAAAGAACACACTTGTACTTTATGCTTGGGAACTAAAAGATTTGCTTTAAGGTGCAGTAAAACTTTCTTTTCAACTTTTCCAGCCAGTGTCCCTGGGTCTTTGTTTACTTTATTTTCTCAAATAGGTCGTGGAGAGGGTCCCCTTCTTGCCTGCTCAACAACTTGTTTTCCCCATACTCAATATCTGGAAAATGGCAGATTCTCCCAGATTGCTACCTCTGTATCATGCTTGCTTGAAAACTGGCCAATGCATAGAAAAGTTAGGATGCTCAAACACAGACATGCTCACACCTACTCATACCCTTCTTTCACACATCTCATTTCATTCTGTGAAGAGTTAATCTGTGTGGCTTTGTGCAGCTCTCTTCTGAGCTCCTGTGCAGGATAGCTCACAGCTTGTCTTTCAGGGGAAGGTACCGTGCCAGTTCAGAGACCAGCGTCCGGGCTTGTAAATGATGCACAGAAGAGCAATGATTCCATTCAGCTGAATTACATTTAAAATTTGATTATGAATGGCATCTTTGAGGCAGGCTATTCATCATTCTATGTCCTATGTGGGTCTCAATGTCTTGAAGCTTCATAAAGGCAATTCATTAAACAGCTTTCGCCAGACCAAGAGGTGACTCAGCGGGCTGGTGAAAAACGGTGGATGGCACCCCACTGCTGGATGTGGCATTCCTGCATTATTGTGTAGGGCTGCAGTACATTGGCAGGGTGCTTGTCCTTTTGGTGCCTCAGTTCAGCCAGTGGTGAAATGGCTATACCAGAATTTACCTGCCTTCTCTCCCATTTCCAGGGCTGACTAGCAACATGTTTTCAATTTTTGCATGAAAGGCTCCACATTAATCCATGCCACAATTTGCTTTGTTTGCTTTTACCACTAAAATTACTTCTTTCCCCCAAAGATCTCCCATCTGTCACTATTCACCTTTTACGTTTTTATGCTCCACAGTTGAGCAAACACCAACGCCTGAATAACCTGATTTCCCATTAACAGTCCTTGGAAGTGCCCTGAGGTCAAGGCAGTTGTGAAGTCTTGCCCCTGGCTAAATTCCCTGAGACCTCAGGGCTCACCCTGGTGCCTTGCCCTCACTGCAGCCACTAATAATATCCTGGGGTTTTTTCTTTACAGGGATTTCCAAATCCTTAAAAAAAAAAAAAAAAAAAAAAAAAAAAAAAATTAGTTCTGTTTGCTCCATACTGCCACAATCTGCAGGATGTAACAGTATTGTAGGAGGGAGAGGCAGAGGGATGAGACATTGCCTGGGTGGGTGCGGGCTGAGGGGACTGCTCTCTGCTCTCTACATGGGTAATGATATCGTGATATCATTGGGTATCTTTGTCTGCACTTGACAAAGGAAAGGGGCAGACCTTGGGTGACAGCTGGGACGTGCAGCTGTGAGGCACAAGCCAGTGTCTGAGTAGCCAGTTGCAAATGATTTTTGTGTTTTCATAATCCTTGTGAGTAATATCCTGTCAAAGTCTTCATCAAAAGTTATTAGTCCCTCCATAAACTGGTACTTCAATATGTAAACTTGCCTTGTAATTAATTTTACGAGCTATGCCCCTGGCACCACAGAGCTCTTATTTCATTTTAGGAGCATAATTGATTAGGCTTCCTGTAGCTGTGATGTAGACCAAGGATGTTGCCACCAAACAAGGAGTAATTTGTGACAGCTCATTTGTGAGGAGATATCTGCTGTTTGCCAGTGTTGAGCATACACATAAGGCAAAATAAAATATTTTGTATTGCTACTGCTGTGCACTGCTTGAAGTTAAAAAAGCAAAAGGAAAAATGAAGAGACTATAATTATACAGCCAAATTAGTATGGTTAATTATTATATATTTGTACAGCATCTTTTATTCTTAACTGTAAAGGCTTTTGTTCTCTGCTGAATTCCTTTGAAGATGTTTGTCTCAGTAGAGCATTAGATGACATTCCTGTCTGGGCAACTAGATCTTGCATTGCTAAAATTTCCATCTGTTTCAATAGTATCAGATACTTTTGTCTGCTTCCAACAACTGGGATGGCGCAATAGAGTCTCCCACTCTGATATAACTTTAACAATTGCAGAGTCCATCTTGATGCCAATGGTTCAGTTTTTCGTCTCTTTTCTCTCCATGTTTAACATTTGAGTGAATGTTATCTGAGAGAAAGATGTTGGACTCTCAGGCTGTATTAGTTTAATTTATGGCTAGCATAAGTGAGGCAATATTTCCTGTGGGTAAGGTCAAAAGGGCTTTGTTTTCTATTAATTAAAAATAGGTTCATATAAGACAATGCATGTAAGTAATAAAGACATAACACTTATTTGTGTGGCCATAAAGAAAAGCAGTAGGGTTACTCATAGACCGCCAATCATAGCTGCAGTCTCTCCTTGACCCTGACAACTGATCAAAAAAAGAAAACATATGATTTTATCTTTTCCATACCTTGCTTATGCGATCTAGGGAAATGAGCTGAATGTCTGAGAGAGACAAGTCCTAGGTTGATGCAGCCCCTTAAAGCCTGTAAGCATGAGGCTGAAACTAAAAGTGTCTGGTGCTTGCTGCCTCTCCAGGGGAAGCTATGTATGGCTGAATTCAACTGGATCTCTGTCTGAAATAAAAAGAAAGCAAAATCTCAGAAACTGGATGTTTAAAAAATGAAACTAAGAGAATTTCAGAGGGAGAGTCAGAAGAAATGAGAAATGCTACCCTCCAAAACTGAAACAGAATGATAAATTACTTTTGCCTTTCTGAAGCTAAGCTAGAAAACCTCTGCTCACCTCTATTATCTACTTCTGGTCTCTGAAGATGCATTACCATATTAATTCATTGCGTTATACAATTTGAGCAACTAAATGAGTTTACCTCATGCCCTTTTAATAGCATTTTCTTCTAATGCTAACTTTAAGTGATACATTTTAGGGGATACTTGAAGCAGAATGCATCACAAAAATTTATTTAAACTCAATTTTGTTTACAAATTATGACTTAACCCTTCTTGATGAACCAAGTGTAGAAAACCCCCAGCCTCTCTGTGGACAAAACATCTCTCAGCATTGGAAATACAGCCGTGTCCTAAGTAATGTGAGGTTTTACTGGGGCTCAGGAGGGGTAGAAGGACTGTTTGTTTAAAAAGACTACCAGTACATCACAAAGAAAATGACATCCATGATGAATCGGGATGGATCCATATGCAGCCCATCAGAATGAGTGGGAGTGGTGCTGTGACGTTCATGTGCCATGGTGGGCAATTGGCTGCCTCATGAGGGGGCTCACCAGGCAGCAGGCTGCTGGACACTGGGCTTGGGCCAAAGTGCAAAACAGCAGGAAGTGTTTTCCAAGCACTGAGAGTGTGGAAAACAGGATCAAAAATGGGCCAACTCAGTTTTGGCAACATGGTCCCTATCAGGACAGGAATTGTATGTCCTGTGGCTGTGGTACCAACAGTAATGATATTACTGTTGGTAATGCCATCCATCTGAGCACTATAATTTTTTTTACATGCATATGTATTTCTATGTACACATAAATGCATACCAAAAATCTGCTTACAAGCAGCTTATAAGCAGAAGCAGAAACCTGATCTGTGGCCTCATGTCTTTTTTTGTTCCTTTCCATTACACAAGGGACCAAGGAACTCGTATCTCATGGAATTGCCCCAGGATTTATGAACTGATGAGCCTACCAACTGCAAACGTGTCCCTACATCACACACACAAAGGTTTCAAGGAGTGAGAAGCCTTATTGGAGGCTCTTCATACAGCTGGTCCCCAGTGCTGCTTGTTCTCATTCCTGGGCTTCCTGTTGGTCAGTGCCTTCAGCTATTCAAGAACATTTTGGGCATATTGAAAAATTCTTATATATTCCAGTTTTAGCAGATGTGAATGTTTATCAAAATGATCACTGTGCAGCTCCTCTCTGTTCACTGGGGCCTCATCCAACAAAGCCTTGAGTACAAGGCTTCTGAAACACAGAGGATGCATATAATTTCATGGAGTAAGTTCCCATTTCAGTCATCCACGGGAGGAACAAAGACAATACTGTGCAATTTAGGTATCTAAATTTAGAACACAAACATTTTGCAAATAACCTGAAAATCACTCATTCAGTGTAATGATTATTGACAAATTCTGACTATTAGAAATAAAAAACTTGTTTCACTTTGTGGGCACACGAGAACCACAAGTTTGCATTCAGTAGAACTACTCTCACGTGTCAAGTTAAGCACCAGTGTAAAGTTTTCAGGCCAGAGGAATATATCTGGAATTATGCTTTTTGTCCATGAATGATGGAAACTCCAATATTATGGAAAGAATTATCACATCATTTTAAAAACCCAGTAATAGATGCTACAAATGAAATTGTTCTGTTTCAGATTCTTAAAATATAACAGCAAGATCAACCTAGCACCTTTGGCTGGCTTTCTGGCTTGTTTACCACTCTTGGAGCTTTGAGCATTTTAATTTTAAAAATCAAGTATTAGCTATTTGCAATGACTGATAGAAATAACATTAACTTACTGCGAACTGGAAATCAGTTCCTATTTGACCTTCTGATATGTATTATCTACCTTTACACTTTAAAGTGAATTTCATCCCACCTTTGTGGCTGTGACATAAATTAGTAAATAGAAAGTATCTTCATTTGATATTTTGCACTGTAAGTACATGATCAACAGAGTCTTACATTCAGTGATTTTAATTTAATGGGTTTATCCCTATGCTAGATATGGTATTCATTTAAACTGACCTTGCTTTATTTGAATTATTGCTCAGATTTGCACAAGTACAAATGACCTAATCTTCCAAAATACGTTTTCTGATCGACATGAGCAAACAGTCTGAAGAAGCAATTATGTAAAAGAAATGCTTTTAGGCAACAAATGGGTCTATAAATAAAGAAGTACTTCCTAATCACAAGCTAAAATTGTGTCATTTTTCCATTTTTAATAAAAAAATAGTTGAATTCAATGAATTTTAATGTTCCTGGAAGTGAGAGGCCGAGACTATTTTGCAAAACTGAGTATAGCAAAATCAAAAGCTGCACCAGCTTTTTGCTAAATTTCAGCCCAGCATAGCTGCATCTGACCAGTACCACATTTGACTTTCCAGGTCTGATCAGCAAGAAATCATATGGGAAAAAAGTCCATTTTTATATTTGCAATGTGTAGGAGGGAATGGGATTTTTTTTACAAGTCAGATTTTCTTTCCCCCGAAGTGAAAGGCAGTGCAAAAATATACCACCCTACATACCTTTGTGTCTTTTCTATGTTTTTCCATTGCCACTGCCCCGGGACTTCATTACTTATTTGGATTTATACACCCTAAATAAAAGAAGCATGTTGGCAAATATTTGTTGAAAAATGTTTCTGAAGGAGAACTTGCACCCACTTGTGGTATTTGGGGAAAAAAGTGATCGTTAACAGGAGAGGTGTTATTAAGACATGTACTACAGTTGTATCAATGGGCCTGAGAAGAAAAGCGACAGCTGAAGCTTGGTACTGGAGGGATCAATGTAGACAAATTATTTCCTCACAGTGAATAAATCAAGATTACTTAACTAAAGATGATGGATAGTTACACAGATGTACATTGGTATGAGCAGAGTCTAAAGTCTAGGAGAAATAAGGTGGGTGAGAAGGCAGAAGTCACTTGACATGAGGAGAAATTACACTGCTAAAGGAAGAGAGGAAGAGCAGCACAATAGATATGAAAGCTGATTAGAAATATCTGTCTGTGGAAAGAAGACAAAGAGATGAATTAATGGAGAGTATATGATGTCAGAGAGATGAGAGGGAAAGAAAAAAATCTTTAAAAACCCCAAAGAAATGCAGGAAGACAGAAACACAGAAATGCTAAAGCTAAGCATGAACCAACTCCGCACACTAACTCCCCCAAAAGCCTGTGCCTGCTTTGCTCTGGCTTGTTTGCAGACATGTGGATTGGGCTGTATCTCAGGCAGACAAGAGACCCCCAGCTACGAGGGATAAGCACTGGGAACCTGTGGAAAAACAGTTTTGCTAGAGGAGGGGGGCTGTCTGTGTGTGCATGTGTGAGGTTTAAGAGAAGTTCTTGCAGTCCCAAGGAGAAACAATAAACTGCTAAAAGTTGAAAGAAATCAGGTATTGCCCCTGTGCTGCTCCAAAGAAGGGTGCAGGAATAAAACAAGTCCATTTTTACTTTTTAATGTTCATGACACTTCTTTGGCTTAAGAGAAATCAAAACTAAAAAGGAGAAGTTCTGCAATAATCAGTCTTCCTCTCTATGATACTGGTGAATACTTGGAGCTGCTCTAGTGAAGGAAAGTGGTTCTCACCAAAATAAGCCAAATAGAACAGAAAATCTCAAGTTTGGATCTGAGGTCATCCAGTTAAGATGTTTTCCATGCACAGCATCTACACACCTCTACTATCTCCATAGGGAAGAATGGGCACTTGAGCTGATGACCCCTCTAGGTCTCAAATCACCCTTTCCTTGCAATTTTCATTTTAATGCTGGTTTCCCACTTTCTGTTCATACCTCTGCTCCCTTGGCAGCTCAGACCTCACACCTCCCCTGCCTTTTGGAGCTGGACTGTAACGCAGAAATGCAAATGCTGTTTGCAGTCAGCCTGCAGGTTGACTGCCGTTGTCCTAAGATGCACTGTCTCCTCTACCAGGGAACACAAATTCTTCCAAATTAAATATTCAAGATGTCTCTTACATGCACATTTTGTGAAGGTCACAATCCTTAGGTGTGATGTTAGGTTCCAGTCCATGGCACAAGTCTAGGACAGCTGGCAAATAAGTTATTTTGTCTAGATGTACTCATAAATGCAAATGTTTTCTTTCCTCATTTCCTTTGTCTCAGGAGGTAGTAAGGATTATCAGGAGGATACATCTTCCCAAGTTTGTAGCTCTTTAAAGTCCTAGAAAGAAGAATGTCTTTTCACATGCACCTTGATGTTCTTCCAATGCCTGCAGCTTGCCAGAACCCTTATGATAAAAGACTCCAGGAGAACTGATTATTTTCACCATAATTTTGCAGCAGCTGCTAAAGGGGAATTGCAAAAGGAAGTGTCCAGTCCTATGTAACTCATATATTGTGCAATTGAAAGGCATGTCTCTATGGGCCTTAGGGGGCCAGCAGGGTGCCGCCTCAGTGGGCATCTGTCCCCAAGCAGGCAGGGTGGTCAGACCCTTGTCAGTGGCACCAGAGTCCCCCAGGAAGGACATGTTTGTCACATCTCCAGCTGACTGCCTACACAATGTGGGCAGAAGACGAGCTTTGTTGATGTAAATCAATACATCATTTGTGTTGCTTGTGGCAGTGTCTTTCTAACTTTGATGCGTAATATGAGAAGAACAAATGCAGTGTCCCTGGAGTAACAAGTGCTTTTTAGATGTACAAATAAGGCAGTTATTTACACATCCCTCTCTGGCAGGGAAGAGGGAGAAACATGGCACAGTAGGGACAGCATATTAAGCAAATGTTTAAGTTCTGTATCCAAGATACATACTGCTTTCTTCTAAAAAAAGAGTATGCTTGTACCTTAGAGAGAAAAACAAAAAATTAGCTAAGTGTAAAGAGACACAACATGAAGTTGTAGGTTAGATACTTGCTCATTTCCTCAAACTTCTGAGTTTCTCAAATACCTCTCCTTTGCATAGTTTGGACCATGGAAGATGTTTCCATGGTGACAAATAGATGTTAGGTTTATTTACTGGGCAGCAGGGAATGACAATGTCAGCAAAAGACATTTCTGTTCCTTTTTTTTGTTTTCCAAGGGAGACACGTTTTAGCTAATGAAACTAGCAGCAGTAAGAGTTTTTCAGATATCCTTCCTAGCCCCATTGTGAATATGTGGGTGAGTGCGTGAGACAAAAGTAGGGAGCAGTTACTGTGGCTGTGTCATTCTCTGATCAACGCTCTGAAGCCTTTTGCTCTGTTTGATATGCACATAGTTTCTCGTGAACAGCACTGCCTGAGAGGTATCAAGGAGATTTCAGTCTTTACTCATGGGAAAGGACCTAAATATTTCTTGCATTAGAGACCTGGCCTTTTCTTCAACCCTCCCACCCACACACCTGCCTTGTTGACAGCTCTACTACATTGTCCATAAAAAATAATCTGATAACTAAACCTCAACCTTGTCGTTGATAGTGCTCTGGTAAAAATAAATAAATAAATAAATAAATAAATAAATAAATAAATAAATAACCTTAATATTTGCAGCAGGTTGTATAAAGTAAGAAAGAGATTTTCAGAAGGACTCTTCTGAGATAAGGGACCTGGCTCTGAAAAGAAACAGTTTTTGCAGGTTGAATAGTTCAGACATTTTATACCTGTTGAAATGTTTTTCAACCTGAAACCCTCTGTAGCCCCTCAGGGTTTCCCCCTGGGGGACGCTGGGGGACGCAAGGCTCAGTGGAAAGGTGGAAGGTGGTTGGTCCATTAATTGTTCCTTTTTATATCTGTCTCTCTAGAAAAATGCAGTAGTGTGAGAATTTCCTCTCCTAGTCCTGGAAAGAGGCAGTGCTGATACCTGCTTCACCTTGACAACCCCGTTCCTTTGGTGGGCAGTGAAGCAGGGACTCTGCTTCCCTCTGGGATTCAGGAGGGATGTAAAACTATTGCTAGGAGTGTAAGGCTTTCGTGTTTGACCCTTTCCTCCCTCCTATCTTATATGCTTGGACCAAAGCTGGCTGGTATCTGCCAAACAGCAAGACAAACAGTTACATACAATATTAACAAGCTGGAGGTAGAAGCTGATGATAATAGTTCCAGACTGGAATCAAATTTCAACAGTTGACTTAAACTTTCAAGAGCAGTGGTTAGGTAAACTCCCACTGTTTTGCTTTTCTCACACATAACATTTCCTCTGTTTTGTATTGCTGGATGACTACCGACACATGAGGATCAAGGCGAAGAGTTTCATAAAAGCTAAATGAATATATGGCTGGAGGAAAAAACTCAGCAAAAATAGTTATACCCACCCCTCCAAAAAGCACCCCAACCCAAATAAACAAACTCTATTAGCTCAGGAGCCATGGCGTGCTTGTTTTGGATGGGATACAGTTAATTTTCTTCACAGTAGCTTGTATGGTGCTATGATTTGTATTTATAATTTTAAGTGTTGATAACACAGGGATGTTTTACAGAATCACAGAATAAGCTGAGTTGGAAGGGACCCACAAGGATCATCAAGTCCAACTCCTGTCCCTGCACAGCTCCATCCCCAAGAATCACACCATGTGCCTGAGAGCATTGTCCAAACACTTCCTGAACTGTGTCAGGCTTGGAGCTGTGACCTCTTCCCTGGGGAGCTTTTTCCAGTGCCCAACCACCCTCTGAGCGAAGAACCCGTCCCTAATATCAAACTCAAACCTCCCCTGACACAACTTCAGGCCATTCCCTCGGGTCCTGTCCCTGGTCACCACAGAGAAGAGATCAGCGCTGCCCCTCCTCTTCCCCTCATGAAGAAGCTGTAACTGCGATGAGGTCTCCCCTCAGTCTCCTCCAGGCTGAACAGACCAAGTGACCTCAACTACTCCTTATAAGACTTCTCATTGAGGCCCTTCACCATCTTTGTTGCCCTCCTTTGGACATTCTCTGATTGTTCAATGTCTTGCTTACCTTGTGGCACCCAAAACTGCCCCCAGCACTCGAGGTGAGGCCGCCCTAGTGCAGAGCAGAGGGGACAATCCTCTCCCTTGCCCGGCTGGCCATGCTGTGCCTGGTACCCCCAGGACAGGGATGTCCCTCCTGGCTGCCAGGGCACTGCTGACTCATGTGCAACTTGACAAAGACCAGGACCCCCAGGTGCCTTTCCATGGCACTGCTTTCCAGCCTCTCATTCCCCTGTCTGTCCATACATCCAGGGTTGCCCCATGCCAGGTACAGAATCCAGCACTTTCCCTTCTTGAGCTTCATATGATTAGTGATTGCCCAGCCTTCTAATTTGTCAAGGTCTCTCTGCAGGGTCTCCGTGACTCCAAGAAGTGAACAGCTCCTCCCAGTTTTGTATCCTCTGTGAACTTGCTGAGTATCCCTCCCAGTCCTGTGTCCAAGTCATTCAGCTGCTGCTGAGCAGTGCATGCACAGCACCAGGGCCCTTACTGCTTCTTACAGCACCCCACCAGTGAGTGGGCTGGGGGGGCATGGGGGCTGGGAGGGGACACAGCTGGGACAACAGACCCCAACTGACCAAAGGGATATTCCATACTGTATGATGTTGTGCTTGGCAATAAAAGCAGGGGAAAGGGAGAAAGGAAGCTAACAAAGACACGCTGAAATTGTACCTATGTGTTTCGCAGAAGCGGAATGCAGTCTCTAGTTGAAAGATACACAGTCTGCACTACTTGAAACATAATCAGGACTTTCATACTGCTTTTTATAGTCTGGCATCTATATATATGTGTGTATATACATATATATACATAATTGCATAGAGAGGTGGAAACTGGTCTCTCTACAACTGATTACAAAATCAGTACTTCTGAGCTTGGAGGTGGTTTGTTCTTGTAACTTCTTTTTTTTTTTTTTTCTCCCCCCAAGTGTCCTGTGTTATGGACCTTTCTTCACATTTCTTCATCCATCCATCTGCCTGCTGGACCAGGACTTGCTGTTTCAACTTTTGAGGAAACCTAACCCAGGAAATGTTAAATATAAAGAGTTCATAGGCTGTAGCAGGCACACAAGAGAATGCATTCTCTCCTTTAAGACACTTTAGCCCTGTTTATGCCCTGTTTCCAAATGTCAATTTATTTATGGAGATTTGATCCGTACATCTTGAAAATAAATTTGTTGCACTTTTTTCCTCTTCTTGGCTGTTAGGTCAGGCCCACCTAAAGTTGGCACATCTCTACAGTCCCAGGAATGTAAAACAAAACACTCACTAATGCATGAGATTAAAAAATGTGATGTTCTATTCACATCAGCTCCTTTAAAACCATGGTTGTGTGCTTTAGCAAGGAAGTCTTCTGACTGATGTCAGACAGATCCTTGGGATGGCTGTTACATTCCCTCTGTCGGGGATCAGAAGAGTCTGTGTAGTTGCCTTTGGCCTTGAGACAAAGAACCTCGTGGCATGGTATCAAGGAAAGGAGGAGAGAATAACAAGGAGAATGAAGAAATGACTTGGCCAAGCCAGAAAATGTGAAGTTGGAGCCAAGCCAAAGGCAGCCCTGAGACACAGTTTGAACTGTGAAAAGCCCTGGGGCAGCAGGTCTGCTGTTTGTCATGGGTCAGCAGGTGTGCAGCAGTGCTGAACCAGGGAAGCTTGCACCCTCCTCTAGATCAGGACAGAGGTGCCAGACATCAGTCCAAAACCAGACTGGAAACCAAAATGGGAAAAGAAAAACATGCAAAGTTTATGCAGCTTTTTGACTGAATTTGAATGATTCTGACAAGTGATGGGGTGCCAGGGCTTTTGGTGCATTTGAAGTAAAGAGTAGGAACTTGATTTTGGGATGTGGTGGACTTCTCTTCTCTTGAAAAAGCCTCTGAGGAGGCTGACTGCCCTTGGTGTGTGAGCTGGTACGGGGAAGCTCTGGTGCAGCCCTGCTGTCTGTGGCAGATGATCCTACCACACAGGGAAGCTTTAGATAACATCACTGCTCATCACAGCGCTCTCCAAATTTTCCCTCCCACAAAAATCCCATGCCTTTCAGAGACTGGGGATTTAGTGGGAAGTTATATATTCCCATGCTTGGTGTTTTCAAAGGGTCAGGTCCAAAGCTCTTGGAAGTCTTTCCGTTGACTGCAACGGTCAGTGGCTCCAGCTTATATGGCTTTTACCAAGAACTTCATAATGATGTTGTGACACCTCATAGCATCCCTCTGAGGCTGAACTTCACAAGAAAAATGCTCCTGCAGCTCATTTATTTTGGCAACTAGCTTACACAGTTTTTCATGCAGAAAATGGAGGAAACCATCTGCCAGTCCAGGTTCTGCGGGCTTTGTATGAAGCTAGGAAAAAACCCCCCGATTTGAAAAACTGGTCTTCTTATTCTTCCCATAACAAACGTACCGATACCATTCTTCTGCCAGTCTTTGATCATCCCTGATGGATCACATGCAGGCAAGGACAGCCTCAATGCTGAAAGACAAAGTATAGAAATGAGGCAGAGCTGGGTGTCACAACAGGAGGGAGGAGAGGAGGGCAGTCTGAGGATGGGCTGGCACCAGAAGGACCAGCAGAGGACCATGAAATGGACCTCACCATTTGACAGTGGCACGTTCTGATAGGAGTCGGAATGGTACAAAAGCAAATGTTGGACAGAATAACCAGATTAGCCATGTGAAAAATACCCATTTCCATCTGAGTAACAACCTCAGTACTCATCATCGTAAGTGTTGTGGCATAAGATCTTACTGTCTGGCAGAATGGACATGGAGGAACACCCAGGAAAGCCACTTGCCCTTACTAAGTGTCTAAGGCTTATTTAATCCCAGGAATCAATATTAGCCTTTCTCTGTGATTGAGAGATTCTAGTTCGTTATCAATAGAGTTTATGGTTTCAAGTCCTGGCCATTCATTTAATCCTAAAACCAGACAAGGAAGCGCCAAGCTAAATAGCCAAGTATTCTATATAAATATTTTCAAAAGGGCAAAGGAGAAGAGAACAAAAAATTGTCTTTCTTTAGTATACAAGTTCTCTTCTACCTCTGCCTGGGTTCCTGCAGGCAAATCATAAGTCTTCCATGTGACTCTGATATTTCCCTTTTGTTGTTTATTCCCAGATTCGTATTTGTCCAAACCGAAGCTTAGGAAGAGAAAACTTTTAGCAGTGCACTATCTAGCACAAGCTGCAGAGAGAGGATCTTGTTGGAGGTTACCATTCATGTTGGGAAATAAGAAGACTTTTCCAAAACAGGTGGTTCTGTCATCATTCAAAAGAAAAAAGGTTTCTTCTTAACCTAAATTACCAGGTGATATAAGGTCCTTGTCAAGATGATGATTGAGGTTGGTAGGATTGGGCAAAATTCTACTCTCTCATAGCCCTTTAGTTCAATCTGCCATTTTGGACAGGAAACTACAAATGTATGATTCCATTTAAAGAAGGTTTTTATTCTGTGCAGACATCTGAAAGATGACCATCTGTCCCTTTTCTCACATCCTCACTCTCTGACCCCAAAATTCTTAAACCGCGTGGTTTTCACTGGGAAAAAAAATAGGAATTTCAAGGTTAAAGTTGCAAATGCAGCTCCAGTTTCTATGCTGACAGGATTTATAATTTCCACTGGGCTGATGAGAATGACCCTTTAAAAACTATCTATGTGAACACAAAAATCAATGGGATTTTATATGCTTTCCTTTTATCAGAAAGGCTAATGCTGAGAGATCTGGAGGATTTCAGGGTTTGCTTGTTTGAGTATAATAGACTTTTAGTAGTGTGCACTTTTGTTAGACATAGGCTGCAAGTCAATGCAATTTACATGATGTAGAACTATCACTCATTATTGGAATGGGTCTTGATATATTGGTAAACCTGTGACCCTTCTGAAAATATTCGCAGCAACTACTGGCATAGATAGAGAACAGGAAGGGTTGAAATGAACAGCATTTGCATTACACATGATTGGTATTTAAAACAGGAAGTCTGATGGTAAATCATGAAAAGATAGTGTGCATATGCCTGAATAGGATCCTTAAAGGAATGCAAAACACCAAGAGATGTGCCAGATAACTTTAAAATCATAGGCTTTTTCCAAATGTATTTCCAAGAACAGTGTTCAGTCTCCAGCATGGAGCATGCTGCTGCAGCAATCATTTAAAATTCTGCTAAATCATTCTGCAACTCTCTAACCAGCACTAATAGCTTTTAGGCTGGCTGGCAATCTCACTCCAATAGGAAGTCTTGCACAGGCTTCCAGACCATTTATATGTGTGGTTGAGTGAGGGAGAGCACTGCAGATTTAATTTAGTGCCCTCGGTGGCTTTCAGTAAAATATATATATATTAATCACTTATGACTTCTGCTTTGGGGGTGGGAGTTCATCTGGAGTACAGGAAAATCAAATGAAACTCATAAGGATGAAAGTTGTCTTGATTTCATTTGCTGATTTTAAACAGCAAATTGTTTCTTACTCATCCTTGCATGATAATTGGTAAATGTACTGAAATGGGTTATTTGAGTTTCAATGGACTCTCTGGGCAATCACGCCATAACTGGAGTTCAGAATGTGCCCTATAGGTACGATTGCAAATGGCATTGCTCAGATAATTTCTGTCTGGGAGAAACACGTACTTTGAAGCTGGCATCTTGCAACAAGGAGGCAGGGCCATATTTAGCTGTGTCTGGCATGGGGTCCCCAAGCAGACGAGAGGCTGTAGCACAGCCCTGAGTATGTGAGCCATTGAGTCAGCTGCAGGGAGCAAGAAATGGGAGTAAATTGTGCGAGATGAATGAGACTCGGTAGGTCTGTGGGCAACATTACTCTGCAGATGAGAGTCACTTTATCAGACATTAGGCTTTGAATATTGCACTTTAATTTGGTTGAGTAGTGTCTCTCTGTTGCCCTCAGAGGGCAATTTATCCTATCTGATGCTAAGGGCTTGCATTTCCAGAATATGAGTTGTCTCCTTATCTGTGGATAATTCACCTTCTGCAGGTGTCTTTGAGAATGGATGGAGCCTGGCTTAGACTTGCACACTGAATTCCTTAGGTGATCACAGCTAGGATCAGAGGTGTCACACCAGGGGCAGAGTTTGATCTAAGAATCTCCCAGGCAGAATGGTTTGGTTATAAGGAACTAAATCTGGGGTAGGGATGAAGCTACAGGGTTCTGTGCTGGTGCAGCTGAGAGCATAGAATGCCTATAAGTCTGCAGATTACAGCTGTGGGGGCACTTTAGTCGTTTTATCTCACACCTACAGAAAGCAAGGAGGAATTGTGTTAAATGAGTGAAAATAGTGCGAGGGAGCTCAGGGTCTAATGGGGACTGGGAGCGCCCTGTGCTCAGAGTGGTGTACAGGTACCTGCACTCTGTGGGAAGAGCTGCTGGGGTGGCACTGCTGGCAGAGGGGCATGTGCCCTTTCGTCCTTCAAACCCAGCAGCACAGTGCTGAGCAGCTCTGCTGAAAAAAAGGGAAAAAACAATCACCCAGCCACAGCTGGTGCCTGTCTCCTCCTCTACCACATAGCTGCTGTTGCCATGGCAGCAGTCATTGCCGTTGGAGGATGCTCTGGGGGGCCTCCTCCTCCTCACCTGCTGTTCTCATTGCCCTAGGAGCATCAGGCTGCTCCCAGGGATGAATCTGTGACAGGTTCCTTCACTGCCTTCCCTGCAGAGTGCTTGGCCTCCCCTCTCCCGAGAGTGTCTGCAGCAGCACAGCCATTTTACTGACCATTGGCAGCACCACACCGCAGTGACACAATTGCCTGCTCGTACTGCACCAGATGCAGAGTTACTTCCCAGGCTCTTGGTCCAGTCCTGTGTGTGTCATATGTTATTGTTCTTAGCATGTATAAGAGCATTTTTCAGGGTCATGGCATTTCTTTGGGTCTTTTAGGTGCAGAGAGCAAGTTTTCTATTCCTGTCAGAGTGACAATGTGAAAATCTGCCTGCCTTTGCCCATTTTTGTGCTTTCATCAGCCAGTGGGAGTCAGTAAGGTTATGTACTTAATTCTGCCAACTCTCCCTCAAGACTGCACTGTTTCCTCTTCAAATCACTAAGCTGTTCTACTGAGCCCTGGTAATTCTCCAACATCAATAGGCATATAAAGGGAAAGTTTTGATGGGTGCTGTTTGCAGAATTCAGACTATGTGGATGGATGGATCTTGGGAACCAGCCACCAAAGCATGTTCAGGTTATTTCTGCAATTAATTTCCAAATTTTTTCACTTATTTTCAATTCTTTTCTAACTAGTTGAAGGCCTGGGTCAGATCTAAGTATAAATTTAAAACAGGGTTATGCTTGTGGATACCCAGGGCTTCAAGAGGTTGTTGTGGCAGGCAGACATTCTGATGTAGATATTGTTTTTTTGCTCCCTTATCCTATGGGTGATTCTCATCCATAGAGGACTGGGAAAAGGATTACCTAAAAGTCCAGATGGCAGCAACCAAATATTTCTCCGTACAGGAGAAATCATTATACTTCTTGTCCTCATGTTCAATTGTATTTGTTCTCTCCCTGCCCTTATGGAAAATTTAAGCTGTGATTGAAAGAGAGTTATTATAGGGTTGACATTATAAACTCTAACTAGGTTTAAAATAAAAAAAAACCTACTTTGAAAAATATTTTCCTGTTTGAATCTAGACTAAAGCTAGACTGTCCATTCTCTGGGAAATTCAGACCAAAAAAACCCCTCAAACAACATATTAAATTCCCTCAGCAGGGATTTTCTTAAAGGAAGCAATTATAAAACTATCAAAACGTCTCACTTCAAGGCTTTCAGAAGGCAGCATCACTGGGGGAGTTCAAGCTCTGATATCCACAAGGTATATTGTGGTATATCTTCCCCTGCTTCCTACTGTAGGACCCAGATCTGCACTCCGTGAATCCTGGTTGATGACCGGCAGCCAGAAGTATTTTTGAGCTCATGGTCCCCGCCTGGGAAACGGAAATTTTTTCAACTTGCAGGATTTTGATGACTGCTAAGTTTAGCAGGGAGAGGAGGGGTGGGGGTGAGCTGACAGGAAAGCAGACGGTGCTCCACTGGAGTCCCTGCAGGGTGAGTGAAAATCACCATTCCTTTTCCTGAACAAGCAATTTTCAATGGAAAATGTTTTTTGTCAGAATTTTTCCAGCCAGCTCCTCCCTGTGGGTTTTTTATGCTAGTTCTCCATGCCCCTACCCTTCTCTGCAGGCCTGGCAACCTACCCAGCTGGAGTCCCATGAAAAGGAAGGTCTCCTGTCTGGTGCGGACCCACTGCATTGTAGAAGAGCAGGAAGGTGATCTTTTAGGTTGAAATGGGGCAATCAACTTAGAGCTTTCCAATGGAGAAATGGAAGCTTGGGGTTAGAGGATACTTATCCTGCAGTACTCAGAAGTCACTGCACCAGCATTTCCAGATAAAATAATTTTGGGTACTGGACAGGGATGTTGCTCATGAGTTCCATTTTTGTGAAAGACAAAGACATTTCAGCTCTGAAGTAATTGTTGGTTGGAGGTTTTGCTTGGTTTTTTTTTTCAAAATCCATCATTTTCTTAAGGGAAGAGAGGTATTTTTCATTACTATTTTCATGAAGCTGGGAAGTGAACTGTCAAAAAGAAAAACTTCACTTTTTGTACTAAAATTGGCTTTAAAGGATCGTGTGGAGGTGGACTGTATATAGCTTTTACAGAACAGAGAGTGAATCTTTAAAGGAAACCCTTGTGTTTGCCACAGCCAACGTTGTCTATAAATAATATTGTCTCACATTGAGGCTTAATGGGATTTATATGTTATCTGTCAGCTTCAGACTGAAATAAACTGTATTGGTGTAAGCCATACCTAGCATTAACACTCTATTTTTTTGTACTGGGCACTCCAGTTATTGCTGCTACATCAATTTATTAAAAGGCATACTGCAAGGAGGCCATCATTTAATAGGAAACCCAGAAATATGCAGAGATGGCTTAAGACAGAACTGTTAATTGCTGCTGCTGACAGTGTCATCTTTAAAAGGGAAGAGAGATCACATAATTAAATGCCTCTGATCACTTAGTGTTGTGCCACAGTTCTCATGGTAGTGTCTGAATCCTTCTGTTTTCCAGAAAATCTGGCAGTTCCAGTCTATGTTGCTTTGCATGTCATGCTGCATGCTGTTAGGGAGTGGTTTTGCCCCAGAAACTGGCAGGATGAAAGTGTTCCAAATGGTGCCGGTATATCCCATGCCTCTGTCAGGCAGGAGCAATTTGTTGATTCTTGAAGGAATTATTCTGAATATTTTTAATGTACTCCATGCTCTGTGCAGGGGCAGAGATGGAAAATATTATTAAAACTAATAAGTTCTAAAGCACATGTTCTCTCCTATCAAGATGACACCAATATTATTGTGGTGCACTTGAGAAAAATCAACAGATTAATTAAAAATATGCTGATCCTGGGAACTGCTAATGTATATGGCACACTAGATACAAATTAAATTCATCAATCGTACAAATTAGCCATTTTATGAATAATATTAAAATGAGCATGATACTACCCAAGTTTAAGAATAACCCAATTCAAGTAATGTTTATAATTTTGAAGTAGAAATGCTGGTGACATTATAATTATTATTAGAATACTTCTTGCGTTACTTCTGTTCTGGAGGGCAAAAAGAAGGGGAAGCAGTCCAGCATTTTATAGATAGTTAAGGAATTTCCTGCTTCTTTATTAGCCATTTTGTACGGTAAATTTAGGTCTGCCTGGGGAAAAAGACTGGAATAGGTCTGATCAGCTGGGAATCAATAAAGGAAAAGACTTTCAGTAGCCTAGCAAAAACGAAATCATCACCCAAAGAGAAGAACTTACTCGTAAAGTCACAGCCAAGGCAGGAGTGCTCATTCACAAGTATGGAAGCAGAGGATATCTCAGAAGACTTACCCAAGAGTGAAAGAAGCATATGAGGTATTAATGTTAAGTACTCTCTTCTGTATTGCTCTTTCAAGCAGTTACATTTAAAAATAATAATTGAAAAAAGAGGGCTCGTAAAAATTAGCCCTCCTGCTTGTGAACACAATTTAAAAATGTAACTGATTTGCTTTGTTTGCCTAACTTTATTGTATTAAATTGTTGCTGATAGTGTGCTAAAGCAGATAACAGACTACTTGACGAGAATAAAATATTTCAGACCTGGAAACCATTAGATAGCATTTAGTCACCAAGACCAAGTCAACCCAGGCAGATAATGCTGGAGCACTGAACATTCAGATGTCTGAGACCAAAGCCTGGGCTGCAGTTATAGCATTATTCTTCATAGTAAGTAAGCCTTTTGAAGAAATCCACTCAGATGTCTTGGAAGGAGCAATGGTGATAGAGTGGGAGATCAAGTAGGGAAGGGAAAAATGGGAGTTAGTACAAATGTGTGGTTTCTCACCTGAAATGTCTCACTGTGATGATGCTGAACAACACTGGACATTGCAAAAGTTCTGTTCTGTGCCCCTGGACTGTGATTTAGGTTTTAGACATTACCATTAATTATTGAAACACAGAAGGCTGCAAAAACATCTTGATTCATTGGCAAACTGACAAACATATGGTGTGTTTTGCAAACCTCTAGGTTTCTGTTCAGAGGAGGAGAACATTAATTGCATGCAAATTCTACTGGGATTTCTGAAACCAGCCGTCGTTAACATTGTTAGACATCGTATCTGGAAACTCAGTGCATTTTAAAATCTAAGTTAAAATTCAGAGCTTTTGTAAAACTTTTGAGAAGGAAAGCACTGAAGCATAATAAACTCAAAGCAGAGCATGAAAATATCTGCTGCTCTTTGGTATCTGATGTTGATATACCAACAGCTTTGCTTGTTGATTTATAGTCTAGATGGTAGGTTAATATTTGCCTTGCTAGGTTAATATTTGCCTTGTTAATATATCTTGGAAACTTTCATCAACCGTGTTACCTGTGGCCTCCTACCATTTCTGCTTTGGCTATTTGATTGCCAGTTTGACATCTGAAATCCTATGAATGTCAAAACTTCAGACCTAGATTCACTGAACTCGGAGTTTAATCAACATTGGCAATGGGCCTCAGGTGAAGGAGATTGTGCTGTGATTATCGGCACAACCCAGAAAGCCTCACCAGAGAATGCTGCAACAACACATCATGTAGAAAATAAATTACCGTGTTTTTCTAGGCTGTTTGTTTGACAGCTCTTCTTCTCCTGATAAAGAAGCACGCTGTCCAGCCACCTCTCTGGTACTTAGATAGGGCATTACAGATAGACATAGAGGGACAAGATAACACAGGCTCTTGTGACCAAGGGCTGGAGGATCACCCTGACTGGTGACCCAACAGGTTTGCTCCACTTGCGTGGAAGAAGGTGGTAGAGCACTCACCACAGGCTGTAACTTGCAGGGCAATAATTCTGCTGCAGCGTGGCATCAAAATATGGAGTTATGGGAGATGGATGCCCCTGACTAATAGGAAGGTCCAGCTGACCAGCCCATGGGATTGTCCTGTAGTCCCAGCATGTATAGCAGAGACTAGCTCTCTGTAGGGCCTCTCTGGGACACAGCACAGAGAAATCCTGGGTTGTGCTGGGACATAAAGTGGCAGGATGAGAGGACATGTCCTCAAGTTGCACCAGAGGAGGTTTAGATTAGATATAAGGATAACTTTCTTCACAGAAAGAAGCATTGAAACAGACTGCCCAGTGAAGTGTTTGAGTCAACATCCCCAAAAGTTTAAAAAAAAGTGTGGATGTGGTTCTTGAGGACATGGTTTATTGGTGAACATGGTAGTGATGCTAGGTACACAGCTGGATCTTAACTGTCTCAAACTTAATGGTTGTGTTTGTATGATTCTAAAGGACCTGTCCCATTCACCAGGTCATTCCCCCGTATCAGTTCCTGTTATTACTTTCTCACTTCTGCATGCCTTCTGTGACTCCTCTCTTTCAGAAGGATTAAATTCCTCCTTGTTTAGCAACTTGTGCATAGCCCTAATGATTTTCCTATTAAGGACTGTCTTGTCTTAAGCTTCATATTTCAGTGCCAGTGGTCAAACTCCAGAAGCAAAGCACATCTCATTGTACTTACGTGCACACCCTTGAGAACACCCTTCTGCAGCACTCTCTGAGGCTGCGACTGCTCGGTGGATTTCCTTGCTTTCATCTTCCATCTCGCTTTATGTGTGTGAAATAGTTTAAAACTGAGCCCCAATGCGCTTATAAAATGCCAGGTCATTGACAATAGTGGTACTCATTTGCTGTGGTTAATTTAGTACTAATAAGCTGAAACTGTTCTGCAGGGATTCTTCTACATGGAACATAAACTCTTTTTCCGTCACTTAAGAACACTTTCCTATGAAATTATTGCAACCAAATAGTTTTCCTCCTCATTTTAGTAACCAGTCTCAGTCTGTATTAGTGCTATTTTCCCCAGCAGCTTTCCCTATAATCTTACTTCAAAGCACTGAGTCAATGATTGCATGGTATGCAGTCCATCGAACTGTCCATCCTGGGAACCCAGCATGTAATACAGCCCCTAATATCCTAGTGCCACAATGAAAGTAGAATTTTCTGCAATAGGATAAATTCAATGCTCAGACTCTTGTAATTTTTAGTTTTCTTTCTTTGTATGCAGAGATCTTATAGCAGGTGGGACATCTTCTGAGGTGCCTCTCAGAAATGCTGAGTCTGCACACAGGCTTCCTGACCCTCTGCAAATGCAGTAACAGCAGTGAAAAGGAGGTTTCACACCCTCTGAAAGTCATTATTCACTCAGCTCTGAAGACTGCAATTGCATATGTTAATCACCCTGGTCACTGCATCTCTTTTACTTTTAAACTTGTCCTGTCCCTATACACAGATGGTTTCCCAAATTCATGCTCCTTTTGCTCTTCCCTCCTTCTTTCTTTCACTGTGGTTCTGATGCTTTGTATGTAGTAATCATTCTTCCATCCACATTACTCTGTTTTTGAAAAAATCCCTTTATTCTTAATTCCAGCTCTGATTTGCTTTAATTCCTACTCTAATTTGCTGAAATTTTTACTAAAATAATCTAAACAGAACTGTAAACAAAACCCAACATGAATGCAGTTCATACCTTGCCTTCTTCTAGTATCCTGTTTGTACAAGGCATTTGTTACTTTCTGTACCATGTATCTGCTGCAACTTCATATATACTATTAATGTAAGTATTTTCACCCACTGCTGATCAGATCTCCCTGATCATAGATTGGGTATATGTGAATCCACAGCTCAATGGGGCTAGGACCTCTGGTTTAGTGGAATTATTGTTAATAATCCAGTGTAAAGCTTTTCAGCAATGTAGCTGCCTTGTCTGATCTCTCTTTTACAGTGTAAGTGTGGTCTCTTGTCTACTTATACTCCAGGAGGAGAACTATATAATTCCCTGATAAAATGACTCTTGTAATTTTATTTCCAATAAATTGACTGTGTGACATCATTAACTTCCCGCACATTCTGTGTGGCCATAAATAACTACCACTTCCACATGGAAAATGGAGAAAGCTATCTTTCTGGCAGGCAATGCATTGCAATGAAGACTTATTAAAAAGAGTTATTAATTTTATATTAATTAAACTAGTATTTTAACAATAACATCATTGTCCTTATGTTTTCCTCAGCAGTAATCAGATTCCTTCATTGTGATAAAGTGCCCGACCTTCAGCCTCATAGCTTACTCACTTGGGAATTGAATTATTGCTTCATAAAACAGAGGGTTGATTATATAATCACTTAATTAAATGTTGTACTCAGTCATTGCCAAGCTATTCCTGAAATGCATTTGGCATCTGTACTCACCAGGCAAATTTAAACATTGGAAGAGTTATTTTTTTCAGATGTGCTTCTTTAAAGGTTATTATTTCCAGTGTTCCTTTGTCTGTGTGGTCTGGTTGTTTTCCATGTGTCAGGCTCACTCTTAATCACAAAGGAGATGAAATGCTCTTTGTGTTCCTATCTGACTTGCAGATTGCAGTCAGATTCTTGCTGTTATCATTTTGGAAACATATTTCTTGCTTCTGTTTGCAACAGTACTCAGAGGTAAAGAACCTGCAGTCACTTATTTGGGAGCTTAGTTCTGAGCTAATATTCAGGATCTGACCAGCGACCATGAAAATGATGGCAATGAGCTGTAAACGAGACCTTGAAACAGCCACAACCCCAGGTGAATCCCTTGCAGACAGAGCAAGAGCAATAGTGCCAGGGGGCCGAGCAGGAGACAAACCCTTCTGTTCTGCTGCACTCAGCCACACCCTGGCTCTGGGACTTTCCGGTTCCTACAGGAGCTATACCAACGCCAGCAGGCTTTCATTGGGCACAGTGAGGCTGTAGGTCGCAAGAGCATAAGGGATATCACATATCCCCTTGCCAGCTCCTGCAGTCTGGTTCAGAGCTTCACCCTGACAAGGCTGTGTGGTTTCACCCTTCAGGGACTCTGTGACAGGGGAGGATGAGTTAAACGCTGGCCATGATACTACACTTCTAAATGACATAAACACTCACAGACTAAGAAATGAAAGGCAGGTTTGTGGGAACAAAAAGTGAACATATTTGTATATTAAATTCTCAATTTCCTTGCTTTTCCTCAGTATTTCTTCAAGCCTTAGATCATAGGTGCAGAATTTACCAATGAAATGTCTCTGCTCCAACATTGTCATCTGTCTGTTCCTGCCTCCACCACAAGGAAGAGCTGCTCCTTAGATGAAACAATAGTTTTATCATGGGTTAATGTGACCACATGCCCTGGACATATGGCACAGACTCAAGCTCTTCCAGAGCAGGAAAAGGGACAAGCCGTTGGCAACCAATCCTTCTTGCAAGGATATTCCACAGTCTTACCAGAATCAGTTGTTCATCTTCCCTAAGGTCTATCACTAAACACAGCTGTCATAGTTATTTCTCTCCTACCAGGAGAAAGAAGTTGCTCAACTTGTTGAAGCTCACAGATTTTCTGATCTTCCTTTTCCAAATTGGGATTTTCCCTCTGTTGGCTATCGGTTAAGAAGCACAAATAAGGCAATCTTAACCTCTTTTCTTCATCACTGTTCCACTTCTCTGTATATAACTCCAGGGTCTGGCTCCGTCTCCTGCCAATTTTAATAGTACTGCTTCTATTAACATCCAGGGGAGCAAAGAAATAGGGCAGAAAACACAGGCTGACTTCAGTTTCATGGGGTTTTTACTGATATAAAAAAGTGAATGCCAGAGCTTTTCCTCTCTGTTTCCATTTCTCTCAGAAACAGGGATATCTAGGACAGGAAGGCAGTAATATTTAGTCTGAAACAAAATCAGAATTTCCTTGTCCATGCTCATTTTACTCAACAACAGGCAGGTGCAGACAGTGAAATAGCATGATCTCATTGCTGAATTAGACTCAGTATTCCTCTCTCTATTTCTTAATTTAAAGAATTTTTCTAGATTGCAAGACTCTGTGACTAAGAGGAAAAGCTCCCCTTTCATTAGGCTGAATCAGTCATGTTTTGGCTAAGCACTGCGTATTCTAAAATATAATTTCTCCTTCATCTTGTTTAATTATTTCCATAGGATTAACTACTTTCTATTGTGTGTCACTTTCCTCTGCAGGAAGCTCTACGGTGGGTAGTGTGTCTTCTCTTATTATGCATTTGCTTGGAATATAAATTGCTTTTCAATCAGATCTTTGCATTTCTAACAACATCTTCTGTATTGCAGCAGGTGCTTTCCCTAGTGGTTACTTATATGGACTCTAATGGCATGTCATCTGTCTATGCAGGCACTTTGCTGCCAAATATGTAATAGAGGAATTTTCTAGTAGCAGAAGCTTCTGGTAATTTTGGTTCTTTAAAGGCTGAGACTTTTTAATTTATTTTTACATAGCTCATTTCACTGGGTTTAAATAAACTAAATTGGGAAGGTTTAAAGAGTCCTTCTGGAAGCCTGATCTCTTCTCAAATCAAGCTGCTTCCTTTTCTTCAACTTGATTTCATAAGAGGGGTAAGAACTGGTTGGTTGGCATTTATTTCCTGTCTTGTTTTTAAAGCTCCAATAGATTGAAAGATTAAGACAAAATAAAATAACCACTGTTCACACAACAAATAGTTAAACCATGAAATTCTTAACTCTGGGCTGTTGTGGAGGCCAGGACTATAGACAGGTTCAAAACAGAGCTAAATGAAAGTCTGAAGAATAGATCTGACGGTGGCTTTTAAATACAGGTGATGTAGATGCAGCCTCTGATTGGGTAAGTTCCCAGTGCCCTGCTTGGTCGATCGCCAGGGGTCAGGGAAGGGTTGGCTGGGATTGTTGGCCCCTGCTTTGGGACTTGGGTTCAGTGAGCCTCTGCAGCCTATGCTCTGGGACAGGGTCCTGGGCTGGATGTTGGCTGATTACAACCCAGGATCATTGAGGACACTGACTCAACATAATCCAGGAATAGGGACCAGTCTGAGAACACTTATGACTAGGAAAAATGCTTAGTGATGAACACAGTGATATACAAAGTAGGTGCTTCCTAGACTCCATGTTTCTGTTCTGCCAAAAAAACCTGCTCACTTGGTGGAACAAATGTGGCTGTTGAATAAAGGCAGGGATCTGCTCTCCTCCAACCAAACCAGGTGCAGTACTGAGGGAATTGCTATCCAAGAGGAATGAATGGTGTGTCTGCTATTGGACTGCTTCTTTCTCTCATCGACTTGAGTTTCATTGATTTCAGGACATCAACTGACTGGTCCTTCAGTTAATCAAAGCAGTGAGATGATCATTGTGGCAACGCTGAGGTCACGGACTCTGCGACAGTTTATTTGTATGACTGCAGGCAATGAGACAATTGCTTACGGTCTGCAGTGAAAAATCCATTTCCTCACCAGCAAACAAAGTTCTACAAGTCCTCAAAACTCCAAAGTGGTCTTATTGAGAATACTGTTGCTTTTTGTGCTATTTCTATAAATGAAGAGATTCCTTTTATTTTATTTTCTGTTGGGATTGCTTTCTACTCATCTTGAAGAGTGCCAAAACCAAAACAACAAAAGAAGAAAGCAGACATGTCAGAAAAGCTGGGGGAGGAACAGAAATAACAAAATAACAGATCTGTCAGGGCCAGTATGCTTCTCTTATAACAGAAAAGGATTGAAAGAGTTTGTTTGTGACATGATATCAGCAAGGACTATTGCCCTCTTTCATCACTGCTCTGATGCCAAATCTCCTGCTAAGCCCAGAAAAACACCTATAAAACAGATTTGGGCACTACATGGGATTTTAGCCTCTGCCAGTAAGTTTATAAAAAGGAAAAGCAAACACCAGCTCTCTGTAGTACTAGCTAAGCTCTTTTAAAGCCACGTGTGATGGAGGAATAAACATCTTCTGTGTCCAGTGGGATTTAAAACTAGAACTGCTGTGAAAAAAAAAATTAAACAGACCATTCAGGGCACCACCATCTTTCTCCCTCTCTCCCTGTATAGCCCTCCAGAGGTCTGAGGCTGCTCATACACATTTCATCCTTCTGTCAGTGGCTGCTTGTGACCTTTTGTACATGAACCCCTATGAAGAAGTGCTCATGTGGACTGAAAGGCAGGAGGGACTGAGAAAAGCTGCTTAACCCTAAACTCTGCAAGGGGTGATAGCAGGACTGTGGGGAGATGGCAGAAGGGATGCCTTTGCCAGTTGGACATGCCTTGCTCGGTTCTCTGTCATAGCCTGAGGCAGTGCAGCAGCGGCAAAGAGGCCTGGGAAAACAGTTCCAGCAGGAGCCTTTGGAACTCTCAAACAGCTCTGAAAAGTTCATGTCTTCACTCAGGTTTCCTTGATTGGAAAATGTGAAAAAAATAAAGAGTGTGGGGGGGGCATAATATGAGCCCCAACTACACTAATGTGGGAGAGACTGGAAAAAGCCACACTGGGGGCAAGGTTTGGGTTTGATTATATTCTTCTGCTGCCAGGCTGACTGCAGCTGGGTTGAATTTCCTTCTGCTTGAAATTTATGTATACATACTGGATTTTTACATGAAACGAGAATGTTAGGAGCTCAGGCTGTGGTTCTTAACAATAAAAACAAGTGTAAGCTATGAAGGCACTGACTTTATTAATTCTATCACCAAAGACTTTGAATTTTCTGCTTGGATCTGCCTTATATTTCAGGAATAAATCCACTTGGTCTTAATGGAAGTAAACAATAATATATGTCTCAGAAATATATTTTTAGAATAAATCCTTTCTTCCACTTCACTGCTATTTCTTGAGACAGTGACTTCTAAAGATTTTAGTAACTGTAACAAAACATGATAGCACACTTCTGAACAAAGGATTTTTAAAAGCTTTTTTTGAAATCAGTTCTGAGACAGAAGTTCATGCTGGATGGACCACAGGTACCAGCTAGACATTCTCACTTACCCATATTTACACTTTTATCTTTTAATTACTTTTATTTCTAATATGTGGCTTCGCCTGTTAAAAACAAACAAACAAACAAAAAAATGAAACTAAACAAAAAACCCATATACAATCCAGTGAAAGAGAAAGAAAAGCAATTCTAAAAAAATCCAGATGGTGGAGCTACTTCATTGCCAGTGACAGTACAGTGCTGCGCAGGTTTTGCTTCACAAGCTCCGCAGAAAAGAATCAGCCACAGCATAGAAAAATCCCCAAATGCCTCTGCCATCACATCCTAGATCTTGTGTTTCCTGACTACAAACTGTAAGTCAGTGTGCACAACTTTCTGAAAACCTTTCCCAGGCAAAAGTCTTGAGTCTTCAATGTGTGTCCTCCCTTCCTTCCAGGAAAAAAAAAAAAAAAACCTTTACCTTTTCTTTGGCCAGCAACTGTTTAATGAATTATATGCAGGACACAGTGGTAAGCAATTTCTTACATATTTTGTAATGACAACATTTATGATGCACCAGGCCTTTCCCCAGCAGCACTTAAAAAAATTGTGGTGCAAGGGGGATGATATAATTTAGTTCTTTTTTTTCCTTAATGCAAAAATGTTAAGACCCCTGGAAGTATATAATGTATTATGCTTTACAATGCACCATCTCAGAATGATTTTGAAGGGAAATTTTTCCTCAAAATAATTGTGTTTCTGACTAGTTCTAGGAAACAACAGTAAGAAAATGGCAAGCTGGCTACTCTCACTGTGAATTCCCTCAGTTTTAGTCTTAAAAAGCTCAGCTACTGGTTTGTACTTGGAAACATGCAACAGATACACCATCATGTTGAGTTAACTGCAGGCATTGTTAGTGAATTAAAAAGAGATTAAATCCTTAAGAAACATGGGTCAAGGTTCAAATGTCCTGCTTAGCTGGGTGCAGGTTTTTACTAGGTGATGTGTTTTAAACACGTATGAAACAAACAGAGGAGGAACAGCGACTTTTATTAGAGCTGAGCAGTGAGGAGCTGAGTGTGAGTGAGCAAACACCTGGAAGCACACAGCTCTCCTGGGCTGTCAGGAGACCTGAAACACTGGTGTCCTTCCACTGAGGGCCATACCAGCCACCCACTGGGGCTGGCAGCCATTTTCCTGGGGTGCCTGGGAAAATGGGACCATTCTCCTTTCCTCAGTGACCTCCTCTCATCAGGAGCAGAGGATGTGGAGCCATCCATCCAGCCACTGTTCTTCTGCCATGTCCCTAGAGGCATGTCCTCTGCAGTTGGATAGGGTGGAGGCAGACATTGTATCATGGGGCTTTCCAGAGGACCAGCTGAGGTATTGCATAACTGTGGCTGCTCCCTGGGGTCAGCAGGAAAGCCTGTGGGACCTGCCAACAATGTCTATAGCTGTTATTAGAATTTATATAGTCATTTAGGGAACAGGCCCATCTGGCTCTGGGGATTGGATATGGGATGCGAGCTTTCCATCTCCAGGTCACCTCACAGCTGTTGGATGGGCCTGTGGTGTGTGTGACATGAGTGATGGTCTGAGGAGGAGACAGGGGTCTGCATTACACGCACGCATACCCACAAACGCCGTGCAATTAGCGCGATTTGGCTCTCCCCTTGGAAACCACCGCTGAGCAGCCGGGGACCGAGGAGCCACGCAGGCAAACCCAAACTGGTGTACATCCCTTGTAATAAAACTTGGGTATTTGGCTTGAAAAATTCATTTTAGAGCTCTTGGACTGAAAAGGTTAAGCCTGCCCTGGAGCTAATTTCATGTCTTCCTTTAGTATCAACATTTGGAGAATTAAATAATTGGGCAAAGGAGGACTGAGTAATTTCCAGTGAGTTTATAGGACAGATGATCTGAAAGACGCCTGCCTGCCCCTCAGGCTCCTTGCCATGTGTATAAAAATAAACAGATATTAGTACCAATTAAAAAAGAATCAACCTACCCCCCTCCCAAAAAAACCACCCCCCCCAAAGAAACTAGCATAAAAAAAGACCCGAGGAAGCTATCATTGTCTTGTGGCAGATATCAGGGGACACAGAGAATGAATTGTATATTAACTTTAAAAATGCCATACCTTAAAGTGGCTGCTCTATGCTTATTTCTAGTCTTTATTTTTCCAGAGCCTGACGAAGCAGTCAGAGCCACCAGGTTGTTTTCTTTCCACCACAAAAACCATTGTGTCCAGGCTCCATAACTCCTCTCTGCTCAAGTTCCCAGGGATTCCCTGGTCCCTTCAATCCAGAAAAGCAGCCTTCATTTCAAAGGCACCCCAGCCAATTTGTAAATATTTGCCATCACTGAGGGCCAGGAGTAACCAGGTCTTGCAATGTTCTGCTTTGACATAACAAGCACTCTGTCTGCCCTGCTCTCTCTGCATTGCAGCAAGCGCAATTCCTTGGCTGTTCCTTTGTTGATGACAAGTACCTGGTGCTCACACAGAGCTGGAGCAAATACCCACTGCTGTTCCCATGACTCCCCCCTGGCTCCAGCGAGGCTTGACCCGGACTCCCCTTGGAGAGAGCGAAATGGGTCTCATCCATGGAGCTGCAGTGGGGTGGCTGTAGTGGTGCTGGGGCTCAAACCCTCCCACCTCTCTGGGGGTGTACTGTGCCCCTGTACAAGAAGGACTGCATGCAACACAAGCAGAAGCAGCATCATTCATGGTTAAATTACCCATTGGGGACTCCCGAGCCCTGTGGTTTATCTGCTGCTCCTCTCTCTGGTGCCTTAGAGCATGCCTTGGTCAGGTCACTTCATTTCATGCCAAGTTTAATCCCTCTCCTGTTTCTTACCAACATCATGTAGCAGCACATAGCCTATTGCTGGGCGCAGTGTGATCCTAAAGTGCCTGACACAACTGCTACCAATATCAGGGAAGCTTCTGAATACTACATTTACATATACATACTTTTTCATCTTTATTATTATTGCATTTGATATAATTTCAGTTTCCATTATGTTGCTTTTCAAAGAAAATTGAAATATATTTGAAATTAATACCATTAGTACCAGCAGCTAACAATCCTATGCAATATTGCATACGGATGCAGTTACAAAATTTCTTTAGTTCATGTAAGGTGAAGGTTAATTTTAGAACTGAGTAAGAGTATCAGAGCCATTAAAATAGTATGGAAAAATGTTACCAGATGAGAAATTGTTCAAAATAAATTAAACCCATGATTTCAATCATGTCTTTCCGGACCACTATACTAGGCTGTATTTTTTCTTCCCTGTACTCCTGCCAGAGATTTTCATAGCAATCATGCTCATTTCCAAGGAAATAATTCCTTCTTAGGTTAACAATAAGGACTCTTTCTCAAGGTATGTGAAGGTACTTGGCAAAAGCAAAATATGTCTGATCCTCTGAAAAAACCCAACCCTTCAATTTTACTTTTCTTTTGTGTTGGCGTAACTACTGATAATCCACTGTATAATAATGTTAGTGCAAACACAGTATGCTACATTATTTTGACACTTCTGGATGTGTTTCTTCATTCCCTTCTGAGCTTTATTATGCCACTGTCAAAATAGCTACTGGTAGGAAATTTTATGACTTGTGTGGCAAAGGATGTGGTGCCAGAGAGATGAACAAAGAATGGGTCAGCTACAAGATCATCCATCTTTCCCCCTCTGGACTGCACTCCCCCTTCCTCTTCTCCTCGGACGACTTCAAGCCTCTGCCACAGAGCAGAGCATTGCTGTGAGACTCAGTGTTGCATTAATGCTGAGCTGGATACCTTCCCATTCCTTCATCTTTGTGAGGATACTCCTGATACAACTGTCATTTGCCTGCTCTGATTTAGCATGGTTGGTGTATAGGAGACTGTGAAAAACAAAGCTAGCTTTATGTTCCACCTTTGTTTTTTCAAGAACGCTCTCACTGATTAAGAAAGGGTGGTAGATGTTTTTTGAAACCTGGGTCCAGGGTCATCTGCCTGCATGTCCTTGTTTCTGAGATGAAGAAAAGGTTATTTTTTATCAGCTCCATAGAAAATATCATCCCAAGTTTTTCTGCAATGTTAAGCATATTTGTTAAACAGTACTCCCTGCAAAACCTTCTCTCAGAAAACAGCTTTATTCTCATACAGAGCCCAGGCACTTTGCCTGGGCAAGGCAGATTTTCACCTACCAAAGGCTTCTTTTGCCTCCCCTGAACTGCAGCAGCATCAATGCGCTCCTAAAAGAGATGGTGCCTTTCCTTAAATCCCCTCCTGGAGCACAGTTTAGTGGGGCAGCCAGCTCTCCCAGCTGTTTTAGCCTCTCACAGAGGGTTGGGCTTGTTTTGCAAGGTCAGACAAAGAAAAGCGGAAGCTGAAGTGTAATTGAGAGGTAAGACACAGGATCATGCCGTGAGATGTAAGATGGGATACTCAGCATGATAATTTTTAATGTGTTTGTCTTTTTGTGCAGAAAGTTATTTAAATACAGAGATATAGAAAAGCCTTGTCAAGCATTGGCCAAGGGCATTCATGCAAAACTTCAGCTTGTAAGAAATACATCTAACTAGTCAGCATAAAGTACCTGTGTCCTGTAATAGTTTTCTTCGTCCCCACAATTTATGTATATCAACAAGCAGCCCATGTGGAGAAACCAATCAAGTATATCCATGCAATAACTATAGCTCCATTAACCATTATCTGTGAAAATGCACAAATGTGAGCAGCTGAGTCCTGTCCTTCAATGCTTGCTTAGCGTTGCCAGCATGGCAGTGTTTGACATCCTACGCAGGACAGTTCAGCAAAGCAGGAAGGATTTCACTCTCCTCCGCTTTCCAAACACAGACAGGTTTCGACCATGGAATTAACTAGTTCATTTTCTGTATTTTCTCCTCACTGTGCTGTGCTAAAATGCAATTAGACAAAGACATGGCACATGGAGTCTGTTCCCTGCCAGAGGGCACTTCTGAGGAGACAGGCAGCATGTATTGAGGTTGCTCCAGAAGTAGAGACTCAAATGATGATTTAAAGGGAAGCATGTTGCATTAAGAAATGTTATGTGCTGCTTTGAATCCATCATTTTGCATTCACTCAGTTATTCCCTGTGTGGCTTGAGCTTTGGCAGTTATTGCATGCATTATTTTATCAAATTAAATTTGATCGGGGGGGCAAAGTGAGGCCGGGGATATAACAAGATTACAAGTCCTTGTTCTCCCCTTTTACTCTTCCACAGCGTTTTGGCTGTGATGCCATCATCCCCCATTCAAGCAAAACCCATCTTGCTGCTTTTTGCTTGTGGCCCTGGTGCTGCAGCAGCTCAGGGCAGGATGGGTGGGAGCGGTACAGGCAGTGGCTGCAGGACAGGTGATGGGGATCTGGTCACACCCATCCTCAGGCACTGGGAGTAACCTCCCTGGTGACGGATGATGGAAAACAAAGATTTGTCAGAAGGTGAACAGGATGTGGCTTATTCTAAACAGTGTTGTGAAATTCCTGTGGTTTGCAGTAACAGCAACTTCAATAGGTTAATGAGTCCTGAATAAAATGTCAGGAAGATGGAAAATTAAGTTTTATCTCAAAAGATGCAGAGAATTTTTTGAGCACATGAAACTCACATTTATTTTACTTCTGCAGAGTGCTAAAGAAGCCCTCCTAGGCTTAAGTTTTAAATTGGCCACAGTAACAATATTTGGGAAGTCAAAAATCAGGGTAGACAAATGACAAACATTAAAAAAAAATCACCTATTGGAATTAACGATTCGATTCTTCACATGTGCTATTGATTCTGTATACAGAAAGGATGGAAAATCCAATGTACAGGCAGGTCTCAAGGACACCAGACACAGACCAGCAGTGAAGTGGAGATCAGCTCCGTACAAACCAGATCTTGCACTGATGTGGAAGAGAGGATAGAGAATGGTGTTTGCCATACTGAAATATCATTCATCACTGTGAATTATATTCACTTCGGCTTGCACTGTCTTGAAAAAGTATGTTAGCAGAAATATAGGACTTCTCATTTAAACAAAGTTGAAGTGGGGGTTAAAGGATTTACAAGAGGTTATTCTTCAGAGGCAGGTGAAGAAGAGCAAGGCAGACTTGCATAGAGACTATTGGGTCAAAGACACTTTGTTTTCCTCTTTGTATTGCAGGTTTCTAGTTTAGTGCTTATATGAATTAATGTAAACACAAATAATTTGCCTATCTTTATAGCACAGAAACAGTCACAAATTAATTTTGAACATGAAAATTTTCAAGTGAGAATCCAATTTGCACTTATAGCACAGAAAATCTGAAGTAACACTTCAGAAGTGTGAAAGGAAATCCAAACTTGATATCTTTAACTTATTGAGTATTCTACTATCCTACGACCTTATGAAAAAAGCTTAAGAATTTTTATTATTAAATATTTACACAAACATGCACAGTATATGCAGTTACCCTATCTAGGCTATAAGTTAATGATAAAGAAAAAATCTTAATTTTCAGTGTACAAAACAATTGATGGTTTCCTGTATTCAGGTAGAAATATACTATTGCCCATAGTTCAGTGAAATACTTAGAAGAATTGCGAAGAATTAAAAAAGAATGAAACACAATGCTCTAATGCAGCTTATCTTATCTTAAGTCATCTGCTTGCAAAACCTACAGAAGGTAACGGGGAATAATCTCTATAACTTTACTGGATCTACAACTACATGGTCAGATTGTAATTCGCAATTAAATTTCATTCAGTTGCTCAAAGGCCTTTTGATTAAGTTTAGATTTTATTAAATTAGGTTAGATTTTATTACATTCCACAGGATTTAGTTGTGAGAGAAAATGGAATTGGATAGCATACAGCGTTGTACTCCAGTCCAGTACTCCTATATATATTGGAATCACCTTTTCATTGCTGATGGCATCTTCAGTCTCCCAACTCCTGAACATATTTAGCACTTCATTTTCTTCCATTCCAAGCTCTGTTTCTAATAACAAGTTCAACAGTATCTGTGCAGATGGGCTAGATAGACTGAATTTCTCTTCTTTAACACCCAATCCAACATCTATTAGAGAAAGCAGAGGGATGCCCACTGATTTTATGGGGAGCTAAATCAGTTGCAAATCAGAATAAAAGTGGTGCAAGTGGGAGTTTTGCAGCCTCAGAGTATCAAAGCACTTGGAGCTGCAGGAACTGTGTGAGATCTTTTTCGAGTAGGTATTTTAGACCCAGGTCCTCAGTAATGTTTAAGCCCACAAAGCATTTTGAGTATCTGGGACCTTTCTGAAAGCAGGTACGTTGTCCACAGGGTAAAGTGGTACTTACTATCAGAAATACAGCTCTCTCTCTGCTTATGGGTTTTTCTGTAGTCTTGAGCAAGGTGCCAGATCCTTCCCAAAGGAAGATTTAACATATATCTAGAAAATTAAAATCCTGGCTGTTCTTTCCTCACTTCAGGATGGCCCTGCCCAAGCTGACTTCTTGAGGAAACTGTAAGTACACCAAGACACTATCTCTTAGGTCATCTGTGCAATGACTTGATGCCAGTATTTTCACATCTTTCTAAAATTAACTGGAGGCTGTTTCTTTTGTATTTTAACAATCCTTGAAAAAACACATGCCTGGTAAATCAGCGTGGATACAGTTTTGCTTCTGTCCTAGCACTGGGACAGTCCAATGGTTACAAATAATTACATCAGAACAACAGAATAAGAATTGTATAAAACAAAAATCAAAGCAGATGGAAAATATGACTCAGCTCCTCTCTGCTCCACTCCCACCACATCTCTGAGTTACTGTTGTACCCTAGGAGTGCATTTGATCTGAAGTGCATTTGCAAAGACAGGACAAGAGTTTTGATTAATATTCCCTCCCCTGTGAGCAGAGGTCTCTAAGCAGACCTTCCATGCGTGATGTCATGGGCAGAATCAATAGTGGATGAGAGCGTGGGAGATTTTTTTACAGATGTGGTTGCACATGGCTTCCTCATGATTCTTCCATATCTGTATTCTGCACTCAGTCTCTTCAGTACAGATCTACAGATCTGGTTTGGGAGCCACAGCAATATCTAAGATTTACTTCTCTAAATCAGAACAGGTTAATGTCCATGTACACTCTGTTAGCAATATTTCTCTTTGCATTGCACAAAAAGATGGCTTGTGTTCTGACCCCAATGTTTGTGCTTCACCAGTTTCTGTCTCCAAAGACTGTGGTATCAGGGAGGGCAAAAGCAGGGTTTATATTTTGTTATAGACTTTGAGTTTGGCCACAGCCTTGGCATTTCTCTAGAGCTGCACAAGGACTGGGACCATCTCTACAGCTGGCAGCAAAGCATTAGTGCCCTGCTAGCAAGAGGAGTGCCTCGCTGTCCTGAAACTGGAAAGGGGCTCCTGCTCCAGCTGCTGTTGCTTCTGGTACCAGAGAAATATCAGTATACAAGACTGGCTTCTGCCTTCGTCGTGGCATTCATCACGACACCCCTACACCTCATCTGTTTTATGCAAGCTTAGGACTGTTCAGAAAACAATCAGGGGAGCAGATCTGATACTCCTGTTGCTCAGTGCAAAGCAAAATGCATGATCCCATGAAAACCGAGTGCTAAGTCTATTTTTCCCAGTCCACTTTCCTAAAGCCAGCAATATTTCCCTGGTCACCCAGTCTCAGCCCAGGACAGAAGGCAGTTTCGATCACATAACAGATCCATACCTTGTTTTTCATCCTTCTCTGTGCCCATCCTGTTTATCTCTTCTGAACTGCGTATTGTTTCCACTTTAACAGCTCCTGCCAGCTGTTTTCTTTTGGTACCTTTTATTGCAGATAGAATTTCAAGGGCTTCCAGGGGGAAGCTGCTGAAAGCACTGCAGCTCTCAGGCTCACTTCAAAGGAACTTTCATCATTTTTCACGCGCTCTTTTTAGGACTCTTCTTCTGTTCTTTCCCCAAAACAGATTCTCTCAAAGATCACACTGGGAGATAGCACTATTTATGGCACTTCACCAGGAGACATCGTGGTTTTTTGTCTGATTTGGACACATCCACTGTCCTGCAAAGGTTAAAACCAATGAGGTCTCCTCCCCATCTCACTTGTAGTTTGTTGTTGGTAGGATTTTTTCCAGAGGAAGGGGTGGGAGGGAAGGTTATTGTTGGAATTTAGCTGCCAGAAGCCTGAGGGTCAACTTTAATTTAGTTGAACCTCCCATCATTAAAGGGATTGTAGCTTCTGCACTGGACCAGGCAGATTCATCTGTGGGAGGCCCTGGCTTCACACCAACGCTAATTGTGGCTGAATTGTTCTTACAAGCTGTGAGGCTTTGTTGCTGAATTAGAGGAGAGATAGCCCATCAGTTTTGCAACTATCTCAGGGTGGAGAACAGAAGGGGAAAGAAAATTCCTGCCTAACTCATGCCCTTGTTGTGCAGCCTGCTATCTTCCCCAGGCACAGGGCAGGGCTGCTACCCTGAAGAACTGAAGGCTGCCTGAAATGTGGTGGGGAAAAAAGGGGCAGTAAGTCTTAAAAGTAGAGGGCTGAATGCCTGTGTTGGATGGGAATGCCCAAATCCAGCCATGACATAAAAGGCTATGACGTTGTGAATTAGTGCAGATACACTCCTTCAACTTGGATGCTTTCAGGTAGACCAAATACAAGTAAGCAAGTGGTTCAAAGAGCAGCTTGTGGCACTACGTACTGTTGTGTGAATCTTCTTGAGTTTGAGCCACTCAAGAAATAAACAACAAGGCACTATCAAGAGATTTGTCTATTTAAATTCTGGTTCTTCCATCTGCCTAGTTTTCAAAACTCATATAGACCACACCCCAACTAACCTGTGCTGTCAATCTGACCCTGCTTTGAAGAGGAGGTTGAACTAGGTGATCTTCAAGAGCCCCTGTCACTGCAATTTACCTGGGATTCCATGAGGAAATCCATTTCCTAGAAACCGTATTTAAACTAATAAAAATCTTGGTGAATGATAAAGAATGTTAAAAAGGATGAAGACTCTTTCCCCATTGTATTGATAGACAGGAATATACTGCAAATCTACCTTCCCCCTACTCTCCAAAGCATATGTAACACCACTGAAAAGAGAGGGAGATAAGTCCACCTTGCCATGCTTGTGAGGGCTCACACTCCATAACCACTAGCACAGAACGGAAGGTAGCAATAGCAGTGAACGGTCAAAATGCTTAAACCTCCTCTCCCACTGTGCATCCAGAATTTAACAAGGCATCATCAGTTGAGAGTGCAATCCCACATCTCTCTCTTCAACAAGCATGGCTTAAAGTATCACACGAAACACATCCCTCCACTGCCTGCAAAATGAAGGCTAGATTTCTGTATTTTGTGATCCAAAACTCTGCAAAGGACACAGCATCCAGTCAGGACCTGGGGCCAGGATTGAGGCAGAATGTCCTGGCTGTTGTTACTGCTCACTGGTAGGCAGGAGGTTGTTCATGGTAGCACACTTCCTCTCTGCCCTGAGTTAGTGGTTGCAGAACTGGATATCTGGATGGTGGCATCGGGAGGTGCAAATTGGTCTTGGACTTGCTTTGCCCCAAACCTCTGCACTTGAAGCCATGATTGCCTATTGACCTATCTTTCAGCCCTTGAATCTTAATTCTTAAATAAATAAATAAATAAGTAAATGAAAAGCAACCTCTATTTGTCCCTCCTTATCCATTATTCAAACAAATTAGTTTAACAATTACAGAACATCTTGTATCTATAGCTACCAAATGTTCCTGAATGATATTGCCCACACACTCAAGTGGAAGACTGCCAAACATATCATAGACGTTTTTCTCTCTTAAGCATAGAAGGCTGAAGGGCATACTGAAGTTAGTTGCTGGATTTGTGCCTTTGGAACACTTTCTTTGGGTCATTTGAAAGGCAGAGGCAAATCTTTCCCTGAATTATACCTGCAAAGCATTGTAGAAGATTAAACTGAACTTGAAACATTTGAGATGGTCTCCTGGCTGTCTGCTGGCACGAGAAGGTGGTGTGATGTGACAAAGGAGATGAGTTTTAGAGGAAGTGCAAATTGCTTCATGGGTATGGAGTTCCTGGGCTGTGTTTGAAGACTTCTACTGAGTTCCTTGTGACCTCAGTTTCTCTCTGAAACAGACACTCCACTGAGAATACTGTCTTCCAACCTGTTTGGTAAAGCATTGAAAAGATTCCACCTCTAAATCTCAAACATAAAAGATTTTTTATCATTAATAAAACCCTGAGAACAGCATCATTTTTAGATCTTTTTTAATATGTTTAAAAAATTCTTATATAAACAAAAAATGTGGGTCCACAGTGAACCCAAAATTTACCACCCTGAAAAAACCTTCTTCAAGAACGATGACCTTTTGGTGGAAAAATGTTTTTTGGACTGTATAATCCCTGCATACATAGGATGTAGATTACTGCAACTGTTTTCTTGCATAAATGAACAGCTGTGGGCAAAATAGTGCACAAAAATTGATGAAACTCACAGAAGCTATAAGCACACATTACAGCTAATGGAGGCTTTTCCCAAGGAAAGGCAGCAGAAGTATCATACTGGCAAATCTATCACATCATTGGACTATGAAAGTTGTAAGAAATATTCCAGGATACACTAGTATATTAAAAGAGGAAGCCTGTGGCAATTGTAGGGACTACAAGAGCTCATAGCCTAAGGCTTTCTCTGATTGCAGGGAAAAATGATCTTGTCTTCAATTTCTCAAGATACAAACCAAATGCCTTGCAAATTGGTCACATTCCATTTAACTCATATTAATCTACATCATGTTGCCTGGGGGTCAAACCCATGTTTTTGTTGTATTTTTCTTTTTTCCCTCTAGACTGTATCTCTTTTTGGCTGTAAAATGTGCTGAAAGCTGTACAAGAGACATTCAAGGATATGCTTCTCATTACCAGCATGCCCTGTACAGTGATGCCTACCCAATCATGCTAATATGCTTTGCTCCAAGTTCATGTAAATCGAGCTGGTGGGTCAGCCCATTTTAGCTGTGTTAGCACTGTAAGAGATTTTGGTCAAGGAAAGGAACCCTATTAGACATAATTTGTGTTTTCTGACAAAGATACAGAGACCCCTTAAATGCATCAACAAGCTCATTAACTGCTGTGTATAGAGTCAGTTGATCAGGTATTTCAAGACTCTTAAAGCAGGCCATGCATGGTCCCCTAATTTAGCCTCCAAGGAGCAGCCTTTAGGACAGGAAGGAAAGTACTTTTCCTCTAACTAGCTTCCCTGTTCATGAAGAGAAGCTGAAAGCTGAATTAAATGTTTCAGGCTATTAAGAAAAGTGTTAAGCCATTTTAAGATTAAACTGGGTGTATTTTGTATGATCAGAGAAAAAAACCTTGCTCTCTTTCATGCCAGTGAAAATAGAGACTATCTTAGACTTGTCTTATGGCCTGAAAATATCAGATACAAGGAGATAAGCTCCTATGGCCTTACTGAGGAAAATGTTGCTTTTTCCTATATCAGCTGGGATTTCTCTCCAGAGAAATCTGGTTAGAGCAGCGTGACCAGAACATACTTTTACAATGAAAATTTGAGCATGGAGTAGAGATACACGGAGGTACCCTCAGCTCACTAGTCCAGGCTTTTCCCAGAAATCACAGCTTAACTCTGTGTGGAATGGCATATCTCAGACTTGGTGTCCAGATGTTTTCAGGTCCCCACCTGTGATGTCCAGCCCCCAGAAGATCCAGACATGTTTCAAATGATACCTTTATAATGCCCTAGCTTAGACTGTCGCTGCCAGAGACCCTCCTCCTCATGCCAAAGTTCAGTCTTGGAGTGCTCCTTCCTTGGCTGCCCTTTCCAAGCCTCTGCAGCTTGGTGATATCAGGTCACTGTTCTCTATTGGAGGGAGAAGGATTTCCATGGAAGTGGAGTGCAGTTGGGGGTCTCCCCCATGAGAACAGCTCAGCTGATGTGCAAACATCCCTTTTGGGGGCTCCAGCGGACAGAAGAATGGCTTTTCTGGAGAACTGTGAAACCCATTCACCCGGATAACCTCCCCTGCCCACAAAGTGGATAGCTCATGGACAGCCTCTGGTGTGGCCTTTGAGAGGGGCATGCTGAGATGCTTCCAAGCTTTGCAAGGCACTACAAACCCATGAGTGAGCCTCCCCGACACAGAGCCTGGGCTCACACATGGCTCTGCATGGAGGCATGTACCCGTGAGGCTGACTGAACAAAGGGCTGGGTATGGAGGTGAAGCATAGTGACCTGCAAAGGACACAGTGCTCCTGGGATAGCCTATGATTTTTTTACAGTATTTCCTGAGACAAAACAAATTGATCCAAGGACCTCTCAAGAGGAATGTGAAATCACATATGGACTCACCACACCTTTACTCTCTCTTGCAAACACCAGATAGACTGAGCCCCCAACCCGACTGAGTCCCCAGCTGTCTCCCTGGACACTGCTGGGGGGGCTCGGGGAGTTGTTAGAACCACGCTTGTCATCTGCACCCTCAAATCCCCTGATGTGACAAGTTGTATTTGCCTTTAACCCCGACAAAGGGTTCACCTTCTCCTGCGCTGCTTCTTCTTGATAAAAGAATCAGTGCATGAAACCATTGCCACGGATATGAACAGATGCAGAGAGGAGAATGGGAACAACACAAACATTATGTTCCTCCCAGAGCGGTGCTCCTGTCGCTGCCCGTGCCACATCTGTGTTTTTGAAGGGAAATGTCATAACATTGCTAATCAATAAGAAGAGTGACAGGACCATTTGTCATGAACGAGCCAGCACTGCAGCTGTTGCAGTCATCCTCTCCCTGGGCTTTGCGACAAGAAGCCAAGGAAGGACCTGATTATTTGCCGGCGGCGGCCCCGCACGCCTGCGGGCAGCCCCTGTGCGAGGGCAGCTCCGGCCAGCTTGCGGCGGGGCCGCGCCAGCCTTGCAGCGGCCGGGCCGAGCAGCGGGCAAAAAGCCTGGCAGGAAGTATGGAGTTCCGAACAAAGGACACCAGACACCCTGCAAGGGAGAGCCGGGCCTGGGTGGCGGAGGAGTCTGTTGACCTTTAATCTGGAGATCGCTGTTGCATATGCATCACGTTTGAACTGCAGATGTTCCTCGCTGCTCCGCCGGTCAGGGCGACAAGCGGCTGATCTTAGAGGAGGAGGCAGGGCTCGGGGAGAACTTAATGAAGACTTTAAGCTGTGGGTTGCAATTAAAATGGCCCGGCGGTGTAAGCGTGGGAGGGGGTCACTAAGCTCCTGCAGCTGCTCTGCCTGCAGTAATGTCCGTGCTGATAGGCACAGCTCTCCTCCACAATGAGAGCAGTCGTGCATGCCGGGGGGTGTTGGCGGAGGTGACAAAACTGAGCTGCCCTTTCCCACCCCATTAAAATAATTCTTAAATTAGGAAATTTATCTTGATCTGATGGTCTGTCTGTGTGTGGCACCACCGTGTATAATGCTCCATCTCTGTCCCCTAGACAGATCATGCCAGTAAATAGAAAAGGAATAAACATCAATATAGTGAAAAGCATATAGTAAAATATAGGGAAACAGCCCTTCTTTTTCAGATCATGACCTGCTTTTTCATAAGCAGAGTTTGACCCTCAGTGTGGTCTCCAAAAGGAATGTTGCCTCCTGCAAACAGAAATTGCTTCTCTGTTCCTGAAGATAGCCAATTAGAACAAAATCCACGTTATCACTTACGGTGTCTGTACCCAGCTGACAGGATGTCTACAGGCTTAAAAGGATACAGGCTCGATCTTGGGTTGCACTTCTGAGCAATAGTCACCAAGGTGCAAACATAGTATAGATACCACATGAGATTTCTGAGTTCAACGGTAAATGTTAACTAAAAGCAATGACCAAGATCTTCCCCCAGTGTCACCTTAGCAGCAGCTAATGCCACCTGAGTGTTATCTCCTGACACTTAGGTTTCAAACTATGATGCAGGATCTCAGTGAAGTGCAGCCAAACTATTTATTTTGTAACCAAAGTTTCTTCTAATGGAAAAGTGCCATTTTCCCCCCTTATTCACTGTTTTGAGAAAAAATTGTCAGTTCTGGCAGTATTTTGTTTCCAGAACTTCTTGTCCCAAAACAAAGCATTCCCTTAAGGTTGAAGTGGCCCATGTGAACATTTCTGGAATGGAATATTTCAGTTCTAATTTGGAAATGATTTTTTCCCACATGCAATTCATTGTTATTATTTTCACACAGAAACACGTCGACAAGCTTTCAAAGGGAAAACTTGGACCAAAATGCTTTGATTTCATAACAATGGAAAGTTTTGATTAACCGAAGTAACATTTTATCAGACCTCTATTGCACACAGAATTTCACTTGCGTCTATATTTTTCCTCCTTTTTTTTTGGAACCAGGAAAAATATTTCCATATATGAAAAGGTCTGGTTAACCTGGATCTTATGAGTCTTCCCAGGAACTGGTTCTCCCTCCCCGCTGGTCCTCCAGCTCAGGCTAAAAGCCAGCAAGGTTTGGGCAGTGCATGCTCTAACAGCCAGCACTGGATTTCACCCCATTGCAAAACCACTTTTATTGCCCTCACAGCCTCCTCCAAGGACGAATTCATTACAGCTGGGAGGTCTGATCAGAATGCATGAAGTGCTACAGCAGTGGCCAGGCTTGAGAGATAATTCGTCAAAGTATTTGTCGTTTCTCATCTTTTTAAACATGCTGCAAAATCTTCAGGCACCTGTACCAGCAGTCCAAGAAGTGGTCACATAGAGAGATGAAATTTTGAAGAAAAGGGGTAGGTCAGGAAGGTTGAATTCATTTTAAGGAATGATATAGCTTTCACAGCAATATATCTACTGCCTGTAATTTATAGCCCAGGCTGCCATAATGATCCTGTATCCCTTTTTCTTTCTGCGGTTCCAGTTCAGTGAAGAATTTCAGCATACACTTTGATTGACAGAGCAGATGGTAACATTGTTTGCCGTTAATGTTAACCTATTATTTAATATATATGTTAGTTTTATTATTTTTTAACAGGATACTAGTGACTATAAAGTTTAATTGACCTTTTTTGCCAATAAATAAATCATCGCTGGTTTCAGCAAGGATTGTACTTTTATCTGCCAATAAAAAGCTAAAGGAAACCTCTTAACTACACTCCTTCTTCTTTCCTTTTCTCTTTCATCTCCTTAAGGCTCCTCTTATGAACAGCACCCTGAAAGGAAAAATTATCCAGTGATGGAATGAGTAGCTCTATATATGGATAAATCAGGGTTTACATCAGAGGAAGAAAGAGGGTTTAAATTGGCTGCGTGGTAAATTCTGAGATTTTATCCCAGGAGAACACAGGCTTGGTTCCCATTTTGGTTGCACTGGGCTTTGCAACGTCAGGGCCTTCGATGTCACACTCATGCTTCAAACAGGTGGAAGAGGCAGCAGAATCAGGCTGAGTGTATTAAAAAATGGGAAACTGAAGTAAAGAAAAATTGATCACAAATAGGTTTACAATAAGCTTGTCCTACTTTATTTACTGTTGGGTGGTACAAAAAGAATATGCTATGCAGTTTTAAGCTTTATACCAGGAACAAATGATTAATGCAGAAGCTAGAGCCCAGGAGAGGCTCAATGGATTGTGAGGGGATGGCCAGCTGCACTTTACCAGAACAAGCTGCTGTGGATCCTGCGTGCTTTTTAATGGCTCCTTCCTCTTGGTTTTCTCCTCTCCCTGATTTAAGACTGTCATCTGACAGATTTTTATTTTTCCTGCAAGCACTTCAGGCCAGAGTCATTTGAGAGCAGAAAAAGAAAACTCAGTTTGGTTATCTGAACCTTTTTTGCTTAGCTGGCTCTGGAGGTAAGTCCATCCAACCAGAGAGAATGAAAAGTCTAATTTTTCAAAACTGTGAATTCATTAAGAGAACTCATATGCACAAAAAGCAGTGAAGCTGAACAAAATGTAAATTTTTCTGGCTGAGAGAGATTTTCTTATGTTGTTATAAGCATCTACAGCTAAGATACTGGATTTACATTTAGGCTGGCTTTTTTAGCATCTGACTTCTTAACTATGTGCCTCAGGTTTTCTAAGGGCTATGGTTTGGGAAAGGAAACTTGCAGTTGGGGTGGTAGGATAAGTAATAAAAACCCTGTGAAACAGGCAACACAGCATGTGCTATGCCATCACCCATACTCCTCTGGGTAGAATTCCTTAGCTTTTTTCTCTGCCAAACATCTGGGCACAGTTCTGATTGCTTGAGAAGTAACAAGCTAGCATATATGTATGTATGTATGTATGTATGTATGTATGTATGTATGTATGTATGTATATATATGTTACACATGCAGACCAAAGACACAAAGAGCACAAGAAAAGCCAAACTGAGAGGTGAGATCTCCTGTTTTCTTTATGCAATGATCACCACTCCAGTCAAACAGAAAACAGAACCATAATTTCCCTTTACTTGTCTATTCAGTGAAAGCAATTAAAATTGAGAGTGGCTTCAGAGGAGATGAAGCCAGTGGCAGGATAACCTCAGTGAATGGGGCCTAGTCCAGCTATTAATAAATTTCTGTGTACAGTAATGAGAACAACACAGCTTTTATGTGCTGTGGAATTGCTACATCAGGTGAGATCACAAGGGCTGCTTCTAAACCAGTGTTTTGGGGAGCTGGGATAGAGTTCTTACTACTCTAAGCCCTGGTCATACCGGGGACTGCTCCTTTAGAAACCCCCTGGCTTTCCACCAAACAGCTGGAGGATACTCCTTGACAGTCTGATCCCAAAGAAAGCAAGGCTCTGTCATGTTAATATGCAAACCCCTTTCAGAGGTGAGAACAGAATTACTACTTTTCACACTGTGGTTACAATGCCATTTCTGGCAACAGCATTAGGCAAATAGGCAGATGCTGCAGCTATGCTGGTGTTATTATGGAAATCTGACTGTGATGGGCAGTAGGGATGCAGAGAGGATGGACAAGTTACCCCCTTAGACCTGCATGCAGTGACTCCAGTCCCAGGGCAGACTTCATGCTGTATTTGGCCATCCATTTAATGGTGCAGTGGAAAGAACCATGGGCAGTAATGGGCTGACAGCCTTTGGATGGGTTAGACTTTCTTTTCTGTGATGTTTGTTCAAAAGTCTTTTCAGTGTTATTGGAAAAAATTTTTCTCCATATTTCCTATGGGTTCAGAACAATTAATTCTAAATGTTGCTATAATATAAGGAAGCAGCTTTGGGTAAGTACAGGAACCCATTTTCTATATGCAGTATTGCAGACTAAATCCCTCATCTTAGTCTATTCGTGGAAAATCTTATTTGCCTTTTTGTCTTTCCTACAAACTTAAGTGATACCAGTTTTGTTTATTTTCTGTGGACCTTGAGGGCCTCTTGCCCTTGTAGATCAAAAATAATAAATTTATTTTTCTGCCAGAAATGACTCATTGCCTAATGTGCCTGAACACGCAGGCACTATCTTCTTTAGCCACTAGAGTCTGGGTGGAGGCAGTTGTGTCTCTCCTCAGATTAGCGCTGTCTCCTCTCATCATATTAGCTTTAACACATTGAGCTATTCCTAGGACAACTCATCTCATCTTTAACATCATATTATCCATGAAAGAAGGCTCTGCTAAGCAGAGATGACAACCTATGAGAGCTTTTTCTTATGCCAAGGGAACCAAATTAGAGGAGAAAACCACCTCAAGATTGTTTGGGAAGGTGTGGAGCTCACTGGCCCCAATCCACTAAGGCAGGAAAGCATTGTTTTAACTCCAAGCACACAAGTATTTCACTTCAGTGGGACTGTGCAAGCCTGTAACATATGTGTGTATGTGAAGACTCTCTAGCTCTCAGAAATTCCAACAGCAACAAAACTTCCTCTGTGATTTCCTTTTCTTTTAGGTTAACCTACCAGCATCTCAGATTATTAAACAGCTCCTCACTTTTCTGGCAAGTTACATGATGTACGGCTTCAGTCCCAGAGTCTTGAATCTGTGTCTGAGTTGAAAGAATTTCTATTTCTGTGCTCAGTTCCATGTTACCTCTGGAGATCCATTCTTCTTGTTTGCACTTTTTCTGTGCTCTGAGACTTGCAGAAACAATGCACAAATACAATGCACTAAAACAACGGACTTCCTGTAAAATTCAGGTTTTCTACTTTGCTACAGCACAGGATTTTGCAATTTAGGCTACAAGAACGTATATGAAATATTTTTATTTTAGTTTACAGTGATGAGGAGAAGGAAGGAAGACATTAAAAGACCAAGCAGCTCCAAGGAACAGCTTTTTCTGACAAGTCAGCTCATTTGAAAGTAATGGGACTGGCAATCTCATGCCATTTCTACCACTACATCTCACTAATGCTGCACTAAAATGCATGAAATGTTTTACCATCCTTACACCAGTCTTTCACAGGTGAAAAAAAACCTGTTTTATGTGCCTGAGGAGCAGTTCAGAATCTTGCTGCCATGAGATGGCAAATGTCGCTCTGGGTAGATATAAATTGTCAGAGCATTATTTTGAAAATTTCCATTTGTCCCTTTGAGGAGTTGGGGCAGTCTTTAGGATAACGCTGAATTTAGTACTGTGTTCAGAACATTATCTTGTGAAGTTTCCCATGTCAGCCAGAATGATTTGAAAATGACACAGCTTTACCAGTTTGCTCTGAAGAGCAGGGGCAGCTTTGAACCTTTCTCATGAATCTTTCTGCACCAGGCAAATGTTAAGTGAGCTACAGGTGTGCTTATGAGAGGCTCTTGTCAGTGTGTTTTCCATGAGAGGATAATGTGATGGATAACTTATTCTTGAAAAGATGACTGAAATAACTACATTTAAAATTAAGCACATATGAAAATGTGTGCCACAGTATTTTCAGTCTTGTTACAGAGAGAATAAAGATTTGTATCTGAGAACTGTAGGGATTTGCAAGTGCCAGTGTAGGACACTTCCTTGGGATGGATGGGAGCTCTGGTTTTGAAGGTCATTGCTGCTCACCTTCTGCTTAATCTGTGCCAGCTGAAACAGGGAAATTTCAAGGGACAGAAATGGTGAACACATTACCACCTGGCACCTGTGATCCTTCCTCTACTATCCTGCATGGCATTGCGCAGTGAGCCCTGCAGTGAGCTCATTTCTTCCTCTTACAGATAGTCTTGGAGAAATCCTAACTCTGTCTACGAGAGGCACAAGGAAAAAGGGTCTAGACTGAAGGACACAGCAAGTAAATACTCACAAATAATAAAAATACCTAGGTATTTCTTTGACATCCCAGAAGCTGTTTTCTGTGTCATGACATAGTCTAACAGCTGAAATCAGGCCCAGAACTGACCAATTTTATCAGTTCTTTGACAAGCGATTTTCTTATTTTCCCTCTCTAGAAGGTCTTTTAGACAAATCAGCCTAATGCTCTCAGTTAACGTATGAGCAGCTTATTCAACCAGTCTCTAACCTCCCAAGAGCACTATACTATTGCTACAAAGCTCAGAAAAATATTCCCCAAGGTTTCTGAGATGGGTTTCAGGATAAATAATTTGCTCAAACTGTCTTCCCCTTTTTCTGGCAGACTCAGCTCAAACCTGAGTCCAAACAGAGATATTAGACTAATCACCAGCTCCTGGGAGCCAAAACCTTCTTGCTCTTCCAAATACACCAATCCCTATTTGCCTACCAGCCTGCCTTTTCTCTGACACAGGAATCTCAGCTGGAAATAATTGACAGCCTGTACAACTTCTGCTTGCTGTAGCTTTTAACCCTGAACTTTCCTGATCAGACCTTGGAAGCAATCATCTCATCATCAATCCAACTACTATTTTAAATCAACAAATGCATATTTAAATTCCAGAGAAAGACAAGGGTTTGTGTTCTAAATCACGATTTTTCTGTTGAACCTCCTACATGTTCAGTTATGTGACTCCAGCGTGATTTGTGTATGGCATTCTTTAGGAGAGATATTAGAAGCTCAGGGCTCCAAAAGGGCTTGATCAATTTTCATCACAAAGTACTTATCCATTCAGGCACCACAGTACAGAGAAAACAGAGGAATATATACTGTCAGTGAACAGGACAGAGATAGCATAAAATCCATTCTGATAGCAGAGATATTGCCAAAGGTGCTGGTAGGCAAGAAAATACAGACTAACACTGAGCATTATATTACTCTTGCTTTAGGTAATAACTGAGTCACTGAGTCATCTCTTTCCTATCAAGAGTAGATGTTGAAAGAGATGAGGAGGGGAACATCCACTGAAAGGACTTGAATGTGCTGCGCTTGTCCTCTGCATGTGAAGTCTGCAGACCTGTTCTCTTCAGCCTCAGCCTACACTCCCATATGCCTCAGACTGACAGCTATGGACATAGGCACCTTGTTGATAATCCTGCTCTTCAGGCAAGCTTTTCTTGTTTGGAGAAGCAGATTCAATTATTCTTCCCCACCATACTGTCTCAGGCTAAGCTTTCAGCTGCTGAAGTGTTTCTTCTTGGAATGTAAGTTCCTTGTGATGGTGCTTTATTTGGCTTGAGAATGATCATGAAAAGTACAAATTCATAAAGTAATAACAGTAAGTGTTTTGCTTTCTATCTTGGTGCTTCTGCTTTTACTGGCACATCAGCATGTATGTGATCCAATGGGTTATGTTGGATTGATGAGGTGGGAATCATGCTAGGATACATTAGATTTTTCAGCTAAACTAACTAGGTGCCTTTTAGAGCTGGGTCGAGAGGGAGTGACTGTCAAGACCAGTCTGAAGGAAAGCTCAGATGGATATGTTTGCAACTATAGCAAAATATCTCTGCCACCATATCCACAGGGAGTAAAGCAGAAGAATTTGCTCTTTGAAGAGACAATCATGCATAAACCACCTGTCCCAAAAGTTGTGAGTCCCATGCCTCTGGGAATGCCCAGATCTCTGGTGTAACCATTAGGTTTCAAAGTTCCTTGTGCAGTAGCTATTTGCATAGAAGGGTTCTGGAATGAAGTTCTCTACAGATACACAGGAAACCAACACATAATAAGAGGGAATATACTGTGGTGCTCAGAGGGGCAGGGAGGAGGTGCCTGCCCTCAGGCAGTATCAGCAGACAGGGCTCAAGGTGTCATCAGCTTTAGGGAGACACACCCAGGAGAGAGGTTCCACCAAGAGCTCTGTAAACATGACTGCCTGCTGGAGAGCTGGGAGTCCCGCATCCCAGTTCAGCCCTGCATCCCAGTGGAGCTCTGCATCCCAGTGGAGCTCTGCATCCCCATGCAGCCCTGCATCCCAGTGCAGCCCTGCATCCCCATGCAGCCCTGCATCCCAGTGCAGCCCTGCATCCCCATGCAGCCCTGCATCCCAGTGCAGCTCTGCATCTCCATGCAGCCCTGCATCCCAGTGCAGCCCTGCATCCCCATGCAGCCCTGCATCCCAGTGCAACTCTGCCTCCACTCTGCCTGGGAGCCATGATCTGCTGGTGCGCACACATGGATAGGAACATCCCTTCCTGTCACTCAGGCTTGCTCTGATCCCACTCATGGGACCTGTGACAATGCAAGGACATTGTTAGGCAGCCCCTTGAGATCAGGTTTGATTTCAGAGGTATATGGAGCAGCAGCCAGAAGACAGTAATTTTCTGTTGCATTCTAGCAATGAAATTAGTCATATTTTGTACCCTCCTGCTAATTAAAAGATGATATTTGCCTTTTATTTGTATTTTCAGAAGTTTTCATCAGGGAGACCTGTTATATTAGATTTTCGTTAGATAACTAACCTGTTAGATTAGTTTACCTCATCTTTATCATCACTCTCATTACTTCTATTGTTGTTAAGGGAAACAGCCCCTTGTCCTGTACTTTCACACCTGAGTCGTCAAGGGAAGCAAAGACTTATGTTTGAAAATAGGCTGTGCCCTTCCGGCATGTGGTGATATAAATAACACAAGAATGGGAAAAAAACCCCAAAAAAACAGTGATAAAAATGATGACAGTCTGTCAAAAAGTATTTTCTTAGGAAAGAATTCCTTGGGTTCAATAAAAAATAATAAAAAAAAGCAGGCCAAAAAAAAAAAAGCTTCACACTTTTACAGATGTATTTCACAAAGTGTGATTTTATTTCTGAAGTTTCTGGATAGCATTTGAGTTCACAGCTCTGATGAACTGTCCTTTTGTTCCCAAAGGCAGAATTTCTTTTTCCCTTGGGGGGAAATGAAAGTCAAGAGAAGACACTATTGAACCATTTGATCAGTGCCCAGATCTAGCTAGGCTTTGAATAAGGAAAGTATGCAGTAACACTAACCTTTAAAGACCCCTGCTTAAAAAAATTCAGTTTTAAAAGGACAAAGGTAATAGCCTGAAAATATTTCAATACAGAGAAAAGAATCAAATGTCTGATAGCAAAATGCTAGTTAAAAATAATCATGAAAGATGATTAAGATACTGCAAAAAAAAAATTATACACACCAATTTGAAAAGAAAAAGCAATTCTTACCCTATTAAATTGGGGTTTTATAACATTTCACTGCTTCTAGATTTGCAGAAATATTTTTGTACACTTCAAATCCCCTGCTATTCATTGTCTTCTATGCTTTATGAAAATTGAAAAGACCATATAAACCTGTGGATAGGGATGTTTGTATGTATTTCCTGTTTCCCATTTCACTCTATGTTGGTGAATTGTATAATCAGGATATTTCATCTGATTATTTTTTTTCACAGTCAGTACAACAAGTACATTTCAAATCATGTTTGGTATGCACTTGCTGATTTTCTTTTGGAGGTCATTCAAAGACAATATCAACACTGTCATCTCATTTCATTCTTTGAGGAAAATCTATTTAGTTCGAGCCAACAGAGATCTCCCACTAAGGTACAATAGAGAACATTGTCCTACTGTGATTAAAGCTGTGTTCAGGGCAGCAGGTCCATTTGGCAAAGGATTTTGAGACTTTGACCTTTATCTTCTGCTCAAATTGCAAATGCCTCCTCCTTCGCCCCCAAATACATGACTTGTCTTTGAAATAAGAGAAAAGCAAAACAAAACAATGTTTGCAGGTAGATTAATAACCTTAATTTCTTTTTTCTTTTCTTGAGATGTAGTTATTGCTGGGTGAGAGTTTCCTGATGAAGCACTGGCTTGTGAAAGCAAGCTGTGTCCCAAACAGGTGTCACTGGGAGGGTGCACTCCATTATGGGCTCTGTTTGCCTGGTTTGTGTGAGGTTTGTTGGCAGAGCTGATGGGACACTGAATCTTCCCATTCCCTTAGCTTGGTGTTACTTTTTAAGCTGACTCCAGTCAGCAAATTGCAGAGTTTCTGTGCTCTGCAACTTCCTTCACTCCAGGACAGGAGTCCTTGGGGCACTCATCCCCTTTTAGAAATGCCAGGGACCCTCCTTCAGGTCTGCACTGAGTATGTGGACTCTGTTGAATCATTGGATTGTACTAGAGCTGTCAGGACTCCCAGGGGCTCTGTCTGAAAGAGTTTTCTCAAAACAGTGGTGAGAGGGGACCAGGAATCAACCAAGCCCTTTATGCTGAGTGAGTTGGCTGCATAAAGGACATACTGTCTCAGTCATACATGCTTTCTGAATATATCTATCAAAATGATAATAACTGGATGAAACTCTGCATAATTTTCTATAGGTAAATTGGATGACCAGATCTGCCCTACTGAAAGAGATTCTCGTCTTACCCCAAAGTGGTTCTACTTATCATGGAATCAACATTCTAATTTTCAAATAGTGATATTTATAACTTAGAGCTCACATCTTTTTTTTTTTTCCTTTTTCTTTTCCTTTTTTTTTCTTTTTTTTTTTTTAATTGAGACATTAAAAAAAAATTATTTAAAATATTGAAAACATAGGAAACAAATATTTCCCATTTCTCCTCCAAAACCTTATTTTGGCCAAATCAGATCAGTTTTGCAAAACATTTTGTATTTGATGAAACTGCACATTCTGAGGGAATGACAGCCTGCCAAAGTTTTGGGGTCTGCGTTTAACCGCAACTCTGACTGCCACGGAAGGGCTGAGCTGGGCAAAAAGCCATCAGTGGAAAATCCCGTAAATTTCTCTTGCTTCTATGGGATACATCTGGATGGTGTGAGGAAAGTGGAGCTCACTTTGTATCCAAGTCTAGGGGTTTGATTTACCTCTGCAGAACTCTTGCAAATGTCTGTGGAGCCGTGTGGGTTTAAGTCAGTCCAGCAGGACATGGATCATTCTGGCCCCTGCCCAGGAAAGCGTTTGAGCACATGCTTAACTGAAACCATGCCATTAGTCCCCTCTAGGGCTGCACAGCCCAGGCTGAGCAGGGCTTCTCCAAAGCGTCTGGTCCTGGGGAGCACATCTGGGGAACACATTGGGCTGTTTGAACTGTTCCACTCGGTGCAGGTAGGGCTGCAGTGCAGTCTCAGTCGGGGTTGTCTCTAATGACGTACGCAGATATCATACAGATATTGGGGCCACGGCCTGCCCTAATAACTGCACATGCACATACAGGGCCTGTGTAAGAAGGCATTGTTTGTGTTGTGCTGTAACACATGCAGAAATAACTCGTGCCATAGCCTGACTGAAGTTACTTAATCCACTGCCAGTGGCAGAGGAGGTGCAGGGTAATGGGGGAATTATGTTTAGTCAGGGCAAATGAGGCTCTAATACTAGGAGGCAGTCTGCCTTGAGGAAGCTGAGAAAGGCTTTCTTTGCCCTTTTTTCATAAGCAACCAAGAATATTAAGCCACAGAATTATGCCACAGTTTGTCCAGAAGAATGTCAGATAAATAACTGCACAGCATAACATGCTCTGTTTGCTGTACCACTTGCAGGCAGTACCACTCATACTCACAGGCTTCTTCAAACTCAGATTACTTGGCAAGCATAGATTGCAGCTGGCAATGTCCTTTTCTCTTGGAGATTATGGTCTTGTAATAAAAAACTGCATTGCTACTTTGCTCCCAGCTGCAGCAACAGATAAAATCAAAGGTCAAATCATAGTGATCTGTTCCGATCTAAAAATAATTAACACCAAATTCACAACTTGTTCTTAATCCAAAGACTTTTTGAAGTGAAAAGCATTGTTTAATGTCATAATGTGTGTCCTTGGAGTACCAAGAACTCAGTTACAGAACTGTGGGTCACTGAGGCCTTCCTGTCTCCTAATTGTGACATGGACCAATGAATGGCACATGCTTTTTGAGGAAAGAGCTTGTTTGGAAAATGGATAATTGACTGGTTGGAGCTGATGCCAGGATCTGATTGGAAGATAGTCTTAACTTGTAGATACCACTCCAAGGTATGGTCATGACCTGCTTAGGTAGGAGAGTCATCTTAAAGTCATTATAAAGCCTTTATCATGCTAGTTATCATTCAGAGATGTCCCTGCTGTTCACAAATATATGCAGACAAACCCTCCTATGTTTTCTGTTGTGTATATCGTCCTGTTTAGTGAGAGGCAACAATTTGAAATGTCAATAAATCAGAATGAGGTGTTGTGCCTTTTGCCTTATAAGGGCTCTGCAGTGCAATGAAAAGGACTAGCAGAATAATTTTCAGAGGGTTTGGAGACCTCCTGTGGCAGGTCTTAAAAACCAACTGTGGCATAATGGACTCAGCTATTGAGATTGTCAAGCCATGACTTGGAAGCCCCATGCCAGTAAAGCTGGAATCTAGGGAATGAGATGAAAGTATTAAAGATTCAGTATTTTTTTCATAGTTTGGCTTCAAGAGGAGATGCAGTGCTCCCTTGCTTTCCAGGGATCCATCCCATTTTGTTTTAATATTCAGTAGATGGCACATAGGGTTTGGGTTGTCATCTTGGTTGTTACAATGAAATGTCAATGGAGTCTGTGAGGAATGCTCTGTTAGCTCACTGAGTCCCAGATCCAGCTGCTTGGAATTGGCTGGAGACATCTTTAACTTTTGAAATAAATAATTTGAAAATGATGCTGTCCCTGCTCTGTCTTCATAAGTAAAATGAACTGTTCAAAACAGCAGTTGCTACACCAAAGAAGGTCTCATTAAGTGATATTGTAATGCACAAGCACAGGTACTGGTGTCACAGATGCTATTTTATAACTACTTAACTGCAGAAGTAATGACACAGCAGAAGGTGGGAGTGAACATTAGCAGTGATCTTTATTCTGCTTCATGTTCTCAGGTTATATCAGATTTTCTCTTTGTTGTACAATTGCTGCAATGCACTACATTAAAACTCAAGAGCAAATATTAAAAGCAGCTACTGTCACATGCATGAAATGCAGAACAGATTTATTTTTGACAAGAACAATTTTCTAAAAAGAATATTATTTCATGCCTACAAAAACGTATAAGTTCTCAAATCAGATTCAAGCCAATCTCTTCAGTAAAGCTGTAGTTAAGAGGAAGACTTGAGGTTGCCAGGTTTTATTCTTAATTGCCTTAAATTAGGTGGTAGTGTTGAAAAGAGCATTTCACATTTAACTCCTTCTTTGTGCAGATACAGTAACTCCTTGCCAGTGTAGTGTATTACAGACATCATTTTATAATGAGATGTGAAGCAAATGGAAAGACATTCCCAGAGGTTATGGGAAGAAGACCTGGAAGGCTCACATGGAATTTCAGATCCACATCAAACACTGCTAGCAATAGAAAGTTCTCTATGCATATTTCACAAACAGCCAGTAGCTCCAGTTTTCCAGTGCCCTGGGTTACGTTTTAATCCAAAGGCATAACACTCTCACTGTTTCAATAGATGATCAATCAGAAAGGCCATTCTTGGGTTCACTTACACTCCACATAGCCATGGTCAACCATTCAGTACCTTTGACCTGACCTTTGAACAGAAAAATGCAAAGACAGCAACAGCCGGCTTTAGAAAGAAAAGCACCTAACAAAAAGGCAGAGAAACATTTTCATAACAATAGCAACTGTTTCATAAAATGCTGACTACAAGCTCGACATAGAAATTTGCCTGTTAAGGGATGAAACTATTCAAAGGCTTAGTCAAATCGAGGCAAGTTTTAATATGCAGCAGCTGCTGAAAGCAAAAGCTTGCAGGGGTTAACTTACAGCCATGAAAAAATTATTAGGTTAATGACTCTGGCATGTAACCGAGACTGTCTTTCTGCTGTGACTAGGCTAGGATATTGCCTTTGCCATTTTTAAAAGCAATGTTCTTGATCTGAAATTGAAAATACTATGTACATGAAGCACAGAAATATGGAGGTAATTCAGTCGGTCACATACTGACCAGATTTTCTTAAATCAGCACTTTGAAATGAATGTGTCTTTCAGATCTGGCATGTGTTTGTTATTTGTGTGGTTTTCTAGAGGTATTTTGATTAAAATACCTGTTTGCCAATTGCCTCATTTGTCTTGGTTTATCAGATTACAAGATTAAATTACAGTCTTCCAACATTTAAGGGAGTTTAGATGTAATTTACTTCTCTCTCCCTCTCTCTCACTGCGATTACAATTATTTCTAATTCTGTGAATAAGCTTTAAATTTATTTCATGGAAAAGTAATCAAACTGCTGTTCACAAATTAAATATCTAGGAAATTATACAGTAGATGTTTTAAGTCCTATGTGTCCTCACATGGATTTGGAAGCTAGTACATTTCTTTGTACATGTTATCTTTTTGAAATTACTAATTTTCCAAACATTTAAATGATCAGCTTTTAGACAAAAGGGGTGCAAGATGACATCTATCCTGTAAGAAAGGAATTCAGTAAAAAGTTCAATAGGGCACATTTCTTGCAATGCTAAGCAATTAATTTGTACCTCTTAGCCCAGTTTCCAGGAAGCATATGATGATACGCTCTTGATTAGATGTAAGGTTTTTACAGCTGGAATCTCAAAATTTAAAAAAAAAAAAAAAAAAAGAAATTGAGTGAAAAATCAAGAATGTTGCAATGTGCATAGTAATTTAAGATTTAATGCTATGGCACTTAAAGAGTCTGGTGTGGAAAAAGAAGCAAGCTTAGGATAAATCTTCTAAAAGTAGTCATCTTCAATGAGCACTCAACTGTTCGTGTTTTGCATTGATACATGTTGCTGAATTTTGGAAAGGATTATTTACTTCTCACAACATATGGACTCTTATCTCTAACAGAGTTAGGCATGAATATCTATGCTTTACAAGATATATTTCAGCAACTAATCTGCAAATTCTTCAGTTTACACCCATAATGAGACATCAGAGTTGCTTCACCACCAGCTTCCCTGGAGCGAGTCCATTCTTAAATACTGATTTGTGCAAAGGTGTATGTGCATTGTGGCAGGGCCAACACCTTTATCAGCCACTTCTGAATATTCATTCCTTTTCCTTGAACAAACAGATAAATCAGCATTATAGACACAGCACATTTTTATTCCTCTCCATCTGCTCAGCTTGCCACTGCCCACCTCGTGGCCTGGGGTTTGGGTGGCACAGGTGCAGGAGGGAGCAGTGCCCTGCTCCAAGCTGGTGCCCTGCAGCACGCCAGCACCTCTCACATCAGGCCACTTCCCCGGGGCATTCTGATGAGGACAGAGTGGGAATGGTGACACAAAACCCGTGACCCTTCCTCCCTGTTCCGCCACCCTGTTGAGGCTGGTCTTGCTGCAGCTGGTCACAGGGCCTCCCTGGGTGTTTGTCCCCTGCAATGCCATCAGGAACTGCTCTTGGAACACCAGTGTTTGAACCACGTGGGGATGACAAATCACCTGGACACTTTTGCAGCCCTGGGAGTGCCCCACGTGACATCCAGTGCCTGTGTGTGCACCAGAGCAGGAGCAAAACCCTGGCAGCCCCAGAGAGCAGCAGGGCAACAAGTCTTTGTTTTGTGGTCCGTGCTCAGAAAGTCTCTGACAACCCTGTCCAAACAATCACATTGGACAAAAATGCAAACAACTTCATGCACAGGAGGTCTTCTTAAAAATGCCTTTCATTTCTAGAAGGGGAGAGATTTGGGATCTGGGCTGTGGTGAATTAACATGCTGACCTTTTATCTTGGGAGGCCACTGATGTTTGAAGACAGCCCAGTCCTTGAATGAAATTACTTTGGGTGGTCCTGGTCTGCTTAGGAAAGAATTTTTTTGCTGTGTTGAATATAAGGGCATGAGAGTACACAGACATAAACACTGAATCCAATCTCTCTGCAAAGTGAGAGAAGGAGCCGTGGGCCAAAACAAAGGTGCATTAATGAGCTTACATCAACCAAAAGAAATGACTAAATACCTGTGAGTTATATTGGAATTAACTGAGATTGTCGTGTATGGCTCTACTGATTTAATGTAATAGAAAATGCACAAGGTGATAAAATAAGGTATTAACATCCTTTTATCAGTCAAAAGTAATTTTCAAGCATGAATATATTGTGAGTGTATGAAATTGAAACTCACAGATAAATTCTGAGAAAATTACTCTTATTATTGGCAATTTCAAATAAAAGCAGGAATAATGTTGGATGTGTTTTATGTCTGTGTTTGCAAAGCTCCCCCCAACAGGAACTTTTCAGTACCACAGTCTTATAACAGGTAGGAAATAAGAAATGCTGTAGTAAATCCCCACCCTTCCTTTTTTCATATCTAGATATCCAGAAAGAAAGAGCATTTAGGAAATACAACATTTTGGGACATGTTGCAGATCTTTACACAACCCAGATTACATTTCCCTGTTGTCTGATGTTGGGGATTCTTGTGCTTCCTTGCCCCCTCTTGCCATGATGGATCTGCAAAGCGATATCACCTGATCACATTACTTTCTGTTACCATATGTCACTTAAAAAACAAATTTTAGAAAGCCTGAGCTGTACAGCAAGCCTGCTGGCTTCTCAACCTGCTTTGACATATGCCGGAGAAGATTTAAAGCTGTCAGGTTGTTGGATGGTTGCCATGGGATTGCAAAGGGGGGGAGAGAGAAATCCCCAGGCAGGATGCAGATGGATGGCTGGCTGCAGTGGCTGGGCTGACCTGGCTCTCAGCATACCGAGCTAGGAAAGTACCCCTGAAGATCTTGTTTAATATTATTGCTCTTAAGCCTTATTTACCTTGACGTTTTGGGCAACTTAGATTAGGGAATCAGCATAGGATATTAGTCTAAATCAACATGCAGACAAGCACCTGAAGCAGCTGAATTGCTGTCTGAGCTTTCTGCCTGACCAGAGCCAGCCTCACATGTTACCCTGGGGTAAATATACAATGCAATACACGTGGGAACTGTACATGCGTGCCCTTGCCATGTCTGCTTTCTATTTGGCTAAACACACATGAAACTGTCACCGGTGTTCCTGCTTTGGTTGACCTCTGAGCTATTTGAACTATTTGTCTTGCCGGTTGGAAATTTTCTGAGCAAAACAGACTAATTGGCCTTGATTAACAAGCATCTGGTGTGAGTACAAATGGTTATTTGAGCAATAATGAGAAAGAACATGGGGAAGCGAGTTGGCAGCCTAATTTCTGGCAATTGATCCATTCACCATCCCCAGGCTGCTGAATTTCTTTCTCTGGCAAGGTGGGGGAGGTGGTTTTTTTCCAAAAGCAGCTTGTAATCTGGCTTTTTAAAACCAAACTGCTGGGCATGCTTTCCCATTGCTCTGCCATGCAAATTGGGGTCTGCAGCCTGACCCTTAATGGTATGCCCAGCATGAGGACATGTGAAACTGGACTCTGTCATTTGCAGCCACGCTTTTCAGAGAAAGTGATAAATATTGCAAAAGCAGGAATAGTTTCCCCTTTATCTTTGTATCTGATTTAAAGTCTGCAGAATGGCTGTTCTTAAATAATGGCTAAAACACATGTGCCTTGGATGCTGAAAGCTCGGGATTTAGGATTTTATAAGAAGATAAGGTTTCTGAAACTTCCAGCCACTTTAACACAGTATAGATTCAAAAATACATTCTTATTTCCTGTAGAGTGGTAGGTTATTTCCCATCCCTTCAGCGGGAAAATAGCATTTCTTTTTCTCAAATATACACAAATAGATACAAGATGGGATTTTAAAATTTTGCCAGTGGTACAATTATATATATACTTTCTGGGAGAAGACAAGCATTTTCACTGCTTTAAACTTATATCAAATTGTCAGCAGATAAGATATGGGTGTATTTGCATTAAGCTTGGTAATGTATCCAGCTAGTATATGCTTATGAAACTGGTCACCTTTGTCAGACAGTGTGGTCAGAGGATGAGGATTCTTACTGAGAGTCAGTTTCCTTATGAACATACCATTATAGTACAGGCTACCAGTACAGGCATATAGGTGTGAACTGGCTGCATTAACCTCTCCTCTCAACAACATGGAAAGATAAACTCGAGAGATTTCTAGTATTTCGTCCAGTGGAGCACACAAAATTGTGAGGTCTTTTTCAGAAATGCTGGCTTTCTGGGAAAAAAAAAAAAAAAAAAAAAAAAAAAAGATGATGATTTGATTTCTTGATAAGAGCCAAAATTGGAAACTTTAAAGCTTGGCAGTGATGAGGAAAAATGAAGTCTTTCTGAACTGTCAGCATTTCAGAGCTGAAGCACATCTCCCTGAACAGCACTGATTTCAATGTTCCCCCCCTCTTAGACTCATACCTTTTATTATGGGCCAGCAGGGCCAGCAGACCTATTATGGGTGTGACTTACGTTTTTGTAGCTCCACAGTTTTGCCTTTTTTTTTTTTTCATCTAGCATAGGATTGTACAATGTACATTTATAACACGTGTAATAAACACGCTTTTGATTCTGTTTTGTTTACTTTAAAATAGAGATAAAGACTCATTTTGTGTTGCTACCTTAGACACACTGCTATGGGAAAGAAATACCGAAGTTCAAGCTTCAGCAAGTACCATGTATCAGTCTCAAAATACTAAAAAATATTGATTTTATCATAATCACTTAGAAAATTTTAAAAAACAACCAAGAAACATCTCAAAAACAAGTTGCTCTTTAAATATCTGGTGAATCTTGAGTTAAAAGGTTCAGGCTTAGCATGTCATCAATAAGGTCACACTGAGAATCACAGCACAGTGTATGCTAGCATGCATCTCTTTAGGTACACATTTTAAAGCATGTACAGAAATTATTCTGTATAAAACTCTGGTAACTGGAACCAAAGGCAGATTTTCATATTGCTCTCCTAATTTTTGCAAAATTAAAGCAAATTCAGCCACATGGAATAGGCAGAGAGATGTGTTACTCCTCTGGATGCTAAGTGTGGTACGTATCTTTTTTGAAGCATTTCTTTAATTATTGCTTTGTGTGAATCAAGAATGGCAACTATTTTCTCTCAGGAAGCAGGTAAATGTGGAGGTTACCAGCCCCTCTGTAAGCACTGAAAAGTACCTGATGTGGTGTGCACTTGCACAGAGTGCCCATCTGGAACATCTGGCTTGGCACCCAACAGCCATTGCTCTGTGTTAGTGAGCCAGCCTGGGGTGAGCTGTTTAATGTGTGCTAATTTGATCCTGAGTATCCAAGCATCTTGGTATCAAGTATCTTGGGTTTTGTGCTGCAGCATTACAAATCTCTCTGTTCCACTGCCATCCCTGGGCTCTATGGAAGAAGATGACAAGTGGCAGTTGAGGTGCCCCACGACGATAACCTCGAGTATAAAATTGCCACGATAACATTTAGTCATGGTAGGCCTACAGGAGACAAAAATGTGCTTCTGTGTTTGGGAGATTGCCAGCTGTGGAAGGCAGAACTGTCAAGATAAAATATCTAAGGAATGAGGTGTTTAAAAGAGAGTATGGGATATCCATCTTTCACTAAGATACATTAGGAAGCCATTAAGGAAGAGGTAAAGAAGTTTATAGTAGAATTTGCGGGAGACAAAAATGTGTAAACCCAACCATTTAAGGCTGATAATTGACAGAGAACACATCTGCAGCAGCTGAAAGATGCCTTTCTAAACAACAATTCACTATAGGGATGGAGAGGCTGGGTATTGAACTAAATGGATCACTTCAGGAGCAAGAATTTTGGGCCCTTTCATTCACTCTGCCTCTTACCAGTCAAAAAAGAGCATTAAGGCTTTTCAAAAAGAAAAACCTGTCTCTTGAAATTCTATCTCAACAGGCCTGAGGGGAAATTTCGTGGGTGTTTTGCAGTTGGTTCAAAAAATCATCAGCTTCCAGCTGGTAACTGCACAGAAGCAAAATATGGACTTTCATAAATGTAAAGCTTTCCCTCAGCTTCCCTCACCAGCCAGACTTGATATATGAATGAATTTGCTTATGTGTGACTAATTTGTTTATGTGTACATACATGCATTTGGATCATACAACATGGCATAGTGCAATGTCTCCTTTGATGGCAGAGAAACCCATGCAGATACAGAGCTTTTCCCCTCCAGCCCAAATCCATCCACATTCTCTTCATTCATGTTTTTTAGCTCTAGAAGTGCAAATTCCCTGCTACCACACTACCCTTCTTTTAGCCCATGGATTTGGAAGCATCATGTTTGATTTTTATTGTTTCCTCTAACCTTAAATCCCAAGTGTAGTGTAGGTTCAGCTGTTCTGAATAATTTGGAAATAGAAAGAATTAAGTTTAAAAAAATGCAAGTAGTGATAAAAATATGCTGCCTTTCAGCAGGGACCATCTTTATTTCTGTTGTGATCCCACAGCATCCTGACATCACTAGGGAAGACAAAGGAAGGAGAAGTTTCTGTCTTCCCTGACTCCAAAATTCACTCCCATCTTTGATTAAAAACAAGCCATCCCAACTAAACTTTAAGACCATTTGTTTGCCTGGACTGCTGGATAGAGTTGAAGATACTTTGATTTTTTTTTTTGCCTCCTGAAGGCTGAAATGGACCCTAAAGTTTTCTTTAGTAAAAGAAATAAAATAGCAGTTTATGTGTTCAAACCTCATTCTGGTAATCACCACTGTATTTTCCTATATAGCTAAAAAACTCATATCGCTTAATCACCCAAGCTGTCCATTGTCTTCCATTATTAAAAGAAATGTTTCACAAGACCCGAATGCAGGGAATTATTTTGAAGATAGTCTGAGACCAAGAAACCAGAATCAGAGCTTAGCGTGTTGACCTCGTTTATCCACGCCTGAAAGAAAATGAAATTTAAATGACAGCAAGCTGAAATTTATTTTTACATTCATGTATTCTTGGAGTTAATTATTTTTCCAGCATTAACTTCCTATCACATTTCTTGGTTGGGTTCTTTTTTGCATTAGCTGGAGCCGTGATTAAGAGAATATTCTTATTTATAAATATCCTTTCAGGTTACAAAGGAATGACATAGTATTTTCATTTTTGACCTTGGGATTTTTATTTTATTCTAGATTTTTAGGAGGCCCAACTATATGATGAATGTTTTTCAAGCAGCAAACTATTCATCACTCCAATTTTTCACTAAGATATCACCTTGCTGCTAAGTTCCTATCCATTTAATTGACTGCATTTTTAATATTAAAGATGCTTGCTGGGACAAATCCTCAGCTGAGCCAGCCTGAGCCGTGCCAGTCCAGAGTGGCTAAAGGTTCCCCCGAACATGCATCATGACACCTTTCGGTTTAGTGTGAAGGATCATCCAAAGCCAATGGCACCAGCAGGAAGATATTTTTGGCAGTGCGGCCCTTGGAGGGATAGGATTTGCTTTCTGTTCTTCAAGGCAGGGAAGGCTCTTTTTGGATTTAGCACATCACTGTATCTTCTAAAACTACTTAAATGCCACAGGGCTTGCTGGAGGATTCAAAAGATGAAAGCAAAGGCAGAGGCTAAGGTATGCAGCAACCAATAAATTGCCTGTTAAAACAGGAGCAAACAGGGGCAAACAGGAGCAAACAGGCAGCTACAGCAGTCTGTGGAGCCATGGTTAAGGAGAGAGGTTAATGACAAATGCAGCAAGAGGGAATGACTCCCAATGGGCAGAGCTGGGACAGAAGCCATCAGAACGAACAGCAAGAGGGAAAAACTTGTTTTTCACACTACTTGTGATAGACAAGTGCACTTAGCAGAAGCAGAGGTTGGGACCTCCCTTGCCAGCAGAAAAGCAATACTTGCCTCAGTTTTGGAGAGTCCCAGACACCCTCTTCTGCAGAACAGAGCATCTTTCCTACGGGTGGGAATAGTCTGTGGCAGCAAGTGGTGGGGAAGGGGATTGGGGACTGGTTTCCTCCACAAGCATCCCAGAGTAGAGAAACTTGGCCCTGGCTAAGGCTTTCCAAAGTCTGCCCATCCTGGTGTGTCCAGGCTTCCCAAACTGATGTTACTGACCCCTCCTTTCCCCGCTCTCCAATAAAGATCTGACCATTAAACCCATTTGCTTAACTGATTGCTTGGGACCAGAGGACCAAATCCTGCATCCAAGAGCACTATGCAGGGGCCTGAGACAGGGTTGTTGCTGTTTATTTATTATGAGGAAGGATCTCTTGAAATTTGAATCCCAGCTTGCTGTTGTGAATCAAAAGGACCACAGAGTGGTGTTTGGCCTGTGAAATAACCACAAGGCAGTAAAAGAGATTTTAGAAGGAAGGGCTTTGGCCAGCACTCTTTAGAAAACTATATTTACAGCTGCAAGACCAAGGCCAGGTGTAGACTGAGCCAGAGTAAGCAGTGGCTCATCCGTGGGAGGAAATGAGCCCACATCCTGCTGCCTCCTTCACCTCTGCCAGAGGGCTGGAGTGTTGGGCTGGCAGCTGTGCTGTCACTGCCATCACCAAGAGAGCATTTGGGATGTGTGAGGCAGCAGCTGCTGCTGGTGCAGAGCTGTGGAGAGAGGGACCAAGCACCTCCTGGTACCCTGCTAATGTCCCTTGCGCTGCCCATCCCATCCCATCCCATCCCATCCCATCCCATCCCATCCCATCCCATCCCATCCCATCCCATCCCATCCCATCCCATCCCATCCCATCCCATCCCATCCCATCCCATCCCATCCCATCCCATCCCAGCTGAGGCAGCTGCAGCAGGAAGCCTCAGCCCTCACAGCTTGCTCTGAGGGTTCGTCAAGCCCAGGTGTGCTTGTACTTTTCCTTTTCCTTCTGTTTTGGCAGAGGTGACCTGTGCTCACCCTTGCAACAGCTAAAAAGTCTTGAACCTGATTTTCAGTAATTGGGGCTAAAATCTAGCCTGATCCTGTGCGTTCCAGATGGGTCTGTTCCTGCAGGAAGAGGAGGAGCATTCCAAGCAACATGCAGAGAGTCACAGCCAACCTCTCTGCTGGGATAGCTGTTTTGTGGACTCAAAAGAAACTGCATCGATCAAGTGTCCTGCAGCAACACATAGAGGCAAAATCACTTTGGGGAGCAAATTTCTTCATGCCACTTGTGCACTTGAGTAGCTGCAATAGATTTCATCTGAAGCACTCTTGATTTATACCTCTCTAAAGTAAAGCAGATACAAAAGTCCAGCCCATCAGCTGGTAGCTGCAGAAATAGCTTGATTGAAATCAGTCTCCTCCAAGTGTGCGGTGAGCTCACAGTGTTGTCAAGCCTTGGAACGGGCTTCCCAGGGAGGTGTCAGAGTCACCATCCGTGGAGGTATTTAAAACACATTTAGATGAGGCACTTAGGCACTGGTGGCTTGGGGGTGCTGGGCTAACACTTGGACTCAATGATCTTACTGGTCTTTTCCAACCTAAATGATTCTATGACTCACACTGACCAGCCATGTCACCTTGCTTGAAAATGGCTCTGGATTTTTACCCTCAATGTGATGTACGGGAATAGCTGCCATACAGTAAAAACCAGGAGCATGGTGCCAGCCTGGGGCAGTCCTCAGGAGACAAGCGCCCAGGTTATTTTATTGGAGATCCTTTGTACACTTTGAGCAAAGAAGTCAACAATTAAAGACCCAAAGTGAACAACTGCATATGCAGAGAGGGCATAGGAGGAGCGCTTGGTTTTGGGGCCCCACTTCTGTAGGAAAAGACAAGTAGGATTTGGATGGTTTCCCCCTCAGCAGCAGAAACAATCTCTCCCAGGTGAGAGATTGTCTGCTTATCCTGGGCAAGCGAATGCTAAATTAAGAATAAAAAGGGGGAAGAAAAAGAGGGGGAAAATGAACATTCATTTAGCATAAAAATAAATATGTCAAGAACAAAATTAATCAAGACACCCAGGAACATTAAGAGAATAAATTCTTTAATTGCTTGTACACTGCTGCCAGGGGTTTAGGCAATACCAGGAGGAACTGGAAATGGTCTTTTATGAGCATACATTCAACTTCAAGATGGCCTTATTGAAACAAGGGGGGAAATTCCTTGATCAGGATGTTAACCATCGGTTACAATCTGTTTAGAAAGCGTCAGGTTGTGAAATGTGGCGTTACATGTTCTGAATCACTGACAACTCAGCAGCAAAGGTTTGTCAATGTCTAAGGATCGGTGACTTGAGACACAAAATGAGAGATGAAGTATAAATTGCAATCTATTGCTGGCCATGAAATAAGACTAGGAAAAAAAGGGAGACTAGCTCTTTTACTGATACCCTGCACTGAGAAAAACAATATCAGCACAGGAGAAATCACTCGGAGAGACACAGACTGCAAGCTTCGTGCTGTAAACACTGTGACAGCCTTAGAATTTATAAAAACCTCTCAAGTCAATAAGTCTTTGCTTTGGCATGGGATAATTCTATTTTAGACATAATTTGGGGAGAAGAAGAGGTATTGATCACAGAACTGGTATGGAATTCATCTTACTTGACTTTATTTTTAAAATAGCATCTAACCTATTTGAGTTTTATCTAAACCGGACACCTCAGCTCCTTTTACAATCAATGGGTGAAACTACGTATCTCCTGGAGATAATTTATCCCATTCTAAAAATGGTCTGCAAGCTACAAGGCATGAAATCCCTCCGGAATGGCCAGCTCCTTTAGACTAACTTTGAGACCAATGGCAGGGCCGTCCAATTTGTTTGGCATACCCTGTTTTCAGAAGGCAAAATCTGGAGGAGGTGAGTCATATTCAAATAGACTCCAGAGCCTGGGTGTGCCTATAGCTAGGGGGACTTTGTCAGGATTTGGTTTATTCCATGCTAAGAGAAAAAAGAGTATCTTTAGTGACCATTTTGTCTCTTTCTTTTGGCTGACAGGAAACTTTGGTCCCCTTCTTCATATAAGTGAGAGTGACAGATGATGTTATAGTAGGTAAAGTAAACAGCATTGCCAACAGCTCAAAGGATGTGTAGAATCACAGTGCTTTTTTTCTGATTTTCTAAGTATAGATTATTTTTGTGTTAAGAACACACGAATAACAGATTTCTTGTAGCCCTCTGGAAATATATTGGGGGCCATTATTATCAATATACATCCTTTCTTTTTTTCTTACTTTTTACAAAGTTCCAAACCTCTATTCACAAATCTGCTTTATTTTTGCTTTCTTTAAGAGAAACAGAAAACAAACATGAAAGTGCATACACAGTTGATATAAAAGGGAAAAAGAAAAGATTTATTTCTCATAAACTTTTGTTTGTTATGAGCACTGAAATAACCTTTTATAGATGGGGCAACAGATCTGCACATCCGCAGACCTTCAACTCGCCTCCCAAAAAGTGAAGAAAATTTATTTTTGTGACGGGGGAAAATTGAAACATGCACCTGGTTCCTTACTTATCTGATGAGCCAAAGCAAGGCACACTTGTCTTTCCATCTGGACTTTCATCTCGCCTTTCATCTGGACATTTCAATTTCCCTTTGAAGTTGAGTCTGTGTCTTTTGATTTTTAGCGTTTGAAAAAGAACGCCACTGTTGTATCAAATAATTTCAGGGAGGGAACAGCACAGCGCTTGGGTTTACCATCAGTTCCATAATAGCAACATCACTCACATATAACTTTGTTTCGCTGGCTGATATTAAGAAAAATGGTTGCTTGCAGAATGATGCACAGGTCTGTCAAATATACACATACATGCCCTTTAGACTGAAAATGATTTTGTTTTATAGCACCAATTCGATGTTACAAAGTTCATAAATTTGTATTAGGAATGTGATTGCATCATTCCGATCCTGTGGTGTGAAATCACAAGAGGAAAAAACCCAATTACTGCAAAAAACACTGGAAGTTTTGCGTAAAAATCAATGGCAGGATATGACCCATAGTTTGAAAACTTTAAGCATGTACAAAGGACTTCAATCTTTATGATGAAGATTATGGTTCTGGCCTCTAAAATAATAGCAAGTATTAACTGCACCATCTCAACAGTTTTACGAGACAATAATCTGCTTCTGAAGTGGATAAACTATGAGGTCAAAACCTGAGCAGTTTATCTCAATGAGAGACCTGGAATATTGCTCACTAAAACAAAAAAATCAGTAGCATTATCAGCTCACTGTAATAAGTTTTTTATATATATGTATATATATGAACCTAAAATTTTAAATAAATCAGCAAGAGCAGGCATAGAATAGTGGCTATAATCATTAGAATAGCAAGAAGGGCAGGTTTCTGGTTTTTGACTCAAAGCTGAAAGAACATTAGATTTGCAAATACCTAGTAGGCAAGAGGACACACCAGAGAGCTGATTTATTTGGGTCTGTTCTAAAGCCCCAAGTTTGTCTTAGCCTGCCGAAGATAATAGGGGGAGTGGGGGTGTTTGATGGATATACTCCATGTAAATAGAGAATTAGAGGCTGTAAGAGAAACAAGTAATGATACCTATGTGACTAATTTTCTTTTGTCATGCTGTAGACATCACACAGTTGGTTTTTTTCCCCTCCGGGTAACACTTTCCCTCGTGTCCTGAAACAAACAGGATTCAATCACTGAAATTATTTCAACAGAAATTCCCAAGGAAAGGGAAACCTTAAAAATGAGTTTGAGGTAGCAAATGGTTATGGTCTGCATGATAAGTTTCTTACAACATTTTTCTTTTGTGGCTTGAAAATATAGCAAGTATTAAAAAAAAATATGGTAGAAGCATTGGAACTAAACTCCTTGAGTGTGAACTTCATAAGACCTACTTGCTGCTATGTTCTGCCTTTGTGTTTATTTGCCTGCAGACACTTTCATTACATAAAGAATGTAGTAAAAATGAGTTTAATGAAAAGGGAAAGTAAAATTCCTGAGAATGCTGGATGTGTAACAATAATCAAATATGACAAAACCACAAAACCTTCTGAAGATGTGAGAAGGGCCATGAGTTTTTTCCAATACGTTGAAATTAACTAGCTCTGTTTTATTGCAGAATGAGAATAACATCTAAAATGGATTAATGTTGCTTTTCAGCTTAAAAAAATGATGCGGTACTGAAACAACAGGGGCCGAGACCTGATTCTACCCACGTACACTGTTCTTGTGCTGAAGAGTTTGGTTTGGTTTCAGTGAATGGTAGAAAAGGTATTTTCACCCTGACTTTGTTGAAGTCAGTAAAGTTGCATTGGAGTAATGAATAGCGAAGAATCAGGATCCCACTCCATCTTCAGCACACTTTGGAAATACTGCTGTGCCATCAGGGGTTCTGGGCACAATCCTGCAGAAGAAAATCCTCCCTCTGCAAAGATCCACAATTAAATGTGTTCTTTTATTGCTTTTACACACAAGTTACACACTGAGAAGTGTTTTGGGCAAGCTTCCCTTTATCTCTGAGCAGGGAAGAGCTGCCATGTTCCAGGGTTCACTGCTCAGCCATCAGGGAAGGCAGGTACACACAGCAGAGCCTCTTCCAGCTGCACTGAGGAGCCCCTGGGCAAACTGGGATGCTGGTTTCTAGAATTAATAGCATCATTTGTGTGCAAGTATAAAAACGAGGCATGAAGCAGTACAGGTCTCTTTTGCCATGCCTACTAATTAGCTCCAGTGGTGGATTAAATGCTTATCAAAAATGAAACGGAAAAAATTATCATAAAAATAATGATAAATATAAATAATAAAAATAGACCTTGCTGCTTTTTGTGACAGTTCATTCCAGGTAACTTATTGCCAGGAGCACCTGCTGGCATAGGCATTCTTTGGCATAAACATGGATAATTAAGCCTGATACCAGACTACCTTGTTATGAGTCTGTTATGGTGTTTATTACTTTCTCCATTAATGTCAGTGGGAGTCCCATCAGCACATGGAGCAAAGAACAGACCCTGGCTTAACTCTACAACTTGGCAAGCCTCCAGTGAAGTTAAACTTCAGAATTTGTCTTCAGACTGATACGCGACAACACGTTTGATAATGACCGGTTTCAGCTTCAGAGTGAAGCTGAAGTTGTACAGCTGCATTCCCAGCATCCAAAGAGCAGCTCACATGTGCAAAATATTTTAGCTGCAATAATAGGAGCTACTTACATTAAAGCATCCTGAAAGCCTTACAGCAAACCCTTCCTCTAATGTTAGCAAGATGATTTATATATGTATCTGCAATGTGTCCCCAAGTTCTCTTTTCAGGAACCAAAGTGTACTAATGTTTCACATTCCCAAGCTCCTTTTATTTCAACATGAAAGTGATTAAAGATGTTTATCTGAGCTAAAGAACCTTAAGACGGTACCGCTTTCATTGTAGGAACAATTAAATCGATCCCAGGGGGACCTCAGCCACACAAAAGAAGTATTTGAGAATTCTCCATTAACCCACTTGCCATTTGCTTAACAGGAAATCCTAATGCATAAACAAATAGCATAAGTGTGACAGGAAATACAACTGAAGGAACAAGGAGCTTTGCTAGAGGAATTGCTTTCCTGATTTTAATGACTGTGCAGGACTTTATGAGAAAGGTTTTCTTCCCCTTCTTGTGATAAAGAGCAGATATTTGGCTTCTTTGCTTTAATATAAAACACAATTTGGGGAAATTAGACACTGGTTTTGCACTCAGGAAAAGAAAATATATTTGCAGCTAAATTATTTGTTGTGCATATTGTATTTCAAGAGCAGAATTAGTCAATTTCGGACATAATAGTCAGAAGACCAAACCTTACTTTGTGACCACGGTTTTTGGAGGAAAGCCATAGCTCCGCTTCACAGATGGAATCAAAGATTTCTGTGCTGGATTTACAAACAAAAGTCATATAAAGGAAAAAATGTTTGGATTTCAAGTGCTAAGCCACATTTCAAGAAAGTGCGTGCCCAAGACCCCTCTCCGTGGCACAACAGCTCTCTCATGGCATGCCACTATGGGCTCTGACAGCCAGATGTACGATTGCCTGCTGCTGTTTTCTTCTCTTGTTTCCAGGGTTTATGGAGGGACACAGGGGAGAGGCCAAGCACAAAGCTGAAGCCCATGCACTGCACTAATATGGACAGTAGAAAGAGCTTTGCAATGAGCTGGCAAGCGGGGAGCCAGCAGAGGATGTATTGCTGAGACAGAGCAGCAGCCCTGGGACTGCTGCAGCCCAAAGGCTCGATTTGTAATCGCTCCGCTGCCTGAGTGTCAAAACCATTTGGCCCTCCAGGGTTTATAGAGTGATAAACAGCTCTGTTTTGTCATTTCATGCCAAACTCATTGTATTTCCACAGTGGAGGCTATAACTAATATGTAGTTAAAGAAGCTGGAGACACTCTGGTCTCTTGAGTTGGCGGCAGGAGGGATTTGGAGAGCAGCTCACTCAGCTGGGTGGGAGAGCACACAGAGACCTCCCCAGCTGCAATGGGAACAGGGCTAATGGCAGTCAGAGCTGCAAAGAGGTGAAACTTAGATGGATTGAGGCAAAGGAATATCAAGGCTCTCTCTCAATTGTACAGCCGTGGCAGGAACCTGAAAAAAAAACTGAAGGCAAAGAAATATTTGGGCCATAAGGACTTACCTGAAAGCTAGTTCAAGGACTGCAATAAAGTGAAAGTCGCTGCACCAGGCTGAAAGTCAAGACCCTACTTGCACAGACTGCAGGAAATGGAGGTGAGACAAGAACAGAACAGCCCAGCTGATGACAGGATTCTAGAGCTCAACTTCTTGAAACTTCTTCATCAGTTTACTGGCCTAACACAGTCCCTGAGCCTGATGTTCACTGATTCCTGAGTTCAAACCGTGTAGGTTGGACTCGATGATCACAGAGTGATCCAACCTCATTGACTCTGTGATTCTGTGATATCCACTTCCAGAGGAGTTGAATACCTGTTCTATGCTGGTATTTGTATAAATCCCACCAGTGACCCCTTTGCACAGTAGAAAAGAAATTTTACTGGTCCATCCTCCTGTGATGGAGCTCCAACACTGTGACTGCTGTTGCCCTCTGGGACACTGGCCCTGTGCTACCATCCCCTTCATGGACATCACTGAACAACCATTATAAGGGGAAGTGCCTCTGACCTCTAGACCCCAGTCAGTGCTGCCCACTGCTTTTTAGTAAGTTCTTTCCAGGCTCATCAGTTTGGTAGTTTCTTTTTTTGCATGTAGTAAGGGGTATCCTTCCCCAGGTTTCTCAAAAGCTCTTACAGCTGTAGTTTGTTTCCTAAATTAATCTTACTGTAATGCCTGTATAGTTATGTTTAGAAGACAATAGCACAGGATTAATCTGTTATTGTATTGGTCTTATTCTGCATGGAAGAATTTGAATAATTCTCATGGCAAGATAAGAAGTTGCTGCTGCTCAGTGTAGCATGATACTAGTACTTACTGAACTGGGGGCAAGGTGTAATCCCTATATTCACTGGACATTCATTTAGGCTCTTACAAAGCATCAAAAGAAATTGTCAGTAGGCTAAATTCCAAAAGGGCCACTGGTTTTAAACAAGAATAATTCACTTGCATTTCAGTGGCTCTAAGATTTGCCCCAGTGTGACTGGCAGCAAATGAAATCAGCTCCCCATCCAACCCACTCACTCTTTCGGTAATAAAGACAAACACATTTGATCAGATTCCCAGCTGGATCAATAGCAATTTGAGTAGCTGGGAGATCTCACCCACCTTGTTACTGTGAGCCCAATTTCTATGGGGATTGTAGCCTGGCTTCCCTCAAGCACTGTGTGCCAAAAAATCTGTTTCTTTTGTGTTTGGGTGGTAAAATTGCATGCTTGAAAATTAATCTCTAGAATGTTATTTGGATTATTTAAACCAGATTTTCATAAGGGCTAAGGAGATAAAATTCCCTGCAAATCAGTATTGTTGCAACCATTTGAGCCAGTTAAAGTGGAATTTCTACTGATCTATGATAAAGGCTGTATCTATACCAGTATGTTAGTTTGGCATGCAAATTCAGGTGGGGCTCAACTCCTAGATTATCCACACTGTCTGCGGGCTGGCAATTACCCTTCCTCTAGCCACAAGTGGATAAATTGGCTTCCCAGGCAGGAAAAGACCATCACTGGGGAAATGGTTTAACATTTGAGCTCTGCCTTTGCAGGCAGAATGACTACTATTGCCTCAACTGCAAATTTGAGCACAACTTCCCCACCCCCAAAATGTAGATGTGAACTCAGGGTCCAAAATTATGTTCCCAATCTTTTGTGCACATCAGAAACCCTTCCAATCAGCTTTAGTGTCAGCCTTGGGTAAAATAAAAGAGAAGCAAACAAAACTGATCCAAGCCCTTGTCAGATGCTAGTGATCACAGGAAGGATAAAGGGGTTGGTTTTGTTCTTTCTTTTTTCAGATTTTCACTAGCTGGTTTGCTGGTTTGGGTGGGGGGAAGGGATAAAGAAGGACTGTATCTCAAGTATCATCAAAAACATAATTACATTATCATTGGCTTTGCTGGGGGGAAAAAAAAAGGAATCACATAAAAATATATAAAGCAAGCTGAAATCTGAAATAGATCAACAAATTCCCCAAACCAGAAACTATTATAAGTCTATAGACTTCACCAGAAAAGTTCTTTCAGGGACTTCACATTTCGTGATTTACCAAGTGAAACAGATTAAGAAAAGCCCAGGAATTCAAGGTACTGGTCAGATGTGCACTACTCCTGTATCAGCTATGCCTCCTTTGATTGGGCTGCCTTGATACAAAATGCATAAATGAATTAAAAAGTCCCATTAAATATCTGTAGTCAGCTTGGCACAAGACGTATGCTTCAACACATGTGTGTCTATCAGACAACAGAATGGAGCTCAGTTCTGACTGGACCCTCTATCCTATTAGGATGAAAAGAAATATTAATAATCAATGGTCATTTTGACATCCTTCTGCCAGAAAGCCTTGCCCCCAGAAAATATCTCTAAGCCATATCTCTTCACTTGGAGTAGATTTTTCCTGCTTTTAGTCTGATTTTGAAGCTCTATGTTTTTTAAACTTCTGTAGATGCACAAGTGTCCTTTACCGAGGTTAATCTGACATTCCATGACAGCACATTGTCAATAGAAACCAAAAGAGATGATTGCCCCACTGTATGCAGCATCGGTGCAGTCTCACTTTGAGCGTAAAGTTTTCAGTCCCACATTTTAGGAAAGATGTGAGAGTCCTCGAATGCAACAAAATGGAGGGCAACAAAACTCAGTGACAGTGTTTAAGAGGCACTTGGATAATGCCCTTAACAACATGCTTTAACTTGGTCAGCCCTGAAGTGGTCGGGCAGTTGACTTGATGATCATTTTAGGACCTTTCCAATAGTCTAGCAATAGTCTAGAAATGCTGGGTGAAAATGTTTCCCGTTTTGATCCAGGAGCTCAGACATATTCACAGCAGTGTCCTCTTTTGAAAATAGGAACAATGAACCCCAAACATTGCCACAATTACCCATCCTCTTCCCAAATGTTCTCTTGCTTTGCCAAACCAAAAATCTCCTAAGAGAACTCTTGTAAATTTAGGATTTGCTTTCCCATCTTGGCAGATGCAAGGTATAAGTATGCAGAGTCACAGTCTTAAAAGAAAGCCTATCTTGCTCTTCAAACACTGATGGCTCAACATCCGGAAAGTGTATAACTGAACAAGTGATCTGTGAAGGAATTCTGGAGCATATGTAAGACACTTTTCACATCTATTTGCCTCTGCCCTGGGGCTTGTATGGTCCTTGGCATTGGTGCCAGCAAATATGAGACAGCTCTTGCTTTTATGTGGAATAAGTAAAACAAAATTCTTTTCTCAAGGAACTAAAGAAGCAGAGATGAGCAGATTTACACAAACACAACTCTCCTTTATGCAAAGGAAATGGAGGCCTTTGAGGACCACTTCAGGTTGCTTCCACAAAAGGCTCAACAAGCCGGGATGCCTAGGAGGCTCATTTCTTTTCAGCATCCATATCATGCACAAGTTAAGGGAAATGGCCCTTTACAAGTGACCATTTTCACAGGCTGTGTGACCATTCCAGCAGGCTGAGCCTGCCCTCGAGCCCACTCCCTGACAGGCTACAGGAAGAGAACAGCCTCACTGAGAAAATATGCCCAAATTCTTCTTCTTGGTGTATCATAGGATCACATCATCAAAAAAAAAAAGGGGTGGAAGAAGGTTAGCAATGCAGCATTTGCCACACCATCTGCACACTGTTTCAGGCCAGTTCTGTCAGTGGGTGGCGAGTGGGCACCTAGAAATTTTTAATAATACAAAAATAATGTCATATATATTCACACTATTTTAAGTTTATAAACATACTATTTATTATTTTGTTTTTCTAAAGTAGCAAAAAAATCAGCATTATAGTAAGTTTTCAGGAAATACTCTGATTTTCAATCAGCTTTCTGGAGACAGAGACGAAGGGATTTCTGCTGTCATCTACAGGTCACAATACAAATAGAAAATATTTGTCTTTTCTCCAGATGTTTTTGGTACATTTGCATTCCCAAAGTAATTGCTTTGTTTTCCACCTGGGTATTTTGAAGACTGTCATCGTATATTAATCTAAAATGCTGGAATAACCTGCCCCTGTCACCAGCACTGTCACTGGCATTTTGATGTGTCAATATTGTGTGCTGCAGATGATTGTCCTTAAGAGACAGTTTCAGTTTTACTCAACGCTGGATGCAAGCTGCTCCAAGGACATCTTTGTGAAATGGCGCTTAACTAAAATTGTTCCCAAGTGATGCTCCGTCTAGAACAAAACACTTTAAACACTTGCTTTGAAACTTTTTCAGAGTCTAGGTTTTCCCAAGCTTCCTATTAAAATCTTTACCTGAAAGGGATGAATTGCTGAACCCACGTTCTGGCTGCTATAGTATACAGATCAGTGTTTACATCTCTACTTGCACTGAGTCTAATTTATAATTTAACACTGTTGAGACCATCCTGACAATGTAAACATGGTGTATTGATGATCTGCAAAAAAGAGAAGCTGTCTTATATGCCAAGTGCCTGTGGCTCTGTTTATGTTGGAAATGCATTATTAAAGAATGTGTGTGGTCAAGCTATAACCTTTCTAGTACTGAGGTATCCATTTTACTCTGGGTCATTTCTTTGTTTCTCCTCACATAGTCTCCTAATCCAACAACTGATCAAGTTTCAGCCTTTCACTTCAACTCCCCCAATTAAGATAGCGTGATACACAGTATGACAGCCTTTTTGGGCTCTATGAACCATGTGTGGCATGCCTTATACTCGACAACTGAATCAGACTAATTCTGGGAGCAAATACACTATTCAGGCAATGCTGAGCAATTTATTATTAAAGCAGCAATTTACTGTCATTCCAGCCTCCATTAAAAAACCCCTAAAAGTCTGGATCATTTATTCTTCATTAAAATCAACATGACAACTGCTTTAGAACATAGTGTCAGTGACACTTGAACTTCTAAGTAGAAATAGTTAGGGGGGAAATTTAGATGCTATCTCAGTCCTGGCCTGATCATTCACTTCTCTGTTCTTGGTCCTGGGTCACTTGTTTTTCCGAGCAGCCCAGACAATCAGTGGGCTCAGTAAGTTCGGGAGTTTTGTATGAGAGTGCTCACTCCCATAGCCTGGGTGAAAACTGTCAGTCTGGCCACTAAACATACTTTGGGGGTCTCCTACAAAACCTCTTTCCTTTTATAATCCTCAAAAGACAACCTATCCTAGATGCTCAGGGAAAACGATATTAGCACTAAAGATTTTAGCACTAAAATCTGTGTTCTGAATGTCAGCAACCTGAAAGACTTTGGCAGCATTATGCCATAACTAGGCTGGTGGAGGAGAGTTCTTCATCCTGCCTTGGAAATCTCATGTAATGAATCATCCTGCATCATCCCAAGCAGGGCGCACTTTCCTTTCTGGATATGCACAAAACATCCCATTTGACCTTTCCCTCCACAATGAGGTGGCAATGCCAGTGTGTTGGTGAAAACATGAGTAAGGTTTATCCTGCAAATATTTCTAAGTGAGCCTTCCAGATGTTTCATCATCAGCTGAAATAACCACTCCTTGTTTTTCTGAAGAGAAACTCAGCAGCTGACTAAGGGGAAAGAGTGATGTGAAGAGGGAATGGGTGTCCTCCCCTTTGGCTGCTGGGGTTGTCTGTTTCTCATTAGAAACAGCAACATCTCACTGTGATTTGAGTTTCACAATTGTCCATGGTACCAATGGAGCATGATGATCACTCCTGTCCTTCATCCAGCATTGTACAATTCAGTGTTTCAATGCATGTTTTACAGCATAAAGGGATCTTTTTTAAAGGCAGCACAAAGTATACCAAGGGATGTGGCATCAGGAGTGCCCAGTTACATAAAAGGAGAGCCGTTTGGTTTTTTTGCGCAGCTCCAGTGTTGCAGGTGGTCCATTTTGACTGGCGATGCAACAGACAGGCTCCAGTTATCAGCTCCAACACACAGACATTAAGCATAATTCTACACTTCTTTATTTTTTAAGAGAAATTTGCACCTCGACAAATCTACCCTTTGATATAAATAAGATTACAAGGAGATGAATGTTCATTGTCAGTTTTGCAATGGTGTTTGCCAGCATTAATAGAAATGTAGGCATTTAGTGCAAGCAGAAACATATTTAACTGAAAGACAACAAACCAACAATGAACTAAACTTACTGTCATAGACCCAGGTTCCCAGGTGCTTAAATTAGTAGCAGTCCGTTCAGCACTGGGGGTATCTTTGTGGTGAGGTTGCAATATAACCACATCCTGGTTTTGTTGTTGTTTACTCTGTGTGACATCTATTGACTCAAATGAGCCATTTTTTATTCCTTTGTAGACACGAGAGTGAATTTAGCACAGTGTGTTATCACAGAGCTCCTCACAGACAGTGCTGACAAATAGCTATGTGGACAACCCATTCAGGCTGTAGGATTATCCATCAGCAATGACAGTAGCTGGCAAACCAGTGCTGTTTATATCAATTTGTTATTTTCTAGGAAGTTACCCAGCTTCATTATTATTGGGGGAGATAAAACTAAGATGAGAGGCCAAGACCCTCATTTGGTTCTTAATGCACTCCCATTGCTTTGATGTATTACAGAGAACAAAATTGACCGATGTGGTAGCTCATTACACAGGGAAAAACACACACTAAAATAACATATTTTCTTTACCAACAGTTCTGTGACAACTAACAGTTTCTAGGAAGGATCCAGGGACAGTTATTTAAAATACATCTTTCCCACTTGTTCCTGAAAAAAAAGGGGGAGGGGGGTTTGTGATGTGTCCTAGAATTTAGGTGCAGAAAATTATGTAAGATGGTGTGTCTTAAATAACAAGTATATAATTTTGACACTCCTTGCAAGCCAAAGTATTTCACTGATTTTTGCACAGCATTGTGCAGTACTGCTATCACAGCACTTCTCCAGGACGTTCTTTCTGGCTCTCTGTGATACTTGAGAAACAAATCCTTCCCATCTCTTGCACAGTAGGTGGAAACCATAATTGCTTCACCAGAGATGGGAAACATGAGTCACTGAGAGGCTAACTCACTTTCCTGGGGACCCATGAGACCAAAAGCACTATCTGGAAACCCCAGGACTAAAAGATTGAATGCAGATTCTGACCTGAGTTACACTCTGGCTTGAGGGGGGTTGTAACTTGGGACATAATTTATTTGTTATTAGTATGTCTTATCACTCACATGGTAATAGCTAGGCAAAAAAGGCTACTGCCCTGTGACAGGAGTTGGAGCCCAGGCAGACAGGGATACGCAGGTGGGTAGGGAGGCAAGACAGGTGGGGTGTCTGGGGGATGTTCAGAGGACAGCAGTTACTCGTGGTGCCTATGGCAGTACTGCACAGAGATCTGTTAGTGGGCTCTTTGCACTGTACATAAAATGGTAATTTTATTGCATAAAAGAGGCCCCAAGAAATTAAAATGAAAGTTGAAAGCAGTCTAAATCTATATTAGCTCATTTTGAATTTAGCCCTCTTAACCCATGTTGTATCCCTCAAATGCACCTCTTGTTGGGCTCCGGTATTACTCTTTTCCAACCATGGAAAATTCCAACCAGCTAAATAAGCAAACATAGCATTTGATTCTCTGGGAGTTTCTTAGTATATCTGTGGATTCATCTTTGGCCTATAACCCCTCAGAAGTAAGGGCTCTTCCTTTCTTTCCTATGTTGAAATATAGAATTTTGAGTCCTTGTAGGTAAGATTCATCTTATCCACCTTTAGACTTGGAGAGAACTGGAACTGGAACTGGAATTTTGACCTGTAATCTATGATTCTCCTGTCCTATTTTACATGTCTGCTGTAGGTTGCATTTAGTCTGATGAATCCAAGCCCATCTGATTTTATCTGTACTCAAACCCAGACTGTTACCTGTCTCACCATTTGGGGGTAAGACCCAAAATTCAATTGCACTGGTGTCATAAACAATGTCATATCATCACTAATGACCAGAAATTCAGAGAGCCTTGAGTTTGTCTCTGATCCCAAAGTCCCTCTCCCTGACAAAGTCCTAAAATTTTTGATTCACTACTGTCTCAGATAGGGAGAGCTACCCATTAAATCACACATATTACTCCCTCATGGCATGGATGTTTCTCAAACCCTTATGTTCATGCTGGGACTCCCTCAGTACCTGCTTATTTGTAAGAGATGAGAGGCTCCGAGTACAAGGTGAGACAGAAGCAAACATGCACAGGTGCTGCTTCTTCTCTCAGCTGTAATTAGGCAGATCTCCTAATGTGAGGACAGAACCATCCTTTGAGCTGTAAAATATTTGTCTTTCATTACCTGTCACCCTCTGACTTTTAGTTAAAGAGATGCTCCTTTTCCTGGAACATGCACATAGTTAGGATCAATATCATAATCCTGTCTGACAGCTACTCAAAAGCTTCTTTGTGTTGATTAGTTTTTGGCAGCTGAACTGAGCTGCTACTGCATTTTCTTTTAATACTGACTAAGTGATAGGCTTGACAAGAAGTAAAAAAAAAAGAAAATAAAATTATTTTAAAAACAAAACCTAATTAACCCTTTTGTTACTCTGGTGAAGTGGAACGGATACTTCAGCTGCCAGTGGTGGTACAAGCAGAAACCTGCTCCCAGCCCCCTGCCACACTCCAAGGACAGATGGATGAATGGTAACGGCTGGCTTAAAGATGTCTTCATCTGTTCTGTTCAGAAGGAAAGCAGGGATTTGGCACCAGAGTTTAAAGAAAATAGAAGATGCAAAATTCGCTAAACTTTATTGGTTCAAATGTATAATAATGATAGTTTAATGGCAGGAAAGAGGCAGATAATTAGAAGTGAGCAGCTCTGATTGCCCTTGTACACCGCTCCAGATAGCTTCTCAACACTCCTGAATCCTTGTTTGCTTTGTCTGAAGCTGAAATCCCACAAGGTCTGGATGTTACCAGCTGTCTAGCTAACTAACTGCCAGCACTTTCCCTGAATACAAGCTATCAGCTTCCACAACATCAGCCTCCTCCCCTGAGCTCTTCCTCACTGTCTCTCTCCCTGTGTGATTGCTTTTATCTATTGCTTGCAGGAGCTTCTTCTAATCATATTGCTTCTTGCCTCTGAGGGTCAAACACGAGACCATTGCTACCTACACAAATGGGGAAAACTGTCACCTTCGCTAGACTGATAAGCGTTTGGCAGGCAGGACACTGTGAAGTAGAAGAGCAAACAGCCAGCAATCTGCAAACACCATAAATATGTTACAATCTCAGCAGGAAGATGGGCACTATATGTACCAAGAGGCCTTTGTTTAATGAGCTGTCAGAAAGCAGGCATGAAATTATGTTTGAAAACATGTGCAAGCTGCAGAAACAGAGCTGGGGCACTGAAAAACCTCTGTGACTTTTCTGTGGATGTTTGGAATGTCTTATCAGTTTGAGAACTGTCATGCGATGAGAGCTATCATTAGCAAGGTAATAGCATTTGAAAGCTACTGATTTTTCTCTCTCAGCTCCATTTTGTGACCTAAATAAGTGAGAGAAAACTTAATGCTTCCTTTCTGCTGATTTTTTTCCCCTGAAAACCCAGCCAGAAACCCCAAAGAGAGCGTACCAGTAGGAGATAAATCCAAATCATTGTAAATCGTAAAGGACTAACCGTGGAAGTCAAGAATATTGTTGCTAATCCTTTGGAGATGGTGTTCATATTACTCTAATGCACCTCCTGCCATTCATTTGTTTCAATCACACACAGAAAAAGCATTGCAGGGCAGGTGACTGTTATGTGTGACAGCTGTATGAGGGCTGCCAGGGGTCAGGGCAACAGTCTTCAATTCACAGGTAGTCAATAGTGGTAAAACTCTGTGAAAAATATGATTGCTGAAGTATATTAACAGTGTTAGGATCACTTTGCATAGCTGTAATAGGGTGTGCACAAAATAGAGCTTCCATTGCTGTTAAATCATGCAGAACAAGTTGTTAAGGATTTAAAACAAATCCTCAAATATCCTTCGGGGTCACAAAGTTCTTTATTTCTAAGATAAATTGAATGGCTTTCTTCAGGCACAAGCATCTGTGTTTTCTTTGTTTTTAGAGAAAACATTTTGCTGATTCTTCGGCTATTTGGGCATTTGTGGTCCACCCCAGAGCTGAAAGGAGACTGTGAATGCTGAACTGAATCCATGTCAGCCAGGGAGCTATTAATTTGCAAAGAATGGTTTCTCTCTCTTTCATGTATTTTCTTATTAAAGATGGGGATCAAAATCCAAAGCTTCTAGGTTGAAGCAAATGGAACCCAGATCAAATCTGTCCCTATTCTTTGGAAACTTTGAACAGACTAGGTTTTGGAGAAAAAAAACACCAAATAACCAAACAAAACAATGAAAGAGGATCGCATTTATGGGTCCTATCAGTTTTTGTCACAGCATGAGACAGTCAGATCACCAGCAGTATTGTTTTACTGAAGGGAGAAAAATGCATGAATATCAAGAAAATAAATGCTTGAAAAATTACTATTTTTGGAAGTTTTGCAAAGGAAAATGTGATATACAAGTAAAAAGAATATTTTGAAGAAGTGATTTAGTCTCTTTGGATTTTGCCAGTTAATTAACTAAAACTGAAAGAAAAAATTCAGATGTTGGTCAACAGGCAAACAAAGAAGTGTTTCTGCCATGAGGTGCCTAAGTATCATAACATTTGTAGTTTGGTGAGCTCATTGTATGTGGGCTGCATCCGTCTATCTATCTCTCTGTCTATCTATCTGGCTGGCTGTCTGTCTCCCTCTCTCTCTCTCTCTCTATGTTATGATCTGTCTGCCCCTCCTCACTCAGCCTCCCCATTGCACCATGGAAGATGCAGCCTAGCAGGGAACCATATTCTTAAAGAATAATACAGCTGTACCCACCCTGCTCTTTACCTGTCACAGCCCTGAGTACTTCCAGATAGGAGGACTCAAGCCATAAATTTCCAGGTTTAGATTTTTCGCTTAACAGTCAGATATTTCCATGGGGAAATGTTTAATGTTTTCCAAGCAGCATTTTCAATGTTAATGCTTTGCCAGTGTAAAGCAGATGAGGACAATAGAAACAGCAGATGAACCTTCCTTCTTCTGCTTTCTATTAGGTCAAGTTTTTCAAATGTGTTTCATTTCACCCCTGCTAGCATGCTTCAGTGCATGAGTCTGCTAAAGAAGGGTTTGATTCTACTAAGAACGTAAAGGCATGGATACTATGGAAACCAAAAATGTCCTGTTAATTCATACAAGCAACTATTTTGTCTGACTTGGAATAGATCATGTACGACACACAGGAAATCCTTTGGTACCATGACCTTCTCGATACTGCAAGCTTTCATAAAAGACCACACCATTTCTTTCCTTCTCCTGAGAGGTTGTCTGGCTTCCAAAGAGATTACATTCTGTTTGAATCAGAGTTAGGTGCTGAGCTGCAAGGAGATAGGATAACAACTCTTAGGACCAAAGGAACACTGAAGACCTTTCCATTGTGCAATTTTTGAAATTAAAACATTTCATAAGGTGTTATTTTTTCACTTTATTTTCTCTTCTCTATGCCATGTTTGCTATTGTATTTGGCGTAATCATTAGGTTACGGTATTGGCATTTTGCTGATTTTCCCTTTCCTTTTTCTACCTTTTAAAACACATTTTGCAGGGTATTAAAAGGAAAAATAAAATTGCCATCTGCCATTAGTACAGAGAAGGCTCTTTATATACTCTTAACTTTTGAAAATTCCTAACACCATAAAAATAAAAAGTTAGCTAACACCTGTGCAAAATACTGAATTAAGAATGCTTGGACAACCCCACCAGCACCTCCAAGGTAGCTACTTCTACACAAAGAGGGGGACCACTCAAAGTGCTTGCCATGCTTCAGCCAGGCGGACTGAGAGCAAGAAGTTTAGCCATGTACAAAAGAGAAAAAAAGAGAAAATTATCAGGAATTTTAGGGACTGTGCATCACGCGGCATGGCAAATATTAACAATTGCATTTGTAACTGTTTTAGGTGCCACAAACTGGTCTGTGATTTCGCATGAATGATACCAGGAGTGGTGAAATGGGACCTGTTTAGTCACTAACTGGTTCCACCAGAGAGGAGAGCACGCAATAAAGGGGATTCAGCTCTGTGGAAAACCACATGTTCCCATGGAGGCAAAGAGCCGTACTCTAAGGCTTGAAATGCCACTTAAGCCTATTTGCTTAGTCAGTGGAAAGGTAGGCACCTTTGAAGGCCTCTGAAGAGCAATTCAAGTGCCTGAAAAATATGCTGAGTGGGGAGCCAAGGGCACGGGGACCTCAGCTGAGGAAGCTTGGTGTGAGGTATTAACCACCTCAGCTGGAGCAGGGCCAGGCTTCCCCTCCTGCCATTCTTAGCAAGGCAGGGCACAGCTCTGCAGAGCTCACAGTGCAGTAGGAACAGCCGCTGGGAGCCTGGGACAGCAGGAACCACACATTTTCTCCATCCTGCTTTGACAGAATTGGCCAGGGTTGGAGGCATCTTTCATTTCCCAGTCCTGTTTTTGCTGTAGAAGACACAGCTTCTTTCTATTTTTCAAGACTGGCTGATCCCAGCATGCTCCAAATCCATAAAGGAAAATAGGAAATGATTTTCTTAGTCCCTGAATTGACCCGTGGGTCTGACGATCCTGCTAGGCTCGGCAGTTTCTCTGCTGGCTTGAGGAGCACATGTTTATGCACCTGGGATCATGCAGCTTGAATTATTCTTTTAAACATTTTCATAGAGAGTGGCAGTGTAACAGAAATCACTAAACAAAATGTACATTGTGTGTGACAGTTAGCAATGGGCCGGTTCACAGATTGTTAAGGGCTATTGAAAGTCACGCTTATGTTTTTCTTCTTCAACATTTTTCAAGGACAATTTGATTGCATTTCCCAGAAAGGTTAATATAAACAATCTGCTCCCCTCATTTTTATGAGAAGCATTTAAAAGTAAAACGTCCTGCTGTTATTTCACTATTGCCTGTGTTATTGATGGCTGAGGATTCCCAAATAGGTTCTGAATTTTGCAGCTTTGCACATTTCTGGGAGAATTGCTCAAAAGTCCACTATCTCATTCTCCATCCAGCAGCACTGAGAGAGGCACACATTTCCTCAACATTTGTTTGAGCACAGTAGGGCACGATTCATTGCCTGAACTTTAGCCATGTGAAGGATAGTGTCACCTCTGAACTCGTTATTTAAATGATTTCTACAGGCACCAGAGGGGCAGAGAAACAACTCGTCTCTCATAGGTGCCCATTTTTGACACAAGGTATTTGCCCTTTGGAAGTGGCTCTCTTTCCCCGCTGAAAATAAAGCCAGTCAAAGCAATTCAGACTGAGCCACCCCATCCTGTTCAGGTTTGTCCCCTGGCAGATCATGACAGTAGGACACCTTCTGGTGTCACTGTCTCCCATGGGACCAGCTGGCTTATGGAATCCACACTTAATTAACAACAAAAAACCCCTCAAACAAACAATCAAACAAAAAGTTAGAAATATTCCTTTCAAAGAGTAATTTCTTAATGCTAGTCAAAACTAATCTTGGGCCAAATTCATGAGTCTGCAGTAAGTATAAATCCAAAATCTTTTCATATCATTGGTATGTCTGGTTGAAATTTCAGGTTAACTACTGATATTCAGTTAACTTAGATGCTTTGAGCAGGAGTTTGGACTAGATTACCTCTGGAAGTCCATAAGATTTTCAGATAATCAAATGACATTGTAACATATTATGTACCCATCAGCCATTCAACACAATTCATCTGAATGCCCAAGCTGGATGTTCTATTGGATTTTCTATATTTAATTGCATGTGCTTTTTTCATGTACGACTTTGAAAATATAGCTCAAATAGATAAAAATGTTCTCCCTCCCAAGTCATGTGTAAAGCCTCCCCACTGCTTTCTCACCTGTACAAATAACATGGACATGTTGCATTGGACTGGACTGACTGCATTTTGTGAACATGTTCAGTCTGTGTCCTGGCTGCTGACCAAACTGCGGCATTGTCCTGACAGCTAAAACATTGGAAACTGAGGACAGTAGCAAAACTACTACTGACCTGATTTGGACTACCCTCTGGGGCATTATTGTACACATGTACCATAAAACTACCCACCTTTTTGCTGTTATATCAGCTGAGGTATCTGTCAGTGTCTGTCAGAAATAGCTGCACACCACTTGTCCATTCCTAGCACTTAAAAGCAGATGTACCCACAAGAAAGGCACAGATTTCAGAGGAACAAAAGGTGATCCCTTCACAAGATAATATTGTACACTTTAGTTCAATCTAGCAAATTGCTCTATTTTAAAACCAACACTACTTTAAATGGATTCATTCATAAGACCTGTATCTGTGACAAAGTCAGGACCTTCTTTAAGGGCAGACCAGATCTGGGTTTTGTTCTCAGACCTACAGATGCATTTCCCATTTCTTCACTTTTACCTGTCCTTTACATTCAAACAGATACATACACCACTTCCATTCAGATTTTCTGGGATGTGTTTCGCTCACTACTGTGGCCACTGGTGCATAAAGAAAAATGTTTGCCAGTTTTTACAAAGTACTTGCTGGCTGAAGGCATTTGAATGCATTCGACTGTGCATTTTGCATTAAAAATTGCAGTGTGTGCAGAACACATGTGAACACACATGTGGAAGGGTGCCTGGTCATGTATTTAAAAGTGACCTTTTTTTAGGAAAGAAGAATGCTTGTGAAGCTAAAAAACCCTAGGACTAAAACCCACCCACTCACTACCACTGAGTTAAAGCAGTATTTATGACACCTCTTAAAGGCAAAAGGAAAGTCCAATAAAAATTCACCCCCAAAACATCCAGGGTGTTGAACTAGGTAGAGAAGTGGGAACTATAAACACTCCCTGTGCACACCATGGCTGCTGGACAGATCCCACCAGAACACTGCAGTCTGACAGAGCGGGTGGCAGCAGGGAGCACCTCATGGGAATGTGTGGGACAATATGACGGGAACAGTGGGTTTTGCAACAAATCATTATTGGTGGTAGAGCTGCTTTGGATCTTTCCTAAGCAGGTCTGATTCTGAAACATATTCTCTCTAGTGAGAGGAGGAGTGCATGGTCTGGGCAGCAGTGTGATGGCCCATCCTCAGGAGGCTTTCCTCACCCAGCTGTTCCCAGCTGTCTCCTTTCACATGGGATATCACAGATCTGGAAGCTGTTCTTCTTCCAAGTGTCCCTATATGCAAACAAGTCCATACAGAAATAAATTTAACACATGTGCACATTCCACTTGTAGGTGTGCTCATGACCTGACTATTTGCTTTTAGGAGTTCTGAACATCTTTTAGGAGTTCGGAGCATCTTTGGCAGCTGTTGTTTTATATGACACCCAGATTAAGCAAATTTCCCATTATATCTTTCTAAAAATGCAAAGGACGTGCCAGGCCAGTCATTCAAGCCCTAAAATTTTCAGAAGTGACTAATGCCTTCAACATTTTGGTGTGTGGCTTGACACACTTCATAAAAATCTAGTTTTCTAAAGAGTGGTGTCACTGCCCTCTAATAATTAAAATCCTTGAAGAGGGAAACCCAAAATTAACAGTCATTTTCCAAAATATAACTCTCCAACATTCATAGAGCCTTCAAGTGGAGAAACAGAAGGTCTAACTTTATGCTGAAAAGATTATAGCCCACATACTGGTGAGAAACTCAAATACATCTTGGTAAACATTCCCTATATAAGCAACATTTTCCAGAGTCTTTCATTCACTGTGTAAAAGCCCACTACAAGACAGCTAACATATCTAAAATATACTCCCAACTCTCCAAGACTTACTCACAAATCATCTGGTTTAAAAGAGCACTCTCCAAGTACACTTCACAAAGTTTTCCATTTTGCCCTCCCAGGCAGCCTAGCAACATGGCTGGCAATAAATAATGCTGCAAAGGAAATTCTGTGTCAACTAGGAGGGTCAAAAAAACCGACAGAAGAAAATGTACAAAAAAAAGTGTAATTTATTGCCCCTTAGCATCTGCTTTTATCTGTATCCTTTTGAGAACAAATTAACAAGTCCTGCCTATCTCCATATGTTTCTTTCTGTGGAACATCGTGGTTCTGGAGGTACACATTTGTTCAGTCCGCAGTAACAAACACGTATGTTTGTTATGCACTGGAGAATGTGACCATTATATGTTGATGATACTTTATAAAATGATAAATCACTGCAAGAAAAAAAGAAATATTTTATAAGCCAGAAGGAGATGGGGTTTTTTTCTTTCTTTTTTTTTCTTTTTTTTTTTCTTTTTTTTTTTTTTTTTGTTCTACAGAAAGTAGCTCAAATCCCAATGTTTCATGTATACTCTTCAGGTCATAAAAACAACTGCTTTCAAAATGTAGATGATCCCCATATGTTTAGAAATCACCCTTAAAAGGTCAGTAATTAATTTATTTTGTTTTTTAACAATTATAAAATTAAATTTTAGTGTAAAAAACAGGATGAAAATTATCTTTTTTTGAATAAAGCTGGTTCTTTTTTTCTGCGATATAGTCTTTGTATTTATGTACATATGCATATAAAGGACTTCGGCAATTCAGCTGTAAATCTACTCAAATCTTTGAACTTAAAAGATTCTCAATAAACAAATAATTCTCAATAAATATCCAGAATACTAAAATTGGATCTGTATTTAAAGTGCAAAAACCAGTATTGAAAGAAAGTATTCCACCCTAAATTACTAACTGTGAACATATATGAACCAAACAAAATTTCCCATGTAGAGATTTTTTTTCTAAAAATAGCTTTGCTCTAAGTTTAAAATCTAATACTGATATAATTTCTATACTAACAAGAGAGCAAAATATTAACAATACGCTTAACCAGGATTTTACATTCAGTTCAGTTGTCTTGAGTCACGGTCAAAGTATTGTGAAATCATGGCTAAGAATTACTGTTATGGCAAAAGAAAATACATATCTGTATTTAAAAACGTGGATTACAGATGCCACAATCAATGCTCAGAAAGCTTTAAAAAGTGAATGGGATTGTATTGACTTACTCCAGTTTGGGATCTGAACAGAAAGTGTTTGGGTCGGAGGGAGATCATTTACACCAGTGACAATTGCAGAGATGACATTTTCCTACTGGCAAAGGGGGGCTTTAATCATCTCACACCCATTTATGGTGTTTTGTTAGCAACCATTAATCTTCTCTGGTGCTTTTAGGCACTTAGCATATTTCTGTAAAACTATTAACATATGAAATTAATATACAGAGGGAGTACCAATCCAAGTCAAGCAGAACACAATATTATGATAATCAAACTTATGAGATGGCTTTAAAAATCATGAAACTACCCCATAGATGATTATGTATTTCTTTCATTTGCCTTCTGATTTCCAGGGCTTAACAGGACATTTGACTTTTCTGTCTTCTTCTTTTTTTTTTTTTTTTTTTTTTTTTTAAGTAAGGTTTGGAAATAGAGAAGGAAATCAGCCACCCTCACAAAAGGCATTGTAAGTGCTAAGAAAAGCTCACTAATTTAAAACCACGGTGATGTCTCCTGTCGTTAATGATTCAGCATCAAAAATTACTTTAGCAGCTCTAGGAATAGTATGCTTCAAGCTTTAAAATGCATGTGAGGCTTTTATTAAAGCATATGGGTTAGAGATACCATAAGAAAATTAGCCTAGATACTTGGCTACTTTAACTTCCTAAAATATGGAGCTTTGTACTTCCACATATCTGGTAAAAAGGTAACAGACCTCCAGTACAGGTTGGGAAGAATTATGCTAATTTGATAATTTTAATCCATAACATAGTCTGAGAGAAAAGAGTGATGTTCCTACCTTTCCCTACATAGTCTATATTTTATACAACTGTGACTACAACATGGTATATAACATGCTGTGCATTTGAAATACATTTATATGAGGCTCCCACGGCACAGGGAAGCATCATGTAGTGAGGAACAAGGTATTTTTACACACATTCCAGAGGCAATGGCTGGCTTGGGGGGACTGACAACTTCTGAGCATAAAAGTGCACGGTTTTCATCCAGGTGTTGTCCTGCAAACAGAGCAAGCTATCCCAGACAAAATCAGACAAGGGAGTTTCCAGCTACAGCATCCTTTTTTTCCCCTGCTCTACTTTTCCTTGTGGTATTGAGAGACCCAGGGCAGCAATAGACTCTTTACACCCAGCCAACTTCAAAACAGTTTCTATCTCAGATTACCAGAGTCTGCAGAATTCAGCTGTTTTCAGAGCAGTCAGAGGTCACTGCAAATCAGCAGTCTTTGAAAAGTAACCTGTCAAGGCATCCACTTCTCATGGCTTACCACATCTATCTAAACATATCTATACACAAAATGGATGACGTCTCCTGCTGCCCTTTCGAATGGCTTAGTGTAAGACCTCTCTGTTTTCTCAGCCTTTGTATTGCTCTGATACACAGGGCCAGCCAGCAGTCCCAATTAAAGGAGCAGGGGGAAAAAAAGAGTGGGTAGATCTTCTTCCAGATGGCTTTGAAGAGGCATCAATCTGCTACAGAGATTCACAACGCCCCAGACAAGTAGTTAGATAAGCCAAGACTATGCATTAAGGCTAAAATCACAGCACTACATCAAACCCAAATGTTTTTTCAGTATATTAATTACCACAGAAATTTGGCTGACTAGAAAAGGTGAAAGTGTAAACTTCAACTAAAGAAAGTTAAGGACAATATTCACAAGTTTTAATACTTTCCTCTTATTCCTATTATATGCTAGTTCATCTTTTCTTCATATCCCCTAATGTAGCCAGCAAATGTGCACCTGTGCACACACACATAAATGTGGTCTGCTCAAGACAAAGGCAGGATAAAGAGAACACCCCAGCGTGCTCCACAATCATGTAGCAGTTAAAGAGCTGCACAGCATCCTTCCTGTAATGGCTGCATCCTCTCCTGCCTGATCAGTCGATGCCGGGGCAAGGATATCTCTTCTGGCACTAGATTTTGCAGATTTCACCTCTAGCAGACTGAGAAATCAATACCACCCTGCATCACCATCTTTTGAAACAGCTGCTCTTGCCATGGCCATGGATAGGCTAGAATGAAAGTTTGTGAAATACCCTGGATAGGATAAATGTGAGGGTACTAAATTTCTCCTGGGAAGACATTAAAAAGAAAAAGAAAGTTCCTGCTAGAACGACATGATGCTGGGGCAATCCCTAACCACAACAGCTCAGTGGCTCTGGGAGGGCATAGCATGGATAGCTCCAACCAAGCATCACATTTCCTGCACACAGCTACACCAACAGAAAAAGCCCCGCTCAGAAATAGCACGGATACTCTGTGACCGCCGACACTGGTCAGTGAAAACACGAGCAGGGAATGTCAGGGCAGGAAGGGGGAATGTGCAGAGCCCGGCGCTTCCCGAGCCGCGTCCGCAGCCGCAGCCGCAGCCGCAGCCGCAGCGAGCGCCGGCCGGCGGAGAGCGGCAGCGGAACCGCACAGGCAGTGGGAGCCCGGGGGGCCGCGCCTGACCCCGTGCTGCCCTCGGGGAGCTCGGCGAGGGGAGTCTGATCCGTGATCCCCCCGTGGTGAGGCCATTTCCCCACTCCACGCAGGCTGCTGCCTCCGCTGGGGAGTTCCTGCTCCGGCAGTGAGGGCAAGGGGTGAAGGGGGCTGGTTGCTTTTGCAAACACGGTTAACAAAATGTTGATATTATGCTTAGCCGTTGTCTCCTTGTCACTAGTCACTTGCAGTTATAGGTCCAGATGTTAGAAATGCCATCGCGAGCTGGAGCTGATGAACTCTCCTGTTATGGCCTTCATTTTCAAGGCGTTCTGTAGCCTCGTGGGAGTGTGTCTGAGTGTCTAGAGAGGGGACGGGGATCGCTTTAGGTTTTATGCAAACTTCATTGCATTGCGACAATGTGGGCAACTTTTTTCATTTAGGACACCCTGGGGTATGCAGCCTGTGCTCAAGAAGACCACAGCTCTCTCTCAGGTCCTGTGCTGTACCTGGCAGCTCTGTGGGGACATCCCACTTTGCCCAGGGCATTTCAAATAGCCCTGAGTATCTGTGTTTCAACAAACGAGCTGAGTTTGCAATGTCCTCCTCTTGTCAGCCGGCTGTGGCACACGCTGGTCGTGTGGTTGCCAAGGCACAACAAAACTCACAGGGAAAAACATACCGATTTTATTGCAGGGTACTAATGGAAAGAGTGTGATTCCCCTGGAAAGTATTCATTTCCATCACCTTGGATTTATAGCCTGTGCCTCAACTACAGGTTAGAAAAGTTGTCTTTTAAAAAGCCACTGAAAGATGGGCATCTCCCATCAGGATAGTCTGACTCAGATACTCTAAGACATTTCTTTCTTCTTATTGATATCTTTGGGGAAAAAAGAAAAGAGAGAGTTCAGATTCTAAGAATGAGAATAGAAAGCCTCCTTTTAGGTGAGAATATATATTATGTACTGTTTATTGCAGAGTAATTTAAAGCTACTAAAGATATTCATTCATTTAAAATCACATTAGGACAAAGTTATTTTTCTAGAAGGAAGAAAAATACTTACTTTTGGCAGTTTAAGAAGTGCCCTGTAGCTCTCATTAAAGCTAGTTTTAGGTTTTTATCTAAGAAATATTAGTTGAGAAAATGTATAAACTGATAAATACAAGTGTGGTAAGGAAAGAAATGAGCGTGTTTGAAAGTTAATTTAGTTGGATTTTGTGGCTTTATCTAAGGGGTGAGTGACTCCAGATGAAATCTCATCAAAGATAATAATTTACTGGAAAGAAAAACAGAGTCAAAATTTCCCAGAACAGATCATCATGAGATGAAAAAGAAAATGTCCAGTCTGATCAAGCTCATCTCATGGACATAAGGTTGGATCCACAAGTCCTCCAGTTTCTCTTTGATCTGTGTAGACTCAAAGTGTCCCTAGAAAGCTATGAGGCTCCCTCCTTGTCTGTCTAATCTTTTGGCTGAATAGTGGAAGACTTTGGATTGGCCACTAACACTGCAACATTAGGTTGTTTTCCCAGCTCCACTCTTGGGACACTGCTTTACAGTGCCACCCCTCAGATACCCACAGTCATACAAGAGACTGAGCCATGTCCTTGTGAAGGGCATCTGGGACAATTACTGTTTGTCTTAAATGCTACAGAATGTAAGAAACTATAAAAATATTATTCTTAAGATATTATTTTTTCTTATATAAATCGCAGTGCGAATCTGTTCGCAGTACATATACAAGTCCACTAAGTTATCACAGGCTACAGAGGGAACCTTCTCTGAGGTCCTGTTTCCAGGCTAGGACCACTTTTACACCTGGGGGATGCTGCCTCCAAAATGCCAACACTGACAGACATATCCACACTTCAGCACTGACAGGGTTTCAAAACTCTTCAGATGGGATATTTTCACCCCAGACTGACAGTGTCTCTTTGAGAATTAAAGAGACCTAGATAGATTTACCCCCTGGGTTGCTGCACCAGGCTTTGAGGCTGATAGAAGGACATCAGCAAGTGTCAGTGTGCTCCTGTGTCTGGGTACCAAGGCCGTAGCTGTTTCATACCTTTGAAGACAGATCTGTTTCCCTTTGTTTTCCCATCATCTTGCCTAATCATCCATCTGTGGGAAGGGAGATTATTATGAAGATACGAGTAACAGAGTAAAAGTTATGGCCTGTGTTATTCAAGAAGTCAGACTCAGTGATCTAGAGGCCCCTCCTGGCTGTGAAATCTGGAGTTTCTTCTGACTGACACCATCAATTCACTTGCTGGAGAAGCCTCCAGGCCCAGGCAATTGGCTCATTTTTCATACTGTTCCGCACTAATTGGCAATAATGAAGGTATTTGTCAGTCTCCACTGGATTATGTGTTTTAAGACAACTTCAGAGTAATCCTAGCAGTATGGATGTCATCAGCCTAAAGACTCACTGTCAAAAATTAAGTGAGACACCAACTTTAAGCCATTTTGCCTCATTTTTGGTTCCTAATTTTCTGGAGAAAAAATTTCTTCTGCAAATATGTCATCTTCTATAACAAGTTGAAGGTACAAATGCTCTTATGTACCTATGCAAGATTCAGCCTGACAGAAAAGTCATTAAGTTCTCTGATAGCTTATTATTAACCCAAAATTTCAGCTGTCATGTTTCGCAGGCATAAAGTGATGCTAAATTGAATGCAGAGAGTAAGAAATAGAGTATCTTCTAGTCCTTCCCCATCCAGTTTTCTATTGCCATATTTGCTCAACTCTACCAGCAGTAACTTTTCTCAGGGAAAATAGGAAATTTCCATAGCAGGACGACAGTGGCTGCAGTGGTTGACCCGGCCCCCTCATAATATTCTGTGCAATGTCCCTGTCATTAAATTTCGGAGGGACAGGGCATCTTGGCTATTCTCTATTTCACACAGAGAATATGGAGAATGTGAAATTAAACTAAAGCTGCCTTCAATCTGGCCTCTGACTTGCATGGATGGTTAGTTTTCTAGGCAGAACTATAGAAAGGGAAAGCAGGAGTGTGATATAAACAAAGAAATAATAACAATCAACCAATGAATTTTGTTACAAAGTCTGTACAGCACTTCTTCCCCCTTCACTGTATACTTTCAGTACTCTGAAGGAAAGGCCAAAAGGGGAGTAATAAAAACACCCTTGGGTACAAAGAAATTGGCTCATAAAATAACTATAGTAACAATGTCGATTATTAGCTTTACAGTACAAGATAAATATAAATGGACTATATCCTCAAACTAGCAAAATATGGGGAATCAATCTCAATAAAAAGAACTGATAGGGTAAGCTATTTGGGAAGCAGAAACAAGCCCTGCCTGGCTTAGAAACATTAGCCTGCGCTTCTGTGTAGTGATTGATATCTTCTGCTGCCAGATGACACTGAACTTCGCAGAGACTGAGGCTTGGAGGGAGGTATTTGTAATGCCTGTCTGTAAGCTCCAGAAGCGTTATGATTTCTATGAAGGATAAATGCACAAATCTCTGTATTTCTGCTAGAAGACAGTCTCTGCTAAAACAGAAATTAAACATATTTACAAGACAGTGAGTTATGATAGAAACCTGACCAGGCATTTCTCAAAGTGGCTGGCATCATCTTCTGCTGACAGAGTCACACTATCTCCAAACATGTTGTGGGAGGTACAGATGTTATCACAGCACAAAAGTGTGAGAATTTGGATTTTTTTCCTAATCGTCTTCCTCTGGAGAAATTAAAATGGCTTTTGATTGTCTTTTACTTTGGGACAAAGCTAAATCACATATTTTTGAAGAGAGAGGTCATGGTGGAGTAACACCAAAGTTGATTTTATTGCAGCTCAGCTCATCATTGATCTTTGCTCACCTGGGCTGCTATGGCACCTCACTGATCTTGTCACTCAAATATATTAACCCTTTGCTTGCTTCCCCAGCCAGACTGCCCCTCACATACTGTCTGGGGTCTCCTTTCCACTTGATCTGATGTGGAGCGATTTGAAAGATGATTAGCCCAAGTGCAGCATGGGACACAAAAACCCACTGGGAGACCTGTTGAGAAACAGCAGGAGTCACCTCATTTCTTGTTCCTTGTGACACAGTGAAAAGTCCATAAGCTTCTGCTTGAGTTCACATCCTGGATATAATTTCCTAATCACTTCAGGGTGATGTCATGGGTAAAAAATGCATGAGTGACTGAAATGAAATTGAAGGCTAGGCTGTTTCTTGCAGCATTACTACATTACTAGAGAGGGAGAGGGAACACAGAGGGGGTTTTCTTTTATCACTTATGGCATCCTTATTTCTCAAGACAGGAAGGTCAGCTTTTCCACAGCATCCTGCTATGCTGCTCGCCTTCAAGACATTAAAATACACCTAGCAGTGTACCCTCTGGGCCTGTCTGGTGAACCCTTCCCTGGCTCCCAAGGTCCTTGGAACAGAGAGATTCATTATCCAACATCCCAATGCTGCAAGAAAATGGTCACCACAGGCTCAACTCAAATAGTTCATTGCCCAATGCAGCTATTAAAAAAGAATTTGTTAAACAATATGACTAGAAAAATGCTTAAACAGGTCAGTTGCTCTAATTTTTCAGGGGGGGGTAAAGGAAGACTATGTTTTAAGGAGGGTACATAAAGCATGTAAGAAGACCTGATTTTAACCAGATGGTTTTTCAGTCTCAGGTAATTATTATGATCAAGACGGTACTTTTCTGAGGCACCTCAAGGACAATTTCTCTTCCAAGCACAACCAAATTACCTAGAAACAGAAGGCTCTATCCATGGCAGGTGAGATTCACAACCCTTTTGCATCATTACTAAGACCACTAAATGTAATGCTATGCTGACTTAAGGGAAGTATAACAATGACAATTATGATCTAAGAACATAACCCTAATTACATTAAAATAAAATAATAATAGCATCATTAACAAAGAGCTACTTCTGAAGAGCAATTTTCATTCAGAACCAATTTTCCTGTTCTGGGCAAAAGTCCATCCTAATCACACTGAGAGTCAATACATTACTCTTTGACTTGAGGCAAAGGTATATCAATTCTTGACAGCTTCTGCAGATGCTCTGTCCTTCTGCAAAAAAAGCCCTTTAGTGTTTGGACAGGGTGGTTTGCAAAAGGGTTTCATGTCACAGCTATTAGATAAAGTATAAATTCCCTCCGTGGAAAATGCAGTCATCCTCTATAGCAATCTAGTTCTCCCTCTAATGCACGAAATGTATCTCTAACTTGATCCGAAACAGTCAATGGCTTGAGGGAGCACTCTGTATGTGGCAGAAGCTTTCCATTTTCTGCGTTGCATTTTTAAAGCTCTGCAGTCATTTTACCACAGGGCTCTGGCACATGAAGTGGGTTTGTGGCTTCAGTGGGTTTGTTATTTCAACCACTTATAGCAAGGCTAAACAAAGTCACCAGTGTCTCCCCTCAAGAAGAGAACTCTGATCAGACTCAGTCTGATATATGCCATTTCCACAAACTAACAGTCTAGAAAAAGCAGCTACAGGGGAAAAACAAAAGTTTCATCTTGTCTGCAGACAGTGGTCTGTGCAGACTGTGGGGTGCTGGCAGAGCTCTCCAGAGGACCATGCTATGTCTGTCCTGTCCTCACACGTGGCTCTTGGCCGTGCTTGGAGGCAGACCACCAGACAGGGCAGACTTTGGCGTGACCTTGCAACCATTCCTCTGTGTCCCGATGGGAACTAAGTTTATTCAGAGCACATCACTGTGCCTGTACGTGCCTGTCATAGTGTGTCTGTATGTCTTGACTTCCCAGGTCACACAAATGGACAAGGTTCTGAGGTTTCTGAATGAGTTTCTCCTCTCTCTTCTTTCATCAGCTTTGCCCCTTCATCTTCCATTTTTCATTAACATCAAGAGTGTTTCATTAACATCTTGCATTAACATCAACAACATTCTCTTTCACATTGTACCCTGACCCCAGCTGTGGCAACACAGTGAACAACCTTAGCAAAGTGGCTCCAGAGGTGGATGTCATAGGCACTGCAAGCCCCATGGCTCCCAACCTCAGCCAGACCCGAAAAGTTACTAAAATTCTAGCTCCATCCTGAAACCACATTTGCTAATGCACAAGCTGCTTTCCAAATCAGGCCAGCCAGGTCCAGTTCCCAGCGCACAGAGACAGAAGAGTCTGGAGTCTCAGGGTACAACATTTCTAAGAGAAAAACAGGGGAATAGCACTGGGAGTTCACATCTGTGATTTTTTGCTCAACTATTTTGGTAAAGAACCTTGCACAGGATACAATAAATACAAACCTCAGCTCATCTTCATAGCACGCATGCTATAAAACATCTTTTCATAAAGCCCCCTAAAGTTAGAATTCTCTTTTGTAGAACATTCTCGGAAGGTAGCAGAGCTAATGGTGAGACATGGCTGCAGCATGGCTTAATTTTTTGTGTTGTATGGATAATCAATTATTCTTCTTACTTTAGAACACAGATATATTTGCTAAATATCTTCATATCCATTCAAGTCACACACTACCCCAAGGCTCTTAAACATAATAATATTTACAGTTTAAGTGCCATCTCCCAAGCTAGATTAGATTGCTTTTATGCCTAGGCATGAACTAAAAGAGACCAAAATACTCTTACAAAAGAAAAGTTACAGGGATTCAGTAAGGATTCTGAAGTTTTATAAGTTCACAAAAAAAGAGAAAATAGACTCAAAGTGGAAAAACATCTTGTCGATATAGTAGCCAAGTTAAACCAGATGCTGCAAGGGTAACTTACCATTAGAAATCCCAGAGGTGGTTCTATTTACCAGGGAAAGGATGGAAGGGGTAAGGGAAATTAATATTAATTGGGTTTATTTAGCTTGGCCATTGGCCACAAAGTTCAGATAAAGTGCATTTCCCAGCCAACTCTTGTACATGCAAAGTTTCACCAAGTCAGATGTAACTTATTATGTGTTTTGTCACTTCAACACGAAAAAAGAAAGAAGTACAAAGCTGTACAAAGGAGTGGTTTCCCTGCTTCTTTTGGCTGAATTAGATGCTTTCATTGTGCAAATATATGTGTTAGAAATATTTTTTTAACAATCCTGCCATTGGCCATCCAAAATTAAAACTGCAAACATGGCACTTCTTCTCTGTAACTAAAGGATCTGAGGAAAAGCAAATTCACCAGAGACCTTAATACATCAGATTCAACCTTCTTTTCAGTATAGTATTTTTAAAACCTTCTATGTTTTGAGGGACCTTCTGAGTGCTGAGCGATGAAGGCTTAAAGAAGAAGTGGAATTCCATCAGCAGGGTACTCACTGGGGCTTCCTTTGGACTCATGATTTTTTGCTGGGCTTGTGCACATTTCTTGTGGTCAAACAAAGATGGGCCAGTTCCCATGAGATGTTCTAGACTGTGAGAAAGCTAGGCTAAAACCCAGACTGGCATGGCAGGGGAGACAGCAAATTTCCAGTACAGTAAAAGGATGGGATGGGATGGGATGGGATGGGATGGGATGGGATGGGATGGGATGGGATGGGATGGGATGGGATGGGATGGGATGGGATGGGATGGGATGGGATGGGATGGGATGGGATGGGATGGGATGGGATGGGATGGGATGGGTGCTTATGATTCCACTGGCTCTGTAGCTGGTATCCATATCCTCTCTGTTGCATTGGTGCTTGCTCTAAACAAAAGATGGTAACTTGTCTCCCAGCTTGTGCTGTAGATTGCTTACTAAGCTGTGTGCTGCCAAGAGGATACAGCTTTTTTTTTCTGTAGTTTACAGAACTTATGGAACAGTGACTCATGCTGGAAGTGTCTTTCCTTCTCTTTAAATTGGCTTCTTATCACTTTTATGGTAAAGAATTTATTTGACTTTTTTTTTTTAAATCAAAAATATCTCCACACTGGTGCCCTCATTACACTATACTGTGTGTTATCTCCTGACTTCATTTTTCTGTGTCTTTTCTTGAAGCGTGGTGCCAGTGGGAAGCTGCATTTGTGACATAAAAGGCTTTTTAGGGGTGAGAAAGACCCTGTGTAAGAGAAAAAACTGATCTGTTGTCTGAGAGCACTCTTGAGAAAATCTTGGCAAGTAACTTGCTCAGAGAGCAAGAAAAGAGCAGGTCAAACTGGAGAAACATCCAAGCAGTAGTGGAATGCAGGGGGTAAAGTAAAATCTCTGGCAAGCTGGGCTTCAGCACAGAGCTGCAGTACGTTTACCCATGACAACTTCTCTGCCTGTCACCTACTGTAGGAATCTTCTTCCTGTGCCATTTCCTGAAAAGGAACAACGCAGCCTCCTCATTTACCCAGTGAATACATTTGGCATCCAAAGAGGTTGGATGACAAAGTTTCACGGGCTGCATTTGCTCAGGCAAGGGCACTTGGCTGCCAGCCCAGCCCTGCTCTGCATGGCCTTCTGCTCTCCTGTTTGTTGATCCAGCCATCGGTGTTGTTATGTTACAGATTGTTGGGACCATGACTCACAATTTCCTCTTAAAAAGGAGGAGAAAAGGAAAACAAACCCCAGCAAGCTTGCTGCTCTTGTACTTGATGTGCAAGCGCTAAGCTGCCCTTTCCCAGGAAAGAGATGTATCTCTCATGCATAGCTCTTGGGCCGGTTTTCAGTCAACAAACATCCAGATAACAAAACTCCGTGGTGCCTGGCAGCTTTGCTGGCAACATCAGCTACCCTCTGGCTTCCAGAAGCACCTTTGGCTCAAACCAGTCTGTGGGGCTGGTTTGTAAAACATTTTATACCCACAGCTCACGTAAAACTTTCCCAACATGAAGCCACTGTTTTCAAAGCAGGAAGAGAAAAAGAAGAGGTCTAAAATTAAGTTCTTATGCCCTTGCTTGGATGTCTGAATAGATGTATGACTTTCTGAGAGGACAGCAGTAACCATGCTTCCAGATCCAGTCAGACCTGTTCAGTCCCAAGAAGCCCACCAGTTAATCCAGGGATCTGGAAATGGCTAGAGTTGAGAAGGAAATACCTTGCTGGCCATCTCCTGGAAATTAAATAAGGGATGTGAGTTGAGGAATGTGGCTAGTCTGAGCCAAAACCAGAAAGTGGATTATGGCTAAGAAAACTCCTGCTGAGGCAAGAAGCAGAGGACCTGGTGGAATCACTGCCTGCCAGCATTTACATGCCAGATATCAGCTGCCCCAAGGCCTTCCCTGAAAGGCGGAGGGCTTACCACAGTGCAACACCACTGAAACCTCATTCCTTTTCCCACTCCATCCTCAGTGCACCTCCTCAGCTGTGGCTCTGCTCAGCAGGGCCACAAGGAGGAAAATTTGAGAAACATCACTGTTCACGAGGGGAAAGGCAGCAAAGCACAATGGTTTTGGTCACCTCAGTCTAATTGTGGGTATCCAGCTGCATGTGCACGTCAGCACACTCATTTCACAGATGGAACTTGGCCAACAAGAAATGGCTGAGCCCAGGTTATGTGGATTGAGGTGACAAAGTGAACCTATCTCCACCTGATACTGCAACCACCAAGGATGATGTGGGAAATGGGCCTAGTCTTGCTGCCTAGTCTTCCCTGATACCAGAAAATTGCAATCTATAGCAGTATCTGCCCAATACCTGCTCAGATTCAGCAAGAAATTTAAGCATATACTCATTGCTAAACACAGTAACTGAAACCAAGTGGACTATCCAGGCTGATTTGCTCCAAGTGTCTGCTGCAAATGTACTTCACACTATGAAAGAAAATGTCTGGACCAATATACAGCAAGGAGACAAAATGCTGCACACTAATCCTAGCCAGCATTCTGCCTACTGAAAAAGAGTTCTTCAAAGCACAGGGTTCAATAAGTTGTCTGTGACCCACACACAGCTCTTTATTTCACCCTGAGATCACATCCACAAAATGAGCACAAGAAAGAAAAATAATGAAAAAAAAGCAAAGGAAATCTGCCTCCCACTGCATTCATACAAATCTTTGCAGCATCTCCAAAGTTTGTTAAAAAGAGATTTAAGTTACTAGCAAATTGGCTTGGAGAAAAATTGTCCTGCCTTTGGACAAGGTTCTGTAGGGTCCTGTGGCACAGTAGAGGTTTCAGAGGCACTTCCTGAGGAGTTACAGAAAAGCAGCACTTTCTTCACTTAGCCTCCAAGAGAGACAGTAGAAGTATTTATTACTCCACTATTACACAGCTTGTAAGCAGTTTGTCTTTCTCCCTCTGTCTGTTTATTTGTCTATTTTACTGTCCCTAATGAAGAATCCCAATGCTATCAAGTCTGAATTATGGACATTTTATGTTTCTAACATTTATTCTGCTGATCTCCCTTCTTTTCTTGTACTTTTGGCTGCTGAGATGCATTTGACCTGCTGTTGGGAGGAGATACAGCTGCTAACTGCCTTCTTCACTCCATCTGTTTTCACCAGTTGGTACAACTCCACTAAAATGAGTGAGACAGCACTCACACCAAGCTGGTATTACGCAGTTTAGAATCAGGAATAAAAACCCTGGACAAATTGTTTTTTATAAATAATTGAAAATCTACCACCTAAGTTTTTTTCTGTGGCACTATGAAATCTGCTGGAAAGTACTAAGCATTATGTAGACATAATTTCATGAGCAGATGGAAAGCTGCCTATAAAAGTAGTTGGTGCAGGTTTGCAGGCAAGCAGTGCACTTCGGGATACAGCCAGCTCTCAAAATCCAGCACCTGCATCATCTTTGCACTGAGAGAGAAGGGGGGGATGTCTGTAAAAGCATGTTTCTGGAGCTTCTCTGGATGCTAAAACCTGATGGGAGAGTTCCCATTACAGGACACACTTCACGAAGTCAGCAGCAAACAACCCACAAGCTTCTTCAAAGTCAGCAGGACCTCACAGGGCAGCATCTGTCCCTGTCTGGATGGCGGCTGTCTTGCTTCCCTCAGTTTTATGGGTTCTAATCTATTTCCATCCTTTACCCTATTTTATGGCTGTGGTTGATAAGATAAATTAGTCTCTTTTTTGACGGTGTCACAGTTTAGAGAGCACACGACTGTCAACTGGAGCCCACTGTTCTCTAGGCTTGTCCACTCCGTGACCTCATGTAGCATAAAATAGAAATTAGAATTATCTTAGGACTTGAAAACACACATGCAGACATTCCTTCAGAGACTTGTGTAAGATCAGAGCAATTGTTTTTTTGCTCAGCATCCCACCCCCCACAGTGCTCGCTCGCTGGGGCCGGCGTGCATATCGCCAGCACATGTGCACGCATGCGGAAATGGGGCAGGGGCAGGTAATTAGCCTTTCTGGAGAGGACATGCCTTTCTCCTGAGAGCAAAACAAGAGAGGTCTGAGGGCAGGAGGGGAGCAGATGTAAGCTATCGAAGACGAAAGCTCGCAGACAGGACATGAGGGGTAACATCTGACCAGCCTGATGCTGGAGAGACTGGTACTCACTTCAGCTGAGAATACTAAAGAGCCAAGCACAACTGATGGGTCAACTGGGATTTCATCAGTAGAAAACTTTTCAGATCAAATAGCCTATCTGAATGTCTTGCTGAGACAGGATTTCTGTCATATGTGCTGTTCTGCTCTGCTCATGCCCTGTAATATCCCATAACTAGCCCTCTCCAGGTTATTTTGGTGGGGTTTGGAGATGCAGGACCTAGAAGGGGATGAAGGCTCACTATGTGCTTGTAGAGCAAACCAAGAGCACAACTCACAGCACTTCCAAACACGCTCACCCCAAGCTGCAGTCTTGTCACACAGAGATGGTTCTGATCGATGGTCGGCAGCTTTTTTCCGAGCCTGTTCTATTCCTAATGAAAACGGTAAGCTGAGGACAGTAGTTTTCTTATAACACGACCATTCCTTTCCCTTTCCCCCACAGATTTAGCGCTTGTGCTGACTGTTGAAAAATCAGTCATTAACAGCCAGGAAATGACTTTGCCATCAATCAGAATATTGCTCAGCCATGTTTCAGCTTTTTCCCCCTTTCTCTGCATAATTATTCTCATCCTCTGCTGATTACAGTTTATAATAGCTATAATTCTCTTAAAATCAATCATTGCTTGACTTAACCACAGGGTTACCAGCAGAAACACGAAGGAACACAGATATTCTGAACTGCTTTTTAATTATCATTCTTATTTAACAGCACACAAGCTTATAGGTAGATCACACTTTAACCTTCCTCTTATCAGTATTAAGCATCAGTTATTTTAATTTTGTTTTAAATCATTAAGTGTTTGATTACATGGCCATTCCAACTTCACCAGGTGTTTTGATGACATGTTATTAGCATGTTATTTTGACATGTAATCGCAGTGGTTGTCCTAAATTAAAGCACCATAAAAGGGCAAATATATCTTGTTTACCAGCACAGATTCCACAATTAAAGTAAACCCAAGTACCTGATCTTTTTGATTAAGATTAAAGGTAAACACAGTTAAATCAAAGGCTGGCTGGCTTACAGTGAGGCAATTTTTGAGTACACTAAATTAAAAATAACACTAGATTAAAAATCACATTTTTCCTGAACAGAGTGTAAATCTGTAGCCCACACACACGATCATATTCTTAATACAGCTGAACAATAGGTTTCTATTATTCTGCTTGCATTACCCCTTTGCCTCTAATAATTTTCTCTTGCCCATATATTCAGTAAGTTTCCCTTACTGATTATGTGCTTCTCTCATGCAGAAAAAGGAAATATTAAAAAAATTAAGAACATAATTATACGGAATAACCAAAATTGAAAGCTGGACTGGAGACCAGGTGTAGAGTATGAATTGCCTTTTAAGGTAAAATAAAGCCTTAATTTAAAATATATTTTTCCCCCCACTTATTAAAAAATTTTGGGTAAGGAAAAGTATTGTACGAGATTATACCATTAGATAGGGAATAGGAACTAAGTGGTTTGAGCCTCCTCTGTGTAAGGGTATGGCATAGAAACACACAAAGGAAGCCATTTTCCTCACAGAATATTATGATCCTGCAATTTCACGTATATTCTTGCATGAAAGTTATTCAGACATTTTTTGTGAACTATTTACATATAAATCTCCATGTGCAATATCCATGCCACATGTTTGGCTCCTCTTTATTTACCAGGTTGCAACCAGCAGTATATTATTGTTAATTTTGACCTGATGAACAGGATATCTTCAAATTTTGCTTACAAGGGCAAATATGGGGGAAAACTTACAGCATTTAACATAAAAATGTGCTCTACCCATGAACTGCACCCTTCATAGCTATCTGCCCTATGGAAATTAACTGCTCTGGTGCATCAAGAGAGAGCACATGCATTACTGGAGACACTTTGCCATTCTGATATTAAATAGTTAATTACACTGGGCCTAACGGTACCCTGCATCCCCTCAGATTTGTTCCTAAGATTGGTAGGAAATTTTGGGAAAAGAGCTAAATGAAAGAGTTTCTGTTTTATCCACCCTTTCTTTATTGTCACCTGATCTTGCATTTCACTCAACCCCCTGTCTCTTTTCAGCTGCACTGAACATGGATGCAGCAGGGAAGTGTCTGTTGAATCCATTTTGCTAAAATATAACAAAGAACCACATTTCTTTGGCAGATAGCATGACCACAGGCCTAGCCATGAGTAAAAAGCCATTTGGACTGCATAGCCCATCTACTAAAATGCTTTTTCTCAACCTGGTCTGGATTCTGGTCGGGTCACTGAGGCTTCCTCCCGACCCCACTGAGGAGGAGGACGGCACCCGGCGAGCCCTGCCTCTCACAAGGAGCCCTGACACAGACCAGGGGTCTCTCGGTCGCATGAGAAATGGTTTGTAGGCTCAGGGCCCCAGGGGCCATTATTTCAAAGTCGCACAGCCATCATGTAGCTGCACGAAGCACCTCCTGCCGTGTCTGTGCCTTTCAAGAAACAAAGCTGTGTTGTGAACTATTGGCGATGTTAATAGCTTTCTTCCCTCTAGAGATTTGCTCCTGCTTTGGCCCCAAATATTTCAAAATAGCTGAAGCTGGCAGTAAGAGCCATGGGAAGAAAAATGTTAATGCATGTTAATTTCTGGTTTAGACATGATGAGAATTTCATTTTCTTCATTAAAATTCCCCAGTGCTGATGGGATTCGCCTGATTCATGGACTATACCTTGTAGCACTCCTCTGTGAGAGATCATATAAGCAGTCTGATGTCTTTAAATAGTTTTTTTTCCTCTCCTTCCACATACACCGGTTATCATTCTCCACTGATGCATAATATGCTCTCCTTCCAGTTAGATGGTTGCATTTTTGTGCAGGAATTTCAGAGCATGTTTTTAATTTCCTGTAAAAAGACTGATGTTATCACAAATTGCTGCATCATGGTTACTCACTGTGAAATGCAGAGACACAGTGACAGGTTTGCAGAGGAACCTGCTACTAGTAAACAGAAAAATAAAATGCAAAAGCAAACTGGCATTCAGGCTGACATGGCGGCAGACTGGTGGGGGGCAGGCACTGAAGAGCATTTCTGTACTCCAGAGAACAAACAAATAATCCCATCCAGTCATTCTGAAGAAATGACTGAGGAGGACAGAGGCTCAATTGCTGGATAATCATATCAGTTGTTAAATGTTGATTAAAAGTATCCCATCTCTGGGAAGCTGTGGAGTTTTGCCACTCAGAAAATACAACTATATATTCTTATGTTATTTTTGCTTAGTCAAAGGGTAGAAAACTTGCATTTCACATGATCAGATATAGAATCCACATAATACAGCACCGTGTGGTCTCCTTAACTGGCCTAATCAGTGTAGAGCATAGCAACTGGTTTTTCCAAACATACAAAGAGAACACTAAGAAATTTAGAGACAGAGAAGAGAGAGGATTCACAGTAACACACTGCAGAGATTTATGTTGCCTCCCACTCTGAAAAGAGTATTTTATTCTGCTGTGATCTTTAAGATAAGCACGTAAGACAGACCTGCTCCATTGCATCAACCCTGCTGCTGTGGGTGCAGTGTAGTGTCAGCCCTCACCACCAGCCTTTCCCAAGGAGCCAACTGAAGGAATCACATTAGTCCTGAAAAGTTACCTAAGGGCTTCCAAAGAGCAACATGGAGATCTATAGCTGGACTGTACATTTGTTAGGGAAGAAGCATGCAGCTTGTGGAGCATTGGGATGAGCAGTGCACAGTAAAATCAATTCATTTGGTACCCAGACAGAACTGGTACATTGCTAGGTATAAGGAAGAGGGAAGCTCAGCAAACTAGAAGGTCAATATTGTTCAAATCACCATGCAAGACGAGTAATAATCACAGCCCATAGTAATCCCATTGATTCACCCTGCATAGCATCATCATGAGCAGATACCGTGGGGAGCCCTTTTTCCCTGTTTTCTGCCTTGCCAGGAGACACTGTTCACACTAGATGAGCATGACCTATGTGACTTAGTACAAAGAATAACCAAATACACCTCTCAGTCTACCACTCCCTTTCATCACCTCCACTGTCACTGTATACTCTGCGTTTTAAGAAAAATACACATCACGCTGAGGTTTAAAATGCCATGTTGTATCTTGCTGTGATGAACTCCATCACTGCTGGGGGAAAGCTGACTCTTTCAGACTGAGAAGCTATGTTGAAAGCCCAAGAGGCCAAGCCCAGGAGCTCGCTTATCAGTGTACAAAGCTGTCATCATATAGAGCAGGACCACTGAATGATAGGGCAAGGCTGTGAAAACAGATAAAGTTTCCCTAAAAACCCTACCTAAAAAAAAATGCAAATCAGTGGTTGCAGTCACACTGCATTATTCTTTAAGACACCTATTTAAAGCCACTTCTTTTTTCCTAACTACCCTAGGGTGCCACGAATGTTTTCTGATCCAGCTACAGAGTGAGGGTATTCTCGTGCCAAGTACTACAGACCACACAGAAGAAGCTGCAATTAATGGAATTTCAGTGTTCTGCATTGCTGATCTACTTAACAATGCATTTTCGAGGACATTTTAAAAGTTGTTTAGCTGACTGCCAAAAATGAGGATCATTAAAAATAGATTCGCAGCTGTTTGGGAAAGCTGAGATATAATTTTGTCTTCATTATGCCTTATTGCAGATGTTATTGATTTAGTCTCACTGCATTTTGGTGGGCAATATCAATTCACGCTGTCTTTGACTTTGGAAACCAGGAAGTCCATTTATTCTTATTCTTAGGGCTTACAGTATAGAAGAAAGGCAAATAAACACGAAGTAAATTTGGGAGAGAGCCTGTTTGTGCAGCAGCACCATTGTGCAGGTGATCAGAGCTGTTAAGCTCCTCAAAATATCCCTACACAGGGAGCTTCAGATTGCAGCTGAATTTGTACAAAGTATGCCCTGAGAACAGCACTTGAATCTTATATGAGAAGGGCCAACAGTCTCAGAACCAATACTACAGACCGGAGACAAGAAAGAAGAGTGTGGATGTGATCATATGCTCTCTTTGTGATACTGCTGCTCTTTTCCATTACTAATACTGCATTTTCACTGCAAGTTGTCACTATTCAGAATAAGAATTTGTAGTGAAATATCACTAAACATACAATATTATTGCCAAACACAGAAGAAAGTAATTTTCTGCTCCAAGGGACTTTCCTTTAGTCCTTTTCCCATGCAGCTGCAGAAACTGGGTCTATGTATATATTGTTATATATATGTTTGTGGGTATGTATATGCAGGATCAAATGCTGCTCTTTGTGGCATGCATGAAGATTCAACTCACTCTGCCATAATCAGCTTAAATGGGAGGAGAAGACTAAATTTCCTGGTATCTGATCACAAGCGCAGGAAGCCTTCAAGAAGTCCTCCAGCAAAAATTGCATACATAATTCCTGGAAGTTCAATAAAATGCATATTAAAAGCACAAAGGACAAGGCATAAATAGAAAAAATTGTACTAATAGCATATTATAACCATGCAATAAATAAACTTCACAGTCACTCATTCTCAACAAGAACTTCACATAAACTGTTTTGATTATGCAACACTTTTAATGTTGCCCTTTTGGATAGAGAACAATCTGCAAATACCTTTCCTCTGCCCAGCCGGTTACTTTAAACAGTTGTGCTTCTTAACACCCTCACACTGACTTTGGTGAGCCTTCTCACTCAGCCCGGCTTTAATGCTTTGTAGCCACTTTCAATGGAGTGAAAGGCAACTAATGCTGCATCCCTCTTCTTTATTGTGCTGAAGAGGACCTATCCATGACTAGTGTGTGGGTTGGGAAAGCAGCTGTGGCATTGTTAGCCAGCACTCACTTCCCACATATGCTACTAGCCCAGGATGAATGAACCCACCACAGACAATTGTCACCCACAGCATTTCTAAGGAGCTTTTTGTCTGCTTCCATCCCTTAACCCAGCAGACCTCCTAGGCTAAAGTTAGTACTGTGTGCACTGCCGATTTTCACCTTAGGAGTGTTCATCATGGAAACTGTGGTGTGGGACAGTCTTGCTGCTTCCCTCAAGTACAATCTGCAGCAAAGGGACAGGCATTTTGCAGTGAAGAACACCTGGTTTTGGTAATCCTGTAAAATAGGATTTTTCTCCAGAACTGGTGGGAATGCTTAACATTTTGCAACCTTCATAAGGCCTTCATAAAGGGCTCAGGACTGCAAATCCCACACTAATATTGGCAAGCTTTCAACCATAGTGGGTCTATGCGCGTGAGTAACTGCACACAAATGCAAGAAAAGGAATTCAGATTGTCTCACAGAGTCTTAAAAGGAACCCAAAGCTCTTTACAGATCACAATATATCTCACGCCCACAGAAGGGTGTGGATACAAAAGGACTTTACACATTGAAGCCTGAATTGGGATCATCTCAGAACAGAGAGCTGAATCATCCCTTGTGGCACTGAGCCCTCTACTGCTACTAAGACTAGTAATCCAAAATCCATACTTTGCTAATTTAATTCTTCATCCAACAGAGTAGAGTGCTCATGTTGAACTTCAAGCACAGGAGCTCTGAAGGGAAGAAGGATTCCTGTGCTTAGGTTTATATGCTTTGCTGCTCTATATTTGGCCAGCCAGTCGATATTAGGGCTATGTATGGTCTCACGACATGCTATGAGCTGGCAGAACTCACTTTGGCCGAAAGAGACTTACGCTTTTTTTTCTCACAGGTCCCAATCTTGGCCATGTGATCCCATCACTTGCCATGCACTGGTGATGATCCTTATCAGACTAAAGGTGTGACAGATTGGTGGAATGGCATGGTCAGAGGAGGAGCACCAGCAGGTAGAAAAGGCTAGAAAAGGACAAAGGCTTCTTGTCTTCCATAAGTGTGAATCTTCCCCCACACTTGGCTGTCTTTTGAACTGATGCCAGCATATTACTGTCATCAATGAGACATGAAGAGAACTGAACATCAGGATCAGAACTTTTGGCATTTTTTCTACTGAAGATAAGAATTCTGACCAAACCATCACATCCTTACAGAAGAAACACTTGTGTTTCAGCCAAGATATATAAATGTGTAACGGAGGAGGGATATCGAGAGCTATATTGTGTTTGCAGGAACATAAATCCTTTTGGGCAGCAAAGCCTTCTTCTCTGTGCTTTGGCCAGGAACCTCAGCTGTCTCAAATAAGATGGACATAGCCCTTGCTTGTTGGCTGACACATAAAGGATCAAACCAGCACTTAAAAATATGAGCTGCTATTGCCTTAACTTGTAGCCCGAGATTGTAACAGTGTGTCTCTGCTGCACGTTGGAGGGCTACTGAGCAGTGTCCTTTTGTCCCTTGCTATGTGTCATCTTTCTAAGCCTCAACAGACAATAGTAAAGGGCTGTACCCATTACTTCTCACTCTGGCTTTGGCACATAAGCCCCACTGTGTCAAAGCACACTGATGGCCATCTAGTCCTATTACATACTACTTTCTTGGTTTGCCTTTCACGTTACTCTAAACTTGTGACCATCAACAATGATATTTCTGCATAGGTTTGGTCATTCTTTTGTATCCTTATTTGATTGTTGGATCTTTCCCTAGTCACTCACACATATGAGCTTAAATGTGTAGCTCTTAGTAGCTCTATGCAAGCATTTCCTAAGCATTTCTGTGCACTCTGGCATTTTACAGCTGGACCATGCTGACTTTCTCTTCGGGGAAACATCTGATGTTCTCAGACCCATCTATCTTTATGCTCAGTTGCTATCTGATCTCCAGGGTCTCCACAGCAGTGTTCCCACACTGTCAGGCAGAGCTCCCTTCCTGCTTCTTTTGCACTGATTAACAACCTCTTGCCTCTTCTGACTCCCAGCTTCCCATTGCTTTGCGGGTACTCTGTGCTCAAATTCCCATTCAATACTGAACTGGTTTTGAGCTCTGCTGAGGAAATCTGTGATCTGTTGTCTGACTACAGAATCATGACAGCCAGACCTTGCCAAGGGCACTGCAATGTCTTGTTCTCAGTCCTTGCCTGTGTGTCCTTCAGACAGCATCATTCTTGCTTGGAGATGGAGTAAGAAATTACTATGGCTAATAGCACAATGATTATTCAGAATTAGGTTTGTATCTCATGATGCAGTCAAGTGTCTCCTTTTCTGTTCTTCTGATCACTCTGCACTGTCCCAAATCTGTCTTTCTTTGGGCAGCCATACCATGTCACCGGATCTTCTTTTGTTCTGTCTGGTTCTGCCCCGTGTGAGAAGTATGGACACAGCACATGGAAGTTCCTTCTCTCTGACAGTCAGACAACTGCAGTGCAGGTGTAAACAGATGAGCCAGTCCCTTGCAGATCCTTGCAGAACCAATGGAAAGAAATCACTTTGAAACATAACAAGCTGGTTTAGAAAGATTAAAATAGAGCAAATAATGACCTACAGTCTACTGACAATATTGACTACATCTTCAGTGACTAAAATGGGAACCCAGCAACTCTATGTAGAGTTCAATGGCATGATCCCTCCCATGGCACTAGCTCTGAAGTTGCTTAGCACTTTTTAAAACCCCTCATCTTGTGTTCTCATCCCTCAGCAGATATGACCAACTCATCTGCTGCTACATTTGCAGCTGTTGATTGTTCCAGTCCAAATGTACTGAACATTTTACTGCCTCCAGTATCCTGTTGTGTTTGATGCCTGATTTGACTGCCTAGTGCTACCTTTGAAAAAGAGTTTTAGGCAGGATGGTAAATGATGTCTTTTATTGCATAGAAGATTTGTGAAGCCTCACTAGAGAAAATGAGCAGTGTCATTTTCTCTCATTCCAGTCTAATGCTGAGTGCAGTTCACAATGGTTTATTCACCACACTGCTTGTCAGAAGGCATATTTCACTATAGCCAAAGGCAAACTGGCAAAAATGTTCCCATCAAAGAAGCACAGGGAATGGGTCATTCTCAGCCCATACATTTTTCCTTTCTGCATTCACATGATCTCTACTCATAAATGCTACAGGCTGGTGGCTTCAGCACAGTGATACTGCTAGCTTTCCTTTCCCAGTATCACCCTTTACCTCATGTTGCTGCACAGAGTAGCAATGTTTTACAGTCTGTGCCTGATTTAAATGATCTTTATGCTTTCCAGTGCCCACCTTCTGGGCTGGGGCTTCTGACTAAACCCCACCATGTGGCAGCTGCCTTACTGCTTTGCAGAACTCTGCTGCATGTGCACGGCATCTGGACATTTCCACTGACGGAGGCATTTCCTGAATGAGTCTGAGTGTGTCTCAGAAGGAAGATGGAGCTCAGCAGAGGTTGCCAGATGCCAGATGAGCTGGCTTCAGTCTCCACTGCTGCATATAGTCTGCGGTCTGTCTCCTACCCCTTAGCAGCTGCCATAGCTTGGTACAGCAAACTTGCCTTTTACTCAGGTTTTCCTTTCCCTGGTGGTATGACTTTCATCCATGAAAGACAGCTGATGCTGGACCTCCTAGAGCCTTGCTTGTGCCCACTACCTGCCATGTGCAGAACAAGCTCAGTTGGTTTCCTGTGACCTGGCAGGACTGGGCAGTGGATTTATTTCACAGCTGCACTCTGTGCTTCAGGACACGCACACCCCACATCTCATGGATGTTATGGTTCTTCCTCTCCAGAGGAGCTGATGTGAGATTGCAGCTGATCCCCATCCAGCTGGCACCCAAGTGGCCTCTGAGCTTGCAGGAGGTGGATGGTGAGCAATCTTCTGCCATGTCTGTGGTCCATGAAATTCATGGTGCAGAGCTTCTCCTCTGCAGTGAATGTTTGTCTGTCTGTCTGTCTTGTTGCTGCCTGAGTCATGGCTTTTTTATTTCCTGGAAGAAGAGCTGCCCAGGGGTACAAAATCCTCACATCAGTCACTCATATAGGGCAGTCCTTAGGCACAGCCAGTTGGTCTCCATCCTGCCTGTGGTGAGGCTGTGCATCCACCTGGTGTCCAAACAGTGAACTGAGGCTCTGGTTGCACTGCCAGACCTTGGGTAGTGTCTCCCTTTTTTCCTGAATGCAGCTCTTATGTTTGCCCATCAGGGAAGATACTTTGGCAAAGGTTTTGCTCCTTTCCCCATGGGGATCAGCTGCCCTCTAATTGTAGGAAATCCTCCTCAAAGATCTGATATTTTTATTGCAGAAATACCATGTAGCAAGACAGGTCCCCTAAGCAGTGGTGTTTTCAAACAGGGCCTTTCTGATGTAAACTCAGCAAGACAGAGTTTGGGCCCTGTACACACCCACTCTCCTCAGGCCTCCTGCTTTCATGTGGAAGCGAGACCAGTCCAGCTACTCTGCCTGTGCTCAGAGTGGACACCAGCTCTTCCTCACCCAGGGTTTGCTTCTGGCAACTCTGCCTTACTGACTTCATGTTCTTGCCTTTGCCTTTCACTTTTTGATTCCTCATTACCCTTTGCAGCATGATGACTGAAAGAGAGTAGGTTCGGATTAGGTTTTGGGAAGAAATTCTTCACTGTGAGGGTGGTGAGGCACTGGAACAGGTTGCCCAGAGAAGCTGTGGATGCCCCATCCTGGAAGTGTTCAAGGCCGGCTTGGGTGGGGTTTTGAGTACCCTGGTACGTGGAAGGTGTCCCTTCCCTGGCAAGAGGGATGGAGCAAGACAATCTTTAAGGTCCCTCCAACCCAAACCATTCTGTGATTCTGTGATGATTCTGTGTCTGGGCCACATCCGTGGCTGTTCTAGCTTTAACTACAGGAGTTTTATTTTTTTCCCTGTCTGCAAATGTATTTACTTCTCTCATTCCCCACAATTAAAGTGATGGCAATCCTGTTTAATTCCTGCCATACAAATCTGTGCTCCGCTGCTACAACGACAGCACTTTTTAACTTCAGCTCAAATTAAAACCGAAATGTCGTTGCTGCCACTTTCAGAAACTAGGAGGCACAAAGAGTTAGATAATTAATAAAAATAATAACGAAAACCGCTGGGGCTGGCAGCTGCGCTGGGTGGAGGGCAGAACACGTCATGGCAGCCTCGAGAGGCGACACAGGGACCCCGCGGCAGGGTGACCCTGGGGCACAAGGACCCCGGCGGCAGAGTGACCGCGGGGCACAGTGATCCCGGAGCACAGGGACTCCGGGGCACAGAGACCCTGGGGCAGTAGCATTCCGGGGGCTGAGAGACACCCGCGGCAGGGTGACCCCAGGGACCCCCGCAGTAAGAGGGACGGCCACTGCAGGGCCACGCCACGGCAGTGGGAGCCCGCGGCACAGGGACCCCGGCGAACAGGGACACCGCAGCACAGACACCCCCGAGCGCGGGGACCCCGCGGCACCGGGACCTTGGGGCACAGTGACCCCATGGTACAGGGACTCCGGGCAGTGGTACCCCAGGGCAGCGCTATCCCCCGGCTCAGGGACCCGGCGGCGGCACGGTGCTGTCACCTGGCGGCCGCGCGCGCGGCGGCAGCGGCGGCGCGGAGCCAGCGCCCCCCGGTGGCGCTGGTGGCGGCGGTGGCGGCGGTGGCGGCGGTGGCGGCGGTGGTGGCGGCGGTGGCGGTCGCGGGGCGGCGCGCGGAGCCAGCGCGGGAAGCGGCGCTGCGGCGGGGACAGAAGCCGCTGCGTGTGCGGCCAGTGCGGTTCGAACCCGCAGTGAACGTACCGGCCCCGCGAGGAGGTTTTGTTTGATTTCCCTCTGCTTTGTGTGTTTCTTTGTTTTTTCTTTTCATAGAATCATTTAGTTTAGAAAATACCTCTGAGATGGTCGAGTCCAACCCATGATCGATCACCACATTGTCAACTTGACCACGGCACTAAGTGCCACATCCTGTCCTTCCTGAATACCTCCAGGGATGGTGGTCCATCACCACCAGATCATTCCGGTGTTGAACAACCCTTTCCACGAAGAAATCCCTCCTGATGTCCAACCTGCATCACTCCTGGCCCAGCCTGAGGTTATGTCCTCTTGTCCTGTGGCTTTGCCACATCTCTCTTAAAATCTATGCTGGGGTCATCACAAGTCCATCACAGCAGCCTGGCCTGGATGCAGTGCTGGTGTTGGTAGTGTCTAAGCCTCTTTCTAGCCCTTGTTCACAGCCACTGCCCTACTCTCCCATTCATGGTGGTACTGATGCACCTCAAGAGCACCAGCAACAGCCTGATTCCTTTAGGATTGGTGGAGTGTGCTCACTGTGGGTCTGGGACAGGGAAATCCTGACACACTTTTCATGAGAACCACCATCTCCTGGCAGCTTAAGGGATGTCTGGTGACAAGCCAAAAAGCTACATTCCCCTCAAGCTCGTTTCTGTGACTCTTCCATTCCACTGACCAGGTGAATCTTGACATTACACCACTAGTACAAAGACTTTATGGGCTCTAGCTCTAGCCCAGCCTTTTCATTAATTACATTCAGGTAAAGGATCTGCTTTAAAAAGCAGGTATTATCTGTAGCCTAAGTTCTGTTAGGAAACAGCTTACCTGAAATGCTGACAAGCAATGACAACTCCTATTATATATGTATTACAATACCGGTAATAAAACTGACCAGTAAATCAGAACAGGCAAGACCACTGTAGTACAGACAAACTGATTAGGAGTTAAGCTGAAAAAAAACCCAGAGCCAAGCCTGGCTCAAGACTCAGGTCAATTTATATTCCAAATATTTTATTATTTTTGCAAATATAAACACAGTAATTGCATCAGCATGGGTAGGAAGCTCCGTTTGGCTCCCCTCCCCACCAGAAAGCTTCTTGCTTGGACTGGAATTAATAAATATGTCATAAACCATCTTCGTCTTTCCCCCTTTGCCCCCCAAATCCCTTGACTTTTTGAGATAGCACTGATCAATTGTGGTTCTCAAAATGTGTTGCAAAGGTGGGCAGGTGAATTATTGCCTCCCTTGCTTGTAGACAAAGCTCCAGGTCTGGCAGCAAGATTATTTGGAGGTCTGGGTAAAGCAAGACCTAGAGGAGATGGAAAATTTCAATACTGTGAAGGCCCTTGGGGCTTAGAGCTCACTGCCGAGTGGGAGAAGGAAGCAACATGACAAAAGGGGGAGGATGGAGGTGAGTGAGTAGGGCAGGATTCAGTATTTATGGTTCCCCCCATGCTGCAGGAACTGGCTGCCTCCCATACATTTGGGGCACTCATCTTCCAGAAGCTACCATGGCGAAGCAGCATCTCTGTTTTCCTGACAGGGAAATAGGGCTTAATGAGTGACTGACCAGGATAACGAAGGCAGCTCATATCTGGACTGGAAATAGAGCTCTGGCCATAGGAGCAAGGTAGATAAGAAACAGGGAAAGGTAGGGGAAGGGAAACCCAAACAGCTGTGGCTTTTAAAGGTGGAAAAGCCTTGGGGCCTTCTTCAAACAGCATGGGACTCTGTCTCTTGCGAAAAATACCATTTGAAAATCCTGACATTCGTATTTGAGAGACTTGTGGACAGGACTTGACCTCTAAATCTGAGCAAAAACCATGCAAGAAAAACAAAAGCAACCTGAAGTTTGCAGGGCAAGAAAAGCATTGATCTAAATCTCAGCCACACGGCATATGGGATGTCATGTGTACAGTGGTATCATGATGACTTCATAAGTGTTTGGGGCCATTCAGCATAACTGCAGATGACCTCACCCATAAAACGTGAGGCTTATTCCACTGGGGCACGCTGAGCAAGAGAAAGGGTAATGGGGAGCAATGCTGGGTGCAGCCCTTGCCTCCTTAATACTGAGCCCCAAACTCACTAGAAGGGGCTTCTGCTCATGTGGCTGAAGGCACAAAAGCCCTTCCCCAGAGCACTGTTGCAGAAACAACAGCACTTCTGCAGGTGTCTCACATTGCTCAAGTATTTTGTCCAAAGGTTACTGCTGTGGACACACATGGGTGCAGCACTGGCAGCACATGGAATGCTCCTTCAGGGAGCAGCCTCCGTAAGCCTTGGGAGAATGGATTTGGTTTAGAGTATAAAGCTGGAGAAATGAATGAGAAAGGCACATTCCTTAGTGTTTGCCAGCAAGGTGGAGAGCCCTGCTGCAAACAGCACAGCAGCATGAGTGGCTGTTTGTGCTGGTGACAGAGCACATTTCCCATTTTTTCACGTTTTTTTTTCTGGGCTTCAGGGTCTTTTTAAATTGTTTGGGTGCTGTTAATATATCTCTCAGCAGAGCTGCTTGCTCTAGCTCAAGACACTTTTTCAGAGAGACATTTGCAGCCACAGCAGAGCTAGAGAATGTTGCTTGTCAGGATGAGAGTTCAAGTGTCGGCCACTCCAGAGGGAGGCAGGGAGCCAGGACAGCCACCAGAGGAGATGACATGTTGCTGGGGACACTGAAAGGCAGTGAAGAGTCTCTTTTTTATAACCTATGGTTTATTTTTCAAAGGTTTGGGCTGCTCCAGCTGCTGCAGCTTGGAGTGTCCTTGCCTGTGATCATACTTGTGACATGCAATCCTCCAACAGATTTGGTGATGCCCCACAGACCCACATTCAGCTCGCTCCTGCCTCCAGCTTACTGCTTTGGAAAGGCTTTAGCAAGCTTACTTAATTTATTTTTTTTCCTGGAAAATAAAAAGCATCTGCCCATTCAGTGTAGATTGGATCTTCTTGTAAGTCCCTGCAAGCTGCTCATACAAATATTTGCAGTGACACTAAGATGAAAGGAGCCACATCTGGCCCACTCCACACCCTCTTGTTTAAACAGCAGCATACAATTCATACACTTTAGTTACAAAATAGTAATATCCTTTAAATTTGCATGGAGTGAACCCAGGAAACTATAATTAGAAAGAGAGTTTCTGGAAATGCAACAAGGAAATATTAATACAGTGCAAAAAGTGATCCAAAGCCTACAGCCCCATGAAGATGTGTTGTCTAAAATGTTGTATTAGGTACTTTTTCTCTCTTAATCCAATAGGACTGCATCTCTGGAGCAATCCTTTGTGAACATTTAGCCTCCTTGACTATAAATCTCAGCCGTTTGACACCCAAGTTATTAAATTATGTTTGTGTTGTTATATCATAACATGATGCTTAGCCATATATCATGCCCCCAAGGACAGCAAATGGTAAAACAAAGCTCCTCCTTCCAGACCTTTTAAAAGCTGAGAGAATCTCTGTAGCTTGCTGGCAGCACTGGCCTGCATTTGGAATTGTGTATGACTTCACTTAGTAGTAGACCATGTTACATTTGCTTATTGTCTAGGTTATTACAATAAGGCTACTTTTACAAGAAAAGACAAATCAGCAGCACTAACACACAGTAATTTCTTGTTACAATTCTTAATTGGCATTTGAGAGGGGTCATAAATGTTGTGTCATCAGTAATAAGTGTTGGGGACTAAACAGAAGTTTAAAAAAAAAAGTATCATGGCATTTAATTACTTAAGGTTTGAACTCCACTGCATAATCCTGTGAGGGTCTTCAGAAGCATCCTCTGCTCCAGTGTGGATGGGGGGATATCTCGTTCAAACACCATATGGATGCTGTCTATCAGTGGCTGAGTGCTAAGGACCAGCTGTGGCTGCCTAGCAGTTTCTGCTGCTGACTGACCCCCGGGGTGTAGCACTTGGCAGTCAGAAATCAGAAAGCTCACCCCAAGTAGGGCAGTGCTCTTTATGGTGGATTATGGAGTCAGTGATCTTCTGTTTGACATCGGAGGTGAATAAAACCATCACATCTTGCCTCAAATCATATTATGACTTCTTGTGGTTGGTCCCAGTTGCTCTCACACCTTGCCTAAGGATATTTTGGGCCCCCAGGGGCTAAAAGTCTTCATGGTTAGCACAGACACTTCCAGACTCACTTTTGGCTATGGTGCCATTATTTGTGTGGCCACGGATGTTTCACAATTGCTGCAGGCGCCTGAGAGGAGCCTTTGCAGGAAAAGTTCCTGCCAGGTGTCTTTCTGCCCCTGTGAAAGAAGGAATATGGACAGCTCCTGACACCCAACAGGGGAGTTCCACACCGAAAACTTCTTACAGCATTTTATCATTGCTCCAGCTCTTTGTATGCAAAATTCTTGCAAAGTAATTTTTCCAACAACCTCAAAATCTTACCTAATGCTGTAACAGTGCCTTCTTCATTACTATAATGTCTTTCTAGTTATCAATTATTGGGGCTTATTATGTGAAAATTAGATATACATTATTGCCTGAAAATCCATTCTCTCAACTGTGCAGGCTCTTACAACCTGACATAATCTCTTAAAATCTGAATTGTTTGCCATGAAGCAGACCTTTTTTTCTTCATGAAGATGTCAGAGAATTTCAATTTCAACTAATTCTTGCAATGCTAATGAGCTTCCTCCTCTAAGGAACTGTCAATGCTCTTCATGCTGTAATAGTTCCAGGAACAATTGGAAACCACTTGGATAATAACATAAGGTTTTTCAGATCAATACCACTTTTGTAATGTGAAACTTTTGCCAGATCTATCTAAGCCATACTCCTTCCTTTTTCTTTGCTTTTTTGTGAGGGTTTTCCTGAAGAGATCCTAGGCACTAAAAAATCTTGATACTATTATGCACACTAAGAGGTGAAAATCAAGAGGTTGATGGACAGAGTCCATTATATGATACCTGGAAAATTCTAGTGTTGCAGCATTGTATGGATGATTTCCAAATGGGAGGCTACTTTTTTTATGCATTTCATGTGTTCGACTTTTTATTCTGTAAGGATTGCACACTATGAATATGACTGGAGGTAAACATGTCTTATGAGCCCATCAGAGACATCCCTTCTGTTCATGTTAATCGGTTAATATATTAAGAATTATTTTATTTGTGTAGATTGAAGCTTGCATTGACAAAATAGGGGTTTTTTTTGCTGACAAGTTAGGCTGATTGAACTGCACTACCCTTCAGAAGAATAAATATCAACTCAGGTGGCAAGGCCATACCTAATTCAAAAGTTGCAAGAGTGACTGGGAAAAGTTCCTGGACTTCAAGAAGCTTCCTATTTGGCACAAGGAAGGTGGATACACAACTGCTGTCATGAAGCTTACATTACGTGTCTCCAGACAACTATTTCTGAATTGATTTCTTGTTCACATCATCTCTCAGGCTTTTTTCTTTCCTCTGTAGAAATGCCAACCTCCTGTTCATTTCAGGATTTCCAGGGCTCTGGAGTTAGTTCCCTGGGTGATACTGCAACATGCCTCCTGGCATTTCAACCATATGCTATACTTCTCCAGAGTAAATCTGCTCAAGGACTACATGCCTTTGAAAGCTTTAGGATTTCTTTTGATCTGCTGTGAAATCAGAGGATACCCTGCATGGTTTTCAGACATCTCTATTCTTAAGTGAAGGGAAAGCATGGGTGCCTCCCATAGGCATCCTTCTTAATGGATGAAAAGATGATCTGAGGGAAATGTCTGTAGTCTGCTCCAAAGCTGTTTCAGATTTATCAGCCTTGCACTGGGAAAGATCCCACCTTTCTTCTACATGTCTTTTGGGGTTTTTTTGGTAATGGCTTGGGCAAGGTACTCTATTTTACCTGTTTTAGCAAGTCCCTCCAGTGTGAATTTTGAGCACTATAAAGCAGCTGCTGCTGAGTGTCATTACTTGCTCACCACCAACAAGTGCATTCAGATTAAGAAGTTCCCACTGTTCCTGCAGTATGGGCTCTGCAGCTGCCTTGGGCACGTTATCCCTGGCAGGGCTGTTGTTTTAATGCAGCTTCCTTTTGTGCTATTTTAACACCTTTTTTTGTTGTTCTTCTTCTTCCTATTCAGCCCACCTGCTTTTATGGCCAATGTAAGGTTGCTGTTTCCTAACACCACTTTTAAACAAGACAGGCAAAAAATTGCAATTCCCAGTTTAGCCCATGTTCAAAACTTTTAGCCCCCTCCCCCTCCTACCTGATTACACTTTAAACCAAAAAGCACTAGACAAAAGATGCAATCATGCTCTGAACTGCATTAGATTTCCTGATCAGGGTTCATTCCAGTACAATGGGTGTCAGAAGGGCTAATGTCTGCCTCAGCATGAAGGATCCTTGGGGCTGTTGGGTTTGTCCCTGTACCAAGATTCACAAACAATGAAGGACAGTGGCTCCTGCTCTGCTTCCAGTACAGCACGTTCCTTTTCTGTGAGGCTGAGGGGGTGGAGAGGTCTGTCCAGTTTACTGCACCATCTGCTCTGTTGAGCCAAATCGCTTAATCTTAACCAATTTCAAAGGGAATGAGGTCAAAACTTCAGAGGCGACCTTAACTCTTCATAAAATATTTGCTGTCTCAGATGTTATGAGGAAAAGGTTGTTTCAGAGGAGAAGGGATCACTTGCCAGGATTCCTCCTGACACGGAAATGCACTTCCTTCTCCCTCCGCAAATACCAGAAAGCTCATCACTCCTCAGTCCCTGGCAGCAGCAGTAACCCACCCTTATAATCTCCCCCAGCTTCCTCAGCACTGCAGCTTTCATGGCACCCCATGTCTCTGGATTGTGTGCTCATCTTCCTTCCCATATCTCACATCTTGGGTGCCCAGAATGCACCTCTGTGCACTGAGAGAGCTTTACTTCCCTGGGCATTTTTCACTGCCATACATCCTATAATCAGCTGGGATCCCCTCTCGCTATTCCACCTAGACCCTGCTGGGGTGAGACCCATTTGGGACCTATTCCAGGCTATCCCTCAGCCAGTCCTCTGCTCAGGCCTTTTCCAGATGTATATGGGAAGTGCCATTCACTGGCTCCCGAGCACTTCCTAGCACAGGATTTTCTCAAGACAGGAATCTTCCTTTTCTATAGGTCAGATGAGCACTTCTGCAAAAGATTGCTTTGTAATTTACAGGTACAGAAACACTGCTTTTTTATACACAATACCCACAGGAAATCCTTGACTTTAGCATTTGCCCAAAGCTCTTCAGGACCTTTCTTGCGTCTGGTCATGAGGAGAAAGCACAGAGACATTTAGAACATGGGGACAATAACCTTTCAAAACAAAGTATATTGCTAGATACACCTTTCTTTCAAGTATTCTCAGCTGGATCCTGCTTTTCACCTGTTGCTTCTTCTGGGTTTGGATTTCCTCTAGATGGGAGCCAAGGATGGTGCTTCCATCTTCTGCGTGGCCCATGACAATCAGGACTCAGCCAACTGGGGTTTCATCTCGATGATGAGACAGAAGAAAATAGAAGCCCAGTGTGGGCTTTGAAGGGGAAGGAGTATTTGATCATACAGACCTTTGACTTCCCGTCAGAAATGGAAGGTCTGAAATATTTTTTTGTTCATAATTTTTTGGAGGGACGACAGTGCCCAAGAGCCAGGCAGATCAGAGACAGCCAGCAGCACAAGTGCAGTTGTGCTCCTTTTGTGTGGCAACAAGAGAACAACGTGTGCTATTTTAGCGCCACACCCTGGCTTGAAACACAGCCAAGGACAACAAAGGATATCAGCAGAAAACCTGGGGATGCAAAAGGCTGGTTTTCATCAGCCTCTGCTATCCTACATAAGAGGTTCGTTCAAACCTGGATGTTGTTCTGCCAGGATTCTCTGTCTGTAAAACATCAGATTCCTGAAAGTTTGTGAACTTGTCATCATGGTTTAATAAAAGACATTGCCTTTCCTATGAGCTTTGCTTCACTCTGAAACTGAAGATATGTTACTTTTTAAATTAATCTGTTCTTAATGTCCTTAAATCACTCTTCCATGGTGATAAGAGGACTTTAAAAACTCCACAAAGAAATTACCTTCTTTGATGAAGCTCTAGATATGCAAGCAGGGTTCTCTTCAGGAGTTGTTAGTCCTTGGTAGCCTTCCTTGAGCTTGCTTAGGGTTTTCACATAGAATATGAGTGCTGTGAAAGGAGAATTGAGGATGACTTGGCATTTCTATTTAGACGAGTGTTTGGGTTCAGATACTTGGAGACAGATCTGCTGCCACCAGAGGGGGGATGTTAGGTTTGGAAAGAGTTCTGTCTTACAAAAGGGAACAAAGCTTTTTGCAAATGTACAGACATGGTGGAGTCTAGCAAAAAGGTCAAAATTTGCTATGTACAATGCTTTGGCTGTTTTTTGGCCAAAGGCTGCTGCTGAACAAGTCTTTTCCAGTTCATGTGATTTTTACTTTCTACTGGCACATCTCAGTTCTCACAGGAGTGGAGGAGTACAAAAGTGATTTGATTTTCATCAAGCCCTACAATCCCAAGTCAAAGGAGAGTCCAGAGCATTGCTGCCTTCGAGATCCTCTGATATTCAGTGCAACAGGAAAAACAGAGCACCATTCCCACAGGGAGACCAGGCTCTTTGCTGGTGGCACTTCCCATCTTTCCCAGTCAAGCTCTCATGAATTCCATACAGCATCAACACTAACACAAAGCCCATTGACTCCATCCCCTCTGGCACAGAGCCTTTTGCCAGGCCCCCCGCAGTTGCTGTGATTGCGCAGGATGCAGAGGAGTGAGATCACTGTGTTGAATTTTGAGGAATGGCCAGCAGATGGGAACAATCAGATAAAGCCAGTAACCATCAAGGAGGAAAAAAAAATCTAATTAAATTCTCCTGAGAAACATGAGAGCTAAGAAAGACCTTTCTTTCTGGTGCTGTCCAGCCACTGCTTCAAGCATTCACCCAAAGGAATGAAGCAACTGCACAGCCCACCTGCCTGAGTGAAGGATCACAGGGCCCTGTGAAGGCAGGCTGGGAGAGGCACCTCCTCTGCCATGGTAAATACGGGAGTGCCCAGAGGAGATGTGGCAAACAGCTACCTTGGATCTCTCCTGGAAAGCCAGCGTGTGCCTCAAAGGTCAGTGAAGCACAGAAAGCAGGGCTGCTGGTTTTGGTCAGGCTGGCAAAGGAGAAGCAGGGAGAGGTGAAGGAGAGCAAAGTTTTGTCATGGTGTTTTGGAGGACAAGAATAAGGCCAGCACTGTGAAAGGGGCTCTCAGCTCTGCCTCCCTCTTTGGGAAAGCATGATGTGGGAGCACAGCACTGCCCAGGGAAGAGTGAGGCAGAGGGATTGACAAGACTTTTCCTCAGAAGTCCATGTCCATGTAAATAGACCCTGGCATAAATAAAGAAGTTGGTGCCAGTGCTATAAGCTCTTTGAGACAAGGACCATCATTTTGTCTGGTGTTTATACAGCCCTCATCACTGCAAAAACCTGGACAATAATTAGATCTTTTCTACATTGTAGCACTATTAAATAGTCTGGTTATTATTAGTCAGGTAACAATAAACTGTAATAGCAAAAATTTCAGTACCATTCGAGATGAAACAAACCCGTGGGACCAGTGGTTCTTATTTCTTGCTGTGAAGCACTGTTCATTTCTAGACACTCTTTCTTTTTTTCTTCTTGAATGTAATTTTATTCAAAAGAGGATGACATTGATTACTCCCCGAGGGCCTTTATTTTGTCTGCGCCTGATGCCTGCAGGAGTCTCCCATGCTGCTATAATGGTGTATAGAGGACTATTTAGGTGAGTTAGTGCATTTCCAGGTTGCAGCTCCAGCCCCAGATTTCTTGCAGGGTGTCCTATCTCCATGGGGAGCTGCACACAGGGGCACAGCCACTGCCATGCACAACAAACACAGCATCGCAAGGGGAAATCATCCTCTTCTTCAGAGTGAGAGCAGATCAGAAGGACTTTAAAAACATGCCTTGTCTCAGGAAAAACCTGGAAGCAGTAATTCTGGGGACATCTGAGGCACCTGCATCTCCTCCAAACCAAAGTGCCCAAACAGCAACAAGTGGTTTTAGTCCCAAACCCCAAAGAAATTTACATCACCACTAGATAGGTATAGGTCTTTAAAAGAAGCCATGCAAAGGTTGCAGGTTGGTTCACAGGCTGATGCAGAAGTTCATTGTCACTAAATGACAGCATGGCCTTTGGGAGAGGTTAGAATTATCATCATTATCATCATCATCACCATCACTTTTTAGTTGTGACAAAATGAGACAAATTACTTCAGTGACCTAGCCCAACAGAGTCATGGTGTTCATAAGGGAACATAGCAGCACACAACACCTGGGGACATAAAGAAGTGACTTTCAAAAAAAGCACTGGAATTCAAAATGGTTCCTATGTGAATAACATACTGCATCAGTGACACTTTGTTCTGGTATTTAATTTCCTGGCAACACTTGCCACAGAATTTCTGTTCCCTGGCAATAACTAACAACACTACCTGTGCTTTTGCAGATGGTTCAGTGGTTTATACATCTTCCTAGAAGTGAGTAATTTGTTTTCTCAATGGGATGTATTTGCCAGAGATTTTCAACTGTCAAAACAACCCCCTCCCTTGCTCATGATCTCACCACCATGTACCCATTAGGCTCTTGTCCAGCCCAGGAATACCATGGTGACATTCATTGCTGAGTGCTGGCCTGTGCTCTTGTGATGAAGCGCTAAGTTGAAGTTGGCTTGAGAGAGAAGCAGTCAGCCTGGAGGAGTTTAGCATCAGAAATGTTTATATCAGCTATTTCTGCGAACTAATGCAAAAACAGGGCTGGCTGGGTCAGTGTTTGGCAGATGGGCTGAAGAGGAGGGTAAAGAACATGGGGCGCTTTGTTTGTCCTTTTACATCCATCCATGAAATAAATGAGATGGTTTTTCTGGCCGGAATCTTCGCCTGGGGAGAGGGAGACAGGACAAAGAAAGTAAGAAAGCTGTAGTTCTTAATCTGTTACATTCGTATTACAATATAGGCTCTCTGGCTCCAGCTCATGCAGCGGAACAAAGCGTCTGAGGGGAATATTCCAGCGTGTGGAGAGGACATGAGACACCTTCGTCACTGGGCCATGTGCCTGGCATTCGGCAAGTGGCATCCTCAAGCAAAAGAACACATCTCTGTTAAACCTGGAACAATTTTCCATTTGGATAAATCTCCTCCTTGAAAAGTGATTTTTGGGAAGGGGGGAGGAAAAGAAAATGTTTTGAAATGGTCAAACTATCCCACGCCGGTGATTTCTGAACAATAAATTCATTTTCTGCTTCAAAAGAATATTTCTTCTTTGGAAAATGTATGAAAAGGAGATTTATTCTAGGGAATATGAACATTAAAATTAATTATTTGGAAGCAACCAGACATGGGTTTTTTTAACCCATCTTAATTAAAGAAATATCTTTTCTTATATAATATGATCATGTTGCAGAACATATTTACTGGTTTTGACTTTTAGTTCTCATTTAGGAAGGGTAAATAAAAATGTCAGGATCCCTGTGAATACTTTCACAAGGACCGAGGAGAACATTTTCCCACACAGCCCTATGATCAAAACCTTCAGATACCAAGAGATTACTGATTAGGCTTTCCTGTTCTTGAGCTAGAATCACCATGTTGCAGAGCGTTTCAGGACAGAAAAAAAAGCACCTCTCATCATATTGTTAAAGATGTTTTTCCACACACAGAGCAAGTATGTTCCCAAGACCTCTCAAATGAGAGACTCCAAAATAAAGAGTGAAAGTGGCCTTAGTAACCTCTGACATTCAACCTCTGTGACTTAAGTCTTCAGATATCATGAGACTGGCTTTAAAATGGCAAGAAAAATACATTAAAATATTTAACTTGCCTTCTTGATTGTTTTGTCAATTGCGTGACTATTTTCAAGCTTTTCAGTCTTTCTGCCAGCACCAGAAATTTATCTCATCGTCCATGAAAGCTGAGAGGCCAAGGAAAGAGAGCTGCACAGGGACACTTGCAGGGGAAGCTGGGCAGAGTGGGCCTCCATACTCACGACTCTTGAGCAGTAGCCATTGTTTAGACACTGAAAGCTCTCTCTGGAAACTTCAACAGGCAGCCTTCTGAAAGCTCGTGTCTTAGGGCATCTCCCAGAGGTACCCACACCTGAAGATGGAAGAATGATAAGAGATGCAACAGAGGATACTCACTGCTCTTTCCTGCATCCCATCCCACTCATTTTTTAAAAGTATAACAAAGAAGTCTTTGACCAGAGTAAATTTGATATCAGTGAAAAATGGGTCACGACAGAGAATATCAAGCCAGGTGTTTGCTCTGGGTTTTATCACGAGAGACTGGAAGTGAGATTCACTCAGCTCTAATCAAACTGTGGGGGGAAAAAGAGAACAAGGCAAGTGTGGAACCTCTGAAACTCTGCCTTATCTCAGCGATTTCATATTCAGTCAGACGAGACCAGAGCTACAGGGACCCGTATTGGATCTCTGGTGATTTTAGTGGTGTTACTTATACAAACACTAGATCAGAGTGTGATTCTGTTCTGCAGGAAATTTGGCTTACAGCATTTACCAAAAACCAGAAAAAATCTCACAGGCATTTAACCAGCACCCAAATCTTATTTCTGTTCACGAAAGTCTGCTAGCCTGTGACCTTCTTCAAGGCCATCTCAGGACATGACCATCTGAAGAGTCACATCTTCTTCTCTTTCTATTACAGACCAAGGAAAGAGATGCTGCTAGCCTTCCATGTACTAGGATGAAGCGTAGCTGACAGAGAAAGTATGGAACCACAGGAAAAGGTGAGGCCACTGCTTTTGTAAAGAGAGACATTATTTGGAAGTTTGCTGAGGCTTGCTATTATTGTTTTTGAGTCAGGGTCCTTTGTCTCTTCAGCCTTGAAGGAAAAAAGAAAAGAGTAAAAATGTAGCAGTCGCTGTTTAAAAAAAGCTACAATTTACTGTAATGTAGCATGGTCATTCAGCTTCATTTTTAATTAAGTTCCAGATCCAGGAAATCCATTCATCACAATTCTGGAATGCTGGAAAACTCACTGAGGAACTACAAAGGGCAGGTAAAGCAAAGCATTTAAAATAGTTGCAGATGAGCTGATAAGAGGCTCAAAGAAACAGTTAAATTTGTGTGCAGATAACTCAACCACAGTATCTGGAATGTATAAACATAGCAGGTTTTTTTTTTTCTTCTGGCCTTAAAATTTGATCCAAGCCTGGGAGTTAAAAAGTCCCATTTTGTGTAATCAGGTTCTGGTTGAACATGATTGCTGAATTATTTTAAATTGAACACACATGTCTGGATGTTGAGTTCTGTATATTATTCCAGGATGGTGTCCATTAGGTCTTATCCACAGGGGCTATCTTCATTCCTTATGCATCAGGATTAGCAAAAGGTGAATCATGAATATGGAGACAGTGAAAAGAATGTGGTACTAGTTAAAGGGTGATTTTGGAAATTATCTTGCATGCATTATTGAAAACTTTTCAGTCTCTCTTGCGCAGAGTCCCTATGGCTGTTTAAAAGTGTTATTTTAAAAAATGATCTTGCAAGGCATTTGCATTCTTTCATTTTGAGTCTTGAATTTAGCAATGAACCAACATTTGCCTTAACCCCTTGTCAGTCCTAAAGCTTTCTCAAGAGTATGAGATGCTCATCTAATGGTTGTGTTGCCATATGCTGTCCTTCCATAATAGATCTGCCCCTGACCTCTGTGTTTTTATATTGCTTCTTCTACTGGCAGATGGACCATTACACAAATTGAAACATATTTTCATGGATATTCCCAGTGGTGAGAGAGTATTGTCTCATTAGCTCCATGGGGAAAGCAGTGTAAATCCAAAGCTGAGTAGCTCACCTATCCATATGGTAGGTTAAAATAAGCATCCTTATAGCATTTTCTATTGGCATTGATGCCTCCTGGATTACTGAATATACAAGTTCTGAGGCTGCTTTTTTTCTTTCTGGGCTGTCCAAATGCTTGATTATCTTTCTGACAGCTTCAGGAGTGGACCGGGTGCTTTTTAGGCCCTTTGCCATCATGTACCACAGATCAATCACTACAGGATGCTTCTGCCCACATCTTTTTCTTTCTGCCTTTCCCTACACAGAACTCCTGCAGGAAAAATCTCTCACAGTCCTTTGTCCACCAGAATTTTGAAATTAAAATGGCTTTTTCTTTCTTTTTTAAACCAAACAAAATTCTCAAAAAGAAGACTTTCCCTACTATTCACATATTTCAGTTTTCCAATGTTTGTAACAACTGTAATGGGAATCTTATCTACCCCTTAATCAAAACTATTTGAAAGATCACATCACCCAACTTCTTCACAAGGGAAAACACTTCTGTCAGCATGTGGAAGCCTTGATGACAAAGTCAACAGTGATTCTGATATATTTCACAAAAATTGAAAGACATCACAAAAGTCTGCAGAGATGAAATGGCCACAAAACTGAAAAGCCGTACTCCTTGCGAAACATCTCCCTCAGTTTTCAGTCCAGGAAAGAAGAGAGTTTGCTGTGCAGATGGGCTTTCTGATTCAATCACGATGGTATCTCCGCACATCTCCTCCTTCCCTCCCTCCTTCCCTCCCTGCTTAGGGAGGGCGAATCTGCTGGGCTTTGAATCTTTCTCAGCCAGGAGAAATTCTGAAAGGAGGAAAACAGCTGGGAAACACATCCGTGCCTCCTGCAAAGGTATGCACCTTAAATATTACTGTGAGGCGCAGCATCATTTTCCAAAAATCTCTCACTCTCTTAAATAACACACAGCCTATTGTTCTGAGCTGAGCAAAGGTGGAGCTGGCAGCCAGCATGTCTGAGGTCATTGAATAAATGGGCGTAATGAAGTAGTCATGGCTAATATGTGTTATAAGCTTAATGTGAACCTGAAAATCCCACAGAGGAGGCATAATATCTTTTAAAAATGATACTGCAGTAATGATTCTACATCCTACAGCTTACAATAGTGCTTAACTGTTTTGAGCTGTTATCATGATGTTATTTTAGGGATTTTCATTACGGTGGATTGTTACATTAAAATTGCATTAAAGTAGGTAGTTGCCAGACTTTGCTGATTCCTTACTAAGAAACACACAGAAGACATGTGTGAAAGCACTTGCCCTGCCACATACAAATGGGTAATTTACAATATGGCTGGACGTGACTGCTTTAATTAGATTTCTTTCTAAGAGCTCATTCTGATGACTAACCTTGGGAAAGAGTGTGACACTCAGTTGCCTACTGCTTAGACAAGGGTCCAAGAACAGCCTTTTTCTGGTGTAGTTGTAAAAGCAGGTAAATATTTTCTTACCTCTGCAAGTTAGGAAGGTGGGATCCATAGGCATTATTTGCCTTGGAGAATATTATCAGTCTTATAGAGGTAGAAATAGGGCAAAATCAGTCACAGGCCATGACCCAGTGTGTCTGACTCAGTTGTGTCTTTGGCTCTTTCCTTCTCCCCCTGTAACGCTTTGTCACATCACTGATCACCCCATTGGCACTACTCTCTGAACTTTTAGGGAAGACGTGGGAAAGAGGCACTGTATAGCTTTCCCAAGGCCTGGCTACCAAAAAACTTGGATGCATAAATTCCCTTCATCATGACCCTGCTTGCACCATGCTCTGAGTCACTCTGGCTCTCCAAAGGCTGGCTCTGCCCATCCCTAAGGTGGGTGGACCCCCAAGCTTTCCTCCTTGCCTGCTGTTTTCTTTCCAGGACACCTCCCAAAAGACCCATATTTTATCCTCCACCAACTTTAATCCTTGGAGTCTCAGAGCCACGCTCTGTTAAAAAATCCCAAACAGACCAAGAAACAATTCTTGCAAAATAATACTGGACGTTGCTTAAACAAGAAAGAGCTTATGCCAGTAGCTAAAGAGGAAGGGAGCAAACTACAGTTTAATGCATTGGGCTCCCGCATTAATAGTGTTTCATATTGGTGTAGATGAGTATTTACACAGGGTCCAAATGTATTGACTGGCTGAAGATGAATTAGTTTAAGGGATCATATCTGACAAGTTCCCTGTTTAAAATTGAAACATGAGACAAGCAAGTGAAGAGGAACGTGAATCAACAGGGCACATATCCCAGTTTCATCAACAGAACCATACAGAAAGTCTCTTCATTTAGGCTGGGAGGAAAGGAGTCTCTCTCAATAGGGTGAGACTGCTGGAAGGGCAAATGGCAGCATTTCCATGGTCCAGCCAAGGAAATTCCACCCTTCCTGCCAAAACACAGTTCATCCCCTGTGCTTCTTGTGTATGGGCAAACAAGAGGAGTATCATACATATTTATATTTTCATATATATATTTATATTAATATGTGTGTGCATATGGATGTATTTATACACATATACAGAGCACAATTATGTAATTTAACTGAGGTAGATTCTGCAGCTGCTTTATTTGGAAAAGCAGATCCATCACCACAGATCCAGCTACCCTGACATACTTAGAATTAAATATTATTCTGCACCTTAAAAACATTAAATATTGCCTCTTTGAAGCAAATTTGCCCTTTGTTGTGCTGAGTGGCATTGTAAAAGGCAACTATATCTCTTTCATTAAAAAGCTCAACCCCCAGAATTCCTTATCAATGAATTGTAACTTTATTAACCTGATTTCTAGCATCATTTTTGCAAAGTTAGCTGGAAATCTACTCAATGCCAAGCAAACATCTTTGAAATTTCAGTGTTCTCTATCTTGTATGTATTCTTTCTGTATATATTCCATGAAAGTTTTCTTTTTTTGCCAGTCTTAATCTCAGCTAACTCCTGCCTTGCTATCAAGTGGCATCATTTTATGCTACTACCAACACACACATATTTTCACCTGGGAATGAGGTCCAAATGCCATGAAAAGGAGCAGGATCTGGATGACACTGGCTGCATTCAAATTACCTGCAATTGCTGCCTAAGATGCAGCACCTTCTCTCTGTTGATTTTTTTGGTCTGACACCTCTGGCCAGGTTGATCACCTTAGGGGCCACAGCAGCTGGAGTTGAACAACTGGACAGTTTCAGTGCAGCTCTATGGTCCTTCTCTTCCCCTGAAAAAATTCTTAGCCAAGATTGTCCCAATTTACTTCTGGTTTCCCGGGAATCCCCTGGGCACAAAGAGCACCGGAAAGCTCTGCAGTGCATTGGTGTTCGTTTCTTCTGGGGAATGATAATATATTCCCTCACCAACAGTCAGAAAATGAGGAAAAAACAATTTCAAGAGATAGCAACTTATTTACAGCCTTAGAAAGTCTTGTCTGTTGGGTTTGGGACATTTAATACATATCCTTGTATGGTTTTTGCTGTAAATGTACAACTGTGACTTAGATCTGAGCTTGTTGTGATAACACACAGCATAGATGATAACATACATGTCTGTGTGGAAGGTAGGAACAAGTACTGCTTATGGCAAATAAGATTTATAGGATTCACATATAGATATATGTGTGCTGTTCAGAGAGGCAACGAAGTTGCTAATTATCTCAATAACCTTCTTAGCTTCTGAAACACTGTCACCTGGGGAGATGTTGTCTTGTTTTATAGACTAGCCTGTTGCTGCTCCTACTCTTTGCTGTTCCTGCTATTTCAGTGGGGAAAGAAAGGGCAGAGGTTTCTGTACTGTCACAGGTCAGGCAGAATGACAGGAGAATAGGAAACATGGGGAGAGTAAATATAGAGGAAATCAATAAGCAAACCAGGATACATGGTGCTGCAGAAAGTTTTAAAATTTTCTGCATTATCCATCAGTTATGTCACAGTCTTTCTAAATTAAAAATATTCATGTCTAGGAGCAGCTCATTGCCATCCTTGTAAGAGACTCTTATACAGCAGGTAGTGGAGCAGTGCGAAATGTCACATCCTGAGGTTATTTTGTTCAGAAAAAAATCCTTCTCATCATTTGGCTGTATTTCACTGGGTTCTACAAAATAAGGGTAGCGAGAGCAAAATGTAGCCGAGCTTTACAGCAGCTCCCACCCTGTGAAATCCCTGGAGAATTTGCACAGCAGGACAGTGTGGAGTGATGTGCAGCTTTTCTTTTTCATGTAGCAAAGGCTGTAGCTGAAGTCTGTAAAAATCAAATGGCTTTTGTTTCACTGTGGTTTAAACTCACTCACAACCTCCTCCTTGTGCTCCTGCAGATGACTACAGGTAGCACATCTGCCAGTGGATCTCCAGACTTAAGTGTAGGAAACCTTTGTCCTGCATTTTGAGAACTCCGTATGCTGCTAGCAAAAAGAACTAGCTCTGAAGAATTAATGTGTTTTGCCTAAAATCCTGCAGTAATCCAGACAGGATGTAGCTTTGGGCATTCTGAAAACCCTGTAGAAAATCTGAGAATACATTTTCCAACTTCCCTCACACCCCAGAAACACAAGTCCTAATTTATAAGGTCAGGCCTATAGAAAAATGTTTTGACTGTGCAGGTACATGAGGAGAACTTGTTACTCCTGAACGATTTAGCTACATTGGCGAAAAAAAGGGGGAGAAAACCCACCTAACAAACATGTGGTAAACAAAGAAGCCGACAAAATGCTGCCTTTTGCCAGTGTAAATTAAGTCATCCCAAGAGGTGGTCTAAATATGCAAGCAGAAAAACCCCTTTTGCCAGTATAATCTGTATCTCCACAGGGGACCTTTGCTGCTTTTGCTGGCAAAGCTTTTAATGTGTAAACCAGGGTTGCTGATACTGCCTTGTAAGCACAACTGATAAAAAATAATGTACATTTATAATTCCTTTTGTCTCTCTGAAGTGGTCATTTCCACCCCGCAGCTGGACACTGGTGAGCTGCATACACATGGGTGAGGATCTGGGTTACAAAACTGTAAAGTGACTGTGGGGAGAGCATTATAACAGAGCAGGAAGATCCCAAACTGAGAATGAAAAGATAAACCACTGGTCACGCTAGCTAGTCATTCAGGTGTTATTTAACAGGATTTGTGTAGTTGAGCTCAGTCATAAAATTATTGCTGCTGAAAACATATCAGTGTAGCTGAACTAGTGCTGTCCCATGGGTGATATGGTTATCCCTTCATGGAAACACTGCAAGTGTTGTCATCTGGGGGGCAAAATTTCTTTGTCTGACTGGAAAAATCGATGTAAAAACTCTGTTTGATTAACCATAGAATTCTAACCCTCCATTGCTTTTCCTTTGTGTACCCATATACTTATCTCTACCTGGATGAGGATGTCAGGGGCTGTTCTTGTTTCATAACTGGACTGCAGAGGTGATGACACACATGTAAAGCAGTAAAAGCCAGATCCGATTTTGTAAAGCAGAATCCTCATGTCTCTGCTTAATCTAGACTACCTTAAAAAGCTTAAAAAGGAAAAAATACATATTGCTCTTTTGAGAAAACTCCCCTATTTTTCTCATACAAGATGGGAGCTGTCCTACAGCCATGATCCTCAAACTTCTGGAGAGAATCGTGCTTAGAATCTTGCTTAGACTGTGCAAAAAGAGATAGATGAATGTGAGAACAAACTGCAGGTTTGAGCCCAGGTCTAGACCAACATATAAATTTCAGCAATTTCACTAATACTTAATATATAATACAATATAATATATATGTATATAATCCAATAAAATAGATATCCAATATATATATAGTATACATTTTTGTATATTCACTGACTGCATTGCAAGGGCATGTTATGGCATTAACATAGCCTAGATAGCTTAAAATTTCAAAGATGTTTCCTCCAGCCTCAGGCTGGAGACAGGACAGTACATTCTACTTATGAGGGGGCAGTGCTCAAATGGCAATGCTCATGGACAAATATTTAGCAGCCTGACTGCCTCTTGGAAAATTATCAGCTGAAGCTAAGTACTTCATTTTGAACATGCAAAAAAAAAAAGAGAGGAAACAAACTAAATAACATTTCCACTCCCACTAAACTCAGCTAGGTTGGATGAGTGAGTTGAGCCAGGATAGAATCCAGCCCATGGTGATACTGAGGAAGAAGAGAACATCATGGGAACACAGAAACAAAGGTGCAGGCTACTCATATACCAGCTGAGGAAAAGGAGGTGGCAGTATCATGCACGTGTCTTTGTTGGCATAACAAGCAAAGAGAGGGGAGCCGTGTCTGCATCAGGTGATAATATTTAGTTGCAATCAATATATTTACCATATTTCAGTTTCCATGCAGGAAATTATTAATTATGATGATGCCCAGCAATTATATAGCATTTTGCCTCTTCAGAGTCCTACACATGCGATAAGCAGGTGTGAGCAATTTGCCATTGTAGAGAGTGTCTGTAGCTGGAGCCATTCTTCTTTCTGTTACAGCTGAAATGGGTTGCCTGCATACATTAAACACTGCAGTAATAATCATATTTCCTTTTTTAACTCAGGTTTGGTTGATGACCTGTAAGAACCATCTGTACATTTGAGATTCAGAGTGTGGGAGCCAGGGATTGTGGATGATGGGTTAGTGGTTTGGGATGAACTCTGTATTTTGGGTAGCCAAGGAAGTCCCTATGGCTGCTCTGTAAATGCCAATGCCACTCTTGTGCATCTTGTTCTCTTGGGCTCTGCCTCATGCTACCCAAGGTGTCCCTGGAAATCCTCACAGAGTACTCATATGAGGGTCCTTGGACCTCCTGCTCAGAGAAACCAAGGAGAGCACAAACAGTCCCAAACTAAAATAGTGAGCAGCACAGTCTCCACTTTTGTTCTGCCTCTTTGTCTCTGCTCCCAGACGCCTGCGTGTCCATGCAAGGGAACATCTCTCCTTGCCACACCCCTTGTTCCCAGGAGCATTTCGGTGATGGAGCAGAAAAGTCTCTGCTGGGGCTCTCAGGCAAAGCCACCCCCAAGAGCTGCAGAAGGAGCACAACAAGGAAGGAGACTTGTGCCGATGCCTTGCCAAAGGAGAGCACTTCTGGAAGCATCGACCCACAACTGAGAAGACTCTGAGGTGCTTGATATTAGACTAGTTTTATTTTATAAAATTTACAGAGCAGTAAGTTCTCATGGAAACTGATGTTTGGAAAAATGAGTCTGAAATGCAGATGAAAGTTTTGCCTCACTTCTGCTTGACTGCACCTCTGCTCACTGTGTTCCAGTACAGAGGAGATGACTTCTGAGGTAAAAATACAAATTTCATCTTCATGGTTGCAAGATTTGGCCCTGGAGATTGGAAAATCAATCCACAGAGGCACAGAAAAAGGCTTCTAAAAAAGGCTCATGGCACAAAAGAATTAAACCTAGAATAGAAATAAAGGTCAAGTAGATCCCTATTCCTTCTATATTTAAAATCTAGGAAATAGTGTCTTAAACATAGGGCATATATGTGTCTGAGCTAAGGGCAGGTGTTTCAGATGTCTCTTGCTCACGGTCCCTTAGCTGCAGACTGTGGCCTTGAAGAATTACAGGCAACATAGGCATAAAATAAATATTAAATATTTCAGTCCCATGAATTTAAAAGCCCTATCGCTGTGTAATCTTCCTTCCAAGGAATCATAAAGCATCTCCAGAGGCCACATAGGGTGTCAAAGCAGTCTAACGCAATGAGGCTGCTCAGGGTTGTGAAGCACCCCCCATGTCCCTCCCCAGCACTGAGTGCTGTTTCTGTGCTGCTTCACTTGCTCAGTTGCCTGCTATCAGGAAAAAACTCCATGAGAAAATTGCCACTCACCTATGTATGCTGGTGTATATAACATCACCATGCCCGTGGTATACACCTGCATTTACCATTAGTTGCTCTCTTACTAATAAATTATTGAAGACGTATTTCCTTTAATGTTTACCTAAAGAGGGAGCAGCTAAGAAAAGCTGCATACACTGAATTCAAGAAGGGGATATTTCTTTCCTACTATAAACAGAGCTGATTATAAAACCAGAATGCAAACTGAGCTCCTTGCCCTTCAGTTTTGTATGGGGTTACATTTCTTTGCAAGACTCTAATTTCTTCAGTTTTTTACTGCATTCCAACCCAGGGAGATATAAACCAAAGCAAACAAAGTACCCCCCAAAGGAGTCTCTCCCCCTTAAGCAGGACTTCTATTTTTAATTCTCTACAGCTTTTAAAACATTTGAATGGGAAGCCTCCATCAGTCTTTGGTGGAAAAGAATTCCTGCTGGTCTCTCAGGACGTCCACTCCAGATAATCTCAACTGGCAGCTCAATAGAAGACCAATATCTCTTCTCAGAGCGTTTCCTTGCAGTCGCATTTCAGCACTTTCCACCTTTGCAAAGAAATTCTTTAAACAGTCATATTTTCCTCCCTCGAAGACGAATTAGGAAAAATAAAAAAAGAAAGAAAATTAAAAAAAAAAAAAAAATTGACCTTCTTGCTCGTTGGCAGTGAATCTTCCACACTTTGCTGATGGCTTTTCCCAAAGCAAGATCTCAGCAAAACCCTGCAGTGACTTTGCTCTGGACAGCAGCAGGAACGCAAACAGGCAGCCACTATAAGAGGTCCAACACTGTCTTTCCCCATCATATCTCCAAAAAATTTTGTTTTCCACATCCCTAGGGGCCAGGACCCTCCTCTGTGCTGACAGTGATGGGACTGAGCAGGAAGCAAGAGAGCTCTTACACCCACCTCGTGAGACAGAAGAAAATCGCAAGAAACTGAAATAAAATTCTGTATTTCCAGCAGCAAAGGAACAGAGTGGGAAAAAGTTTTAAAATATGCCTGAAGTATTTACAGGACGGCTCCTTTAAAAAGCTGAAGCTCAAGCCATTTATCTGTCCTTCCAAGAATTTCAAGGCAGGAACTACCTCCTCATGATCCCAAGGAAGGAACCAATTGCTTATCAAGAGTGAAAATGTGACTGAAATGTGATAGCAAAAAACAAAGAGTTCTCTAATAAATTAGAAATTCTTTCTTGAACCTACGGAGTGCAGTCTGCTTGGAGTCTGGTTTAATCTGCTGCCATAAATAAAACCATTGAGGGAATTTTCCATAAGCTTTATCAGACAGCAAAATTCTGCAAGTCACATCACTGCACGCTGCATGATGCCTCTGGCAGATTCGACCTGGTTAATATTTATGCTGCAATCACCACTGACTTCTTGAAACCTTAAAGGCAATATTGCCACCAAAAAAAAAAAAAAGCCCCAGAGCTCCTGCAGATGGGCTATCATCATAAATTCACCCAAAAGTGGAAATTCAAATAACAGATGTGTGTTTATAAACACAGAAAATAAAGCAAATTACTCGGTATGCTTTCCAAATGCTTAGAGCTGCAAGATATCTTCTCATACAAAGGTCCATATTCACGCTTGACCACACCAAGAGAGTTTTCCGGCTTACCTGGGAATTTGGATTGCAATTGCTATTACCGAGAGGCAAATTCTTGACTGGATGTTACTCTGTGGAATGATCTCTGGATGATTAACACCACCATTTACCTCCCTGAAGCAACAGTTGTTTCTTATTCCCAAACTATGAAAGCAAGGAGGCGTGTGGAAAGATTGTGGCAGATGCGGCAGCTGTTGACAAAAATGTTACTTTTTAGATGCCTCTCTACCTTGAAATATGTTCAATGCCAAAAGGTAGATGAGGGGTTAAAGCTCTCCCCCACCCTGCCTTGTCTCTTGCACACTCTTATCTGCCCAACAGTCCATAATAAATCAAAGAAACTCGTCTTCCATCTGGCTCACTCTAAATTCCTCACTTCCACATGATTTGGGAACATTTCCCTGACCTTTTTTGACTTTTCTGATATCACACAGAGGAAGAGGTTGAAACCAGGGAAATTTGGCAGGTGTAAAATATGCCTGCGACTGGGTGGAATTGTCAGAGATGCACCTCTCCTGAGACCTCTCCTGGGCTTTGCTGTCTGCTGCTCTTTCTGCCTTTGAAAGGATGTGCCTGAGGTAGCAGTCCATGGGGAATGCCCAGCATGGATCCACTGCAGAGTGAGAAAATACAAGGATAAAATCCTCTGAGCTCAGACACTGCTTGGTGCACTCCCAAGACCCTTCTGACATTTGTATATGGTCAGCAGGAAGCGTGGAGGAGCTGTGGAGGAGACACCTTTTGGCACATTGGTCAGTTTTAGTGGCAGACATCCCAGATATTTGTCCTTTGTCTTACAACTTACCCTTGAGGTTGAGAGGTGACAGGTTTTACGAGAAAAAGGAAAAAACTATTACTCCCATTTCCCAGTGTTTTCATTATACTTAAGAACCTCCATCTTTCTGCTCCATCTTTCTCTCCCATTCTCCTCACTAAGTGCATCACCTGAGGCTGAGCCACCATCCCAGTTTAGGCCACTACTTAACATCCAGATCTTCTTTTTCTTCTTCTCTTAGAAAGATTACAAAGGCTGTGTGATGTGTCTGCCTGCAGTAGCAAGGGATTACACACACCTAACCAAAAAACCCCTCCAGATCTTTTATTTTTATGAAGTTTCAACTTCCTCTTGGAACATCCAGGGAAGGCTCAGGGCTAGTCACTTCCTTTTAGGTCCCATCTCCAGCCACCAACCTGTTCTGCGCCTCTTCTCTATACATTTCAATACGCCTCGTACCAGTCGTTGCTCAAAAGAGTTCATGGCACAGAGCAGCAGTTGTTCCCTGAATTGGAATACAGCACTGGATCATTTTGTTTTGTCCCAGTGATTGCCCAGGATGGCAAAGTAGAGAGTGAGAGAGACCCAGCGGGACCCAGGTCGTCAGTGTTCGTTGTAAGTCTTTGCTACAGAGTTGGGGCCATGATATCTGGAAGATGGGATTCTCTGATAATGGTTGCCTAAATGCAGCCCTACTGCTGCTTCTTGTTCATATCATTGCCTCACAAGACTCTTATTTAATACACATAACTTGAAAAATGTAGATTTTTGTTCCGTCTTCTACCCTAAATATTCATTTTCAAGGAAAAGGTACAATATGCTCATACATTAACAACTGCCACACTGTAATAAATATGTGTTTGCTTATCCAAATGGTGGTACAATCCCAGGCCTTTGGGTCAGTGGGCTTACACTGTGCACACATAAATGTGCATGTGTTTGTGGTATAGTAATGACTCAGTTCAATACAGCCATACGCATTAATAACAATAGTCAGACAAGTTACTTGGTGGTGTAACTGCACTGGCTCCACTCAAGTTACCCCTGCTCTGAATCTAGTCCCTTATATCTGTTTCATATAATAAAAATAAAAAATAATAATAAAAAAAAAACTTTATGGTTTTCAAGTCAGATACCTTTTGCACGAGTAAATACGACATGAGAGAGTATAACCTAGAAGGAGGAGATATCTGCTACTAGTAAAATGATTTCTAAAGAAAAAAAAAAGCAAAAAGGAAAAGAAAATGAACTCTATACCAACATATGGTATTTAATATATACCTCTAATGGAATGAACTTCATAATTTATTCTGAGGTTTACCTTTTCATGAACTCTGTCTTGTTCCTGCTCATGAAAGATTTTCTGGTGCTTCAGATATATTAAAAGCACATCATCTCTGTCTCCCTCCTCTCATTTCTCTGTATTCACATATTGATATATTTTTCTTGTGCACATGGCACAGTAATATCAGTAATACTCTTTGCTTCTGCTCTGCTTTTTGTCTTAGGATCTTGTGCCAAGAGTTATAAAGTGAAGAGCCTGAAGTTAGGATTTTATATTCGTACTGAGGCCCTAAAAATACAGCCCAAATTTTGGAGGTGCAGACTTCAAACAGAATTGGTGGTGTGCAATGCCACTGCTCAGGGCACTTATCACCAGGGTGAAGGTTAAGCTCTCTCAGGTCTAATGTTGCCCGTGAAGGTCGTGTGTCTGAGGCTGCTCCTGCATCACTGTGGCAGATCTTTGGATGTGCAAGTTTTGTCTGGATTGACAGACAGTCACTCACGGCAGCCACAGCAGGGAATGGGGGCAGGCAGCAAGGCCCAGCGCTCAGCTTGGTTAGACAGCCTTCATCAAGTGCTTTGGAAAATTCACACATCATAGCTGGGATTTGCAGGGGCTTCCAAATATTTGTCTCGTGCTCAGGCCCATTTTTACCTGGCAAAGCTTTTGTGCAGAGCACCCAATACCAACAAAAGGCTTTTGCTGGCCTGTTTGAAATGCATTGCTGTCACCCTGGCTTTGAATTATAGCCTTTTGGTCACATAAATCCTGCAGCTCTCTATCCCATCCCATCAATGAAGGCAGGATGAGGAGCAGCTTCCCAGGGCAGCAGTGATAGCTGCCCTGCTGGTGCAGCCCGAGCAGGGATGCCCTGCAGAGGGGCGGTGGGACCAGCATGGGAAGGAGGGGGAGCAAGCTGCTCATGCCAGGAAACGATGGCTGCCTGTAACCAGCCAGGGTTTATTTTTGTTTTCTTAACTGAAACAGCTCTGTTGGTATAAAACATGTGCTAAACCAGGCCCAAATCTTCTAGGAAAATCCCAGCTCATATAGCCCCTATTTTATTCAGCCATCCATCTCATGTTACAGTTAATGGGAATAACATGTGATTTTCAAAAGACAAACTTTTGCCCAACTTTTCCTGTGTATATATTTGCCTCAAATCTCTAGATTTTTGTTGCATTCTTTTGTTTTATTATTGTTGAATGATTTCTATCATTTAATGTCAATTTGTCCTGTTTACTCAATGCTCTCACCAAAGGAAAATGGAAAAATGCATATACTAAAAGAGGACCCTGGGTGCTTATCTCATTGCACAAATATTGCTTTTTTAGGAAAGTGTGTTTCTGATAGAGTCACTTATTCTGCCAACATTCTCTTCCAATTTTTCTGCTTCTCGTTTCATCTCTGTTTTTCCCTGCTCTATGCTTTGCATATTTTATTGAGAAAACAAACATACTTTGCAGTCTACAGACCGGATAGGATATGTTCATATGAGAAAACTTCAGAGCGGGTGTAGTTTATTTTTTGTAGAATTGATTTTGTAGTAGATAGAAGTTGTGGTGTAAACTAACAGGATAATGGTTTTGATCAGTTTCCAATGCTTAATTACAACTCTGCTATAACTAATTTCCTTCGTGTGTTCGCAGCTGCTATGCTTTTGTCATTGGCTTATTTTTCTTTGAAAATCTGAAAGGCATCAAGTTTTTCTGTGAAAGTTGTCTGCCCTGATTCACTCCTGCAAAAGCCTCATTACCACAGTCATTCTGCAAAGCTGTAGAGCTGTTTCGAACCTTGCATTCAAATAATTTCTCTTCTTTTTTTTTTTTCTTTTTAATTAAGGAGGAAAAAATGTTGCTTTGAAACACTATGGAATATCTAGCATGAGACCAGTTCACTTTACAATACAAAAAGCCTTGTTGGAAGGGCAGCAGAATTTACTGGGTTGGCTGCACAGCTCATTTGTAAACAATATGTCTTTTGAAAGAAAACACCCGAGTCCGGCTACTCCCGCGACTACCCGAGTCCGGTTGGGGTGTTAGTTTGTTTGTTTGTTTTCGCAGAGATACATGACATGGCTCCTTTAACACTGTATTTTAGTAGGAAAATCTACTTAATGAAATCTCAGCTTTGTTGGGGGTTTTTTTTGTAACTTTGTAACTCGTTAGCAGCTATGTTAACATATCACAAATCATAAAGGGTGGTAGTATCAAGCCAATGGTCCTGGCAAACACCTGGGCTGGAAGCAGTAGCTGAGGGCAAAACTGATAATTGTAACTATCCCCAAATCTGACAGATGTGCAACTTGGTGTGAGGAGAGATGAAGATTAAATCAGTGTTTAGGTGGTGTCTTCGGGCCTCTCTCCCATGGCAGACCAATGCAAAACTCACCCTGCTCACTCAGTGTGGGTTATGGTTGAAGGATCAGGCTGGGTAAACTCCACACCAGAGCAGGACTGGGCAGAATATGACCCACAGATGTTTCCCCCAAATTCTTTCTCAGTAGCATCCTGCTTTTTTGTCCTAGCATAAGGTGACCCATCCCTTATTGATTCCAATGAAAACTAAATTGGGCTTATTCTCCTCTGGATCTGGATGTTCAGCTCTCATTATTGTCAGACACTCCTTAGTAAATCTTAAGGCACTTGAAATAATACAGTCAAATGAGAACTAAGACTGCTTGATGGGTTTAAGAGCCATCAGTCCTTATTTTAGAATTGACAGCTAAATCAGGCATGGGGAGGGAACATATATCTCTATCTCCTAATGTTAATGAAGACAACATTTTATATCCATGATTGCAAGCAAATGCAAATGTATGTAGATTGTTTACTTAGACAAGAGATTTCATACATTCATCTCTGCATTCCTCCTTCTTCCCCTATCTTTTCACCCAGGAAGAGATACTATTGTTATTCTAGTCATCTTTCTCTTGATTTTATTATCTAACAGAGCCATAAAAATGACAAGAAAATGGATTTTTCAGACAAGAGTCTCCTGTTCCTAGTGTAATTTCACACTGAGCTACAGATACTGACAACATCAGATAGTTTATACATTTCTCCTTTAATTGTATACCACAGCCCCATTTTTAGTGAGGTACTCACCACTGCATAATTAAGAAAGTGTTTAAAGTGTCTGTTAGATGCTTGATGTGCAAGAAATTGCAAGCCTAAGGCAGCCACTGCTGGAGATGCTGTGCTGGGGTGAGCCTGACTCTTTGCAGAGTCGGGGATGCAGCCTGGGTGCTGAGAGGGGCACCAAAAAGGAAAAAGAGATGTGAAGGGGTAGCAGAGACCAGTCCTCATCACAAAGCCACCAGACAGCACCCATCCATGGGAGGCTCTGTACTTGGAAGATACAACACAGGGTTTTTATGAGGGTCTTGCAGATTTGGGCTGAGGTTGGGGGTTTCATCAGGGACCTTGCTCAGAACCTCACACAGCCCCTCACAATAAGCCTGATCCTGGAAAAGCTGAAATGCAGGTAAAAGCAGAGAGCGAAGCATATTACCTCATGACCACAGGAGTGGCTAAAGATTCAGAAGGAAACCCATAAACTCCTTATGGTCTCAATGCTCAAGCTATTTTGATTTTTTTAACAGGATAAAAACTCATCTCATTCTGCTAAACAAAACCAAACACATCCACAGTTTGGCCTTTTCTCCAGAAGATTTTGAATGATGTTTCTGTGCTGCTCAAGGGGATTTGGATACCTCACACCCCATGGTTTTCTCTCCCTGGGGCAGCTTTGCAAAGCCCAGTATAAATCAAAATAGCTAGCGGTAAACATCAATGAGCAGCTTTGCCTGGTGGTCTGCTAAAGGGTCCTGCCACAGCAGGATCAGAGCTGGGCTGGGGAAGGAGGCAGTCAGGGATTTTTTGGTGTGGCTGGGTGCTGATGGATGTGGCATTTGTCAGGGCGAGGGCACAGCAGAAGGGGGCAAAAGGAGGAGAAGAAAGGTCCATCATGAAGAATATCTGAGAAGCACCACTCCCCTGGGAAAAATATTTCTTACATAATAAATATTTTGATTGATTTGGAGTAATGCTTAACAGATGTGGACTGAATACTCTTCCCTAAAATAAGAGACTCTTAATTGAAACAATATTCCTTGTATCACTATCTGCAAATTTAAAGAGCTTATTTTAGCTTAGGGATAAAATAAGCTTAAGCGATGCGAAGGATAGCCATCTTCCCTAAATTTTTTCAACAGTTACCTCTCATCTCTCAGAACTGTTTTTTTCATTACGAAACTCTGCAGTCCAAAGCTGGTTTACAGGGAGCTCAAAGCTGTGGGTTGTAGTCATTTTCATAAAGGCTATTTATTTTTTTAGCAGCTGACAATAAAAAAAGTGCTAGTTTGTTTCATATGCAAGGCAAAGGATTAACTGGGAGAGGAACACTAATAAATTTCTTTCCTTGAGGAAAGAGCCAGCAGAGCTGCGGCTTCAATTTCATTTAGCCGAACACCATTGCCTCTTCAAAATGCCCTGCACCCCCAGCAGCTGGTATCACAAGGAGCATCATTTGCAGGGAAAATCACATGCAGAATCATATCTACAACTGGCTTGTGTAATTACTCCATGTTTTCTCCAGAAGGGATCATCCTGTGGCAATAATTATGTCAAAAACATGCCCCGAAGAATAATATTTCAGGCAACTGCAGCCATCAAGCAAATACACTGTGTAATTATGTTATTTCCCCCTCTGAAAGCTCTCACTCATATTTGTATCTTGCCTGCCTAAGACCTCCTCCAAGGGAAGCAGCAGATTGTTTGTGAGGATAGCACATCTATCAAAGCAGGGATGTTGAAGCTGTCCTGGCCAGGCTCTCGCAGCAGCCCCTGGCAGGTCTGGCTCAGATGCGGAGCTATGCTCGGACTTTGCCCCGAGCAAAAGATGCCACCTCTAATATACAGAACTGTCATGAATTTGTTTTTTGTCATAAATGAAGCATGGGTCTGTGCTTTAATTTTCCTCACTGCCCTCTGTCAGGTAATAACCATAAATATTGTCCTGAATCATTAAGTCACAACCTGAAATGTGATCCTGCCCAGTTCCCAATCAGACAGCCATCTGGAAGATGAAAGAAGTCTATTTTCGTTTTAGAATGATCCAGACTCTAATTTGTAGTAACAGTCTTAACAGGCTGTTTCGGAGACATTAACCAGAGGCTGGTGGTGGCTGCTCAAGGAGGGGGCATTGTGTGTGCTGCCTGAAGCATGTGTCGCAGGCAAAATACCCCGGCACTGCTCTGAGCCTGCAGCATCTGTGGCTCTTTATTCCAGCCCCGCGTTTCTAAACGGGCACAGGTTATGCGTGCAGGGTGACTGGAAATATACAGTGTCGTAAAAAACGCCAACACGTTTGTAGGAGACAGAAAATAGTGTTTCCACAAAGCCAACAGTGGTACCGCAGGTCGTATAAATGCCTCCTATCTTAGGGTTAATTCCATGCTGAAAGCAAATATTTTTTCAATGTATAAAAATGTATTTATACATACATATATCTTATGATTTTCTGGCTACTGAAAAAAGTGTTTTCACCATCAAAGTGCTCTTTTATTGCAAAAGCAAAGTAATTTTTCTCTGTTAAAGGCAGAGACAAAAAGTAATCAAGTGATTATGTGGCTGAGCAAAAGCACTGTCAATCACGATCTTCTCATTGCATACCTGAAACCACTATCCCCTCCTGACCCACGATACCTTTCCTTAGTTAAGGACATCAAAGACCAGCTGGCCTGCGATTGCACAGAATGAAATGGGAAGCATGTGCATCGGCTCTCCCTGCCGAGACGCAGGAATGCTGCATTTCTCTGCTCCCCTGACAGCTGCAGTCTCAGGGGTTTCTGAGCAAAGCCCACCAGGACTCAATTTTCCCACTTGTGGAATTAGGATGATGCAGTTGTTTGGGAGCATGATGGATTCACTAATATATGGGTACCATTCTGTGACTATTGTCTTAAAATTAAGCCATATTAGATTATTTCAGTACAAAATACTAAAAGGCTACAGCCTTAACTCTGAAAAATAGGTAACTTTGTCACAGCTCTTTTTCCATTCACTTCCAAATAGGAGTTCAGAAATGTCTCCTTCACTCTTAAACGGGGCTGAAAACACCATGTTGAGTGCATCGTCATCCTCACTCCCTTGCTCTTGCAAACTTGCCAATTAAAGATGGACGTTTAGGCAGAGAGATGAGTGAATCCAACAGCAGCCATCTCTCAAGCAGAAATTCAGAGGGGTAACCATTTGGCTGAGTCTCCTGTTTTCCTTGATGTTTTATCATCCTGGGTTGTGTTTCCTTTAAGGCTTACAGAAAGCATTTGCTATAACAGATGTGTGTATCTAAATGAGCTTAGCCCAGAGATTTGGAAATGACCGCACAGGGGTCTCTCACAGGTAGAGATAACTGAATTAGCATCCTTCTGAATAAGCCCTTCTATTTTTCTAAACTGCTGTGAGTTAGAAATGGTGCAGAGAGAAGATAAGGAGCAAAATAAATGCTGTTTGCCTGCATCTCTGCACTGCAGATGTATGCTAAAGTAGGACTATTTTCTAGCCAGTAGGACTGGTGTGTCTTGCACAGGGAGGAGAACAGAGAGTGTAAAATAAGGATTTAATCTTTGGAATATTGTTGCTGAGGAAGAGTTATACCCTGCTGTATGTCCTGCATCCCCCAGTCCAGCTTTAGCCACTGTGAGTGCCCCATTCCCCAACATGGGTGACTCTTGGAAGCCTTTGTGCCCTCTGGGGAGACATTTCCATTGCATGCACCACAATATGCATGAGTCTCCTACACATTTCCTATCAGGCTGCTGAAATATTGGTGTTTTCATCTAAATTTCACAATGGGCAGGAAATAAAAGACAGGAAATAAAAGGGGGGTGCATTTCCCCATGGATCACTGCATGAGGCTTGCTGCAGCTATTATTTTCATCCCAGCAAGGCATTAGCTGGGTTCAGTCTCTGGTACTCAGAGCTGCATGTGGCAAATGGAAATCTCCGTTCTGGACCTGATACATTAATAGACAAAACAGTTCCATGGCAGGGGAAAGGAAATTCCCAACCAAGTTCCACTCTCCTGATCAGAAACTGACTGCTGGAAGAGTGAAATCCTGGAGGTACTGGCACCAGAAGGGTTGTTCATCCTGACCTCCACAGGGCTTACATTCAACCACAGAGGTGAAGAGGTCTGTGGAAAAGCCAGTCTTGGACACCTATTTCTATGACCAAGAGACTATTTTTTCCTTCCCCATTGCAAAGTAAACATGTTTAAGTAGCAGCCACCAAAAATCCAGCAGGAGCACAAAGCACTGAAAGCTTTGCTAATATTTTCTTTCCCGAAATACATAAAGGAAGCTCTTTTTCATTATTTTTAAATGTGAAAGCATCTACACTGCACTATTACAGTGCAATGGACCGAAAATAAAATCTCAAGCATGATTTGGCATATTGTACCATGTCTATTGAAAAATGTCCACCGCAGCCCCTTGAAATTGTCTGGTAAGTTTTTATTTTGCTTTTTTAAAAGTCACATAATTTGGACAAAGCACGGTCATGATAATAGGGAGCATGCTGGGTCTTTCTACATTCCACGGCTGTAATAATGAAGCCATTAAATTACTAGGTCAGAGGCCCCAATTCGCAAAGAAATAATACCAGTTTATTATTTCTAATCTTATTAAGTTAGAAAATTGTCTTGAGATGTAACATCAACCTGTAATGGCTGAAGTATTGATTATATTAACCCAATGCTCATGGATAATTCAAAGAGCCTGATTTCATCTAATTTCTGTAATTTTTAAAAGAGTCCAGCCCAATTTTTTATGGCAAACTAATCCAGAATTATTTCTATAAATAATGAAAATATATTATAGAATTTGCTAGGAGTAAGCCAATAAAATATCCTCTGTGATGGCTAGTGGAGTAAGGTTTTAATCCCTTTCTTCTTAATCTTTCTTGAATCATGACTCTTCTGAATCTTCTTTTTTCTTTCTTCTTTTTTTAGTCTTCCAAAGTTGTCTCTTTTGGCAATATATACCTGCATATTACAGAAATATCCATGGACTTGCTAACAGAAATTCTTCTTCTAACAGAAATTGATGGGTCCTTTGAAGATTTTTCCTAGATAAATATAACAAACAATATAATTTCAGCTCTGACAAACTTTTGTACCACAGCTACACTAGCAGTGGAAATGGTGTAAAACTCCATGTCACTCAGTTCCCAGCAAAAAATTGTGAACTGTTTTATTTGCTCTGAAATTTTTAAGAAATATATAGTAGTGTTTGTGTGTACACAAGTGATACACATACCCTTATACTCACAGGCACACCTGGATATGGTTCAAGGTCCATTAAGCTCAATGGGAATCTTTCCATTACTTCATTGAGCTTTGGATCGGGCCTTGGGGGGTTGGTTGATTTTAAATATACATTTTCTAAGGTTGTTTCTGATCTTTCCCACTGACCTTGCTCTGCACCACTTCCCCAGTTTCCATCCAGAAACCCCAGCTTGAGAAAAGCTGTGTTTGGGGACTTTTCTGTGCCTCCTTTTCAGCCTCCATCTCTGTGGCTTTCCTATCAAAGCACTACATGCATTAAGAAAATTAATGTGACTTAAGTTACTGAACCAACCTGAAGGCTAGTTCACTCAAAAATATTTCCTATAAGGATATTTATTAGCACAGAAGACATGTGTGGGCAGAGCATGTTATTTAGTGACCTGTAATGCCCAAATAATGATCACAATAAATCAGTACTCATTACTATGTAAGGGAGGTCTGGATCGAGTGACTCAGTAGGTAATGAGGTCTAATTTAGTGCCATGGTATTATTTTACAGAGTATTTGGGGCAGGGGGCAGGGAAGCAGGGGCTGAAGGGGGTCTAATTACCTCAGATTTCTCGTGTGATGATGAGCCTCTAACTTTGGCCAGCTGCTTCAGCAGGGTGTTAGAGGTCAGGCCTTTAATTGCTATTGGCTGCATTCGGCTACATTAAGTAAATAAATATTTAAGGTCTGGACCTCTAACACTGGGTTAAATGGAGCAAGACTGGGGCTAAAATCAATATAATGGGATATAGGGAGGGAGGAAAAGAGCAGTGAGGTAGAAGATAAAGAATTGAAGTCTTCCTTGCTGAATGGGTGAGGGGTGGATATGGGTGTTGGACTTGCTGGCAGCAAAACCCTTGTCCTTAGAGGGACCAGCACAGTCCATAACATCTGTGATAAAGGCCCCAATTCCTTGATTTTTCAGCTTTTACTTTGAGCTGAGACCCCAGAGGCATTAGTCCTTTCCTCTCTCCTGCCACTGGGGTGGGACTATTCTCTCTGACATCAGTGGGCACCCCTCGGTTATCCACGAGGAAGAAAAGATGCGCTCCTGGGGACACAGAATGGGGAAATCCCAAGGTTCATCCCCACCAGATTTCAAGATAGTCTGCAGGCACCAGACCTCAGAAGTAGGCTCCTTTTTAAAGCACATGTACATCCCAGGAGCAAGATAGTCCTCATACAAGTACAACTTCTGCAGCAAACTATTCCCTGCCTCCAGGTTTTTAAGCCCTGTCTGAGGGTTAGCTGCATGTCAACTACCAAAGTCAGTAGTGAGAATTAGGTGCTGAGCTTGCTATTGGCAGGGTCCCCAGGTGAAGTTCTTGGAGTTGAAATCTCTTAGAAGTTAGTTACTCCATCTTCTGGAACAGCCTTGAGTGATTCCTGCTCTGGGAATTCACAAAAGCAAAGCTGAATTCTTGCTTTTTGTTGTGAGTCCTCGAATTTCCGGGATATATGGGGCTTTCAGAGGCACATGGGGATCCAGACCCCAGGAGCCAGGCACTGGGCTCAGCCTATCCCCTTGGAATAAGAGTTCAGGAACAAAATGATTTATTTTTTAGCATGCATGAAGCCAAATTGTCATCCACAGAAATGCATACTCCTTCTGGTAGAGACTGTGCCAGCTCATCTCCAAGGCTCTGCTTATACCTGTTATGTCTGGATGTTAGGAACAGATGAGGCTCATGGGAGACATCAGTATAAATCCTGCTGGAAGATTCAAGTGGAAACTAAAACTTTTTCTCACTCTAATACTCAAAGGAGAAAAGAAACATTTTCAAAAATGATTCTACATCCCAGCTTTCACTCCTTTTCCCCATCTTTCTCTCTCCAGCCAGACAGAGTGAAAAGTGGGGAATTGCTCAGTAACTTCAGCCCCACTCTGATTCAAGACTGAGCCTCATCGGATGACTTTGAACGGATGCAACAGAAGTTCCCTATTTCGGAAGAAAGAAAAGAAAAGAAAAGAAAAGAAAAGAAAAGAAAAGAAAAGAAAAGAAAAGAAAAGAAAAGAAAAGAAAAGAAAAGAAAAGAAAAGAAAAGAAAAGAAAAGAAAAGAAAAGAAAAGAAAAGAAAAGAAAAGAAAAGAAAAGAAAAGGAGAAAATATCCACATGATGTGTGAAGAACTCAAGGAGAATAAACAGCAAGAGCTACATAGTAGCACTCAGTGCGTGCAGAACAGTATTGTGCTTCTGCATATTTCAGAACAGAAATGAGCCATTTCTCTGCAGTGGGCATCATTTTAGATGGGAAGGAGAGCAGACAGAGACTAGGCTGTCCATCCATGGGCTTTCTTGTTGTTAGTTGTGGTTACTGCGCAGGTTAACACTGTGTGCTGCACAAGGCAGGTTCTGACCAATGTGCTCTTCAAGCCTTGTCCAAGGAACAGCACTATAGTTATTTTTAAATCCCCAGGAAGGGATCCCTACTTAGTAACTGTTCTCTGATTTCCTAAGAAAATGGCATTTGTGCAATGATGCATATTACCAATGTCCATGTGTCAGCACCTTCCTCTCTCCTCTCCCTCCATGAACTTAGCAACTGATTTGGACCAAATTCTACAGAGCTGTAGGGGTTTCAAAGATGTGCAATTCTGCAAATTTCATTAAACACTCAGCCACGCAGAGGAGACAGGTCCCAATGGTTCCACATGCTGGCAGAAAGGCTGCACAGTGACCACTCAGACTCACGGGTACTAGGCATAGCAAATCCACAAGGAGAGCACGACTGTGAATTCCCCAACCGCAGCTAGAGGAAAACCTTTCCGCTTCTTGGACAGCAAAAACTACAAACACAAACTACAGAGACAATGAAAACCAGGTTTCATGGATCTTACTATTTAGAATTCTAGTACTTTATTTTCACATGTATAATCCAAGGACTCTGCAAAACAAATGAAGATATCCTGGAGAGATTGAGGTAGTGAGCAGATTCCAGCATGCAGATAATATGCAGAGGATTTTTATTCTAGCTTCCTTTCCCTTCCTTGGCCTTTGAGTCCTCCCTCTGCTCTTTTGCAGGTTATCTGAGTGCTGATAACTCTCAAAGGCTGCAGGTTATAGAAAGGGCATGTGTGTGATAATGCAGTGTTATTTTTGTCTTGCTCTCCCTCATGTTTTTGTTTCTGAATAAAAGGGGCTCCTTTGTTTTAGGTTTGGGCACAGGCTGAAGTGAAATACCCAAAGGTCTGGATGTCTTTTTGACGTGTCCAGTCAGCACTGATTTCTTACTGTCTGGAGGCCTTTGACACAGCAATCCATTATTTCTTGGTTTAATTCTTTATGCACGGCTTTTCATATTGATTACCTAACATCATTAGTTTTGGTCATTCCATACAAGAGACAATGGAAAGATCAATTTTAACCATATGAGCTAAAGGAACTTACTCTTAAAGCATCCAGGGACTGGAATCATTTATCTTCTGCTCTCTGAATCATAAATCTTTTACAAGTGCAGCATTAGATTCATTGTTTGCTGCAGCCACATGTGATGTAGTCGGGGATCATTGTAAAAGTGTCCTACATTGCAGTGTGAGGCTGTACCCATAAAGCATATTAATGTACAGTATTGTCATGGAAATTGTCACAAGCTGCTGCAGAGGGCATGGTTTTCACAAGAGCTGTGCAAATCATCAATTGTTTTTAATTTGGTGGCTGAACTGCAAAGAGAGAATTTGTTTCCTTTAGACCCAGAACGAAAAATACTTCTTTCCTCAGCTAATCAGAAAATCTTTTGCATCCAAGCAAATAATTTTTTCAGGCCTTTTTTAGTAAAATAAAAGGGAATTTGGAAAGGAGGAACTAGCTTCACAAAGGGATTTTGGTGACATTTGCAGAATTGGGCAGAAAATGGGGGGTAGTCATTTACTCGCAGTAACTGTGGGTAAGGCTCTCATGCAAAATACAGGAATGTATAATTCAGGCTGGCAGCTGCCTGTTTAGGACTCAGGAAAGAAGGGTGAATGCTGAGTTATAGGATCTCTCTTAACTACATAAAACCATAGAAGCTGTATTGCTTTTCATGATAATTTATACAAATACAAGAGGAATATTTTAAGCTATGGTCACTCATACCCTGATTTGCTACAGGGACAGATGGAGGGGGTGGAAAGACAAGATACCTCTGAGGTCCTGCTCAGAGCCTGTACTGAAGTTTTCCAAGCAAACTGTAAAACAAGCCAATTATCATTCTTTTATAACAAACTAGCAGTGCCCAAACTCTCACAGATACTGCAGCAGGAGGGGAATGAGACAAGTTGTTGTCAGAAGGTTCAAGCTTCGATGACCTGAGTTAAAGGAGCTCTTCCATGGCACTGTTACTGCGGTTGGGGCTTGTCACTGGGAGGCAATACAGTCAAAAACAATGGGCCAATCTAAATATCTCTGCGCTGGCTACTTCTGACCAAAATCAATAGAACCATACAAATAACAAAAAGAAAGGTATTTTTGCTGGCTTTGACCTAAGAAGTAGTCATGTGGACATCCAGGCTGTACATTTGCATTTGTTGTGCATAAGGGTTCTGACCTCTCCAAGATATCTGATCCAGTTTTCCAGTCTCAAGAGAGGTGACTTGGGTTGCTTCGGATTAGGACACGAATTTGAGATTTTGGATAGTAAATCAAATGGACGCACTGAAACTTTAGGGATATTTCCTATTCAGGTTTTGTTAACAATCAAACTGAGAGAGGAATCTAAAAGTACTAAATTTTTTTTTCAATCTTATTAGAAAGAGCTGTTCATTTCTTTTAAAAAAATTAACATTTTCCAAAAAGAGTTTGACTCCCTCCCCAGGAGTTTCAAACAAGACATTTTATTCTTCCCAAAATTTCAACTGTCTTGCCTGGAGAATTTCTTTTGGGAATTTGGGAATTTGATGCCACATATCTCCTGACTGTAAAGTGCTGAGGAAAATTACTGAAATATAATAGGACTGATCTCCTTCCAAGGCATCCAAAGTCATAGTCTTTCCTTCGCTGCAGAGAAGTAATGTCCTGTTGATAAGGCCACCACTCTCTCCAAAGACCTGTAAGTAATTTAGAGGGTTTAGATATTCTGACCAATGTTCAGCTGGTGATATCCAGTGGAGCTTCAAAATCTCTTTAGGAGACCTGTGCTGAGTCACAAAAATTGAAGACCTAGGAGGCGATAAGAACACAGCGTGAATAAAGTGGTGATAAAAGAAACAGGACAGCCTCAAAGACTTTCCTTTATCTTGGACTGCAATACTTAAGAATGAAGCTTCAAACTTGCCCCCAGCTGAATGTATTTTTCTTTCTTTCTTCCAGCTCTTCCAAAACAATGACAGATAAATAGATAAGTGCAATGCTGAGGGGAAAAAAAAAGAAAAAGACAACAAAAATGAAAGGCTGAGGTCATCCAAGCAATCCTGCTGAAGACAGCAGGTAGCATGGAAAAGTCACCCACACAGCAGTTGCATGGGGTGAACTCAGGGAGGAGCCAGAAGAGGGTGTAGAGTGTGGCATTACAGGGGTACCATCAGTGTGTCTGCGAGCAGACAGAAGGACTCTCCACAGCAATGACTTACAGCAAAGGGTTTTGTGTGGGAAATGCTGCTTTTTGCTCTCAGGAAGCCCAGCCATTTTTGTAGAGCTGATGGCAGTGGTAAAAAATACCTTATTCATCCCCAGTAGCAATGTGATTACAAGATGGAAGTTTGGTGTAAAGAATCGAGTACATGAAGGGCAGACCCTGTGCAACCTACACCTGGAGTAGATAATAAACTGGCTCTGAGGGAGAACATTTTATTCCAGCAAGGCTCACGATGATGTATGAAACCACCAAAGATTACAGTCAGTGATGTCTTGGGAGTGATTTGATGTTTATGGTTAACCCTAACTTTGCTTTTGTTTATAGACACTATTTCTAGAGTAATTTTATCTGGTATGGCTTTTATGGAAACAAAAATTATCAGGCTACAGCTTTTATAGTACAGAGGGTGACATGGGTTTGATTTACACTTCATTATAAACCAGTCCTACAAATATTACTCAGGTGCATAGTTTTTGTTTTCCTGGTGAAATCACAAAGGAAGTGAGATATTTTTGAGCTTGTGTAAATGACCTGTTAGTCCATGTTGGACTCACCCAGTACCTCTGATGGTTGTGCAATCCTTAGCCATCAGAACCTTTTGCTTGGAAAACTCCCTCCAGGAACAGGTTGGCTCCTCTGTGTTGTTACCCCCTTAACTCTTACACATCAGGGTGCTGACCCTGCAGCCTCTCTTTAAAAATGAAATAGTGGTACTTTTTTTCACCCTTGAGTGTCTCATATGCCTTGAAATTACAATGAATGAGACAGATTAACCACAGCCATAACCAAAGTGAAATGAGAGGCAGCACAAAATTGAGAATATTCTGCACAGGGCCATGGGGTTGAATCCCCCCCACCCCTCAGTGGAGTTTTTTCCAGGTGCAGACCTATATACCCCACCCTATGGAAGTTCTGAGAAGCACAAAATAGCTGTAGGGAGTAATTAGGTTTAAATCCTGCTTCTGAGGTGAGCTTTGAGCCTCACAGAGTCCAAAGGATTTCCAGGAAAGTCCATTCCCAAATTACCCATCTATCTAACTGTCAACACTCTTGAAGAAGCATCCTATGTGAATCATAATACTGAGCTTCAGTCAGGCCTACAGCAACAGTAAAGTCCATATGGAAAAAAAAAATAATACATTTACCTTTCAAGGAAGGTCATTAATTTCCATGCAATTATTCAAAGCAAAGAAAAAAAAAAAAAAAAAGAAAACCTGTATTTTACAATTTTGCCAACTTCTTAGCAAAAACAGCTTTCCAGAATGAAGAGGCAGTTTCCCTGCTGGGAATAAATTCCCTTTGGTTTTCCACAAGAATTTTAAAGAGAAAAGATGAAATTATTGTTTAGATTTTTTTTTAAATGTAAAACTGTAAAAATTGTATTTCGCCTCTGCTTTACCGGAGGTGAGAATTTGTTGCTACGCACATCCCTTTGGTGGCTACTTGGGAAGTTGGATGGAGACCATTTGGCTGCCTCGTGTTACTGTTGATGCTCCCCCCTCTAAAGTGGCTCTGGCAGCTGCCAGTGCAAGAGCAACATATCTGCAGGCAGAGTTTGCTGCTGGGTGGTACCACAGCATCAGCTCTGGCCCTGCAGCACCATCAGCCTTTCCCTGCACTCCACTGAACCCTTGCTCCACCCACCAGCCCGGCTGGCAGTGCCAACACACAGATGTGTCACCAGCAATCATCAGAGCCACCTCCAGGAGGTCCATTTGGGAAATCCACACCTCTCACGTGGATCAGAACCAGCCCAATATCCACCATGTGAGATAATCGTGGGAGAAGTAGCTCCCAACACCAAAATGAGGTGATCCAAATGCTGGTTCTTTCTGCCTGGAGCAGTATGTGGGATCTCCTACCAGCAACCCCATCATCATTGCAGAATACTGCTGGCCCTGTGGGGAAGACACAACCCTCTGGAGGGCTTGCTGGAAACTTCTAGTCCTGTCTGGACCTGAAGCATTACAGTCAAACAAAAGTGAAGAACCAGAGCTGAGCTACTGTCCCACACTGCACAGCTGTTAAACCCCTTAACAGTGGCCTGGAGACTCAGGAATTGTTACTAATTCTCTTTGCTCTTTCTCATATTTAGAAAGAGGCTCTGTCTTCATGGTATCTGGCAGCGTTGTGGCTGCTAGGGTTTGTTATCTCTGGAGTAACCATGGTGCTGAGGAAGGGCAGGGTCCCATGCTTGTCTCCAAAAAGCTGATGGGAAACAGCCCGCCCTGGGAGCGGGCACTCTGTAAAATGTCAGTGTGGCATTTCTGAAAGCCAGGATGTTATCTGGAAGGAACCACTCGGCTCCTTCCCAAGGTAACGCTTCCTAGTGTGAAGTTTCACTCCTGATTTATGGCCTGTGGTCTCACCTCCGGGAGTGGACAAGGTGAGCCCCTTTAGGCCCAGCTGACCCCCATGTTTCTGTTTGAGTGTTGGCACACTGTTGGGGGAGAGGAAGACAGTCGAGTTTCTCTTTCAGAATTGCTTGAGCATTCATAAAGTTGGGATCAGGGAGGAAAACAATTCCTCTAGCAAGGAATCCTGGAATTAACTGAAGAAAATTGTTCTGATTATGAAAAGTGCAGGAGGTGAGCATTTCTGGTTGCTGTTAGCATGCAACAAATTGAAGTAGTGTAGTTTTATCTGTTACCAGAAAAGCCCTCTACTGAAGGGAAAAAAAAAAAAAGTAGCAGCCCCACCGTCTCATTTTTAACAAGGACCAGCTGAAAAATGAAGGCAAGCAGCACACAGACCATCTTATGTCTGCCAGTTCATTTCCTGGCCCTGAAAGGAAAAAAAAAAAAAAAAGAAAAAGAGAAAAAAATCCTCTTGTTTCCTCTCATGCAGGCCAAATATGGCAAAGCACCAGGGGAATTCTGAATGGAATCAATTGCACTTGTTACTAACTGAGTTTTCTTTTATTCTTATATTACCAAGGCCTGGATATTCAGCTGCAAGCAATTATAATGAAGAGTTACTGAGTAATGGTTTCCAGATTGCTCCATGATGGGGCATTAATTGAAAGGGACAATTTAAGAGCTTAGGCCATGTAAATGCATTTCTTATTCTGTCAGATTGAGAAATTTCTGCGTACAAGAGGCTGAAATGCTCAGAACTGATAAAGACTTAATAGTAGCCACTTAAATGAACATTTGGAAAAGGGATTTTTCATTTAAGGGATCAAGAATAATTAAAATAAAGGAGAGAGTCAGGGTTTTATTAGGAGTCAGAATGTGAATGTTATCAGCAGCCTGGTAATTCCGTGTGGAGTTACACGAAATTTCCACAGGGGAGGGTGACAAGAAGGTTTGATTTCTTATCCCTCTGTCTGATCTCACATCAGTCCTTGACTCTCCTGAGTGAAAGGCCCTATTGAGTCCAAAGAATCAAAGGCAAAATTCCCTATAAAGTTAGCAGGATGAGTTCAGAAAGATAACATTGCATTCCTGAATAGCTGCCCTTTTCTAAATTAAATGCTTAAGAGGAAGTACTTCCATGCTGGGGTGCTGATTCCTAATACAACAATTAGCTTCAAGTATGACAGCGGACAAATGAGATTTTTAATTCTAATATGGCCAAGTAAACATAAATGGAAAATAACCCTTGGAAAACACTACTAAAATCCAGGATTTTTTGTTGCAGTGAAGGGATGAATTCCTGGAATTTGCACGCTGTCCAAGCAATACTATTCTCATGATATAACTGATGTTTCACAGGTTTTATATAAACATTTGTCTGCACTTTACTATGAAATCAAGTCTTTTTAAATAAAATTTTTCTTCCATGGATATTTTATTGCCTTAGCTATTTGTACAGATAATAAATGCAAAACACATTTAACCTAGATTAGTGAGTCTTCCCAACTATTTCATAAATTCATATTAAACAACAAATTACTACTAATGAAGAGAAATGTTTCCTTTCCTAAAACATTCAGTCACTTCTAGGAATAATTCTAGCAAGAAGGTGGAAGAAGGGAGTTTATGTCTCGGGCATTTGCCATTATGTAGCTTGAACAGATGGAAGCCCAGCCCCTTGTGATTAAATCACTGGAATGAAGATGGACATCACTGAAATGGTGGTTCATCATTTGCCCAATCCTTCTTGAAGAGCAGCCCCCCTGAAGCAAGCCACAGCCTGCCAGAGAGCTATTAGTAAGATGCCTGGGGTTGAAAATATAAACACCTCAAAAGTGGGTGGTCAGTTGGGGTCAGGCTTGGGGTTGATTCACAGGCACTAAATTAATGTGTAAAAAGGGATGTTGCCTGACTGCAGTCTGGGAAGGAGGGAGGCTCGTTGTGTGCCAGTTATTTGGCTGTTACAAATGAGCAGGCCAGGCAGGAGGCTGTGTTTCACCATCTGATGCAAAAGCAAACTGAAAATGAGGGCAGGAGTGAAATAGTTGTCCTGCTCAACCACATGGCAAAATCCTTTGGGTTTTCCTGAAGCACCTTCTCATGGAGCCCTCTCGCCCTGCACTGCCCTGTGTGTCACCATTGACCTTCCCTTCCAGCTGCAGGGAGAGACTTGGCTCAGGTGACAGGGAAATCCTACCGACCTGGGAGCACCTGCAGAGGCACGTGGGACCTGGCAGGGCTGGAACCATCCCTCCCCACGACAGCCCTGGAACCTCAGCTGTGCAGGTGGTGGTCACCACCTGGTTGCTCTTCTCAGAATGGCTGCAAGATGGAACTCAAAACTGGAACGAGATGTGTCCAACGCACCTTTGTGCCTGGCATGGTAAAGAGTTAGGGTGCTCCTCCAGAAGAACAGCCTTGCAGGTGAAGCAAAGTGAGGCATTTACATGCTGGAAATTATACAGAAACCTGACAGGGGCCAGGACTGACTCTAGCTACAGCTGAAACAGAAGACACCTGATCAAATGGCCCTTGTTTCCCTGCAGGATTCACATGAGGCAGGTGCTGAAGAGCAGGGAGGGATCGGGAGCATTGGCTAAGTGGTGACTGGCAGGACCACAGGAGAAGGGGACAATTCACTTGCCAGCAGAAGAAATTATTGCCCAACATCTCTCCTGGTCTCTCAGCCTGGCTGTCCCACCTCGGGACCCCCATCTCAGTTCCACTGCTTCCCTGCCTCCTCCAGCTCCTGCTCCTCACCATGGCAAAATCCACAATTCCCTGCACTTCTGGGAAGCCCTAAACACACTCCCTGGGCAGTGAGGGCAGTGAGGTAGAAAGAATAACCCCCAGTACAGCACATACACCAATGCATCCAGGTCTCTGCACCAGGGTGTGCACTGGGGTGGCTCCCTGGGAGCTGCAAGTTTTGTCTTTTTGTCTCCTTTGCCTCTCCCTCTGGCACTGGAAGTTCCTGACTTGGTGAAGATCCTTGATCAGCACTACAGAAGGTGTGGGAGAAAAGTCTGGGAAATTCAGGACAGAGGCAAGCTAGCCTTCCCTGGGGTCAGAAGAAAAGTGCAGTGTGATTAATCAAATATATCTGTATTCAACCAGTATCTGGAGAAGAAAGGGTGTATAGTGCTGCTTCACAGAAGCCACAGGAAAGCAGGTTACTGCAGAATAGGAAATTTAGGAAGGCTTTCCTTATTCCCCTCAAAAACATGTATTTATGTTCAATAGGAGAGCTTCTCCTTAAATTGACACCGTGGTTTTATTCATTGACTAATAAACTTAGACCCAGAATTGCTCCAGTCTACAACAAATTAGAAATTCATCCAGCAAACCCACACATATAGAAAATAATTTTTTTAATACTTTACTATTAAAAGCATAGAAACATATTGTTTGGGAATAAATAACAGCATCATTAAAAATAGCTTGTGGGAGACTGGGGGGGGTGGGGGTTGCAGTTCTTGTTTATCAGTTTAGGTTTCACCCCCAAGTCCAGCTCCACTTTGAAATGTAACACGTCATTAAGGAATTTGTAGTTACAAAGTACAGACACTTGCCCCTGACAGTAAGCATGGCCCCTTCTGTTCACAGAGAAAAACCACAACCACTCCTTCCACCTTCCCCCTACTCCAAAACAACAAAAACCCTGATTAACAGCCAGGATCAATATGGCAGCCAACCAAAACACTATCCAATGTAAAGTTTGGTCAAGCTATAAAACTGCCAGCAAAAAACCCAGAAGCAAAGCTTGACGCTGAATTTTTAAGTTTAGAATAATAGTCTAACCCAGAGAAATATGAATCTGATAACCACTAAGGAAGAAGCCTGGGATTTGCATTAGTCACTTGCACGGAGGGGTTGGTGTTGCTGGTGGGAGGTGGGATACATAACAGCACGGTGGTGAAATGTAAAAAAAAGGGACAGAATGGTTCAAATCCTGAGAAGGAAAAAGGAGGGGGGAAAGTGTATTTTTTTTAAAGGCAATTTTACACAAGTGGTTGAAAGACTCACTGTTGTTGCAAATACTAGGCTAGGCCAGTGTGATATGGCATAAAAGTTCTTCTGTTTGTGTAAGGAGAATGGGTGTGTGCTCAGTGCCCACTGAATTTAATGGACTGTACACAAAGTAATTTTTCCCTCAACTACTCACCATTTAATTTTTTTTTTTTAAGGAAAAGCCTGTGACCCCATTATATAAGGAAAAGTCAAATGCCTCAAGGTAAATCAAATAATTAGAGGGATATTTCCTTTGCTATAAAAATTTCACTAAGGAAAAAAACAAACCAAAAAAAAAGAAAAAAAAAAAAACCACCACAAAAAAACCCTCAAGCCTCTAAAAAATTCAGAGGTGTTTTTTTCTGGTTGAAAGGATCATTGCATAATTGGCCCTTATGCATCTTAACTTTGTGACACTCAGGTTTTAGTCCTGCTTAGCCTTTCTGAAAAATAACAGTGGTAATAACAGCAGTGGCAGATTTAACCACAAGCAGACGGGACGTTGCCTCATGGCCCCTTCTCTGTAATGAGCATAGGTTATTTTGGTTGCTATTTTCTGCTCTGCAGAGGACTTGAAAGCACTTATACATAACTTCTGGCACCAAGCCCATACCTTAAATAGTATTCCAATGAAGCCAAATATAAATTGCTCACCTAGGCAGGATTAAATTAATTGTCTGCCTGCTGCATGTATGTGTACAGATGTGTAGATGGAAGTACAGATGTTGGTTTTCTATGTATCTGCTTATCTTTCATATGGTCATAACACACTAGTGATAGGGAATATTATTGTTATCTGTGATTTTTGCAGTGAACCATAGAAGTCCTCTCTTCTTCAAGTTACACAGCATTGTGCCAGACTGTTTATGCACCATTTCCTAAAGCTCTAAAACTTGGCTCTGGTATTTAAAGGCCAAAGCACAAGCTGCTTTTAGTGTAACAAAGCTGATGAAATCTTTTTATTGAGGCTCTTTAGCTACACTTTGAGGGTTCCTTTAAAAATAAAATCCATTCACACCTAATTAGTGAGATTTTTTCTTGAGAGAAAAAAGGGGGGAAGGAGTAATATGCTATATTGGTGGGAAATCAAATAAAATTTTTGTGTATGTGAATTATATTTTATGTAGTTTCCTTTATAAAACTTGACCTCAGTGGATGCTCAGGAAGACCAAGCTAGGAACTAACACATTACACATTTTAGATAATGTGCTGTGTGCAGTTCAGTGGTGCTGACACACAGTGGGTTTGTGCAGCTCAAAGGACCTATCAGCTCCCTCTCACCTCAGATATCTTCAAAGGCAGTTACAAACAGGTCCCAGATTCCTGAAGATCCCATTATTTGATAACTGGGTGCTAGATAGAAATGCCTGTATGCTCTCCTTTTGCCTCACTGTATCTGTTCTGTAAGGGCAAGGGTAACTTGTACAAGACGCAATTGGTTCTGAGCAACCAAAACTGCATAGACAACTCTATTTTGAGTTGTTGGATATAACCTGAAGGTTCAGAGGTCTCTATGTAACCTCTCATGGTATTCATTCCTGCTAAATAGTTCAGTTTTTATAGAAAATCAATGAAAATCTTTTCTACAATATTTTCAAAGACATCCTATTGAGTTTAACGAAGTCTCACTGTGGGCTGTTCCACATTAGTTTACAGATTCTGCTCATCCTCTACTCAATGCCAGAGTATTTTTCATTAAAGTGGTGGACAGTGGCTTCTGTGTCAATACAGTATCCCATGGCTTTACAGATGCAACAGGAATTTAAGGTGTAGAAGATGAAATTGCAGTGCTGATGACAAAACCCTGACCATAATAACTGCAGTCACCCCAGGCAACACTCCAGGAAAGGAAAAAGTGGAATATGTGCCAGGATGACTTATCTGCAGTGTTTCATCTGGTACTGTACTTATCACCTAGCCCGACATAGAATGCAGGAAGGACAAACAAAATCCTGGAGCCATATCATGTTGTACTATCTTGTTTTCCTATCCAACTCTGCTCTCAAACCCAGAGCTGCTTTGCAAGAACAATGTTCTTTCCTAGAACATCTGTATCCCACTGAAGGCTTTCAAAGCAGAGCTGTGACATTGACACTGGCAGCTACAGAGGTGTGAGCGTGCTTCTGCCGAAGAGCTGCTGGAGATGATCGGTGAGATAAATTGGTTTTTATTATTATAAAACAGAAAGAAATAAGACATCAGGTGAATGTTTTGTTCTATCGCATCAGTGGGGAAAATGTACCAGAATGAAAGGACTACCAGTATCAAGGCCTAATAAAAGTAAAATAACAATTATGGTAAAAATGTGTTTGTTTGCCTAGTGATACTTTACAGTGAGGCTCCTAAGGCATCCGTGACAGTCAGAGGCAGTGGTCAAGGTTGGGGCATCCCATAGCAGATGGTGACCAAGCTGGCCTGTGGCCAAGCCACATGTCTTCCTTAGCAGCCATGGAACACCTTCAAGATGCACATGTTCATCGTCATTCTGTGAGAGTTAGGCACAAGTAAATCCAAAGATCTGCAGAAATCTTAGGATCTGACCACACAAGGAGGTCTGGGGGAATTTACCCGTTATTATTTGAGGAAAAAAATTATTAATTATATTTTTATTTTCAAAGCAGATTGGAAAATATCTCCACTAGTATCTACAGCTGCAGGCAGCAGGGTCACAGCGTATTTTAGTAGCGAGTGGACAACTTTCTTGGAAAACACCTGTGGATGACAGTCATTCCACCGCACCTCCCAGAAAACCTGTCACTTGGATGGCCTCTTATCAAATATAACCCAAAGTAGCTGCAAGCCAGAAAGACTGAGCTGAACACAAGCTTCTGCTAAACCTGCTGGAAACAGTGTCACTTGGTAATCACCTGACTGAAGATAACTTTATAGGGGAATTTCCAGCCCCCATATACTCGCATACTGGAAACGCTGGGGCCAATCCTTGCAAAAGGTGCACCAGAAGCTCTGTGTCTCACTGGCAGCTGATGGCAGGAGCTCTGTCTCACCTCCCCAGCATCCATGGGGAAATCAGTATCTTGGGTGTGGGTCATCCCACTAACCCTGACTTGTGTTTGGCCTTGGAGCTTTTGTGCTCCATGGAATGGCACAAGAGAAGCCCACACTATGACATATTACACCTTTAAACTATATAATATGCCCCCTTAAACCAGATAATCTGCCAAAAGCCTTAATAGGATCATTCAGAGACGGGTAGAAAGGCCAGAATTTGGTAGTGACTGTCGGGGTCTGATCCTGGTCCTGGGGGACAGTCCCTTCTCTGCTCACAGTGCTCAGGGACCCACAATGGGCTGTGTGGAACGGCATTGTGACAGCAAGGGCCACTCCCACATTTCTGAGTGGATGCAGAAGAAAGGACTGCATCTGTACAGTGCTACACATGTGATCCAGAGGCTCTGGCAAGTGCAGCAATGGAGTTAAACTTTTGCTCTGCAAAATCTCAGCTTCATGAAGTTTTGCATTGCAAATCTTCCACCAGAATATATCCAGATTCAAGCATGTATTTTAGTAAGTGATGACACATCTTGAGTAATATACCTTTCCAATGTGAAACCAGTGCAATAAAATAAAATACTTACACAAAAAGCTTGCTATTGTACTTTATTCCTCCCATGGAGAAAAGTACATTAGAACTTTCCTTGCCCTGTCCTTTACCAAGACTATTGGTTGGTATTATATGGATTAGAGATTTATCAATCTCCTCCTATCAAATATTTTCTCTGGTTTTAAAGAAAAATCTTTTTCAGCAGCTAAGCTTGTGAAGACCTAGTGTAAGTTCATGAGAGACAAATAATGTATGCAAGGATGTTAGCAAACTAACTGCATACAAAATCTCAGATATCTGCTATTAGACTTGGCTATTTACTAATGCACAGACATGCACACAGCCCCAGTGAGGCACCCAAGGGTGAAAAGCACCCATTGACCAAAATCAACTAGGATTCACAGCTGTTGGATCACACAATCACTTTCTGCTAGGGGGAAAAAAAAAAATAATAATAATAATAATCCATTATGATGATCATCTGGTCATATAAAATCTATAACATCCAGTGTGCAATCTGAGCATGTTCATAACTTATCTTCCCTTAAAAAATGCCTGTACAGACAAGATTTAGAGCTACTTTATGAGAAAATAACGAACTGCATTGGAAACTTCTTCCAGGAGGAGGAACTCTTATGCTATACCTCTGTTAAGATCAGTGATGACCCTTTCAAACTGAGGTGTCCTTTATAGAAATTTCATTTCAGGAACGATTAAGACCATACCAGACCTCAGGCTCTCCCATTGTTCCGTAGGAGAATTGCAACCCACAAGGTCAGTCAGCCCTCCAGCTGCTCACAGGAATTATATCATACAGGTAGAGAAAGGAAAAGATACCACTTGACAAAAATGCACCCATACCACTGCAAAGAGAAATTCCCAGGTGCCTACTCGCAGGGATCAGCTTGTGGACAAACCATAAGCCCTGCTGGCACAATGTGTTTGCCAAGAATCTGCAAAGAGTGGATCACCAAGTGCAAACTGAAGTCTATTTTGTCAGCATTTGTGTATCAAGCCCTAAACACGGTGCACAAAATGCTCTTCATTAAAAACTCACCATGCTGTGACTACAGTTCACTTCCCTCCAAGGATTAAACCAAGAGAGCACCAAGAGAGACTGTTTTGCTCATGCTTTCTCCAATCTGCTTAACTGACAAAGGATTTGTGAAATATGCTTTGCAGTCTTGACATGCCAACAAAGCCCTTTTAATTTTTGTTCCAGTTGAAGCCTGGTGCTTGTTATCTGATACTTTGCATGGAGTCATCATATTTTCTTCCTCACACACACTTTACATTCCTGCATAAGCTTCATTAAATTAGGGGTTTGGAGAGCTTTCTCTTTTAAACCTTAAAGTCTGCAGGTTGTTTGACAAGTGCTCTACACTTGAGGGCATTTTTGAAAGTTTGACAGCTTCAGTTTACAAAGATATAACACTAAGCCACTGAATTAATCTGATTTGTTCCATTCATTTCATGATCAGTTAATCAAGCTTGGCAAAAACAACTGAAAAATAAATTTACCAGGAGACACATACAAGGCAAGCAATTCACATTCTGCTGTTTATTTACTGGTTACCTCTGAGCAGTAGCCAGCTAACTCCTACCTAATCCCTAATAAAGTTGCTTTTTCTCCCTCCCATCAAAAATCTAACACTCTGACCTTAATGTGAAGTGATGGATTAATGTTACACATGCTGTTCTTAAACCTCAGTCACCCTCTGCTATGACAGCAGGATTAGAAGGGAAAGTATGGACTGAAGGCACCCAGCAGATTCAGTGATTTAATTGTCTGAGCTTCTGGTGTGCAGGCTTAACTGTGGCTTAAATAATGTCTTTTTCCCATCAAAAGATGTCTGTTTGAAATTAATTCCTTTTACTGAAACTCCTAGTTTTTAAGATACTTTGTGCATGACAGAGGTGCTTGTTTGCCTTAATGTTCCCCAAACATTTATCTGAAGCTCTTTGCTGTGGCCACTTCCTGCATCTTGTTTTGGAGATGTCTTGATCAATTAGTGCAATGTCACAGTTACATGTAGTTATTGTACCTCCAGCTGCAAGCTGTTAATAATAAACTTACCCACAGGACAAACCTGCCATATGGTTGATGGTCAAGCAAGGCTAAAATATGCATTAGGAAAAAAAATGCAACTGTCAACATGAAGCTGGATGTGGCTTATTGGATTTGATGTGGGCATCTGACAGCAATGTTTCTTTTAGCAGCATTCTGTATTGCAGGTCAGGAATCTACTCACAGTGCAATATTTGTCATAGGAAGATGAGAAAAAGAAAACAAGGAAGCATTTGTGAGATGGGGAGTACAGGGTAGCTTAGTGGTGGCTCCTTTTTTTTCCAAAGAGGAAATGAGGAGTGGTTGTTGATCTGAGGCTTTTTGGTATAGATTGTTTGCTAAACAAAGTTTTGTTCTAGTTTTTTTTCTCAATAAAGAGAGATCAGATGCACAGGACAAGAAAACAGAATGTGTTTTTTCCTTGCAGATCAAAACGTGTTTTTGCATAGCAGATTTAAACTAATTGGACTGTCACTAAACATGAGCTATAGAAGAAAACAGCCAAAGTCTATTTGCTGATAGTTATATTCCTGAATCATAGTTTCTTTGTGCAAGGAAAAGCTCAACATTTGGATATTTTTTGTAACTCTTCACTTGTATTCTAGCCACTCACTGAATGGCACTGGCACAGTTTCTTGCCTTGTTGATAACACCAGTGCAGCAAATACCTCCTTTAGCTTGATAAAAGTAGAAGGTATCACATCTGAGTATGCCATTAAAAAAAATGAGTCCAGGAATGACATGAAAGTAAAAGCAAGCCCAGCTCTTCACTGGAGGCCTTCAGGTCCTTCCCCCTCACCTCATCAAAGGTCACCTCCCAGTAACTTCATTTATGACCTGGTGGGTGCACAAACAATTTTGTTCCACGCTACTGCCACTTTTATCAATGGGAGCAGAAACCAAACTAATTGCTATTCTAAGAGCAATCATGCAATGAAGACCTTATTAAAAGTCCCAGAGTCCTATTTACATGCAGAAAGACTTGATTTGATTAGTTAGTAATTAGAAGCACACTGTTAATCATGCAATTTAAAAGGGATAGCTGGGAGTCACAGCTCCTAGGAGAATTCTCTAATATATGGGAAAGCATTATTTTTTATTAGTCTTTGTTATTAAGGGCTTGTTCTAGCAAACACTTCCGCATGTGCTCAACTTCAAAACATGTGACTGCTCTCTCTGACTTTCCTGAGTCACTCCCAATGTCATGAGCAGAACCCGCTGCATATATCTTTAAAGGACTGGGCCTGAGAAACCAAAAAATCCCTATTTCCAATTCCCTGTTGTTATTCCAATCGTATTTTTTCCAAATGTATTTCTCTGTGTTGTGTTAAACATCAAAAATTAGGGCAAGCTTTCCTGGTAATTTGGAGACATTTGGCCTTTACTGTGCATGTCACTAGATAAGCAAAGGTGCTGTGATTCAAACCTCAGAACTTCAGCAGCTGGTCTAAAACTGGTAACATTAAAATGTTTTCCTTCTAAACACAATTTTGTATTAGGTGTATGGTTTTTTCCCTCTTTCAATGCAGTTTAATATTCAAGCCAGGCCAGGTATTCAGCTGACTGTCTTCTGGAGTAGGGATGGGCTGTGTGCTCATAAATGGTTTCCTTTTTAGCCACAAACTTACCTTGACAAGCTTGATGTTCTGGGGGGGAAAAAAAAAAAAAAAAAAAAAAAACCTTTTGGATATTTTCTGGATTTAGAAATACTTTTGGTGAAAATAAAATTTATATATTAATCCAGGCCATTTCTTTTCATGGTTTAAAAAAAAAAACATACAGGAATAATTAACACTGTGGATTTGAACTGATTTTGAGTCCATAGACCGCCAGCTATTTCTGTGGGTTATTCCTGAAGGATCTATATGTTAGAACGGTTCTTTTCTTCCAGCTAGCTAAATTCATACAGAGGCATGAACAGCAAAGAAAGCTCCCAATTAATAGGGCAAGGGAAGCAATCAACAAGAAAATCCTCAGAGCTCAAAGTGAAGAAATGAAATGTTCAGGAGACGGGGAGAAAAAGCCTTTTGATGTAGTGCAAGGTACAAAGTCAAGAGCAAAGGAAGAAGAAAAGTTTGGGGGATAGTGAGGATTGAGAAGAGAGTAGAATATCTTGAGAAAAAATATTGTGTTAGCTGAACAGACCTGAAACCAGTGGAACTCTAGAAGAGGGAGTTAGTCCAGATTTGTATTATAAAATTCTTTCTTGCAATTTCCAACAAAATAAACATGCCTACTTTGATCACAGAATGTTAATCAAATGCACCAATTCTTGGCAGCATATTTATGAACCATCACTTATATTAACAACAGCTCCATGTAGGTACACAGTAACACACTGGTAAATCACCACTTGCTTATTGTTGATTCGTGGTTTGCCAGTACTTCATCCTACCTGTTTTGTGTGAAGGAAGAGCGTGTCTGTAACACATCTGAATCTTCATGATAGCCTACTTTAGGTGTTGCACATACACGTTTTCTGTGGCTTTCTGGGCCACCCATCTATTAAATGTCCTGCCACTTGGCTGTTTTACATGATGTCAGCTCGTGATCTGGCTTTTTTTACTCTGTTACCAAATCCTGACTTCTTAAAACATTAAATAAAATGTTTCTTTCAGGGTTAATTATTTTGGAGTGTGACAGAAACCAGCACCCATAAAGTTTGTTGACATAAAAAGAGTAGATGTGAAAATAAAAATGTACGCATGTCTACACTGAGCTCCTGAGCTAATGCCTTGAGTTTCAGATCCTGACAGAAATTTGGCCTCCATCAGTCTTGACTCTGTTTAAGTGACAGGATGGCTGGCAGCACTCACCAGTGCTTGCAGGATGTACTAATATTTACAAGCAAAAGAAGGTCTCTGGCTTTGTTGAAATAACACCACTTTCTTAATTTGACTGCTGCTCCATAGCAGACCTTAACAAACAGCTACCAAGGGAGGAGGTAAAGGACTGAGCTTTCATCAAATGCTAATGTTTACCTTAAACTGAAAAAGTCACAATTATATTGAACAGATTTCTGAGGGCAAAGCATAAATAATGATATCATTCTTCTGGAATATCATGCTCAGGATGACAATGTAAACACCAAGGAGTTCCAAATGCAAAACGCATGAACGAAAAAAATATATTGGACAAGATTTCCTCACATAAACAATTAAAAAATGCTTGCAAGTTTCCTGCCTGGTAGTGAGGTGTACAATTGTATGTTGTATGAGGGGAGAGGTGTAAGTGGATCTGGCATTTCCCTTTGACTAGTGAAGGCAGGGGGAGTTGCAAAGTTTAAATCAGTTTTCAACCTTGGATGTAAAGTCACCTGAAGCTCCAGAGCAATTTAACTTCACACTACCACTTCTGCTTAATCTTTGAAATAAGTAGGTTAAATATATAGGATTAATGTAATTGTTTTACACTGGTAACATGTCCATTTATCTGTGTTCCTTGGTGAAATGCTGTGGGATTAGTTTCATACATTCCTGTCTGTGGTTCTGTATGCATCTGCACTGAACAGGTTAGTAATATACAAAATCACTGTAAATTATACATTGCTGTTTTAAAAGTTATAATTTATTTAAATAATTTGCATTACCTCCATCATTAGAGTGATTCACAATTTGTAAAGCAACTGCTCTTTTCATTACCCTGTGCAGTAAAGAAATAAAAAGAAGGAAACAAAGACTGGGGAATCCGTGTGGGTTTGCCAAGATTATACAGCAAACCCCCGGCAACACATGCAGTTACATCTAGACTATAAGCAAATATATAAGCTATCCCAAAGAATATCTGGGTGAAAAGCAGCTCTGTAGAAATTAAAATTATGGGATTTTTAATGTTAATGGTTCAGCTTAATTTTGAACTCACACAAATACACATAGGACCACTAAAGTCACTGGAATTCCCTCCACTGTGACCAGCATGAATTTGGATTTTGGTTCCAGAGGAAAATTTTACATTAAGAGCATTTGATTTCAATACATATTAAGATGGAAAAAGTCTCTGAAAGGGTGCCTCTGCAATGATATATAGCAACAGAAAATAAGAGTGTAGTAATAAACCAACAAAACCCCTACTCATGGTGTCTGCAGGGCTCCAGCACGTTGTGTATAATAGGAAACGTGTACTGCTAAATAACATAATTAAATAAATTTTCAACTGCCATCTATAGCAAAATATCTAGAGAAAACTTCTGCTTTTCTGTGAGGAGAAATCAGACAGAGGAAGAGGCACAGCCCAGGCAAGGGAAGTGCATGATGCTGTACCATAGGGCACTGTCCCAACGCTCCAATGAAGACCCCAGGAGCAGCACAACATCAATGGGTACTTTGTCTTCTACATTTCCACTCACAGCCAGGCAGCAAAACTCTTCCCAGAGTTCAAGTTTTAATGCTTTCTCTGCTAGGAAAAAAATCTGTCAATGAAAAGGATGTGATCTGGGGTGTTGAGGTGTTCAGCCAAATGCAGTGAAATACACAGCCTGAGGAATGAAATAATGAAGCCATCACTGCTGCTGGGCATGAGATCCACGAGTTGTTAATCTCACTGGATGTTGCCAAATACAAATTACAGAAGTTTCATCCTTCAGGTGGAGGTGATTTAAGATTCCAAGTGTTTGATGCCATATAATACACAACTTTGGCATGTATACTTAACACGTAAAAACTGTTTATTTCCTTGTTCACTTTATCAGGTTTTAGACACTGTAAGTCTAATGTTCATCCCAACATTTTTCTGTTTTCCACAGATAAGTGGTAGTAGTTTCAGTGCAAAATGCCATGAAATCTGTTAAGCCTTTGGAAAACCACCCCCAAGGAAGTCTTGGGCATTCCGCTGTATGAACATTTTAAAAGAGTATTTGTGGATAGGCAAGAGGAGAGATAGCTGGCACTGGCACCACCTCAGCAAGCAAATATGACACAGATGCTGCACACAGGGACAAACACTTGACCATAGCAAACTACCATCTTGTATTGTTGGCTGAATTGGGTCACCAGGACCTCTGGAAAGCAGATCATTGTCAAACAAGTATGCCTGAATTTAGATATCTAAGTTTCTCACCTTTGAGGCTGTTCATCAGCCTCAACTTGAAGCTGTCAATCAGGATAACGAGGAGAATTTGACCTTCATAGACGTTTGTGGCACATTCATGGTCTTAACCACACTTTGGATGACCTTTTAAATGCATCAGCACTTGCACCTCTCCATAACACAGAACAGCATTTTTATGTGTAAAATTGCTCTAATTTCTTCACTTTCCCCTGAATGGAAATGAGAGTCCTGAGTGCCAAAACAACTTCTAGTGATTATTAAAGACCTTGTGACATTTCTGTAAGAGAAACAACATATTTGAGTTTTATTTATGTTTTCCTGATGGTATTTTCAAGTCGATTTTTTCAACTTGCATCTTATTTGGGGTCACCATAGGGAACTTGTGCTGTTTTCCAGGAGAGTCTTGGCAGAAGCTATTATGGCATGAATTTAAAAGAGGCTTTAACATGTGCTCTTTCCGCAATCTTCCTCTGTATGTCTAGCTCTTTCCACCATGGTATTACAGCAGCTGTTGATGTGGAAAAGACTCACTTTTTCCCTTCTGCTTTTTGTAACGTAATCTTAATCCAAATCCTGTGACACTGTGAAGTATCTACAGTTCCTGTGGATTTCAATGTAGAAGTACATTCCCAGTATTTCTCAATATTTCTGAGCTGTTTTTCCTGACTTGGAAGCTTGCAGATCAGTAAATAATATTCTGTTTCCTACTATCCAAACCCAACCTTGTAACCAAAAAGCCTCTTCGTATTTTAAGGCTTTTTTTTCCCTAAGTTTTGATAAAGAAAATTATTAGGAAACTAAAAACTGATTCAAATGATCCCACATAGTCCATGGGTTTGAGGATTGGCTGCCTCTGTGAAATAAAGAAGAAGGAATTGTATTCGTATACAACATAGCCAGGAAATTGTGTGATTGGCATCAGCTCTCCAGCAGCACTGCCTTTCAGATGCAAAACATTTCAGAAAGAGAATAATGCCTCAGTTGAAGCCTGGAACATCGTATGATGTTGTTGTGTGTAAAATGTGGCGCTACGTTATGAAAAGTCATTTCACTAGTTACAGTTATTTTTTAAAAAAAAGAAGTGCCGTCTTGGTTAAGGCCCATTGTGATTAATTCCTAGAAAGCGGACATGATTCCTTGAGGGCTGCCCAGAGGGCACAGCCATTTCCATACCCTGGCTTGTTTTGCTGTGCCTTACAGGATAAGGCCACAGCACCTTGCAGCCCATGGTACCTCACATGTGTCATGAGCGCTGTTGTGTCTGCACAGAAATGGCACTGAGGTGACTGCAGGGCAGTGCAAGAAGTTGTCAAGGCTTCTTCTCCGATCAAGGCTTAGCATGGCCCGATGCAACATGGGATTTCTAACAAGCATGTGATGGAGAGCACAAGTGCTACTCTTAAATGGCTTTAAGTAGCCTTTCAAAACTTTCTGAAGTCTATATTGTAATAAAGAGATGCTTTTGTTCTTCTAAATTGACAATTCCTTCAAAGGAAAAAAAACCTACGATTACTCTTCTGCTTTTTGTCCTTGGCAAAGACCAAATGTTGCCTTTTCATCCTCAAACACTTGACATGCAGTCAGGAAGGGAAAACAAATTTAAAATCCCTTGAGGAGAAAGGAAAAGAGCATAGATTTCAATTTTATTGCTGTTAAGCCTTTTATGCCCCAAACTGAAATATCTGAGTATCCATAGAGCTCCATGTTTGATGATCTTTATTGGATACATATATCTCTGTTTATAGAAACATTGTTTAATGATTCAAACATTGAATTGCAAAAATTATTCATTTTAGAGTGATAAAAATATAACATTTTCCATTCTAATAATATATTGAATACCAGCTATAATATAGATTATAGTAGTAATGCCTCTGGTAGGATCTGACAACCCAAAATTGTTTTCATGAATGTCCTGGAGTTAAGGTTAATGCACCAAAGAGCTGTTACTCATCAGTGTGTAATAGCAGCTGATACAGGTATAATAATCCTGGCGCAGCAGCACAGAGCAGCAGAGAAATTGCTCTTCTAAGCCATGAATATGGGCTGTAGCTCACGGGATGCTCCTCTACATACAAGTCTAACTTCCAACCAATGTGTTATTGAAAAAACGTTAGATATTATTAAAGCCAAAACATAACCCCATTTTTCCCCAAACAGTTGACAGTAAAACCAAAGCTGTAATTCCTCATACTAATCTTTATCTTTATAGATACTGAAAATCTTTAACTGGAGTCTTTTTCTTGCCCATTTTAATATCCCCCTTCCTGCAACTCCCATCCCAAGTTTGACATCATAGAACAGCTGTATTCATTAGTGTCAGTGTTATACTTGCCTGTATAAGGTTTAAGAGCACCCTTCATTATTAACAGCAGGATTTATTCTCATTTTACTGGCATACCCTGACAAAGGTCTTGGATTTAATTAAATTTAATTAATTAAAAAGGGGTGTTTATCTTTAAGCCTGTGCAGATGTAAAGACAATCGTTTTTTCTCCAGAGAGGTCAGCTACAAAAATGGCATCTCTAATAATACACTTTGCTAAATTACTTTTCTATTTTCAGCCCAGTGTTATGTCCTTGGTTTTATTTATCTGATGCTCATCTCTGTTGTGTCAGAGCTATCCACAGAATGAAACATTTGGCATCCCAGTAAGAAAAGGAAAATCCACAGTTTCTTTCTGCCCCTCATCTAGGACGTAAAATCAGTCAGTTGTAAAAGTTTTTACAAACAAGTGGTATTTTGCAACACCCTTCTTAAAAGTGGCCAAGCTTGTGCTTTCTTATGTTTTGCAGGGAATCAACTGAGAAAGTTTGGAGCCACCATCAAGAAAATTCTTTCCCTGTCAGCTAGACTCTGCAGGCCTGGAGATGCCAAATTCAATGAGCACATGCTACAGAGTGCGTTCTCCTTTGCTTGGCTGTAAGGAGCCCCATCTGCCTTGTTTTAAAGCTGACAGGAGGATTTCTGTGCCCTATCAGATGCCAGATCCGTTACAGGATAGAGGATTTCAAGAAAAGATAGTCTTCAGCAGAGAGAACAGTCTTTCCATTATGACAGGGAAAGTAACAAGACTCCAGAATAAACTTCATGGGTTTAAGACCAAATAAGAAATAAAATATTTCAAATGAGTTCTCTCTTAAAGAAGAAAATACATTAGGCAGAATAAGCTTCCACATTGTTAAGTGAGGAGGGTATCTTCAGTTCCCTTCTAAGAATCAGGATGCCTGTCCTAAAAGTCCAGTTTCTTCTAGGTGTCCAATGATGCTTTGAGAAGAATCAGAGTGGTTGCAAAAAGAGAGCATTCTCCAAATCATAATTCTTGTTCTATTTTAAAGCTGAAATGGCTATTAAAAAAAAATAAAGTAAAATGCCAAGTCATCTTTTATAACAGTATCTTCTTCAGAGAGGCATGATGAAGGAATTTCCTAAATTTCCTTAGCAGAACTATTTGCTTTTCTCTATCACTGGAGTTGTCCACAAAATTGTCATTAAAACAAAATTTTCACAATTTAGAGAGGATAGGAATTTTTTTTCTTTATTCCAACTCATTCTTGCAGGCAGCAGAGTTTATTAATACATAGGTCATTTGCAAGTATAGCTTTTAAGTTATTTGGAGAATAACAAAAACTTAGGGGCATTTTTCCTATAGAATGAGAAGTAAGATTTTGCCTGATTTGCTTACAGATTATCTCCTCTAAAACAGAAGCGGAGGGGAGTCTCACTAGGTAGCTGGGAGGAAGGTTTATGTAGGAGTCCTGACCTGTCCTTCCTCTCCCTCTCTGCAGATCTGCCTTCATAGCACACTTTGCAGAGCAGCTTTTGCTGTCTGCATCTAATGCCTCTGCAGGTTACAATTTAGTATGGAAAAAATTAATGAGGAAAAAATTAGTGTGGAAAGCTGTCAACTATCTTCAAGTAGCTTGCTCACCACAGAGCTCTTTGATAAGCATTCACAGTCCTTACTTAAATACAAGTTAATTACTGCTAACAAATAATAACAAAGCAGGAAAGGAAATGCCTATGGGCATCCTTGTTACTATACAGGAAAACAAGGAAGGAGACACCACAGTGTCCCAGTGCAAGAGAACATGGCCACTGCACTGGCTACAAAAGGCTTTTCCAGATGGGAGACAATGGGAGTCATTCAAATACAGCAGTAATCAGTTTAGTCCAGGAACAGAAAATATGAAAGAGTCTCTTTCAATGGCATGAAAGTTATGTCAATAAATATGTGGCTACAGCAATGAAAGAAATTCGAGAGCAACAGCCAGCAGCACTGCCTGCAGAAAGTTATCAAGGATCCTTGACTGAGGAGCACAGATCTTCTTCTAGGACTGGAAACTTTCCATGCCCCTGCTCATATGTTTTCTAAACCGTAATATCCTCTTAATAAAGGCGAGGGAAGATTATAAACTGGATACAAGTCAAACTCTGCTTCTTGAAATGTTCTTGACTGTGATACTTTCACCTTTGTCCTTTGTGTGTGACTGTGAGATGCCAGAAAAGTATTTCACATCCAGAGTGAGGAGGACGAGCTTCTTCCTGCCTCCTCAAATGGTTTCTTCTTGCTTCAGCTTACAGTGTCTGTAACTTAATTTGGCAGTGGTCAGGTTCAGCAAATTTTAAGGCTGAATGTGAGTGTTGCTTCTCTCAGCTGCCTGTTCAGCACTCAGGTGTTTCTCCAGTTTCCAGCTTCCATTCCAGTTTCTCTTCAGCTTCCTTTGGATTCATGAGAGGGCAGTCTGTCTCTTCAGTTGTGAGCATTTTGGGGAGCAGACGGAGGCTTCCTTTGCACAGCACTCAGACTGGATACAGTGGCTCTTACACCTCTGCAAACAAAATACCAAGAAGTACCTTTACAAATGTCCCTATGTAAACATCCTACAGACAAGGAATTGCACCCTCATCCTTTCCATCTCTCTCTTAGCTCTTGCTGTGTCTTCACTGCCAATTCAAGAGACAATCCAAGAAAGCCAAGTCTGCCCCAGATCTTGTTGGCAGACTTTGTGGGAGGCTTGGGTCCTCAACCTCATGTACAGCTTTTCCCAGTAAAAATGCACTATTCCACTTGCTAACCAGGGAATATAATGGACACGTAGGGATGAAAATTCCAGCATCAGAAAACTTGCTAGGGCAAAACTTGCCCATCAGCTGTTGTCAGGCGAGCAGGAGTCAGAGTATTTGAGAGACTGAGACTAGCACAGCCTCTAGACTGGATTTTCCTTTGTCTTCACAACCAGAATATTTATTTCAGGGAACAGGAAAAGGATTGAGCCTGCACACTAAAATTTATGGTTTTGCCAAAAAGCAGAAAATTGTTGCAGTCCTTTTGGCAGTTTAACCTATGTGGGACATGCCATTAAATCATGGCAGAACAAATCAGAAAGGAACCTCTTCCCTGACATTTTTGGAAAGCCAAAATCCACACTGCCCGCTGCAGCCCCTCTGTTCTCATCATCCAGTGGCTGAACTGGAGCCAGTTTCCTGCACCCCACATTTCCACCAGGTCCATCTGTAGAGAAACACTTTGCTTATCAGAAGAACATCTGCTGAGGCAGACATGTGCCTGGAGTTTGCAGGGCACACAGAAAGAGATAACAACTTCTCACAGCATTTGCTTCTCACAAAGAGTAAGAAGGGCCAGCCTGAATTTGGCAAGTAATAACTTTTAAAGCTAAATAAAACCTGAAGAGCTCCGCTGCCTGAAAGCTATGAGAACTGCAGCACTGTGAATCACCTCCTAAATATATGAGCTAGCAGAGTCAATGAATGGTAAGAGATGAATGAAGTCTGTGCAGGCTGATGAACCAAACTTTTTATTGCATGCCTATTAAGTTGTGTAAACTGGTTTACTTCTGGTGCCTGCTCATGCTATTGACTCTGTCAAAGAAAACACATAAAATGTTGCCACCATAAATCTTAACAAATCCACAGGATAATCTACTAATACACCGAACCAAATGAAGATTAGAATAATACTACTACCAAAGCTCACACTGGAATAATAGACCTCATGCTGTTACAACTGGAAATGTCAGGAATGTTGGACTAGAGACAACTAGATATCAATATAGAACAGCAGATCATAATCTATGATACTATGCTTATCGTCTTCATATCAATGCAGTATTAACTTATTTTTATCCTTTTTGTTACCAGCATTAATTTATTTTTATCCTTTTCCTTGTTGCTGGGTGATTTAATATGTGGACGATGTATTCTTTACTAGGTTGTTGTTGGAAGTGTTGCCTTGTGATGGTTTATTTTAGCTTCAAGACCCTGAAAAGGTTTTACTCTCAGCTAGGTATCAAGGTTGGAGGTTTTTGTTACTCAAATCCTAAATCTGTATCATATCTAACGTAAGTTTGATTCTAAGTATTCATTCAAAAAGAATGTAAAATGTATTGGACTATTTTAATTCCAGGACACTTCTCTTTGTAGTTGACTATCAGTGACCTTTACCCACTTGAAGACACATAAATCACTGAGAATTTCTCAAGATAGAAAAAATATGTGTTGGTATTTTTTGTCAGAGAGAAACCCTATTACTCAGGGCATCTGCTAATTCCTTCTATAAGACCCCATTTTTAATGTCCTCAATAAACTAGAACCAGTTAAGCTGAAATTCTCTGTGCCAGGTCCACATCCAGATTTCTGTTTATTCATAAACTTTATCCACAACAGTCTGGCCACCCTGCAAATAAAGTCATTGAAAAGAGTCTATACAACAACATTCAAAGCCTTTGAAAAATCTTTCCATGAGAAGCTACTTTTCACCTAACTTTGGAGAAGAAGACTGAAGCATGTCAGGCCTGTCCTGTCTCTCAGGATGTGCCTTATGAATGTGCTGTAAAAAATTCTGAAGATTTGCTGAGACTTTGTGTCTCACTACATTCTGAGATTTTTAAGTAGTTGTTGATCATGCCTACTCAGGGGAGAGCTCGTAATCAGTGGCAAAAACTGCAGAAAACTTACGTCCTTACTAAACCAGCCGCATCCCCCCAAATCAGCATGGAGCTGGATGGAAGGGAGAGCAGAGATGGAGGTGAGGGCAGAGGGACTGAGCAGTGGCAGTGCCTGGAGGAGGGGGAGCCAGGGCCATGGCAGGCACCAAGCCTGGCGCACACACCTCAAAGCAGGGAGCAAGGGATCAAGGGAGATGGAAAAAAGCAAGGAGTAGCGTGGCAGAGAGATACTGAGAGGAATGGCAGTGCATCAAGTCAGGAGAGAATGTACGAACAGGGCCAGATCCTGCCGGAGCTGGAACGTATCCAAGGAGTCCTCCACCTCTGCATTCCTCTGCGGTCAGCAAATACCTGTGAAAGCCATTAGCAAAGCCTACTTTCCTCAAGCACTTCCCAACTTCAGAGTGATCACATCTGCAGCTTTCATTTTATTCCAGTGTAGCTATGGAAGTGTAGCAGCACACGCTGCCATAACCCATTGGTACCTACACATGGGATGTACAGACAAACATGCACACACTTTGTATTTGAAAGATCACAAAAACAGAAAGAGCAGGCAGAGCTATCTAAACTATACCTACATGCTTCTGATCACACAGACACTCTGGAAAGACCAGAACTTACAAAAAAAACCCCAAACAAAACAAAACAAAACAAAACAAAACAAAACAAACAAAACAAACAAACAAACAAAAAAGACAAATCAAATTACATTATTTCTTTACCGTACAAAGATGCAACGTTTTAAAACAGCATCGTGGCACAATTATAGGAGCCTTTCCTGTACCCTAGCTTACCAATCTCCCAGTGATACAGATCTCAGAAGAGGGTTTTTATAGACCATCAGCTCCAAGAACTAACTGTTGAATATAAGATATTCCTGACTCTGCAGCATAAGCTTCTGTATTTCCAAAGCCTGAGGGATACACAGGCTAAATTTTAAAATAAAGGTAGTGGATCCTTAGGTCCAGCCATTCACAGAAAGAAAAGAAATGCACTACCTTTAAAAATCAAGTGTATGGTTGCACAAAACAAACCCCAGAAAACTTAGAAGTTACTTTCTTAAGTTAAAAGTTATGGTCTTACCAGCTAGCTTGCAAAGGACAATTTAAAAGGACACAAATTTAGATTTTGCTCAAAACCAGGTTACAAAACAAAAAGATCAACAGAAGAACTTCTGTTCATTTTGAACTAAAATTGATTGTCATCTTTAGTTTGAATTTAAGATAATTCATTACCATTTTTGAACCCAAACAACAGAACACACAATGAATAGGAAGTGAAACTAGAGGTCAAGTGTCTGTAACACAGCTAACAGTACAGAAAAACAACAGCGCGCTTGGCATTAAGGTGCAGATAAAGATATTCCTAAAAGAAAATGTTTATGTACAAATCCTAATGTCATCAGATCCTTTTAATCACTAGAGCTGAAATAATAACAATGTACAACTCTTAATACTAGCCAGGTAACTCTTGATCCAAGGACATTTTCTAACCTGTATAAACCTCAAGGGGCACTTCCTTCCAAGCCCCAAAGGAAAGAGTGATTTTTGTGCATGTGAATGGCCAGAGTCACTGGAAACATCAGCCTGCCCACTGAAACCCAACAAAACCTTGGAGGCACAGGAATCAGGACTGACTATCTGGACTTCTGTGGTGGCCACTTGCCAATGGAGCAGATGCTGCTGAGTGTCCTGGTGTTAGGAACGGGCTGGGGAAAAAATCCCTCAGGCACCTCATCCCCACTCCACCAGAATCCCAGAGAGCTCCTGGAGCTGGGTAAGCAGCAGCACCCAAGGATGAATAATGCCTCCAATGAATTTAACCAGAGTTTCTGATGGAGGCTGCTCTGGTTTTTAATCCAATATCACAGCTCTCTTGATTTTTCATCTTCAGTTCAAATACAGTTTCTGACCGATAGAGAAATATTTTGCTAAATGATTTCTGGAATGCGAGCTGTATTGATTAATCATTCCCAGTTTTAATTAAACACTTATTTTCCCTGATCAGATGGATGAGTTTAATTCACATTACAAGGAAGCATAATTGCAAGCCAAACTATTTCAGAGAAAGCAACCCACTAAAATAAAGTTCTAATAAATGTTGAATTATAGCATTTTACAGCATTTAAAATCTTTCTTTTTGGGTCTCATAACACTTTACTTCAGCAACATACCTAAAAATATTAAATCTACTATAAAATTTATTAGCTGGAAGCAGAGCATAAATGTATTCCTTCTCCTACTATGTATGACCCTGTTACTCCCCTGCTTGTTAATAAACAGTTTCCAATCCCATATAAAATGTGGTTGATGCATTATTGCATTGCTGATTGTAACTTTTGTCAGCACCTTAGTGACTAACATCACATAATCACTTGTGCATCTGGTTCCTGGCTGAGAAGAATGTAGTCAGATTGGTATTATATGTTTTATTTAATTGCCTCTGTACCTGGGCTCTGTTAAATGGCTTGAGGAAACCTGACCTATTGATGTCTCGTCCCCTATAAAATCCATCACTTCCGATGCAAATGGTTGAGCATGTAAACTTATTTCACTTCCCATCAGTTATGCTGGGAGCAAAATGTGGTTGGGAGAAAACAAACACCAAAACAATATAAATGCTGCAGGAGCAAATTCTGTTCAAACTTTGAATGCATCATCAGGAGAAATTTTTATACTGTTCACACAGGGGCAATTAATAATTTCAATAGAGAAGCTTGTTTTTAGAAATGTCAAAACCCTTGGTTAAAAGCTGAAAATAGATGGCAGTCCTTCTATACGTTTTATTTGATTCAATCAGATGCTGAATCTTCATTTTAAAATGCCTAGGACGGGAAATAGCGATCCAGTCACACCTCATTATTGCCCAACGGGGTCACAGTCCACCTCTGATCTAGAAGTAGGCATAGAGGGAAAACTTCATGTGCTCAAGGGATGTAGTGGAAAATAGTTTAAGTCTTACAGAATCATCTAAAATAATATTGAATAATTCCTGTCAGCTTCTAAAACCAATCCTGAATAAAAATAGAAAATTCTGCAGAATTGCAAGAATGTCTTTAAAAACAACCTATAACTTCATAAGTGCTGTATTATATTTCAGCTTCGAAAAAATAAGTGTCTGAGGCTTATTTAAAGAATCTCACTGAGTGTGAAGGAAGAAAGCAATTGCTGGAGAAAAATTATAACATGCTCGTTATTACCTACTAAACTATTGCAGTATTATGAGATAGAGAGAGAGAGAGATTTGTTTCCTTGACTGTAAACATTTTTATCCCTAAACTTGCACACCGCTCTTTTCTTCACCACTGTAGAAGATCATGACTTGAATTAGACCCTTGGAAATATTTATCCACCATTCTGAATCTATCTAGATTTCTTTTTTTTTTTAAATCTTGCAGATTCTTGTTAGTCATCCTAACAGCTCCGAAAACAGGGAGAAAGATTTTTAACAAGCATATAACAGCAAAAATTAAGAAAAAGCATCAATCTGCTTTCATCAGTATGTAGTGGCAATGCTCCCATAACCTTTCCAGACCAGCTAGATCCATACAGCCTTCAAAAGCTTCTGTCTCAAATTCTGTTTCCTTCTCCAACAGTGAGCCTTGATCCTTTTCCAACTACTTTTAAAGAAAATATACCATCTATTTTTCAAAGACATAGATGGCCCCTGCCAGGGATTTTCACATCAAGTGGTCAGTTGTGTCTCTATCTTCAAGTAATACAGACACTCAAGCCAAGCCCCTATGAAAAGACACACACACTGTTTTCCACCAGCAGGTCGCAGGCTCTGAGGAGACACACCCCAGTAAAACTTGAAAAGCAACCCCAAATTCTCTGTGAAGAAATTTGTCATTGAATCCTGGCAGACTCACTTGCAACCATGATGAATAGATGTATTTTTAACATCTGGAGTATTTGAAATTATTTCTATCAAAAATGTCTCAGTTCACTAGAATTACACAACAAGAAATCAAGTGCTTTTTGGTGGTCAGAAAAATTATAGTATTCCTTCCCACAATTCAGCTCAAATTGCAGATTCCTTTTAAGAAAAGAAAGTTAACTTGGGTCCAGCTGCAGTATATCCATATGAATGCTTTATTGTGTACAATAATCTGTGCCATCTGCTTTGGTTATTGAAAAATTGGTTAGCAATTGTCGAGCTGGCATTTTTATGAAATGCCTCAGCTTTGCCAGTGTAAAACCATAGAATTTGGCTTTTTGTTGCTCTAGTACAGATGAAAACATCAAAATATTTAGCAATGGCATTTCCAGAATTGCAAAATTGTCATATAAAATATTAGCTTTAAAAACCCATTAAAAGACTTATGTCTGCTGGTTTATCTATCAGCTTCTAGCTGAAAATTCACTTTTCATATTCCTCAGAGTGAAGAAGGTTTGCCAGAAACTTAGCATTATGAGTGAGTTTGTTATGAAATTGTAACCAAGTGTTGCTAATGATCACCTTGAGTATATAAACAGCTTTACTGGTTCTTACTGTCCTGCATCCTTTTTCCTCTTCTTTGCATCATGTATATCACAGTTATTTTTCACTTCACTGGTCTTTTTGTTCCTGATAACCACAAGACACCACTCTGCTTTGTAGAGCTAAGTGTATTGAGCAAATACTGAAAGCTAATGCTTAAATGACTGAAATTAAAAACAGGGGTGTATCACGTATCCAAAAACAATTTCCTGGGCCATTCCTGTGATGTCCTATGAAAAGAAAAGAAAAAACAAAAGTTTTTATCATCTTGGAAATTATGTATCACAGCTTAAACAGGTAGCTACTGGAGACAAAAGAATTGAACAGGGTAACTTGCAGGAAGAATAATGACACAAAGACATGCCACAATTCTTGACAGTTAATGCAAGGAACAGCTGCTGATATTATATCCATCAGTGAAAGGGAAGACAAAAAACCCAAGCCCATATTTAGTTAAAAGGTATCTAGAAGATCCAGGTTTGAAGAACAATTTTCTGACCCTACATCAAGCAGCTCTCCCTTCTCTACTGTCTGCTCTTTCATCCTACTGTATCCAATAAAAAGTCCAGCTTTTCATATCAAGTCTTACTCCCTTTTTATTTCCTAGTGTTTCCCTGTGATGTTTCCTGATGCTTGTATCCACATGAAGTATCCCTTTAAGTTTTCCTGATAAGAATTCTTTTAGTGGGAGCTTGCAAGAGTAGCAATAGGTGTTTGTACCTAGGGTGATCCTAGCCTCTTATGTATGAGTAACAAACTCAATTACCTGCATGCAATTACTGTATGAAGAGGAAAAGGCTCTTCTATCAACTTTATCTTGCAAACAGGGCAAAGAATGATTCTCTCCAGTCTGCTGCAAATATTGCTGTTTTCCTAAGAGATGCTCCATTTATCTTAGATAAAGCAGCAGAAGGAAGTGCTGCTAAGTCCTGATATTTTCTTCAGCTATTTCACAATACTTCAGGTAGGTCCAAGATCCTCAGTTGCTGTAGACCATCACTCAGAAGAGAATGGACCGGTCCTAGGGCCGCACTTGCTGGAAGGCAAGTGAGCGCACACAGGCAGGACCTACAAAACAAAACAAGCACAACAGGGCTCCTTGTCTCCTGTGGGAGGTGCAGTAAACAAGAACAAGCCCTCAGAAAACTGTTCACTCACCTAGCATTTCTTCCTGTGCAGGATCATTATAATTCACAGTCTGAAAGCCCACACCCCTTAACTAACAGCTTCACCTCCATCTTTGTATACCCTCCCTTCTGGTGTTTATGTATATGATTTTGAGTTAGCAAGGCTTCTAATTCTCGTACATGCTAGACATGATAGAAGATAAAGGCCGAGCTGGGCCCTAAGTGTACAACACTGAATGGGATTAGCGATGCTCACACAGCCTCTGCACTGCCAGGTGGATCTTCCCATCTTCCCAGCAATGGTTTTAGACTTCAGAAAGACCACTTATAATTTGTAGTGCCCTTGATGTTGAAGTGAGTGGGGATATCTTAACTTAGTACTTATCATCAGAAAGCTTCAGAGGAAGGGTCTCTGTAATTTCTTCATTGCAGTTAGGGCAATTGCAAATTTTCTGTCAATCCCCTGCCCTTATGATATTAAATTTTTCCTTCAGGTGGTCAATTAAAACCTGCATTCCCCTGCATGATTCATAATCTCTGTAACATCTTTTTGCCTGCTCAGGAGCTGTGTTTGTGATGGTCACAGCCTTGCTGTGATCGCTCAGGACATCACACGCTGTCACCTGCTCTCACACATCTGCTGTTTCCATGGTATGATGGTGGTGTTCAACATTCAGCCAGCAGACGTGGCTCAGTCCACAGTTGCTAAGAGCCTCTGATCATGGGGTTTTTTTCCCCAAATCCAAGTGTTGTCTAGGTAGACTCTAGTAACCTCCAGACCATCACAAATCTGTTGCTTTTCCGAGTGAGTTTTCATAGGTGCCAAGGAAAACCCAACCAGTAGGCAAGGGAAATAGATTCTTCTGCACACATAAGGTGTTAAATCTGAACAAACGTGTTCTGTGTTTCTCCTGAGGAGAGTTTCAGATCCCTGCTGGTGCATCACATATAAAAAAATATTTGGTTTCAGCAAGGTCTCCACTCAGGAGCAATGGAATATGATCCTTTTGCACATTGAATTTCTTCCATTTGGCTTATACTTAAGCAAGGGAATGTGTCCTTTTTGCACCTTGAGTATCTGGGGGTTTTACTTATGTTTGTGTGATCAAAAGTCAACCCACCTCTTTTGCAATGCAAAAGGAACGTGCCTTCAGACTTGAGCTGGGAAAAGTTTGTCTCCTTCCATCTCCTTTTTCTGCTTTTCTGCCACCTTTGGAAGGGCTTCCTCAGAAAATACGGTCATTGCCTTTTCACTGAGATCAAAAACTAGGTATGCTTCTACCCCATTGATGGATGCATCTTACTGTGTTGTAATTACACATCTTGTACAAACATTTTCTTCCTTTTTGTGGCCTAAGAACTCATTGAGCCAGCATACTGCCACTCCACATAGCAAAGGTGACTGACCTAACTCCTGTATCCTGCTTTCTCTTTCAGCTGGTTTCACTGCCAAAGGAGAACCAAAGGAATGATTGTATCACTCGTCCTAGCACTGAGCCAGACCATGCTCCTGTGGCCATCTCCAATAAACAAGAAATACTTTTGTTTGCACTTGATGGTCCATTCGTTTTCTATTTCGATACTGTGCTCGAGACAGTAACCCTGCTGTCGCTTGGTTTCATATGCACATTCCTTACAGCCTATTGCAAAGTGAGGTGATTTTCCTCCTGTGTTTTGCTCTGTGCTTTTTTGACATAGGTTCTGCAGGTCAGCATGCACTCTGTGTAACTCTGCTTGATTTGCTTAGGCTTTACTATGTCAGATTTCCTATCTCACTCAATTCTTGATTGTTTATAAACTCCAGAGTGTGCACACTTTCTGCTCCTCATTAGCCTCATTTTAGACTCAGGAGAGGTTTTTGTCTGTTGTACACACGATTTACCTCCAAAGCTCACAGGGAAACTTGCATGGAGGGGAGAGTACAGGTGCTCAGAACCAGGCAGATGCCTCTTCACTGTGACTCAGTGCGCCTTTAGCTTTTGCTCTTCACTGCCCTGGCCTGAGGGAAATACACAAAGGGGACTGGCAATCCTTGGGGGAATTTCACAGAGAAAGTAAAAATCCGTCCTGGCTCTACACCTGCAGTGAACTTCAGCATGTCCATGAGCAGAGACAGGAGGGGAGACGGGAGCAAGGCAGCTCAGATGGTGGATGTCAGTGTCAGCAGAACTCCCTGAACCTTCTCTGATGTTCTGTTTCCAAAGGATGAACTGCAGTTCTGCTTTGAAGTTGAAAAGCTCATTACTGTTTGTTATTTAGGTGGTGGTGAGTGTGTCTGACTGCACTTGCACTGCTTTTCAGTGCTCATATTTACAAGTTTAATATAGACCAATATATTGGTGTAGCTGCTGCTCACCCCAGGGAAGGACACGAGAACTCACAATCATGCCAAAACTGTATTGAAATATAGATCTGAAAAGGCATAACAAAAGAGCGTCTGAAAGGTAAATCCACGGCTTAAAATTAATGAGAAAAAATGTACAAAAATTGATATTTAACTCAACAAGAAGTGATTGGCTACTTACCAGACCACTGTGAGCGACCGTCATCCCACATAGATCAGTAAGCCTTTCATCCTGAGAGCTTCAAATACAACATGTGACTTTAATCCCTGTAACATGGCAAAACAATGTGTACCAAGGAATTTGGCCACTGGCAAAGAGCCTTGCTTTTAGCTAGACCAGTCATTCAAGCAGCATGTGTGGTCTGCGAGTGGCTGTATTCATTATCCCCCTAATTCCTGCTGGGTGTCCTTGCACAGGGCTGTGTTTGCTGGGCTCATTCCTGGCTGCAAACTGAGCATTGTACCATGTCCACCCTGCGCTGAGCCCCCCTGCCTGCCCTGCAGACTGTGCAAGGACAGCAGAGAGCCCAGCCAGGCAGACAGTGATTGTAATATGGCACCCAGGAATTCTGGAGGCAGCATCATCCACCCTTCAGCTTTCCAAGAGTGCACGCCACTTCCAACCCACAGCAGCTGGCCCAGCATGGAGAGGCTCCTCTGCTAGACCTGCAAATCCTTCTTAACCCTACAAAAGTATGGAAACAAGTGCTGTCTGGGGCAGTGTCAAGCTTCCACCTGGGAAAGAGTTAGAGGAGAGAGTGAGAAGGTGTCTCAAGGCACTCCTCCAGTGCCTGTATTCCCTTTAGACAGTGTGTGGTAGCTAAAGTCTCATACCTAAGGAGATTCCTGTTCATTGCAGCTCTGCTCTCGGAAGCCTCTGCATCTCTATTTTCGCACCTGTAAAAGAAAGCACCTGTTAACTTCTCTGTCTCTGCTCTCCCAAAGCACTCTGAGCTTTGCTGATGGAAAGTACGTTATTATGCATAATTTCTATGGGACTCATTCCATCTGTCACAACACAAAATAAGATGTTCATGCAGATGATTTTTTTGCTGAGTCAGTTTACCAGTTTATCAACATATATAATACAAGATGCAGGAAATGTACTGCTGCAGTTCACAGTTTTATTCCATAAATGGGACTGTTGCTTATCACTTCAGTAAACAAAGTTTGGTTCTTCCACTCCATGTAAAGATTCACTCAATAAAGTGTAAAAACCCCTGTAATTTGTGATTTGCATACTTTTCTGTCTAAAGTTAAAAAAAAAAAGGTAGTTAAAACTCCCTATTGTTATGTTTGATACTACATTAGAAATTCTGTTTTGCCTTTAACTATTTTCAACACACTTTATTTTAATTTTCTTCTTAGATATTGAATTTTATTTTTTCAGAGAACTAGAAAACACGTAGTGATACTTGGAGACTGCCCTTTTTTTTTTTCTCTCCTTAACTGGCATATGGCTCTTTTCTATTAAAGTTTCACACCTCTGGCTGACATATAATCTGTTTGCTAAGAAAATAGGTTTTTATCAGGTTGTGAAAAGTCCCTTACAAAAAGAAAATCCAGTGTATTTTGATAGTTTGCAAAACATCTGGAACTTTTTCTTCTCTAACTGCATTGAGGCTTTTCTTTCTTAACGGGATGAAGGCGTCAGCAGGCTCTGAAGGCAATGGGTGGGAGATGCAATGTGTGCCGTAACTAAAGAGTTTAGAAACCACAGCAATGTTGCTGAAATAAAGGAGATAAAAGGGAAAGTAGGGCTAAGCCACTAAGGCATCCAAAACCAGCTGGCTCCCAACAGGAATTTCCATTTTGGTTTTGAAGGAGCTTGGTGGGGTCACACAGGCTAGAGCCAGCCTCCACTCCTCTTCGTGCCTGGTGGCGTTTGCCCAAGGGACGTGGTCAGTTTTTGGGCTCTAAGTGGAGAACAGAGGCCATGAGCCTGGCAAAAGACTCAGGTATGCCATGGGGACTTGGCAAAGAGTGAAAAAATCCAGCACAGTTTCAAAGGGAATGGATTTCAAATCCAAAATTAATCATGTTTCACCATTTGTGGTGAAAAAAAAATCAAATTCATTCTCTCCTGGGCCAAATAAAGAGGTTATCCCCAAGCTTTTTCAATTCAATTGTTTCTTGATGAAACAATTATTGTGAAATTATAAATTCAGAAGTATTCCTTTTGAAAATGTCAAAATAAAATATTTTGAGTTTTATAAGCTTGGCAGAAATTTTTTATTCTGAGGAGAAATAGTCTTTGAGGCAAGTATGCATTGGGACATGGATTGTTATTTTGCTCTTCTAACATTTTCCCCTTTCTGTCTTTCAGGGGTACTCACTGCTTCTTAAGCTCATTTTGCACTCCATAAGCTTTCTCAAAACCAGGCACAGATTTACCAAAAGAAGAAGGAACTTTCTTTCATAACTCACTCACTATTTTTTAATGTCTAAGACAACATACTGCTGACAAGTTTTATTTCTGCTCACACAGGGCATTGGCTAATGAGTAAATATTGCAATTTTAGAGTCCAGTTTAAAAATTCATTCAACGTTTATGGCTCAAAATGAAATATCAGTAGCTAAATTTTATATGATTACATTGATCATGCTGCAGAGATTTGGGTAAACATGCTATGTATTTACAAAAGCTTGCTATTTGTAAAAATCTGGCACACAATCCAGTTACATCAGTTTAATGAGTTCCTTGATATCTGAGAGGAGGGTTAAATGAACTGGTTTAGATAAATGTATCTGACTGCATTTGCAAGGGGGTGCAAATGCTCCAAGTGCACTGTGACACACACAGTGGAGAGACCTGCTGAACATCTACTTGCAAAGAGAAGGAACAGGAGACTTTAGGAACTAATGCAATTGGCAAACCATTCTGTCTTGTGGCTACCAGAGGTAACTTATTTACATTTTTTTCCCTGGCTCTGTATAGCACTACCCAAATACAGGTGATATTGCATTGCATTATAATTTTATAGTTATTAATTTCTTATCTTCTCTTGATTTGAACAGAAAATGGGGTCTATTAGTAAGAGATATGAAACAAAATGCTGCAAGCTAGCAAAAATGGTCCCAAATCCAAAAGGTGTACATTTCCATAATGGCTATAAGACTTGGAAAGCTGTGAGACTTTGTTGCATGTGTCTTGGAAAAGAATTAATAATCTTCATGTGCTTTGTCCTGGTGATTGAAATAAATTACTTGCTTAAATTGCTAAGCAAGATGACCCATCTGTTGGCCCATGCATGTTCAGATTCTCAATAGGTTTATTATTCAAAATAATGACTGCCATATGCAACAGTAAACAGTTCTTTCATAATTGACTGAAAGATCCTGTGCTGCTTTTGAAGGCAATTTACAGAAATCGTTCATGTTCCCCTCCAGAACCTGCCATTCAACCAAACTCACCCTGACAGAGCTATTGCACTGCTTTTCTGTGAAGGCAAAGAAAAAACCAAAGCAGAAGCCTGGACCGGATCAGGTTTATTCTTATTATGAAAATTATCAATTATACAGCAGCCCCAAACAGCACCAGGCATGTCCCAATCTTTTTGTTTATTTGCATCACCAAAGCAACTATCATATAATCCAGTTGTGGGAGCAATCAGTATGTTTAAAAATGCATTTCAGAATATATCTAAGCTGGCAGCAGCCACTGCAACACTCCCCAAGCCAAATAAAGAAAATTGTCCCAATCCAAATTCACTCTCCTCTTCAGAAAACGACTGAATGATTAGCTGAACTCTACAATGCTCCTTCACAGTCAACAAGGTCTGTCTGTCAGACCTGGGAAGGCAGAGTATCCCAGGCATGAGGGCTTTCCCTGAGCATATTGTCCCTCTTAGGCCCACAAACACAAACCAAGAGACTTCCAGCGTGAGTATCTCTGCAGTGGGATGGGGCAGAATGCAAAGGAAATGGCAGGACTTGTGTCATCACAGAGACATGCCACTTGCTGTCAGCATGCCCAGAATGAAAGGATCACAGCACAGGGAAGTTTGTCTAGACAAGGGAGTGGTTTCCCTGCTGACAAATTAAGGGGTGCAGTTAGAGATGAATATCAGCCTGTGCAGGAGATGAGTTCCACCAGGTTATTCCCTTGGCAGCTTCTTCTGCCCTCAGTCATTTGTGAGCTCCCTGTTCAAGCTAAAGCTGGCAGAGTCACAGCACTGAGCAAGCCCAGTGCAGAAAGGCCATCTGTCCTTGGCCAGGGAGAGAGTGGAGGGGAAAACCCCACCCTGCCCACCTCACTGGGGTGCAGGTGCCCACAGCTCAGGGCACTGGGTGTAACTAAGCAAAACCAGAGTTACCATCAAACACCCTGTGTGCCTTTACAGGTTAGAGGATGTGCCTGTGTGTTGGGTGGGATCACCTCCCTCTGTTTTATAATTTTTTGTCACTGATTTTCTGTTAAGTTCCACTAGTTCCCATCCTCTAACCTTTCCCTGTTAGGGAAGGGCTGAGAGCCAGACTTTTACAAACAGTCCTCGTAGATATCTACTTAATAAATAAATAAATGGCAAGGCTCCTTTTCATAACTTCCTTTGCCTCTAATTTAGACCATCCACATTTCATCCCCAGGCTGAACACACATTCAACTCATACAAGACCCATAAACCATGTTAAGACCACAGAGCATCCGTGATTTGTTCATGATGTTAATAGTGACTCGCCGTGGCCAGATTACAGATGTTAAATTGCTGATGGATGGCCCACATCCAGCACGTGGTATTCAGCTGAAGTATTAATCATGTGTGGAAAGATCTTTCTTTTTTCTGTTGGTCCCCATGAATAATGAAACCTCTAATACAGTATATTGTACTTTACAAGCTTACTGAAATGAACTCTTTTCTAAAAAGAGAAAAGGATAACACTATTAAAGCAGCCGAATGCTGTACATGACATGATGACATATTAGGACTTTCTGGATAGCTAAATGAACACACTCACTTTTTGTTGATTTATGCTGGCAGCACGGGTCTTTCTTTCCCAGGAAGGGAAGTTTTCTTGTTTCCCTCTTGCTTTGCTGGAAACACATAACTTATTGAGTGTGATACTGCCTTGATAGACAATTGTTCATGAAAAACACAGTGTGTAAATGAACAGGAAAGAAAGACTAAGTGCAGATTTCAGTAAGAAATAACTCATCTGGAGTTGGAAATAATCTTTTCCCTTGGTGTGCTGGCAGAGGTCGATCTTCTTCTGAAGTACTGAGTGAGAATCACTCAGAATATGGAGATCTCCCACACCATTTCTTCTGCTTCCTTTTCTTTTTTCTTTTCTTCTGGCATTTTCATTGGTGAAAGGATAGCAAATTCTACAGAGCTGTATACTTTACCGCTTGTGATAAGAATCCGTAGTATCATTGTCCTTTTTAATTTTCCTCCTATTTAATGAAGATAGTAAGAACTCAGACACCTTGATGCTGAAAACCACTATATACTGGGTCTCCAAAAATGCCATATGTTTCAAAAGAAAATGTGAAACTCCAAAGCCAAAGTGCCTCATTCCTCTAAAGGCTCTTCTTAGGAGGTGAACAAGGACAATAATGTATTAGAAATAAACAAATATATCAGAGCAAGGAAATAGACATGAAAAAGGATCAACAGTCAATTTCTTCCTGAAAGAGTGAATAAATACAAGAAGGTGGAACTGCAGCCATGTATGTAGCAAGGATAACACTGATTCAAAAAAATCAGAGGCTTGGAAATATTTTCCAATGCTGCTGAAAATCTCGCTATTAATACAAACCGTATAACACAGCATGCTCTTCTCCTCAATACAAGAAAAGCAGATGGTTTTGATATGGCCATAGTGTCCCTTCAGAAGGCAAATTCAGAACTGAAACAATGGATTGCTGGATCATTCAGCCTCAAGGCTGATGGAGATTTCTGGAAATGGTATTATGGATAAGCAGGGACAGTCCCTGGGCAGTCAGAGGTAGCAGAAATGACATCCTGATGTCTGTAAGTGCCGAGGGAACAAAACACCTGGGAGAATATTCAGCCTCAAGGCTGCTGCTGCTATTTTGGAAGATGGGGGTTCACTTTTTCAGGGAAAGGAAGTAATTACTCTAGGCATATGTGGAACCACTGAAGAGAGTACTGCAAATCTCTCTCGATAGCCATGGCCAGCTATAAATACTTCTGTGCTCTCTGTGCCATAGCATGAGATGATAACTGATATGTTCAGACAGGGATGTCAAGAGGGGGGTGGGACTGGAAACTCCATTTCAGGCGCCAAGACAATTTTCTTGAGAAAGGAAATCTGAAACCGACAGAGGATGGAATGCACTTCATGCAGAGGCGCTGCTGTAGGCTTTGGCCTGCACACCTCACACCCACTTCAGGCCTCTAGACATCATTTAGAGGGGGCTTGAACAGGGAACAAACTGGCTTGGGGTCAATATCACCCTAGTTTAATTAATCACTACTGCATTAGAAGCAGTAACTGGGGAAATATAATGATAGTTAGTCCATAAGAAGCAGCTGCAAAGTTTCTTAGCAACTTTAAGAATGACCCTTCAACCTTTTCTCATTACTCATATGATTAATTCTTATCCATGTGAATAGTCTCATTGATTTAACTCACCCTACTTCCACAAGTAAGGACTTCAGTATCAGACATAGAAATATAGAATTATACTCTTCCCCCATTATTTCAAATCCAGCTTTAGTTAAGTGCAGTGATTAACTCAATAGACCCTGCCCCATAGAGAAGGGCAGTAGAGGAGCTACTCTGCAACTAGGGTTTCCACTTTAACTAAAAGGACAATATCAGCATCCATAGTGTAGTCTCTTTAGTCCCACCTGTATCAATGATGTTGTTTAAACTTACGTTTAAGTGTTTGTAAGTAATCTTTAAAAGTAATCTCCACTTTAATTCAACACCTGCAAAATCAAGAAGAAAAAAACCTGAACAAAATATCAAAGAAAGAATAATAGAATCTCTTGTTAAAGTTTCAATTAAAAAGCTATTTTACCTAAATATGTTCAGTTTTGCAATACTGCCTTAATTTTATGATTCTTTCAAACAGTTTTTACTAGTCCAATAAGTACTTATGGATGGCAACGTGCATGTTTTCCCTGGAATGCAAATATAATACGATTCCACTCAGTGTGGTCTGTATTTTTGACATATGCAACAAGCCTAGACAACTTACTCAGTATCATTACTCACTGGAAATCTTTAGCTCATCTCTTGTTCTGTCCCTAAGCAGCCTTCATCTATCTTTTTCAACAATTTTTCTTCAGCTCCTTATGAATCACTTCTCTGCTGTCTTAGAGAAAATCCCCTCTATTATGAAGAGCTGCTTCTCTGAATGGGGGAGGGAACCTGAGAGAATACTGTTCTTGTGGTAAGGACTTCATAGAGGTTTTCACTGTGGAATCATCACAGGGATCATAATCCATATTCCAATTAAGGATGTAGGGTATTTTTTAAGGGACACACACCGGGGAACTTTCATCAAATGCTCCAGTATGTGCCTGCTATTAACACCTCTCCATCAAGTTTGCATTTGATACACAAATCACACCTCTGCAGTTAAAACTTGTCTCTAATCTAGGCAGAGTGCTGGGCAGACCCAATTTGGTAAGGGTAGCAAGAGATTTATAGTCCACTTCAGATAGCATTTCAGCTTCCATAAATAAGGATGTGGACTTCTTTATACCACCAAGCTAAGCCTTATTCTCTGCCTGTATATTAACATGCAATTTTAAGTGGCATGTAGCTTTTTTTTCTTCCTGCTGTGTCAAAAAAGTTACTCATCTCCAGTTTTACAAAATATCCAGAAGAAAACTAAACAAATAGACACAGTGCAAATAGTTATGGATAAAGCAATTTCATATTTACTATTATTGTACCTTTAACTCTGGATCTTTTCACTACCTCCTGCATTTCCCAAATACAGCTAATGTCAGTTTCCCATGATTTTCAGACATCTTTGCACATCATGAACAAATTTCCCACTACTTGGGGCCTTCATATCAATCCCTTTCTGCACCAAAAAAGCACAAATACTTTTGACAGCATCAGTCTTACCATGATCACACACTTTGCTGGGTTAATTTCTCCTCCTGGTATGTTTATCCTCTGATGGACTTACTAATATTCATTACTTAAATTTACCCTAGAATTTCTGGTTTGTTCCAGACCAAAACATCATCTATATAGAATACACTTGCTCTGTGTCATGAAAATGAATTGCATTCACAGCAGAGCACCTTGGGCACCCCAAAAGCCCTTCATGGAAATTGTGCTTCCCAAAGGATGTGTTAAATTTGCATAAACAAGTGCTCTCTGTTTTAATGGGATGTGTGATCACAGAATTGTGTCTTTCAGACAGAGCTGAGGTAATCAAAGAGTGGAACACCAGGTCAGTGCAGCATACAGCATTCCTGTGGAAAGGTTTCACACTGAGCTCAGCAGTCTCACCATGCCTGCCTCACTGGAACAACACACCTCTTGTGCAGTTTTCTCTTCTCCACTGCTTTCCAGCGTCCAAAACATTCAACTGCTTAAAGGCACACTCCGATGCCACACACTTCCCTGCACCACGCTCTTCCAGCTCTTCCAGCACATCCAAGATTGCTCCTATAGAAATGTCCCTTTGGTCTCTCCTAGCATCCCAGACACTCCCTTTAATGCAATTCAGAGGTTCATTTACCCAAAGCAAGACAATAACAGTGAGCTGTTCTGACAGATAGACTTTCTACTTCCTCTTTTCCACAGAACTAGCAATAAACAAAGCCAAAATTTGACATTTTCAATTTGCATGTTAAACTTCTCTTCCAGCTCCTACTGACTTGGAGCAGCTTGGAACAGAGCCAGACAGATGTGAGGATGTACTTTATCTGGAAAGGGAAACTAGAACATAATTTGGCAATTCTTCTGGGAGGAAAAGGCATGCCAAAGGGAGCCAAGCCTCTGAAGTAAAACATATATCGCTCACCTCTTCTCCCACTCTTTCAGCAGTAAAGTGACATACCTTTATTAATATTTATTGCTGCTGAGCAGCATACAATAGTTTAGAGAAATTACTGGCACCAGAAGAAAGGAGGTGAGGAGGACGGGGATGGGCAAGAGGGCTGGGTGAAGTTGAATAAGCTGTCCCAACTAGCAATGATAGTGGGTTTGGCTAATCACTCTGAAAAGCTGCTATGACCAAAGAAGCAGAAATTTCTCTGAGAATGGGCTCTCAGATGAAGGTTTCCAGTGCAAGAAAGTCCTAATTACAAATTAACCTGGCTAACTCACTATGAGGGGGATGCTGTCAAGTTTCCTTTCTACCAGATGCACAAGGCAACTTCCAGAACAAAAAGCAAACTCACATGACCAGCAACTGACCCTGCTTCCCGGCTATCAGGGTGAAGGGAACTCAGAGCTGTCTGCACGTGGTGCAGCTGGGTCCCCAGCACAGGACCAGAACAGCTGTGGAAGGACTTAAGGGGGGCACTGAAACCTATCCCAAAGCAGTGCAAGGCACCGTCAAGAGTTTTCAGTCTTCACAGGCTGTGATGGAGTTTAAAAGCCAGCAGAAACACTTGCCTATAACTTACATATTTCACTCTCCAGTGAAGCCAGTGACAGGTCCCCTCCCACTAGCTGAACACTGAATTTATCAAGAGCAGACATCTGTGGCCACCGTCTACTGGGACCACCCATCAGCGGCAGAAAATGCCTCCATGCACTCACTGAATATCAGAAGGTCGGAGGTCACTTGCTCCTACCAGTTGACTAAAAGTACCTCCATACAGCGTGAATGAAAGGTCATTTTAAGATACTGTGCAATTCACTGTCAGGGCATAGCTCAGGACAGGACAAAGGCAGCAGAAGGAGCTAGCCTCGTTCCAGCCCTTCTTCAGCTTCAGAGGTCATCTCATTCCCTACAGTAACAATATAAACCATAAGCCTCTTACCAGCCACACATTGTAGTACAGAAAGAAATGCAAGCACAGATATTTTCCCTTTTCCAAAGATAGCTTTTTCCTTTTTTTTTTCCTTTTAGAAAATGATAACATGAGGGAAAAAGACAATTTTGTTTTTCTGTAAGCTTTATATCTTTCTGGTGCAAGCTTTACATCTTTCTGGCTCCAGAGAAACTGGTAGCAGCTGGTTTAATTTCCTCAGTTTCCCATGTCAAAGGTTCAAACACAGTTGTAGATACTCTTTATGAGTGAAATGTTCTCCTGCTCTTTGGATCAAAAAACTTTAAACAAAATCATATGACTCCCTTTCAGTGTGCTGGGAAGGCCTGGGCAAACTCTTTATAGATACATTTCTCCTCGCATTTACAAGCAATGCTCTGCAAATGAGATCTCTACAGTGAAGTATCTGTCTTTTCAGTAGCCATCCAATTTTCCTCCTTTGGTTAACTCTACCCAGTCCAAAGGAAACTCACCCTTTGTCAGAACTCCAGAAAAGCCTAATAAAAAAATCTAGATTCAATTTACATTTCATTTGCCCCAAAATATTTTTCAACATCAAAAAAGACCAAGTAAAAATAGAAAGAAAAGAATTATCAGAAGAGAGAGGCAGTAGAGAATGAATTGGATAGGGAAAACATTGAGAAAGGTGAAAAAAAATAATCACAGGGAAAACCAGATGTCAAGTGTAGACCTATTGGTGAGGGCAATGAAGACTTACAAAAGAATCTGTGGATAAAGAGGCTCTGACAGCCCAGAAATGTCTCCCAGCAGCAGCTGTCAGGAGTGGGAGGACAAGCCCTATTCCTCTCCTCCAGAAGAGATGATAGTTTCCTATTGTGAGAGTAGGTGCTAATTATTATTTCCTTGCTAGAATCAAGGTAGGCTTTTAAATCTCTCCAATGCATAAGTAAAATAATCTGTGACAAGATAGATAGATAGATAGATAGATAGATAGATAGATAGATAGACAGACAGACAGATATTTGGCAAGATGGAATGGTAAGGGGCTCTCCCTATCGAGGCTGAGAGGCAAAATCGAAAACAAGAGTTCGTGGGAAAGTTTAGTGCTTGTGGTCTGGGGGTGCATCTGGTGATCCACGTGGGGGGTTTCAGGCAGGGGGACCACAGGCTGTGTGACCACAAGGTATGTGATGAGCTGCCTCTCTAGCAGCTTGCAGATAATGAATGGGAAGGCTCTTGGGTTTTCCCTGTGTGCATAGAGTGCAAAGGTTCACACTTTTGTTCAGCCATACACCAGCAGTGGAAACCAACACTGGTCACCAGGGGAGCCTTTTCACTTCAGCAGGTGAAGGTGCTGACTCCACTTCCCGCAGGCAAGCCAGACTTCATTTTGCTGACTGAAGAAGATGCCACTTAAATTAAAACTCGTGTAACCATATGTTTCAAAACTGTGAGTCATATTTTATACAAGAATGGCTGTGACAGGCTGTGTATTTGTGCTGATTTGCTGTATTTCCACAATGCCCTGTTGAATAAAGCTATCAAAGTTTATCCTGTTTTTAAGTTAAAAGAGTAATTAACAATCCTATGTGCCAGAAGCATTCCTTATGTGAACAAGGTATTACAGTTAAAAAAAAGACACAACTTCCATATTAATGATATTTTCCTATTATGTTGAGGGATAAAGTTATAATGTGGGATTGCATGTACTTAAACCATCCCATTTAACCTCACAGCACACCATTTGAATGCTGCATTTCACTGATGCTGGGAAGCTTGGGCTTTGAACTCCATGTAACACAATACAGCAGAACAAACCAAACAACAGAGTGGCCCAAATCACAGTCCATCACGCCACCACATACAGTAAGGGACCTCCAGCAGAGCAGATGGGGTTGAGCACATGGGTGTGTGTAAATGAAATACATAGAAAACTAAACTTTTGTCAGTTTTGACAGCTGATACCAGTCACAACACAGAGCTGAGAGCTGTTGCTAGGGAGCACATGAGGCTCTGCCACCAAGACACATCTCCAGACCAGTAAGTGCAGCCATCTGGTAAGTGTCAGTAGAAAATGCTGAAGAGGATGCTGCTTGGATCAACAGACTACCCAGAACCTAGGAGATGCATCTGCTTTGCAAGGAGGCATGAGAATCATGTGTAGTAGGAGAGGAGTAAGGAAGGCTAAACAAAGACACCAGCAGGAATCTGCTTGGACTTACCAATGCATTGGGGCAAAATAGTCTTAAGTTATTTTGAGCAGTTTATCTAGAAGGGAGCATTGTGTCAGTACCTGGGAAATAAAGGGAAATGCTGCACAAAAAGACCAGTGGTGCCCAGAGGAAGATGGATGTGGGGCACTGCCTTCAGAAAGTTTCCTGCTCTGTTTCTCTCAAATATCCTGAGAAAGACCCATGATAAAGTAGTGAACAAAATCTGTATGTGTTTTCCTGTTCTGGTGTCACCTGTTCCCTGAAGGAACTGTACTGCAGGCAGTATGACCACAAGGGCTGGGAATGATTATATTTAAGGCATTGTGTGAACCAGAAGGGCAGAACAGCACACAGCTGTTTCAGGGGCTTGGGTGGAAGCAAGAGCCAAAGCACCAGTGCCCCAGCAATGCAGGCAGGGGCACTAAAATAGAGTAAGTATGGCCTCAGGATGAGGCACAAAGCAGTTTGAGGATTCACCAGATGGACAGTTTCACAACATGCCCATGATCCATCGATGGGAGGCCGAGGGGAGCATCTTTAACCCTGTGACAAGAGCCATGTCCAGGTCTCAGCCCCAGCTGTCCCAAAGACAGTGCAGGAAGGCACGACTCCACTGGTAATGCAGCTGCAATGTTCATGACTCCCCATGGTCACACAAATGTTCAAGACAGCTCCCAGGGAAACCTTAAGATGAAATAACATTTTGATCACACTGGGGAGTGAAGGCAAAACCATGTTGTTAACACAATTCTCAGATTACTGACACCTCACTTTAGATGTAGCCTAAATGGCAGTCACTGGAGCATTCACCAAACCACTGGATTCTACCAGATTTCTAGGGATCCACAGCCTGCAATTAAGTAGTCCACAAAGGTACCTGGGAAACCCAAGTCCTGTTCAGTCTGGGAATAAATTGGTTGTATAAAGATCCGCACCTCTTTGTGCAGTTTTTCTCAGCCAATGTTCCTTCAGCATCCCTGGATTAGGAGGCTCTCCTCACAATTTTGCATTTTTCTGTGAAGGGAAGAGTTTGTCCCCTGCCCTCATACCCTAAGCACCTCAACCTTCTGATTTATGGCCACAAGGAAAAGCAGTCATGCAGACACATGCCAGAATAAGGGAATTTTTAGACTAAAAAGAGCATCCAAAGTTTTAGAATCTGTTAGGGAACAAAAGAGGGAGGAAAAAACTTTCATTTCAAATCATATGCTAACTGCTAAATAACAGAGGGAGCTCTGCCAAAGTATCTCTTATCAGCTGAACTGTGATGTTCCTTCCACCCTTCTCTGCAGCCGCACACAAGTGTGTGGCCACGGTCACCCCAACTCTGAACTAGACTGATTTTATCCGATATGGCAAATCCTTACTGACAAAGTGGAGTCAATGCCAGAAGCAGGATTCCCATTTAAGAGGTACTGACCCCTCTTCTTGTGAGGTGGATCAGCAAAGCTTCCAGCTCCTGGCCCACCAGAAGCAGGGCACAGACCTCAGGAGTCCGATGTCGAGACAGTGCCTGCTGCAGCTGCCTGTGATTTGGTGTCCTCTTGCCTACTGCCAAACAGTAGAAAGAAATGCCTGCTTAGAAAGATGGTTTTGACTGAAGAAGAGAAGCTTTTGACTGAAGAAGAGAAGCAATTCCATGTCAGGTGAAGTTTCTTTGGCAACATCTGGCAACGCTGCAGAATTTCTACACTCCACCGAGATTTAGAAGAGCATATGGTTTCCACTACAGCAAAACAAATCACTCCTTGAACAAAATGCTCTGAAAAGGAGTGGGAAAAGGAAGATGAAAGTTTCAAGTCTGTTTGTAAATTATGCATTATCCGTGCCTGTAATGCCCCAAGGAGCCATAAATTTAGAGGTTTCAACAGAAAAGCTTACAGCTGACACCTTACATTCGTAAAACTCATTACTATCCCTGGAGTGAAAATGAAGGGGGAAAAACAGGGAATAAATAATTGAGAACATAAGAACTTTTCATCATTTCCTTTTGCTCCTTTTCAGCTTTTCACTACAGTTTCAAGACCAATATTGGATTCACATCAGCTGTGGTCTTAAACATGGAAAGTGACAGTATTTTTCAAATGCCTTTGACTGTAAAATTGAAACAGTTCAATTAATCTTACAAATACAGATCATGAAAAAAAGAACTTGAAATCTAAGACATTTTTACATTCAACATTAAGTTATGCATCTGCCACAGATACCAATTCTGTAAACTGCATCCAAAACCAACCTGGATGGTAACTTTATTTTTGGTGCAACTGCAATCTCACAAGAAAGAGTGGCTGAGAAAGCAGACATTAGCCTTCAGGAAATTTTTAGAATAGTTTTGATGATAGAGGTTCTGTGGTATTTTAAAACATTTTTTGTAGTCTGTGCCTTTTTATAAAATCCTTTTATACTTTTTGCATGTCTTTGCCCTTTCTATATATTGCCCAAAATCTATAGAATGTTTATTCTCAGGAGCCTATGTGACATTGAACTCAGTATGACAAGGAAAACGGAGGAATGAGGGAGGCACGCAGAGCAATTTTGTTCAAGAATTAGATGCAAATAACTCTGGAAAAAATGTGCTTCCTTTCACTCTATCTACAGCAACATTAATGCCTAGCATGGCACAGTGTTGTACTTTTCTGCTTTTTCCTCTTTTCACTTTAAATTGCGCATGAAATTTCAAGAACTTGATGCACTGTCTCCCTCGTGACTAAATGTAAATTGCCCCTTTCCCTTCCTTTTTCCTCCAGAATAAAAATCCATGGAGGTTCAGGGAATAGAAAGGAAACAAGTCTCTTTCCTCACTGTTAAAAGTCACCAATGATTCGCCAAGGATGGTCAGTCCAGGGGCTCTCTGCTGATGGCAGCTGCCAAAACGGGGCTCTGGACAGGAGCATTCCATGGTCAGGTCCTCTCTCATGTGGCTCACCCTTGCTCCCCATCTTTGAGGGGTTTCTGTCCCACAGGCAGGCTGCATGTTTTCACTTGGATCAGCTCTGGATTTGACTTCTGAACCCAGGTTTGCCCCTTCCCTTATTCCTTCCTCTGCAGCCCTCACTGGATCTCTAGAGCCAAGGACAGCCTTTTCCTCAAAGTACAGCTAGGACCTTCTGTTGTGCCAAGTTTCAGGAGATAAGTGCTGAGTGGCTTCAAAAAGTGCTGCCTTCCTAGCAGATGTCTCTCTGTGGAAAACAACAGGCAAGGATTGAAAATAAATCCATGCAAAGAGATGTGTGGGTCTGCAAATACAGGCAAGGCTCGCCTCCCGGTCGACCCCAGTAAATGGAAGGACCAGATATCCACATGCAACTGACAGTATCAGTTTTTTCTTCAGTTTGCTCAGGGGGAGAAGTCACCTACCCTTTTCTTGGGAAGTGAGCCACTTCTCTGAACAACTCTTGGAGTGGGAAGACAGAATTAGGCATCCAACAATTCACAGTTCCCTTCCATTTTATTTGTCCTGGAGGAACTGAAGGGCTAAACTTTTTGACACCTCCCCTGGGGGCAAACCCCTGCAGACAGGGCAGCTGACCACAGCACCCACACTCCCGTTGGACCACAGCTGCCAGCTGGGCACCTCTTGTCACAGATCCCAGCCCTCTTTCCCTCTCCCTGCTCGCCTGAGACCTCTACCTGACACACGCCAAAGAGCCAAGGCTCAGCAGGCAAATGACTCACAGATGCTATTGAATAGCTGTAAAAACACTGTGCACAAATGAACAACATGACACTTAGGGCTGCTAGTATTCCTGCCAGTCAAAAGGAGTCCACAGGAAAGCGCTCTGAGTAGTTTTACAGACAGGAATGCCCTATGGAAAATTATACATAAACACAAAAGATTGGCAATACAGTGCAGAGCAGTGTTCCCACATAACTTCATTTAGATTGCATTGAGCTGGTATATTTTTGTATGTCTTGAAGAAAAACATCTTTCTCATTTGAAGAAGATAAATTTAAAACATCAGTGGTATGCTAGTGCCCAGGGCCCTTTATGCATCAGCTTTTACTATTCTAGTCCATGAGTCATAAGTTGGAGCATTTATCCCATAGGAACTTGTATTCCCTGGGCTACTCATTCAGATTGGCAGGTTTAGCAAACCAGCATGTAGTCCATAAGAGGCCAAAATTAGAAAAGAGAAAGGTGACACGAAGAGCTCCCCCCCAGTAAAATAAACAATGGCAGTGGAAAGCTCTATTTATTGAGGCAGGAATGGGTCTTTGCAAAGGAAGAGTGACTTCATGGACTGAGCAGCAAGCAGCAGAGGAGGCCATCAAATCTTGCCCTGCGTGTTGGAAGTCAAATTAAAAATACACTGATGGTGCAGGCTGCCCTGCCATGCCTCCCAGCCCATGATCCCTCCCACTCTGTCCTTCTTTTGGAAAGCCAAGGCATTTGCCAAGTCCTGGTGGACATCAAGACCTGCCTGGGCATCGTGTCTCACTAGCCAGTAACCTGCAAGGCCATGCCAAGGGCCCACGTGCCTCAAGCATTGTGTGTGTGCAGGAACAAAAGCAGGGACCTACTGTGGGCTTAAGCCCAGTGACAGAGGTTATTTCCCAGCTGACATCTAAGCACCCTCAGGGCTGATTGAAATAACAGGAAACACAACCATTGTCAGGTCGTGTTGCAAAATGATTGCTGAGGTTTTGATTATTAATGGAGCTGGCCACAGAAAGTCTAAAACAGCCACATCCTGCCTGGTTCTTTGCTGGTGTGACACTGCTGACCTGCTAGGAAAGGATTCAGTGCTGGGAACACAGAGCAAATGCTGCCCCTACTCTTGTGCTTCACCAGCATCCAGCAAAAGACTGGGGTGTAGCCTGATGCTCCCTTCAAAAGGAGTGTTAAGATCTTCACACCATCATTTCCCCATGTGGTTCCAAAGGTATATCCTACCTTCTGGTTTTCAGCCAGTGATCTGAGGACCTCTGGGAGATTCCAGGTCAAGGAAAGATGACAAAAGAAAATAAGTTCATAAATATTAGATAGTGATCTACAGATGCAACTTTTTCAAAGAGTTCACAGTTTTGATGGAGAATGGTTGAGGAAGGATACATTAATCATAAAAGGATGGAAAATTACTGTGTTAGCTTTCAAAATACAAAATCACTGGTGCAGAAAACTGCATTTCTTTCTTTATAGAGGCATAGGTGCATATGACATCATATAAACATCATGTTTAACAATAGCTAGGCATATCCAGATGGCTACATCTATTCATAATAACAGCAGTTCCCAGGAAGCATTGTTGTAGATTATTGCTGAGTTCAAAGGTTCACGACGCATTTTGGATTTTGCCAGTAGAAGAAACTGTTTGTTTCAAAGGCTCAGCTGAAGGACCCTTTTTGATCCCACAGAATTCAGGACTGTTGTCTTCCCTCACAAGCTGTTGAACACCTCAGATAATTTTTTATTTTACTCTCTGCAGAAATTATTTTTCTAGGAAGGGTCTGATGTACTGGAGTAGTGAAGAACTTCGCATTTTCATGCAATTCACACAAGGATATGCTCTGGGGTAGCTGCTCACTCTGGTCATTGTTACTTACCCAAATTATTCTGTAAACATTAACAGGACCTTTTGAGCAAGAACTGGCTCATCCACATCTCCAGGAGGTTCCTTGAGCTCCACCACTGGAACTGATAGTACACCCAGGTAGGGTGGATGCTCTGCATCTCCAAAGTGATTTCACAACACCAAGTTCAGGGGAAAGGAGCATTTCTTCCACACTTTGCTCCTTTTGACTGAACAGATAAAAAGACTGGGTGATATTAATTATTCTAGAAGGGCATTTTGTTGCACAATGAAAAGTCTCCAGAGGACGTGTACTCCTAGTCAGTGAAGCTGACATTTAGAGGTTTGACTAGAAGCCAGGGTCTATAAGATTTCAACGAGTTAGGGAGTTTAAATGTACAGTATAGCTAATTTTCGGGTACAAGGTCAAAGTATCCTAACGTGGCCCCTATTGCTGCTCTAACTGAAAGGTCCAATTTAGGCTATTTATATGTCTAGGTATTTAACTGGGCCTTCCAATCAAGTAGTGAGACACTGAGGTCACTTAAATTGCACCTATAATTATTTGCACACAAAAAGAAGCAGAAACAAAGAGCCCTTGGTGGGCCAGGCCAGCTCCCAGCAGAGACAGCCCAAAAGCACTGAGATTCCCTGTAATTCCCACTGCCCTCACGGGAGTGATGGCCCAGAGGTGCAGCTGCCACTCGTCCCAAAGGCAAAGGCAAAGGCAGCAGCCATGTGAAGGCACTGTCACTGTCACTGTAGGGCTGACCGAATCTGACTTTACCCGACTGGGAGGAGGGGGCTGGTGTTCAAAGGATGCCCTCACTGAGAGGCTGCAGAAAGTGTGTCCGCCAAGCTCTCCGGTTTCATGGCTGTTTTCTTAACGTGTAACAGAGGGTGCCAGTTTAATATCCTGCTATAACACTTGACAGCAAGGGTCAAGAGCAGCATGGGAAGAACTGGGGCAAACTTAATGAAAAGAGGCTTAAACATCTTGAAAGAATATGGCTGTGTGGGTCCAGGCACAGCGCAAGGCCCCGGGAGAGACCTCAGGTGGGGGTAGGTAAATCCTTGGGAGAAGAAGATGCCACCTCCTGGTCTGCAGACCTGCAGGTGGGAAATGTCAAAAGAAAAGATGAGTATTCCAGCTCCCATGCAAAAGTGAGAATGGTCTACCTACAGCAGCGAGCTTGCAACTCGTGTGTTACCCAACACTGAAACCCAACACCTAGCCCCTGAGCCCCCAGCCTCCTACCCCTGTCACCACTGCACCAAGCTCCAGCCTCTTCCTTCACCCGCAGGGGATCTGAAGCTGCCACCTTCAAGCATCTCGAAAAGCTGCACAGCCTTTTCCCTGGAGCAAGCGGAATCTCAAATCCTCCCACGTCCCGAGCAGGACAGACAGCAGCACCTGTTTGAAATTAAATACCTGGATTAAAAGCAGGGCTTCCAAGCTCACTGCTTGAAATCACCATGCCACAGATGAGGGTCTCTCCTCCCCCCAACCCCCATTCTTTTTAAGGGTAATATAAGCTTCTTTACAAGAGAGATTTTGTGAAACTTTCCATTCCCCTTTAACAATAACCAGAAGAAGTTTGTAGCACATTAGGGCTTAACTTAAGGAAATGAATGAAGGAAGGATCTCCTGTTCATTAGGCTCTTGACCTGGTCTCTGATTTTGTAGGCATTATTTCTCAAACAGGAACACCTGCACTTTTTCCCCTGTGTGGTTACCAGGGGCACACACACATACAAACCCTTCTGGGCATAAAAGTACAAGTTTTGAATAACTTCTCCCTAAAATGTAACCACCCACCCACATGCCATTAATTGGTTGTGCAGCTGCAGATTGTGCTCAGTGAAGACAGGGCAACTGTGTTTTAAAGTGTGTGTGTGTGTGTGTGTGTGTGTGAGACTATGACTATTTGATTGTCCGGGTTCACAGATTTTTGTCAAGAAAATTCAGTGTGCAAACATTTAAAAACAAGTAGTAACACCTTGTTAAAAATATTTTGTTGCCTCCCTTGGAAGGAAACTCACAGGGAAGTTTAATTCAGCATCAGTACAAGGAGTGGGGAATACTCCTGGATGGATAAGGACATGGCACCATCGGGCAGCCATTACTGCTGGCGTATGTGTCACTGAGACATAGTCCTTCAGCAAAATGACAGCTATTCCAGTAGGAGACCCAGGAATGCACTTTATTCGAATGAACAGCTTCACTTTCTAGTTAAAGTCACAGTTAATAAATGGCAAGAAGTGCTTCTCAGCATGGGAACATTCAGGAACAGCCTGAACAAATGGGGTGCAGATTTTTTTAAGGGTTTATTTTCATTCCCATTATAATATATGTCTCAGCTTGTAAATGCTTTTATGCCAGCAGTAAAAATTTCCATTTATATGGGTTGAATTGAGCCTTTACAGTTCAGTGGCAGTCCAGCCACCTTTTAGCAGATGTTGAGATGGCTCAAAACTTATTTAGCTGAGAGAGTGACAAGCTGCTAGAGCCCAAAGATTTTCCATGGCTGAGCATGCAGACAGGATAGATAGACATCCAAACTGATATGTCATTCATTCCCATCTGTGGAATTATATTTTGCTTGCATGCACATGGGATCATACTATATGTACTTAAAAAGACACAATAACCAGACTTACACGCAAAATTTGTTTAGTTCATTGTAAGTTACAGATCTGAGAAAAACAAAACTAAACTAAACAAAACAAGCAAAAAAATCCCAAACCAACAATAAAAAGAGCATGGACACTAACCAGCCTGGGAAGATCTCAGTGCATTCTGAGAGTTAAGAAATTCTGTTTCCCACATTTAGCAGCCCATATTACAGACTAGCCCAGGCAGTGTGGCTGGGTTTTTGTTTCAGCTATCAGCTACGGCACTGTTAAAGGAACCTTTCTTTACAGAGAGGTTTTCAATGCACATAAAGGGCCATGCCTTCCCTCAGATCAGCTGAACTCCAACGGGGCTGTCTGATCCTTCTCTGTGAAACAAGGACAGCTTATGTTCTGCAATTACATTCCTGTCCATGTGCAGACAAGAGGCCACCGCCTTTGTCAGCCAGTGCTCCTTGGGCTTCTCTTACTTTTCAGTGGGGACGATGACCTTTCTGACCACATCAAGATGCACCATCGCCATGTGCTCCACACGGGGCCCAGTGTGCGGCACAGTTTTTTTTCCGAGCATCGATGGAAGAGGAGCCAGTCCGTCTCCACTGATCCAGCCTGAGGACAGTGATGGACTGCCCTCTGGGCCTAATTACTCCTCCACATTGAGGATAAATAATCTACATGACAACAGACTCCATTCACTCATGCCCTCCCACACCTCCTCCACCCTAAGCTTAGTCTTGAGTGACAGATGGAGCAAGAGTCCATGTGGGCTTCCCTCTTATGGATTTGTGTTGGCCATCCCAGCCACACTGCAACACTTTCCTTTTGGGACACAGAGGGTACGGAGCACACACCCTACTGATGCCGGTGATTTTTGTATTTTCTTTTTATACCCTTTTTATATATTTTTATACCCTTTCCCTTCCCTGTTACCCTCTATACACATTCCTTGTACCCTGCACAAACACTCCTTGTACTTTAGCCCCACATGTTTACAACCCTTGTAGTCTGATATTAGCTTAGTTTGGGGTCCTGCACAGTGAGGAAGACCAAACATGCATATTATCGCAGAACTAGAGGCTCCAACCTGTTCTCTCTTGGAATGTGTTTTTGTAAACTAGGCTGTAGTCTCATTTGGGGGGAGGTTCATTAGAATAGGGGGCAATTACTTCATTTATTAAGTTTCTTATTGGGGGGATTTAGAGTAGATATGCTAATTTTGTGAAATCCGTAAAAATCCGGTACGCATTGTACGGGGGTTCCCGACTCGTCGTTCACTCCATGGCGTTTTCCACCTTTGATGGGTCTGGGCACCTAGGATCCTATTAAACCGAGGTAAATTCCCTTTTCCCTGTACTACTGTGTCTGCTTCATATTTTTACCAGCCTGTTTAAGGCATCACTACTAATTCAGTTACCTGGAAAATGAGCTGGGTTCCTAGAGAGCATAAGTCCATCTAAAAAAATGCAGAGAGCTTTCTGCAGCTAAATGCAAATTACTTCATCCTTTTGGGGACTCTTATGTAGCTTAGCAGGATGACCTCAGGTTATTCTCCACCTTGAGTAATTCTCAGAGAAATTATAGAGTGGCATCTGTAGGTGAAAGGCAGTTTTTAAAAAGTCTGCCTTTCTCTGATCTTTTCCTTTGTGAAAGGAAACAAGGCTCAACGAGGCAGAGGACACTCCTTACACACCTTTAGGTCCCACAAGGGCTCTGTACCCCACCAGCTGTCAGCTCTGGTTGTTCTAGCTCAGTGAAAAGGAAGCACTCTGTTTATCCTGGGACATATCCACTGACTTGAAAATTTATGGCCAGAGTTGTCAACACTGTAAACCCCTTTTGTCACCATATCAGTCAGGTGCTGTTCTTAGGACTCTGTCCAAGCAAGCCCTGTATTTCTGAGTTTAACCTCTTCGGTAACCAGAACAGGCCATTTTCTACAGCAGTGACACTTTCCATAGCCATAGTTATCTGCATTCATCAAAGACAGGCTTCCAGAAGCAGCTGAAACTCTAAAACTGTCTTTGTCCAGGACTGGTCACAGTCCCACAGACAGATAGGGCTTCATCACTCTGAGCAAATACATGAGAAATTTTTTGGGACATAGTGGGAGAAGGCAGATGGAATGCATTGTGGTGAAGCTTTTAGGAAAATGCTGGCATGATGGACTGTCTAAACCAGAGAATGACAAGCTATGAGAGTCCACTGGTTTTCCCTGACTTTGCAGACAACTGAACAGATGGACAGGTTGGGAAAGAAAATACTATCCCATGCAGCATCCTTCCCAGGCAGGGAATCCCTTCTGCCTGCCCTGCTGGGCCTGGCATCAGAGCAAAGGTACACAAAACTGGAGGGAAAGTGCAACAGCCCTGCAGGGGACATAAACCCACTTCATAAACCCACTTTATTACAGATGGAAAGCCAGTGTATTTGAGTGCATCAGGAGTCCAGCTGCCACAGTAACACAGAACTACATTGTGTGCAGAACCAGAGCTTGCCATCTCTGTAAAAACAGGCAAAAGACATTTCCTATGAGATCTGATAAGAACAGGAGCTGTTTGTTTAAATCTACTCCCTCACTGGAGAAAAAAAAAAAAAAAAAAGATGAAATAGCAAACCCTTGAAATGAAAGTAAAGGATCATTATTCTTATTAGAGCAACAGTGGGCACTTCTCATAATGCATAGTGAAACACCAGCGCTTGAGTGAATAGGACCAACTGTTCAGCCCCAGAACAAATTGCACATCAGTCTTAACCTAATAGGTAAGATTAATGGAATGTCATATAATGGGGGAAACTCAAAAAATTAAGGTAATTCGGCAGAAATGGCTTGGAATCATAGTCCGTCTAAATGCATTTCATCCGGAGGATTACTGTCTCCAGTGTTTTAGTTAAGAGTTATATTAATTCGAAAGCCATGCCTTACACAGACCCATCCTGTGCTTAAAGGCCAGCTTTCTGCTAGAAACGCTCACAGCGAAACCTTTGCTGAAAGTTTGCCCAAACATTTCACAGGCGACTGCAAAGCCGAGCTCTGGGGGCTCGCAGCGCCACAGCTTGCCGTGTTTATGACCGGTTGACTTTTTGGCTCCAGCACCTGGATTTGTCAGGGCCTCTTAGCTGCTGCTGGGAACGTGCCCCTGCCGAGCCCGGCTGCTCTCCCTATCACCCCTCTGACAGATTAAAACACAACAGGGTCTGTTGGATGACTGACACATTCTTCCTCTGTCTGACTCTGAAAGGACTTCATTTAACAGCCCTGGAGTTGAGCTTTTGACTGACAGATTGTGAAGGGGAAAAGTCATTCAGTTCCATTAAGCTCAGTAACTGCTGTAGAACAAAACACCTTTAAAAAAGGGGGATGAAAAAAGAGCTGCGGAGAGCGGGGGCAGGAGCTTTAGGAAGAAAAAAGGGGATTCTTTTCAGGTTCAAAGACAATCTTTCCCTTTGCTTTCTGTCCATCAATGAGGGCAGCATTCCCAGAGGGAATACAGTCCAGCGCTCATTGGTGCCATTCAGCTGCCAATCTCCCTGACAGGGAGACCAAAGGGCCTCATGTTGCGCTGCGGAAACTGTCTGTCAGACAATCAGCAGCTGCCATGACATCATCTGCCCTGTTTTTCTAGGACTATTATAGGAGACTGGGTCCAGGAGTGCTGCTCCAGAGCGGTATTCATATTTTCCTTTTGCCCCCCAAAACATTTCTTTACAAAAGGAAATGTGGTCTCGGTTGTGCGGCTGTATTTGCAAGGGAACTAACTCTGTGCCAAAGAGTGAGGGCTGCGTGGCTTCAAACTGGTCATTTTCCACTTAGAATATATCACGCCAAAGTTGCACAGCCCCTCATCTATTTTTTGTTGTAAACTGGGTTTTATTTTAAGAAATTCTCCATGTTAAATATCAGCAATTAACCTTTCTCTCTTTTTTCATCTGAAAACTTGGCTTACTTAAGTCTCTCTGCTTTTGCTGTACATATTGACAATTTCATAGGATTGCAATTCTTACACTCACATATATGTGCATGCACACACACAAATGCATTCATACAGAAGCCATGTTCTGGCTGTATTTACACTGCTGATGCAGTAGCTGGGGCTGCATTCACTACACAAAGTGCTGCAGAAAGAAATTATTAATCCTGATGAGAGCAGAAAAGAAGTGTGAAACACAAACAAGCTACCAGCTCTAAGTGTGAAGTCAGGCAATAAGCAGGACTGGGACACACTGCTTGGGCTGTCCCCTTCTCCCTGCCAAAGACCACCAAGGACAAGTAGGCTTTGGTGGGGCAGGACAAACACTGAGAAACTTCAGTCTTCCTGGTCCTCCAAATCCTTATCTGTAAAAGCAATAAAAATAACCTTGGTGCAGTTGACTTGCAGTGACTTTATAGCATAGTATGTTTGCTCAGGCGAAAATCCCAGTGAGATAAAACAATTTTGCCTGACCAATCCCTGCATACAATCCAAGACATAGACTGGTCCTGTCTGGCAGCACTGGCACAAATAAGATGCTGGAGTCCTGTCCCCTCTGTGATGCTCACAGCCTCTGCCCTCACAGCTTGCAGGGTTCAGACACTGGAAGGCCAAAGAGGGAGAACTGATGGCATGAAAAAGAAAGTGTGAAATGAGAGAAGGAGGGAGAGACTGCTAGCAGTGCCTCTGAGCCTCACACCACACCTGGAGCAGGGCTCAGGCAGCACAGCCATGTGAGGGTTGGCCACAGGACTGTGCAGCTCAGCTGGAGGGTCACAGCTCTTCTGTTCCTTCCCTTGGCTGGCTGCTTGGTCAGTCGTTTGCTCTGCTGATCTTAAGAAGGCATTCTTTCAGGCATCAGTGTTAAGGCCAAGCTACATGAAAGGATGATAGCTCAGCTCCATATGGAACTGTGCTTGGACTTGTTCCCCTGCCAGGGTCCTGCTGCATGAGCCATTTTTGGCTGTCAAGTCTGCTGTCTTGTTTCAGTAAGGGATTACTGCAAATCTTCACATGTTCCACATGGACCTTACGAGACAGTCAGATCCTGGATGAACTTGCACACAAAGGCATCCTGCTGCTGCTAGGGTCAGAATGTCTCCCTTCCTTTAGTATTATTTGTATTTTTACAGCCCTGCCAGAGGTCTGCAAGCCTTGAGCAGCTACCATTTCAATCCATTCCAGCAAGCTGTAGCCTGATACTCCAGCTATGTTTGCTCTGTACACTCAGGCATTACTCTTTCTCACCTGGCAGTGAACCATGCAAATTAAGACAGTCTCCAAGCACACACACATACACAAATCCATGGAAACCAAAGCTGCCAGATTTCAACATCAGAAGCATGCAAGGGGAGAGGGGCAGTGAGCACTCAGGCTTCCCTCTTTTCTGTTCTCTTCAAATGTCATGATTTACTCTTCTGGCACTCATACCAAGAATATGGTTCTAGTGCAGTAGGAAGCAATAGTAAATCCTTTGTGAGAAGATCTCCAGATCAGATCTGTAAGGTTTGCCTCCAATGTATTTCAACATTTATATTTTTAACTAATATGACACAAACACTGACAAAGAATTAACTATCTGTAATTAATGTTAACTATCTGAAGAGCAGCATGTATTATTTATTTTTGTGGACACTCGGAAGTATCACAGAAGTCTGGAATTACCAAAAAACCCTGTCTTCTTGTAACGCTCTGCACTCATATGTAGAGAAGAACAAACCAGAGTAGCAGGGGCCAACAGGGACAGTGCAACATAAAATTACTTGACGAAGCCCTACATGGGGCAGGTCATCAGAAGAGGGGGAGACCTTTACTGCCTTGTACATCTGTGTTTCAGACCTCAGATTTGGAGACACTCTCTTATGTCAAGCCTCTTTCTGGTTTGAGATTTGACATGAATAGAGACACCACAAAACAGAAAGGCACCATATATCCATTACCCCATTCAGATGTCTTATGTGGTATAAAAATATAGGTTTCGATTCAAAAAGGTGTATCTCTTGAACAGGTGCTTAAGTGGCATTCAGAAAATAGAAAAATGGTTTTTAAAGGGCTTTGCTGGTAAGAATCTTAGTAGTTAAATCTTGATTCCAAACAAGGGTGTGCTAGAAGCCTTTTGAGAGTCTGCTATAACATTTACTTCCAAAAAAGTTACCTTATATGTTCTTTCAATACTAAATTCATCATGAGACAGACCTTCCTCCTTTGTCAGTGTCCCTGTGGTTAAAAAAAAGTTGCTCTTTCAATACTTTGCTTAAGTACACTTTGAGTGTGTCCACTTCCGGTTTTCAAAATGGCTTTGTGCAGTGAATTTAATTTTCAGATCATTCTGGAATGCTTTTAGCAGATCCTCTGCCAAAAACACTCAGCTTTCTTGTTCCTATGGATAATAGGAGATTACAGCTTTCATAGCAGTTTACTTTTGTTTGTTCAAACTTTATTTGAGTTGTGAGTCCTAAGGTGAGCTCCTTCACATAGTCTCAGTCCAAAATAATCCTTAAAGAAAAAGAGTTTCTCTCTTATTCTAATGCCAGACCTGAAACTCCTGAAGAGAATTTAGGAAAAGTGTGGCTTTCATCCAGGGGAATTTCCCTAATACAGTGACACTGTAGCACCACCAATATTGATTGTCTGCTGATAATTCTTTGGCTAATGAAAGCAGAATTCTATTGGAACAATAGATTACACAGTTTTTCATAAATGTTCTCCATTTTATATCCTCTCATAGTAAAACTCAACACTTTAATGACTTCCCCTCCAAAATGAAGAGCTAGGGGTAACTTCCATTGGTCATTTTTAAATGTTTTTTTAAATGATTTTTGCAAAGATAAGATGCCCATGGCTTCAGATGGGAGTTTCTACTTTTCATCATGTCTGAAAATCAGATCACAAAGCCAAATTCAAGTATCTAGAATTTTTCATTCAAATCCACATGTATCTAGCCACCTAAAGAGAATTGACTTGAATGTGAGTACTTCTTGTAAGTTGCTGAGTGCTTCAGATATTCAGAACCAGGGAAATCAGGCCATAACAAATGAAGCCAATGTATAGATTTAGATAATTGTCTGTAAGTACTTCAAAATATTAGACTTAATTTCTGTTTCCTGCTTTTATCCTAGGTTTCCTCATCTCACCTATGCTAATCTGAGCTTCATACACAGGTCCAATTTTAGGATAGCATGGTCCACAACAGAATATCCGTGCTTGCAACTTTGTTTGAAAATTCATGGATTTCAGGGCTTCCTACTGTGCAAAATCTTTTCTGATCAGAAGTACAGGAATATGTTTTATGTATTGGATAGGTATTCCTTCATTGTTCAGAGTTATTCCATCTCCATCCCACCTCCCTTCTGACACATTCCCCCAGCAAAAGGCAATGACAAAGGTAGCCTGTGCTTGGTGGCCAGCAGGCTGCTGTCAGGCTTAATGAATCTGTTTGCTTTTCCAACTGCAGGGCACTCATTTGGCCTTATCTCCTCTATCCAGATGCTTATTTTCCCCAGCTTTGTAGGAAGGTAATAATCCTAAAGCCTTTTACCTTCTGTCAAATAGAGTTGAAATTGGCCTGTGGACCCAGAAGTTATTAGGAGAAAAACCCACATAAAGTGCAATCACATTTGCTTCATTTTTTGCTAATTCATTTCTGTAGGAAACACAGCCATCTGGGGAATGGCCTCTGAGTGTTGCCTTCTGTATTTATTTTCACAATGAAAATACCAGCATCAGTCAGGAGACATGCTCATGAAGGTGGGAGCCCCGTGAACAACAGCAGAGCAGGTGATGCCTCCTGCATTCAGTTGGCCTCCACTCCTAAACTTGAAGATACCAAATTACAAATACATCTAAGAATGGGATATATTTGTAATGTGGTGAGCAGGAAGCAAGGAACAAGCAAAAGACTTGTGGTCTGAGTGTCAATGAATACCCAGCCCACTCGTAACTGCCTGGTTTTCACAGCTTCTCATATTCTTCATCTGCCTTTAGGGTGCAGTTGTTCAACTCTCCCTCCTGTATTATGCAAAAAAATCTCCCAAAAGCCAAAGTGATTAGTGCTGGGAACAGAGATTAGTCCTTTAACGCCAAAATTTCAGCACAGTTGCAAGTGCAGAACAAGGCCAAGGTGAGAGCAAGGGGGAATGTAATTTGTCACCCATGTTAGTCTCAATCCAGTCCTTGAAATGGAAAGCCATCAGCTGTGGTAGGACTCTTAAGGAGTACAGAAGATGCAACAGCACAGAAGAAATGGTTCCATGAAAATCTGCTTCTTTCCTTCCATCAGCACTGAAATAGGGATGTGAAAGCAGCAAACATATTTATATTCTTCTTCCAAATACATCAGGGAATAAGCAAAGGCAGGGAAGAAAACTTCAAGTAAATAATGTCAGTTTTTATTTATTTCAGTTTTGAATCTCTATCAATTATTAAATATTTGCAATGCAACCTTATATATAATCTATCACAGAAGACTGTTTATTCTTTACCAGTAACATTAAACTCTCAGTAACATACAACCAAGCCCTTGGAAATCCAGCCATCTAAAGAGTTTGTATATCTTTACTTATTTTTAGAAGCCACAAAAAAAAAAAAATCTACTTAATTAGAAAAACATGTCTGAAATTTTAGTCACTGTTGTTCTGATTTTGGCCAGGACAGAGTTAATTTTTTTTGCAGTACTTGTGTGGGGGTGGAGCCTGGAGCTGCGGGGGCATGTCTAGGTTGTTATTCTATACTACCTCAGCTCATCAGAGGTAAAGGACTTTCAGGCTTCTGGGAGGAGGAGCATGGCTTGCAGTGGAAAAAAACCATGACAGGGGAAGGAACTCCTCCACCACTGGTTTTCGTTGTCCCAGGCTTGGGGAGCATTTTGCATATAAATCACCCTCTCTTAGTACACCTTTGTTATTAATATTTTTGCTGTTACTGTTCATGTTCTTATCTCATTGGTGTTTCCAGTAAATTGTTCTTATCTCAGCCTGTGATCTATACCTTTTACTCTTCCAGGTGGAGAGGAGAGGAAACAAGGGCTGGTGCAGTTTTGGTGGGAGCATTAAATTAAGGAATACCATTACTAAATCTTGATAACAATGAAATCAACTCCTTTTTTAAATTTTTTTTTTTTTAATAAATGATTCAAAAAGTACCTGGGAAAACATCTAGCACATTGAGCGACATTAAGGTGAACCACACTATTTATATTGTCACACCACCAGCAGCTGCTGGTGGTGTGTGACAGGAGCCCCAAGTGCCAGCTGGTGCACAACTAAAAGGCATTTAGTGATTTAAAAGACAGCCCTTGAGCCAAGGCACTCATAAAGCAAAGCCAAGGCCTCCAGCTGCCTATGAACAGGACAGGACAGCAAATTGTTAGAGGACAACAGCAAGTACAATGCTGTACCGTGTGCCAGAGGGACATACCAGCTCACTGCAGGGGAGCCCCAAATTCCCTTGTCATGACTCCTCCCTGTGCTTGCAGCCTGTCCACATATTTGAGTGCTGAGCGTTTGCAGGTAGACTGTAATAAAATTGTTATTTTCCTACATTAAATGCCCAGATTTCAAGCGTGTTTGTTGTTTCATGGTCTATGTGATTTCTCTAGAGCAACTAGTGATAGTGATATTCAGGTTCTTGGGGATGTGAGATCCCGGACATGGTAACTGGATCTTCCAGTCATACATGAATATTCCCTCTCTATAAAATGGTCTAAGTTAGAGCTAATGATAACCTACTCAGTTGCCTGTAATATGCACTAAGAAATTTTATATTTCTTTCTAGCTTATCCACAAAATGCAGCTTCAGTCGTCTTACTGTTACAACACAGTGAGTTAAGCTCTGTATCTGTATTTTGATTTTCACTCAACTTCTTTCTGATGACCCACCTAAATTATATCTTATGACATATCAAATTACACCTTTTCATTTTCAAATATGTGTGGGTCTGTGGAAGGAGGCACTTTTTTTCCTTCATGTTCTGACCATCCCTTATTTCACACCACAGGTAGATCCCCCAACTATCATGTTGGCTTCCTAACTTTTAGGTTGGCTTCTAAGGTAGCAGTCAATGTTCTGATTATTAATTACTCTTTTTTATTTTCCTCCCAACTTACCCACTTTGAGATAGATAGAATAATACATGAACAGACATGAAATGTTCTTTTGCACGGAAAGTTAATTGTGTATAGTTGTTGAAGTAGATGCTAATTTGATTTTCTCAGTATCCAGATTTTTTTCCAATATTAAAGCCCATTGAAAAGCAAATGGAAGGAAGCTGACCTTCCTTACTTGAAGAAGGCATGGGATGGCAAAGGAGGTTAGTCCTCTATTTATTTTTCAGCTGAACATATTTAATAAAGTTATGGAGGACACAACTGTTCGTTTTGAATTTCCTTAGTGTTTGCAGACACTGCAGCTCACAAGAAGAACCTAATTTCTCAGCTATGATCAGGAGCATGTTACAAAACCCAGTGTGCCATGTGCTATTTAATACCTTGACAGTTGCAAACAAGATCAACCCTGTCACAAAGGCAACTGCCTACAGGTTTGTGTAATCTGAATTTTCTAAATGAAAGTAGTATTTTTGTACCTTTATAAATAATAAAGGCATACATCTTGCTTATGTGGGCACTTCTGTTGACTTGAGGGGGGAATGCAAAGAAGTTAGGAACAGATCCAAGAAATTAATTAATTAAGATGTGCGAGCATTTTTCTTGACATCCTTTTATTAACTCTGAAAAGAATTACTGGACCAGAATATAGAAGTCATAAAGGTTTTAAGGTTTTCAAAACCTAGAAAATAATCTAGATAGGCCTGCTTATGACAATAGGCACAGAAGTTCCTTTCGTGTTTAAGAGTACAAATCTCACAGGACAGAGAATCCTGGGTCCAGTGAAAGCCTTAAGTGTGTGCTTAATTTTACACATATCAATACTTCCATTCACTTTATTAGGCTTGGAGATGGTAAATCACAGTCTTAAAGATAAATATGTTTATATGATTTCTGGGCTTGGGTTTAAATGGTGTTTCTATTTATCCATAACTTACATATCCACTTTCCTTTTTCCTATGTCCCATTATAGCACAGGCATATGGGACAGAGTTACAGCTGACTTAACAGGAGCCTTAAGTCTGCGTTTCGTGACATCTATGAATTTTTAGATCATAGAACTTAATTAATATAAGGAGTCAGTTTTTCCACTGAGTATACAACAGGTGGTTGTTATATATCACGATTTATTTACTCACTGAAGGAGATAACTTTTGTATGTTCCTTGAGTTTTTACTTCTTGCAAGAGTGGAAATACTCTGGGATGCATCATGACCCAGCGCCACCCATATGAAAATCAGATGCCCCCAAAATCCCAGCCCTTCCAGATTATATCTCCAAATGGCAGTGGAAGGCACCAGAGAGTCACTAGAGTTGTTTTTCCCCAGCTAAAAGAGTTGTTTCATTCTGCTTTCAGGCATGATATGAAATTACTGACATTCAAATAACAGTGCAGAGACTGGAATTCAAAGCCAATTAGAGCAGGGTGATGTAAGGCTGCCAATTTACAATTACCACAACACCTGCGACATTTATAAATATTACTTCACAACATTCCTGTGTCCTTAGGTAAATCCTTAGATTTCACTTTGTGAAATGGATCACATATGTTCCCTGCCTCTTTGACTTGACATACATCTTTATATAAAGCAAGCCACTTTAAAATAGTTGGTATTTAAAACATTTGACAAGCAAGACTGTTCCTAACATTTTACTGCTGTAATTAAGAATCAGGAAAAGCTACCAAAGTTATGGTTAACTGAAGCATCTGCCTGAGCACCAGGAAATATGTGACAACCCTGCACAGAGAGATGAAATCCTACAATATAAGGCACAGGGGGTTAAGCAATGCATAAATGTGTCAGTACCATCTCTGCACTAAAACAGAATTGTTTCCCTTAACATTTGTTTAGATTAATTGCAACTACAATATTAACAATGTTCTTGCTCTTTATAAATGGAAATAATAATGAGAAATGATTTCTTGATGGTATCAGCTGGCATCACCAAATTTTTTTAATATTAAAAACCAAGTGAGAGTAAAAGTAATTATCAAACTTGGGTAAATTGGACTTTTTATTTCAGTGGGATGGCATTTACATGAAAAAATGACCTTGCCTATGACTTTAGCTGCCCATCATAAACCCTGAAAGAGCATCATGTAAGCCCAAGGGAACTCTTCAAAATTCATGCTAATACAAAGTGGAACTTGAATCTGTCCAATCATCTTCAAAAGTAATTGCATCTCTCTCATGCCTTCCCCATCACTCTTCTTCTGTCTCTCCTGTCTGCTGTCTCTATCTGAAATATCTTTCTGTCTTGTCCTTCTCATGTATCTACCTCCATGCAGAATGAAAAAAAATAGGTATGATTAATCATAAAATCTCATAATATGATATATTGACAGGTTATTTCTTCCTGCCATACTTGGGTAAAAATCATGCTTGTGTCACATGCCTGTCCCAAGTTATCTTTCTAGATTCAATTTCAGATGAAGCACCTATCATTTTGATGTTTCTGTAAATACTTATGTCAAAAAGAAAAGTCTTATCTGATTGCCTATGGACTCTATTAACACGCACAGCCATGCCACATAGTTTAGTCAGAAGACAGAAGCATTTTTCATAAATATCCTAAATTCATAAAAGTCCTACAGGCAGCAAATTCCTATTTGTGGGATCAATTTCCATTTTTAGGTCTTTGAGGGCCTCCTCTTTCAAAGTTGCTCTTTTTCCTTCATTGTGCCTTCAGTTACCTCTTTGTGATCTAAAACTCTGATGTGTGAGGGCTTGGGAACAGGTCATTCTTGATAATGAAATATTTACAAGTGTTCTTTAAGTTGTAATATCATCCAGAATGCCTTGGTTCTTATCCTAAAATAGCATCATGGAGATGAAAGACTTCTTAGACATCAAATAACCCCCAAAGAGTAAGTGAATTTCTGTTTTGTGATGAAATACTATGAAGTGGGAAAGGCATTGTGATACCCTTGGAGGAAGGCAGACTCAAGCTAAAAGGACAAAGAGTCAATAAATTACAGAAGCAAACCGAAAATACAGACACAAGGATTTCAGCTGTATAAATCATGGCAGCTCCATTCCTACCACGCTGATTTATTCTTTCTGTGAGCCTTGCCAGTTAAGCTGTCCTGGCTCACTCACAGAATATACAAAGAAAATGAAAATACAGGAAGGTCAATATCCAGCACTCTGTCCCACCTCATGGTGTTCCTGGTATCCGTTACTAAATCTGCAACCTCACCCTGGGGTATGAATAGAGAGGAACGGTGTCAGTCCTCAAGAGACAGGAGCTGCAGCTGTGACAGGGATGAAATAAGAGGTGCAAGCGTGACAAGCCTTGCCTTCTACCCGTCTCATCTCCGACATTCTCAGGCAGAGTCAGCATCAGATTTATGGGGACCTTAGGCAGAGGTTAAAGTGTGGGCCCTTCTCCCTGCCCTGGTATTAGGTGACTCTCAGCACTACTCAGTTTAGTGTGGTATGAGCCTCTGCCCATGTCCTGGGCCTATGGGCAATTGTTCTGGGAATTCACCCCCAAAGATAGTTCTCCCCTCCCCTCTCTACAGCAGAAATTCACCCATTCCATTCCAAAAGTCTGCTGATACTTGGCTTTATTTCCCACATTAGCAGAAGTTTCCCTGTCTTTTTCAAGATCCCACTATTTTGTTGCTTTTCCCCTGTTTCGCTACAGGATATGCAGTAATATTGCAGTAATACCAAAGTTTAAAATAATAAATAACAGAGATCAAACGAGCCCTCAGATCATCTCACCACCCCCCTGAATGTTCCTCAGAGTACCTTCCCCAAATTTGTTCAGTCCTGTTCCCTATGACTTTACTAATAGGGTTTTCAGCAGCTTCTTTCAGTAGACAGCTCCATGGTGTTATATTTCTGAAACTTGACAATGGCTATTATTGTGCCTAAAGGGGGAAAATTAGAAATTTTGCTTCTCAGTAATTTTCTCCTCCATTACAAGAAACTCTAGCCCTAAATTTCAGTTGACCCTCTAGGTCACTATTAATCAACCTTATGTATCATTTGAAACTCCAAGACATGCTCTTCATCTTTCTAGTCTAGCGTTTTAAAGTCCAGAAGTGGGGGGGAAGTTTGACATAAATGTAGTAAATACAGCACAGGGGAACATGATATGAGGATATAATATTCTTGACTAGTACCAGTGGTCACTGTTAAACACTCAAAAAGTTACCTGAGCTTAGAAGCCAGGGAATAGGGATCCAAGCAGCTTCTTGGGAATTAATAAAAAATCACATAGCAATATTCCAACAACAGCCAAATAAGAACACACAAATGAAGCCAAATTCTGCACTCTTGTATTCCCTTTATAAGTTCTTTGGGCAGGAAATGTACTTCTCCATCTAGCACAAAGATCTCATCTCCACTTAACTTCAGCTGCTGTGCAGTTGGGAACACGTACCTACTGGTAAGTTTGCACACATTTCAGTTTTGTCTGAGTAGAATTTACATGAAGGTAGCATCTCTTCCCTCTGATTTTGCCGCAGTGCCATGCTTTCTAGTGGGAAATCCTCTTTTGACTTGTCCCCCAGATTCCCCTCCTCACTGGAATAGCAGCTCCTCTGGAGAGCTTTGCTCACTCCAAGCCTTCATGTAATTCACATGCACATCCTCATCCTTACAGCACATTTCAAGTGTATGTCCTATGGGTAATGTTTAGGAGCTGAGGATTTCCCTCAGGCCTGTTTAATTACCTCAGCCCAGTTTAATTACCAGCCTATCACGTGACACAAGTTCAAAAGCAGTGCTTGAAATGGCCATTGTCACAACAGGGACAGAGCATGAACACTCTGTGTGCCTTCATCTCCCTCACAGCCAATTTTTTTTAAGTATTTCCCCAGGGCCCTACAGACTGGCATACAAATCTCTTGAGTGGGGTTGGATTATGTGTCAAAAGATAATGTCATTTCTTCTGCCAAAGAAATATTTGTACTGTGGCTGTATCTATGAAACAAGGAGCCTTCAGGGCTAACACGGAGTAACTTCAAGGTGTGTTTAACAGCATTTTTCATGGTTCTCATACCTTAGCCCTCAGCTTTGTAGTGACAGAGCACCCTGCCCTCGTCTTGTTTACACTACCATAAATTTGGTGACCAACTTTTTTGCATGTTCTGAATATATTTTATCAATGATCAGCACTGCGACGGGGGTGAAGAAAAAAGCTCTGTCATAGCCCTATCAAATGTCCGAGTCTGAAATGTATTCCAAAGGCCTCCAGTCCAATACCTGAGCAAAGACATGGACACCTGAAAATAATATGGGATCAGATGAGGGGTGCACATCTGGCCAGAGATTCAGGGGGTGATAATTTTCACTGATGCATGAGTTTCAGCTCTTACCCCAGGCAACTGATCTCCTGTCAGCTAACCATGAAAATTGGTCACATATGTCTTCTGAACTCTTCCACTTATGCGATTTGACAGGGTCCTGCACACAAACATCTCCCCTGACCCATTTTAGCTTGCCTTGCGAATTTTTTATCAAAATAATAGAGGGTGACTGAACAATTTAGGACAGTGTAGAATAGGGTTGTGCAAAAAAAAAAAAAAAAGGAAAAAGAAAAATAAATGTAATAAAATCACATTAAGAAAGGGGGAATTTTAATGAGAAGATGAGAGATTTCTTTGTGAGCCTTAAGAAAGCTGTTGAACTTAACACCCATATGATGTTCAAACTGTAGGGAACAAACTTACCTTGGGTGTAATTGCCACTTCTCTCTCCAACATAGAAAATTTTTCAGAATGCCACACAGGCAACCAAAATAGTGCAGACTGAACAGCAGGCACTGTAGAGAGCTTAGTTCTTCTGGGGAGGGGGTAATGCCCAACCAAAGCCAGGCCTGAGGTCAAGAGGAGCTGAAGGTCAGTTTGGATGGAGCTTTGAGCAATGTTAACAGTGAAAGATGGACTAGATGATCTTTAAAGGTCCCTTCCAACCCAAACCATTTTATGATTCTGTGAAGATAGTACCTATTTCTTAAATTTTTGACACTTGGCAATTTTCAGGAGCTAGCTTGGCCCAAACACAGCAAGCAAATTTTTGGCAGCTTTGTGTTGCTGTGCCACTATTATTATTGTTATTATTATTATTACTACTACTACTACTATTATTACTATTATTACTATTATTACTATTATTACTATCACTGATATTATTGTTGTTATTATTATTACTCATTGTAATAATTCTGTTAGCAAAGCTGCAGAAAAGAAGTATGTTAACTCAAGACTATTTCTGCATGCACAAAAAAAGACAGGAAGACCCCAAAATCATCTTTATTATCAACATTACCAGATTTAAAAAAAAAAAAAAAAAAAAAAGACGACAGTCCCCACCACCACCACCCGCCCGCCCCCCCCAAAACAAAAATTCTATTTAGTGCATTTTCTGCAGAAACCAAGAAAGGCTGAACCCAAAGGAGGAGCCTAGGAAGGTTTCTTTCCTTTGTGGCATCCTGGCTGGAGAAGGGCCATGCACTACTCCCATCATCCTCAAGCCACCAACAGTACCTGCCACAGCCCATTTTTTCTTTGAACAGAAAAGGGTCATGTGCAGAAAAAGACCACTGCCCACTCTTAAGAATGGGATCTATGTGATCAGAGAGTTTCTCTCCTGGCATAATAAATCATGCTTTCCTATGCTGCTCACTAATGCTGAATACTTCCAGTGTTCAATATTTCAAGTACTTCTGTTGGTCAAAGCCCACACTGATTTTCTGGAAGTAGTTTCATTTGCATTATACTTGTACAAAAACATGATTTATTTTCAATGTCAGGAGTAAATTACAGTTTTACAGATTTTGTAGAAGGTTTTTCTTCCCAACAAAATAGATTATTCTTCCCCCAGAATTACCAGGCTTCCTCAGGTCTTGGTTTTCCTTCTCTTTAGGAAAGCCATACATATGAGTACAATAAATATTTATGAATATAATTTATGAGACCAGTTGTTTTTTTCTTGCCAAAAGTAAGAAGCTGGCCTGTGTGTGGTCTGAAAAATTCTAACTATGACCAGACTGAAACCATGGAGGTGATGGCAACTTCACATTAAATAGGAAAAGCATCCAAAAATTCCATATATGGCATAGGAAATATATCTTAAATAATAAGAAAACATACATCATCTCCAGGCTAACCAGGCTGTTAATTCAAAATAAAAGGCAATAAGGGAAATTTAGCACAAGATATTCATCCACAACATTGCAAGAATATAAAAAGTGTACTATTTTCCTGGCTAAATTAATTTATTTTACTTTGTTGTATTTGTTTAATGGTTTCCTTGTTGTCTTTAAATGAGTTGATTTGGACATCCACTCAAAAATTAGAGTGAACCAGAAGCGGATCAAGCCCCAAGACAAGATGCAACACACCAGCTCAACCTCCCAAAATTTTCCAAAACAACCTCCCACTGTGCTCAGGGAGCAAATCCTGCCTCCTCTAATGCTTGGCACAGCCCCTCAAATGTTGCCCAGATTTCTGAAGAATGAGAAGCAGTAAGATTTGCACCATTGCAGGTCATCCCAAATAGTGGTTTTCATTGATCAACATATCATCCCTCACAAGTAAACCCACATTTTATTATGGGAAAATATAGCATAATCAGGAATAAGTCATTAGTATTTGTTCTTCACTACAAGAAAGGACATCAGATTAATACTCCAAAAATTCCAAAAACAAAACCCTTAGACTTATCAGGTTGGAATTCCTCCATGACAATACTTCAATATGAGTGAAACTAAGAACTATAGATATTTTTAAAACTAAGTGAAATCCAAAATAAAATGTTTGCATTAGAATTTTGAAATAACAGTTGCCTGAAGTTTAACGTGTTGAGTAGAGCTGAAGAGACAGTGATAGGGATTGGGGTTCTTTTGAAGCAACTGTAATCTCAGTCCCTCTGGACGTGGAGATTCTGTCCATTCTGGCATCATGCAATCCTCCACATTTACTCACTTCGCTATTCTCTTGAGTTGGGGAGTTCCTTCTTTCTTGCCTCCAGTGTACAATTTATTATATAGTTCAAGTATTTATAACAAGGTTGCTTTTCATGTTCCCCTCGGTGCCTGTTTTATGAGATTTTGGAAAAGAGAAGCGTGTCCTATAAATTCAAAGTTTGAAATCCATTGGTACTTATCAAGTATCAGTTTGAGGATTCAGAAACTTTACTAGACAGCAGAATTCTCTGCCACCACCTACTGCAGCCCTAATAAAGTGAACTTTTCTCATTACATGGTGGTTAAAGGAAACTGTTGATCAGGGATCTTCAGCTAATCTTGTGTTCTGTAGAAATGCAAATAATTTTCTGAATAAGGCATGTGTTTGAAACTCCCAAAGTAAAGAAAGAGGTCTCTGGGCATTGAGTATTTGTCCATACAAACAAAGAACACCTTCAGATCTGTCTGTGGTACTGTATGGATCTGTGGCTACTGTAAATGGATAAACTTCACAGACCATTAGTTTTGGTTTTGTTAACCCACAGAATTAAACCCATGGGCATGTTTAGAAGGTTTATTTCAGTCTGATATTTCACTGACCCCTCATTCTGCCTACAGGAGTCCAAATATTTCCAGGGTGGATACATAATCGATTATTTTATATGCAATTTACTCTTAATGGAAATTCAGTCAAACATCACAATCTTCTCAAGCACCATTCTTTACCACTAAGTTTACTTTCAGAGACATCTTGAGGTAGAGGATCCTTAATGGACTTTATAAAGTGCTCATATCCAGCGCCTGACACTATAAGCCAAAAACAGCTCCTTAATTAGTTCCAAAAGACAGAAGCTAATGCAGCACCATCTGTACTGGTTTTCAGACAAGGTACTTCCCCTCTTTTTTTTTAATGGTTTGAGAAATGCCAGATGAGCTGGCATTTCTCAACCATCTATCATGACACCTGAATTTCTCAGTCATTTAATAGTGTTCAGAGTTGATGGGAATGCTGGTTGTTGTTTTAAACTAGATTTAACTTATTTTTAAACCTACTGCAAGCTTTCACTTGCAAAAGACCTAGAAAGTCTATCAACCCTGGGTAGTTCAAACTCTGTCGGTGCAAATACCTAGGAAAATACCTGAGAAAGAATTTGCAGTTTTGAAAACTCTCACCCAAAAATCAGAGCAGCTCCACCATAAGTAATTTACATTTGCAGCTATCTGCATCTGATGTTTTCCCTTCCTTGGGCCCGTCTCAATTAAATTTTTAGCTTTGTTTGATTTTTAGAAGACCATATGCATTGGATCTGATTCTGTCATGAAGTTCATAGGCTGATGTCATCTCACATATTTGATACGACATTTCTGTCAGGTGTGCTGTATTGTCATTCACATGAAGCAGTGATGGAGCAAACGGGTTCTGTGAAGCCTCATCACCCTCCAGAACAGCAAAGGTAAGAAAAAGGGAAGCAAAATTTTCCTGGGTGCTCAGGACATGAGCACCTCTTGCTGTATCCCCCCATCCCTGCTGCTCCTTCAGAGCTACACCAGGTACCTGGGCCAAGCAGGCGCTCCCAGCTGAGGCAGAGTAGCCCTCCAGACCACGCTCATACTTCATCAGAAGTCAAAAAATGCCAACATCAGCCCAAGCTGCAAAAGTATCTGGTACAGATCTCTTTCACACAGGCGGAGTGGGACCTGCAGGAGCAGTGTCTTCATCTCCTGAGCTCAGTGTGTCAGTGTTCAGTCTGAAGGACAACCTGAAATATGAGCAGAGAACACAGGTCATGGGTTCATGCCTGCTCGAACACACCTGCACAGTTCTTTGCCCAGTTCCAGAGCTCAGCCCAAGGCTTTAGGAGATCCCTCAGCTCTGAAACACTAGCAAGAGGCACAAGCCACCCTCTGTACAGTCATATCATCTTTCACACCAAGATCTTAAACCAATTTTCCAGCATTAATTAAGCCTCATAAACTCCCGTGGGAGTTAAATAAATGCTGTTACACACACTTTATACCAGAGCTTACCTTAAGAGAGTTTTTCTAAGTGCCCGTTCCTGCTGATCCATGCAAGAGCTGCAGTCGGTGTGAATATGCTGACATGCTGAAACGCTGCTTCATACAGGTAAGCCTCAGTTTAGTTTTCCACTGAAGTAACATATGGGAAAACATACACTTAACTATGCCCAGTGTGATTTAAATATGTTGCTTACTCAAGGGCATACATGAAATAGGACATGTCAACCTGGCTGTTTCATGCTTTACAAGACAGCCAATACACTTACAAGTAAGGTAGTCTCTGGACAAAATATAGCATTCATTTTAAATGTCATGAAAACTGATCAATCCTGGTTTAGATTTTAGACACTGAGTAACACTGGACTTTTTTTAGCCTTTTAAATGACAGTTGTATGAAAGGTACTTTGATTTTCCCACTAGATCTCTTTAAAGCAGGCCAAACAGTCAGTTGAGCTGATGCTGTGCATTTTTATGGAGTTTATATAAGTTTAACCCCTGGATTAATATGCCTCTCTTCAGAGATTAGGCTGCTGGAGTCCTTTACTTATTCCTCTGAAACACAGGTGATATTTTTGGCATTGCTGCAAGACAATCTGTCTACATTACTGAGCCTCCCATCCAGTCATAAAATGAAATGTTTTCTTTTTTCCTTGAACACCACAAGAGTTGCTGAGGTTTCAGTTCTGGCTACGATGAAACTCATAATTTTGTCATTGGCTTTACTAGGATCAGGACTTTCCCCAAACCAAAGGTATTCCATTGACAGTCAGTGGACCCTTGGGCATAAATGGACCACTTCTAAGGCAGCATACGAAAAGCCAATCTGTCATGCATAGTTTTTAATTCTCTCTGTGGACACCCTTGAAAACCATTACAGATCCATATTCCGAAAAACGTTGAAAACCATTTCCCTCAGCCACTGAGAAAGATAGGTTCAATAAAAAACTGAAGTCGTGTCAGCACTGCTTAGTTTGGGTCTTTATTGAGGTCTCTTGACAACAGTAAAGGTCTGCTTCTTATATACATGTCCAAACTGGGGTCCAATCTGTGGGTGTCCCAACTTGACGGACACTTTGCCTCTTTGTTTAACAGCACATATGTCACTTTTGTCTTGAACAGCCCAATCTAGAGGACAGGACTGGGCTTCACAGCATCATCCTGGCCCCAGTTTCCACTCTGCTTATGCTAAATCGCCAGTCTCACTTTCTTTTTCTGCATTCGCCTTCATCTTAAAATGTCACAAGCCCACCGAACGGCTGTGGGGTGCTTAGGGATTTTGTCGGTGCTAAGATACGCAGGAAACCTCCTGCAACAGAATTAATAAGGCTTGAGTGCAAACTTGCCAACTACCCAGGTTTTGCTTGATAAAGACAGTTTTGGGTCATTTTAGGCTTTTAGGAACTTGGCAATACCAGAACTGCAGGAGTAAGGGGGAAAAAAAACCACCACACAGAAATCTTAATGGGAGAAAGGAACCCTAAGAGCCATTTGAAAAATGCTCCTGCCACGACAGCTAAGGCCCCAAATACAGCCATCTGCCTCTTTTTTCCATTTACCCTTTGCTACATTTCCTCTCCCAGATGTTTCTCATCATCTAAGGTAGCAATCCAGGCGTTCATGTAACTGATCCTAAGGAGTGTGCTGCATGTGATTAGCATCAAGTCACCAAAGAACAAAGAAATGCAATTAATCCCTGTTTAAATAAAAAACAGATTAGATAAGATTAAACATATTAGCAGTGGGCAAACCTCAGATCGTTTGTAGATCAGAGTTGGGCTGGAAAAGTATTTGGGAGTGCCAATATAACCCAGATCCTATCCAAAGTTTCTGATGCTTCCATCCAAGAAAGCTGGAAAGCCCAAGGAAAGCTCTCCTGTATGATACTCTGCACTTCCTGTGCTCCAATACAGTTGGATAAAATCCCACTTCATGGTGTGTTGACTTCTGGCACCAACACCTCTGATTGTGTTCAGAACAAGCAAATATTGAGGGCAGAGTTGCCCACTTACTAGTTAGGGTTTAGTTGAAAGGACTTGTTATAGCTAAACAGATTTCAGGGTTGGTTTAGTTGGTTGGTCTGTTTTTTTATAGGCTGAATTTGTTTCTAGGTTTTATGGCAGAAAAACGTCCGATGATGACTCTATTTTTAAAGTGAGCCTGGAACCTAAGCTTTTAAGTAACATATCCTAAGATTTCTTATTTCATCAGAATGAATCTTCATTACCCTTGTTCTCAAATGTCTACTATTTCTGCATGTCAAATAGAATTACAGAATGAGCTGTACATCAATCAGGAAAAAGAAAAATTAATTTTAAAAAACTAATTGTAAAAGTCTTTCTGGGAAGATAGGACAGATGGGTGGATGACTGGACAGACTCTTAGGAAACTTCTTTGAAGAACTATATTTAGTGCAACACATCCCTGAAACAAGCATCTTCTAAAGTTTTCTTTTACATCCAGTCCAATGAACGTAAAAAGTGTGGAACAAAAACACTGTCTCTGGAAAGAAACAAAAATCACTCACTATCAGAATCATGAACTGTATTCAGAATTTTCCATGAAGGAATGGTCACTCCAGAGAACATGTTCATAGTGAAATGACAAGCAGAGGCTTTTGGGGGTCTGCAAGCACCCACATGCACCACAATGCAGTTGTTTCCCACATCCGTGACTATTTTCATAGTCTTCGGTTTGAAGAAGTGAAATCAGAGACAGTCTGGGCCTCTCCTGTTGGACTGGTCCAGCTAACCTCTGGAAAGCAGCCAACCAGTACACATCATAATTTGCTCTCAGTCTGAACTGGAGCCACCATTAAATCAAACATACCGGGCCAGATTCTCAGCGGGTGTAAAGTAAAGTAGCTCCACAGAAGGCAACTTATGGCAGCTAAGATCTGATCGATGGTGTTAAGTGCACTGGTAAAGCTTCAGCCATGGAGCAAAAATGATTTCTCACCTGTTTCCCAAACATTTATTATTCATGGCTGGATTTCAACTCCTTTCCTCACGGTGACTAGCACACTCCTCAAGAAAGAGCCTTACTGAGTTCTCAGGTATACATGGAAAATTAAAAAAGGGCTCAACAGGAGGGGAGCAGGATCGTCAGTGCTAAAAACGTAAATGCCTCAGAGGTCTCAAATCCTAGCCCTTTTACAAACTAAACAAAAATCCCTCCCTTGCCTGAAACCTACCCTCAGAAACTTTTAAAAATATGGTTTGTCAAACATTTTGGATTTTATTTCTAATGAAATGCTAATAAAAATGTGGAACGATAATTTATTTTGTGGTGCAGCACTCAAAGAGTGAGAATACTTAGTAACTGTGTGTTCAAGATGAATTGCTGGGAAATGCTTTTAAAATCTGTCCTGTCTTTTACCTGTTTAGATTTATACCACCTCAGATGTTAACAGCCCTTAGGTGGCTTCTTAATGCCAAATGTAAATACAAAAACAAGAAGAAAATGTTTCTCATGCATTCATACATATCTTTCCTGGCAAAAGGCCACTTCTGTCACTCAGAGCTCAGGCTGTTCTTCTTTTAATTTGGCATCAATTCCATGGCTGCTGTTAATAGTATTATTTGTGTTGGAGGTAAGCCAGACAACACACTTTTCTAACCAATTTGTCCAATAAAATGGATTATTTTGTTAGTTAATCTGTCACTTCTTGAAAAGAGAAATCTTTAATAACATTTTTACAAATATTCTTGGTTTATGTCTTACAGGTTGTTTTTGCCCTGCATCAATACCAAAGCTTCTATAAGAGCTTATTAAATTTTGATACATTCACAGAAAAATGACCATTCAGCCTTGATCAGAATCTTCATTTTGACACCTTTTCTTTTCCAGAGATTAAAACTAGTGACCCTTTCAACTCTGGGATGATAACTTTCCTTGTCTTACTCCCACAGTCCTTTGCCTGCACAGCACACCAGCTTTTCCTGGGTAGAAATGGAAGAAGGCATGGTAAAATTAACAAAGCTGGCTTCTCTACAGTCATGCACTCTGTTCTGCAGTAATTCCAGGTCTTCAGCTTCATCATCACCACTGTCCTTCCCTCCCCTCCCCTCCCTTCCCTTCCCTTCCCTTCCCTTCCCTTCCCTTCCCTTCCCTTCCCTTCCCTTCCCTTCCCTTCCCTTCCCTTCCCTTCCCTTCCCTTCCCTTCCCTTCCCTTCCCTTCCCTTCCCTTCCCTTCCCTTCCCTTCCCTTCCCTTCCCTTCCCTTCCCTTCCCTTCCCTTCCCTTCCCTTCCCTTCCCTTCCCTTCCCTTCCCTTCCCTTCCCTTCCCTTCCCTTCCCTTCCCTTCCCTTCCCTTCCCTTCCCTTCCCTTCCCTTCCCTTCCCTTCCCATCCCTTCCTTCCCCTTCCCCTCTCTTCCCTTCCCCCGATGGAGCAGTGCCATCAGCTCAGCCCTCCTTCCCCTCATTAAAGCCTGAGCAAACGGCTGGCTCCCAACGAGACACACGTGGCTCAGCAGCCCATAGATGTGTGGGTTCAGTGAACTGGAACATTAAACAAGACTAAATGTTTGAACACACCCTACAGATTTTCTTCCCTGAACTGTTTTTCCATCTTTGCACATCTATCAGTTTTCCGAGGTTTAAGAGCTCACGTCTGAGACTGTGACTGCTCTGTCCAAAGATGTTAGAAATGGCCAGCAGGGTCAGCAGTTGCTGCAGATGGCCTGGCAGATGAGCAGATGAACAGGCTGGGCTATCACCTTCTCATAAAGAGGAGCTGGAGAATACAGGGCACAGAACAAAACACGAAAATCTTCATAACCATATAAAAATGGTCATACACAAAAATCAGATCAATAAAGTATGTTATATTTTAAGAACAATCCTGAAAGGGAAAAAAAGAATGTGGAAAACCCCACACATTACCTAAGAATTCATTGTTTTCTGTGCTGGACTGCAAATAAACAGACAGATATTGGTATGACAAACACTGCATATTCACCGAGAGTCTGGTTTTACCTTTATTACAGCTTCAATCAGAAGCAGGACTGCAAGGAGGCATTGAACATAAGCTGGGTAATCCTGTTTGGCCCCAGAAACTGCACCTCCAGCACGGCAAACATAAGTACCTTCTGCCTCCTTCCCACACAGACCCAGATGGTCAAGTGCACGTCTGCAATGTATTTGGGCCTTGAATATCTTCTAAGTGGGAAGTAGGCACCTTGATGGAGCTCATGTTAATTAATTTTATTTTCTTTAACTGTAACCATCTGTATGCCAACACACTGGTTTGGCCAGCATTCCCTGCTCCGGGGTGAGCCCACAGCCCAGGGCAGAGTGGCAGGGGCTCAGCCATGTGCTGCTGGCAGGGCAGCAGCCTGCCTGGCCACTGTCCTCAGGCACACAGAGGAGCTGCCAGCAGCTGCCTGCTGCCCACACATGCCTCTGGGCAGGAAGGACTGTGCAGGAGGAGAAGGCACCAATGCACAGACCTACAGTGCTTTAGCAGTGCCCATGGCAGCTGTGGCACAATGACAGCAACACCAACCCTACTTCAGAGCAGCCAAATCAGCATCGTGCCATGCCCTGCTGAAGTGCCCCCCAAAACCTCTCTGCTGGAGAACTGCTCCTCCTTTGGAGCTGCAAGGATTCCTCAGGGCAGGCTATTCAGCTTGGCCTGATGAATATTTAAACCAAAGGCTATTTCCTCTCATGTTTAGGAGTATAAACATTGACAATTTATATCTGACATCTCTTAACTCAGGGAACAGCTTTATATAAACATGTGTTTGGTGTCTTCTGGTTTCTTTCTCAACCAAACCCTTTAGAAAGTGTACACACACTTCATAATGATGTGAGCAACATTTTCCTACCGCTGAGTACCGGAGAAGTGCTTGGCATAGCGCTTATTCCAACTTGAGTCTCTGCATTCAAATCCCCTGTGCACGGCGAGGCTGAAGCCTGCACTTCGTACTTGCTGTTCCTGATGAAATGTGCCTGCAGCCCGAAGGAGAAGGTTGTTTATGAGCACCGAGTCCTTGCACCTGGCCTCCTGCACTGCCAGCCCCAGCCCAGCACAGGTCTCCAGCCCGACTGGAAGAGATCCTCTGCGCTCTGCATTCCTTGGAAAGATTTCTCTGTTTAACAAAACCCAAACATTTTATTAAAGAAGCTCAGATGGAGGCTCTGCATTTTTTTAATGCAAAACATTATCCATTTGCAGCCAAACAGTGCAATCTTTACAGCACACAATATTGTGAGAAGTCCCTGAGGTAACACGCTGTTATCCATGAGGAACACCGTGGTCTGGGGCTGCGCTATGCATGGCGTTGGTCACCTGTCCATTTCCAAACAGGCTGGGGTTCACCACACCAGTCCCCATGAACCCTCTCACTAGAAACATATTTACTTGATGACTTGAAATAACAACTGACAGCTTCTTTTAAAGCTTTCAGGGGGACCTCTGTTTCTGAAAAATATACAGATATATAATAAAAACAGAAACATCAGTGAGCAATTTATTAGAATTGGAGGATTCGCTGTTTTCTAACCTGTAAGTAGAGTGCAGAAACCATTCCTTTGAAAATCCTAACATTTTCTACACAATGTTCCACGTTGTGCATATTTATGTGCTTACACTGCAGACACATCGAATGCCCCAGAAAGGACAAAACAGCAGCAAGAAGCAAAGACTTTGGCTGAACCCAAAGTCTTTTGCATACATGTATAGGCACTGTAACCAGTTTTGTCCAGAAACATTCCAAAACAGGGGCCAAGTTACCAAAATGTCCAGTAGCCAGCTTTAAACATGGAAAAGTAGCTCTCAAGACAAGCCATCTCACACTACCTATTTATTGGATGGGAGTAGAGCCCACTGTAGTGGGGAAAGGTAGAAATAAGTAACCTGAAGAAAGCCCTCCAGCCTGAGTAACATTCCCAAGAGCAAGAGACACATTCCTTGTAAGGAATGGGAGCTTGTGTCACTTCACACAAGCTGCAGGCAGCCAAGCACGCCAGGGAACTACAACACAAAACTCAAATTGCAGCTAGTCGGAGGATTTATAGGATATCTATTTTGCTGAGTGGCTTCTAATGGGCTTTGAGGGCCTAAGAGATGGCCTCTGTCCTGAGCCTGACAACAGGTTTGTGGACAAGGGGCTGCAAACCTCAACAGGATCACGAGCCTGTCAGCAGCTCAGACTATCACTGTCATCAAAAAAAAGCTTAGGAGCCACTGCTAGTGGTAACAGCCCCACATAAATTTTGAAATTAATACCTTGGAAACAGGTAGGTCCTTCCCAAGATATCAGGGAATTCTCATGGATACAAGAATACAAAGTTCTAGCCGTTTTGTCCAATCCCAGAAGTCTATACTTGCCAAAACCTCAGCACTGAAATGGAATTGAGTCTAATAGGTGTACTAGCACTTCTCCTCAAGCCTGAAAATCAAACATTGGTTGTTGCATCATAACAAGCACCAGCTTTACTATCTTTCCAGTTTTGCTATTTTGTCTGCACGGACCAAGACCCCACAGCAAGGCTCCTGGGCACCACTTCCCACCTCAGCCCTGCTGTATGCACCCTCACTGCATCCAGGACCTGCCCACAGTCCCTTTGGCTGCACTCTGACAGATCTGCTCAGAAGTGCCCAAGCTGCCTTGCTTTAAGTCCTATTTATGCCCTCTTCCTCCCAACCCACCGGCTGCTTCCAAAATGCTGGTGCCTTAACCCCTTCCCTGTCCTGCAGAGCTTTAAGCCCTGATCTTGAAGGAGGAATGTCTGTGTTTATAAAACTCCTTTGGGTTTTATCAACCCACAGGCCTAGTTCTACACTCCCTGTATTTCTTGTGTGCCCATATGAGGGTATGGAATGACCGGATCCATACAAATCTGATACCTGGGGGAGGAATATGGTGTAAACACTACACTCCCAAATATAACACTTAGCACAATATTTTCCAAGAGAAATCTGCAGAGCTTCTGAGGCAACTTCAGCTGTACCACATTAAGTCACACCCAGGGGTGAACACTGCAGGGGCAGGGCTTGTCTTGTATTTAAGAAAAGCCTTAAAATTCACTCCTAACTAGGCAGAGGTTCATACACTACACATAGGCATGGATGCAGCAAAGCTGTGTCAGACACATAGGTGAATCCATCTCACTCTCTGAAGACTGCTGCAGTCAGCCCCAGTATCCTGCCTTGTGCAATGGTTCCTGCAATCCTTCTGATGTTTAGGCTTAGAAGCATGAAGTACTGCAAGCAGAACTGAATGGAAATGCTCCAGGTTCTGAGTGTCTCTCCAACCTTTGAGAGCACTAAGATAAAGTAAGTTAAAATAAATAAAAAGTAAAATAAAAATAAAATAAAGTAATAAAAAATAAATTTTAGGTGAGCATTCCACAACAAAGTTCAAGAGAAAAGCACACATGGCACAATGTTCCAGCTTGGAGGTCTCTATCCTCACATAATACTAAATATCTTTAGCATTAAGTGTTTCTAATTTATTATCATTTGCTAGCATCTGGACAACCTGGCAACTGTGGCAGGGCTGGGGTTTGAATCACAGGCTAATAAAATCTGCAGTGAAACCTGTAAACCAAACACATGAAGTCAGATGGTCTATTAGTTAATGCGAGTCACTGATGTGTCAGCTTCACCCACGCTGGCCACACAGCGAAGGTGTGGGGATGAAACAGCCGAGGTCTGGCAAGCCACTTCCAAATGAGCTTCCTGAGAGATGCTGCCAGAGACATTCGTGTAGCGCTGCACCGAGGGAGGTGTCAGGGAGCCACAGCCGTGGGACACACTTCCAACCTTCATTCTCACTCTCCGAGGACACACCTCCTTCTGCCTTAGGATCTTGGCTTTCACTTGGCTGTGGAGGGCCCCAACAGTTTTGCTTCTCTGATGCCGTGCCCTGGCTTCGGCATTTTTGCATTTTGTTGCTCTTCCAGTGAATTCCAAAAAAACCCTGAGCTGCATTTGGCAGTCCTGCATGGGGCAGGTGTTCATAGTGAGAAAATTGTTTTCCAAAGCAAGCCAAACTCTAACTGTTGACGTGGGATACGGTCTTGCAAGTCTGGGCTAGAAAAGCCTAAGCACATACCTGAACCATCAGTATCACATGTTGCTTTGACCTAAAACAGTCAGAAGTACATCCTCTCTCTGCATGGGCAACAGAATTTTTATGAAACACCCTGACACCTCTCGATTTCTAAACTTAGGTGTTTTTCGTACTAGCTACCTCCTGCCAGCAGTCATTAAAAGTCCCTGCCCAGTCCCTGGCTGTCCACAGCACTTCTTAAGTCACTCTGCTCATGTGTTGGCAGCTGTGACAGCTCAGTGCTGCTCAGCTGGGACCAGGCATGTAGAAGCAGCACCTTCATCTTGTTGTCTGCTCACAGGGAAGGAACTTACCCCCCACACACTCCCCAGAAGGACACAAAGGAAAGAAAAATAGGGGGGAAAAAAGAGAGAGGGGAAGAGAGAGAGAGAGGGAAAGAGAGAGAGAGAGAGAGAGAGAAAGAAAGAGCACCTAAACTTTATTTTAATGAGTTTTCATGAATGTGTCTTAAAAGGTAGGTTTTTACCTTCCTTCCAAGCCTCTACTTCCTTCCTTCCTTCCTTCCTTCCTTCCTTCCTTCCTTCCTTCCTTCCTTCCTTCCTTCCTTCCTTCCTTCCTTCCTTCCTTCCTTCCTTCCTTCCTTCCTTCCTTCCTTCCTCCCTCCCTCCCTCCCTCCCTCCCTCCTTCCTCCCTTCTTTCCATCAGCTTTTATTCTTTCATTTTTCCACTCCACTTTTCTTCCTTTCATAATTATTTCCTCCCGTGTCTTGTCTTGAAAACCAGCAGAAGAGAGGATATGCAAGAGACAAAAGATACAAAAAAAGCACAACTTTACCAAGTTGTAGGAAAGGTGGGTGCAAACCCCAAACTGCTTTGTTGGTATTTTTTGAAAACTGACACTGGAAAAAGACATATGAAAGGTCTTATCTGTTTTAAATAATCTGTATCTATTTTATCCATTTTCTACATCTCTAGAAAATACACTCATTTGGTTGGTAGAAGATGATTAGCTCGAACTCAGACTCTGAGAACCTTATACAGCATCTCCATTTACAAAGGTTTAAAGATGATAGATCTGGATAGTTCACGACACTAACAAATTGTCTGTAATTTACTTAGGAAAGATTTCTGTTTAGTGGTTTGATAATTTTAAAGGACTCCAGTACAAGATTGACCTGATTTATGGGCAAATCAGACAGTTTTGGCCCTGGGCACCAGACTAGTCCTTTCAACTTGAGAAGCTAAAAAAACAGTTGGTGAAGTTCACTTCATGTACACAGCGTGAGGGTGGCATTGGATATTTCACCCATATGAACAAAAAATAACTTACTCAGTTCTGTACAGATATGAAAAATTTTCCATTTTTTAACGGATGTTTAATACTTAAAAGGTGACTCTTATTCTAAAACTTGTTAAGGAAGATATTAAAGAACAATTTAAAAAAAAAACAAGAGGAAAAAAAGGGGGGGGGGGTGTTCAGTTATTTTAGAAGGAAACTTCACGGTTTTTTGCTTTCCCATGGAATTAATTTGAGGCTTCTGGTTTCCAGAGAGCAGCGTGAGCGCATAGCTAAGCTCTCCAAGCTTTGCCCAACATCTCATGAGCAAAACATCATGAGCTGCCCCAGCAGAGCAAAAGCTGGTGCAGCAATTGTTGCTTTTCTCTCAACCCCAAAAAGCATAAAAAATTACCCTAGTAAAGATCACCAAACTTTTTGGAAGTGTTGTGCCTCAGCCACATGAGCTTTCAGCATTAAACAAGGCATGGAAAGGGAAACCTGCATGTATTTTTTACACCATTTTGGTACCTGTGTGAGGCCTATTGGCTGTTCAAGGCAGAAATACAATAGCCTAGAAACTGTGGGACTGTGAGGAAGAAAATACTTCCTGGCACATTGCGAGCAAAGGTGAGAGACAGGAAGGATGAACTGCAAGGGGAAGAATGAAAAGGCGTGACCAAAAATATAAGTGTTAATGAGTCAGGACATAAAGGTATCTTGCTTTCATTTAAACCCATGGTTTAAGAAAAACTCTATAATCCGATGGAGATGTCATCATTTCAGTGGAAGTATAAAACCAGAGCTGACCCTTTTTCACATACATTCTGGCCTCAGGAATCTTTATCCAGGCAGGCTGGTCAAACTCCAGTTCATGTCTCCATGTGCTACTTGCCTATAATATGCCACTTCCCTACAATTCATCCTATTGTTTCACTTGTTCCTGAAAATACTGTTATGTAGCCACTGTGGCAGCACACAACCCCAAATCAGTATCAAATGAGAAGCCATAAACCTGCTGCACACTCTGGCCCTGTATGTATCTCTCTCAGCAGGGACACATCCAGATTGTTACATGCATCCAAATTATTTTAGATTACCAAAGGTGCCATCTCAGGCACAATACCCCCCTGTGTATGCACATGAGCTCACAGTCATTCATTTGCACGTGGATATAGCAAGATGCCGTGAAAGCCCAGCATAAAAAGAGCTACCCAGTTGCTGCCATCACAGCCCTGATCAAGGTAAGACTGCAGCTGGGGAAGGGGACAAAGAGCAAAAGAAGATACTGGGAGTAAAGACACCTCACTTTGCCTTGCAAAGGGCTGGAGCTGAAATGGCCTCGAGTAGTTATTACCCAGTAGTTCAAGTTGATTTGTTCTGCCTGTGAGTTTTGATTTGGAAATACAGCAAGCCTGAGGAAAAGGATATGAAATGACCTGGAGTTGGGACTTATATTTTTCCTTCCCCAGTGGATGTCCCTGCATACCTGCTTGCGGTGTAATAGTGCAATAAATTGAGTGCATATCTATATCCACAAAGGGTCAAACTCTGCTCAGAATTACACCCGTGTAAATCCTCAATAACTCCACTGGCCTCACTGGAGTTATTTGGCACAGATTTACACTTATGTAACTGAGAGCTGGTTTTAAGCTACAGTATGAAAAGTGTTTCACCTTCAGGGTAAAAAAATGCTACTAATGTCAGTTGTTGTTACATTTAAAATAACCAGAAGGAATTTCACCTGGATGGGATCCATCCAGAATCCATGACATTTGCATGAACCTTTTCCCCTTATTTCTGGTGTGCATGGATACACGTCAAATTTTAATTCACAGTGCATCCATGCCTTTTGTTTTGGGAGGACTATTATGCCTCAGATCAATCATTAGGAAAAGGTGTCTATATTGATAACACATTTGCCTCTGAGATGCTACAGGATGTTCCAAGCCAGATTTCCTTTGAAGCCAGGCACTGCTTTTATTATCAAAGCATGAATAATAGCTCACATTCATGACATCAAAATGCAGCCAGCACACAGTGCTGTGGGCTAAAATGAGACTCCAGTTACATCATGTAAACCCAGAGGAGCTGTAGGCACTTTTGCTGCCATTCCTGGGATGCAGCTGTCCTGCCTCAGCACAGGCTCTGTGCTCTGGGGCTCCTCTGCTGCCCCTGTGTCACCCTCAGGCACAGGGCAGGCAGCCACGCTCTGACCCACGGACACACAGCTAAGGAGGGTGTAAGGATCAGAAAACACAGGCTGTCAATTGTGACCTTTTGCATTCATCGATCCCAAATTGAGCTGAATTCCTTTAAAGTATCTGAGCCATCAGTGGTGATGTCAGAAGGGTTCTGGCTCTAGGGATTCAAGGACTAATTTTCCTGAGGTCTCCCCAGCTCATTCTGGCTCCATGCTGGAGGTACAGAGGGAATGATTTGACACTCCTTCCTGCCAAACAGCTAAATTTCATTACGATACAACACAAAGGTATGTGAGTTTGTTTTGTAACCCTATTAGAGCTTACAGACCAGTTAGTAAGAAATACAAACTTTGTTCTTTGAATAACCTCAGCTTGAACTGAGTCCTGGAAGGACTATCTTTGAGTTAAGGTAATACGAAGCAATAAAGCTTCCTGAGAACAGAAGACTGCCAAAGTTTAAGTGGTATATTTTATGATCTGGATTATTGTCCATTGGGGAACTCAGATGAAAACACAGACTCATTTCATTTAGGTCTCTAGTTGTGATTTGAACCATGATCCAAATTTCCAATAAAAATACTCAAAGAGCAAAGCTAGTGCTTTATCCACTGCATACCAAGACTTGCTGGCCCTTTCCTAAAAAATCACAGTAATCCAAGGTCAAATAATACATGTGCAATGACTTGAATACTCCACAGAATTCCAGCTTCCACCATCTCTGCTCTTTCAGTAGTGCAAACCACATGCAAAGTGATGTACAGTGGGGTACATCAGATGTGATAGCAACTATTATGCAAATCATCTGCAACAATAAGAACAAGAAGAAAAACATCTCTATAGAAAGGCAGCATTTCTACAAATGAGTTTGTGCAATAAATCTTCACTATTTCTTGGGCCCATCCCGAGAAGCAGTTGGTACCATGACCAAATTCTGTTCTGTCAGACAAGGCACAAAAAGTACATGTGCAAAGATGTGTACCAAGCATATCTGTGTCTGCATCTCAGGAAGATAGTCATATTAACAAGTGATCAAAAGTATGTTTATTGTTTTCTTCTCAAGGGAGTGAGATTCAAATGGTTGCTGTGAGCAGCATGAGAACAAAAAAAAAATCTCTAAATAAATCTCTAAATAAAATTGACTACAACCAGCTACATTCTCTCATGCAAGATGACAAATGGTCTGACTCTTCTGAAAGGTCATTAGTCAAACTCAATTTTAAAATATTCAATTCAGGGAAAAAAGTCTCTAGATGAAAGTCAAAGCTCTACAGAGCACTAAAGAAAGAAAAAAACAACTCTACTAACACATTTTTTCTCACTTATCCCTATCAAAAAAACATAAACTGTAGGCTATATTCAAGTCAGGAGAAGACAAATAACTATTTTTTTCTTCTGACAAGTCATATGGTCCACAGAATTTAGGTCTGTCTTTACACTTAGCCTACACAGAAATGCAGCAGTACACATATATTGTTCTAAAGAAGAATCAGAAGTAGCTTGAAATGCAGAAATACTTAGAAATACAGTGCAGAAAATCCACAGAACGGAAAAGCAGCAGTTTCTTGTCTCAACACAGCACCTTCTAATGCAAGAGGGAGAAGAACTGGCTCTCCCATAAAATTGTTTTCATTTCTGCTGGTATGTAAGTGACTTGAATTGGTGCCAGCTTACAGGTCCTGCACTGCTTTTATGGTCATTCTCCACTATTGGCAATGGGTAAAAAATGTTTCATTCATACACTGAGAAAGCAAAATGTTTAAAAAATGTTCTCATTCCATTTCAGGCAGAAGATAACTTCATCTCTTCTCTCTCTTTCCACGCTTGCAAGTAATATTGTGCTGGAATACTAATCCAGACACTCTCCCAGAATCACAATATCTCAGATTCAGTGTCCTGCTTGAGGACATCTTCATTGATTTGTATGAAGTGGAATTGCCTGGACAGGAGAAATCAGGAAATGCTCTTCCCCAAATGCTTGAGTTATGGGATCCCACACCTTTCTAAAGTGCCAGAAAAGCCCTCTGGATTACTGAGCGCTCTGGATTTCTTTCCCTCTCAGGTTTTGCCCTGAAATTCTGGTCTGAATCTGAGGTCTCTCTGTGACAGTTTTGCCAAAACACGGATATATTTGCAAATCATCACTGTCTGTCCCAAAATACACTCTACTTTGTCAAAAATATCCAAGATTTCCTGTGTCTGAGATTTGTTGCCCAACAGTTACTGTTTTGTTTTCCTGTCATGATTGGAAAACTGGCCCCTGAGAAACAGTGATAAATACACAGTATACAAAACTACTATTCTAGAGCAAGTTTTAACTAAACTTTAAATTCATGGAATCTACAGCCCACAGAACAAATGCTCTGAGATCTGCATCAACAATTGGTTTTGATATCAAAAAATGAGAAAGAATTTGACTCAACAATATCAGACTTCTCACAGCATTTTTCTTAATGGTATCTGTAATCTATTCTTCAGCTAATACTCCTGACTACTCCAACAGACTGGGAACCTAAAAGGGCCTTAAGTCTGAGCATTTGGATTGCCCCTCATCTTTGAATTACACTCACTACTGCACCTGGATTAATAAGAATTAAATTAGCCCATTCTACCAAAAACCAAAGGAGATTATTTTGCCTAGTACATGGGAGTCACGAAGTGAAAAAAATCCACTTGCACATTTTGAATATGAGCTGCATTACCTCAACGTGGCTCCTTTTTGTCAGGATTTTTGGCCACTGGTTCTGCATGAATACAGAAAATCATTATTCGTAATTTGTACTTATCATTCTCTTATCTTTGTTACTTAAGTAAGGAGGCAAAGCCATGCTCTGTGGCCAATCACAAGAAATAAATAATAAAGAGTTAATGAGCAAACCTCTTGTCTGAAAATGATTGATAAAAATTTTATGGCAAAAACTTTTAAATATTGAATACAGCCATGTCTAATAGGACTGGTTGGTTCATGGAGGATTCTCTCAAGCTGCACGGCTTTATTAATGTATGTATGACTAAAAATTTCTCTATAAAAATATATTAAAACTGTCAGATTTATAAAAGTCAGACAAATCCTCCATTTTTCTGTTCACAAACTCTCTAAATCCCTTTGCGGAAGATCCCAGACCTCAGCTGCATTCCTCAAGGATTTACAGGGCACCAGAGGAACAGCAATCTGCTCCAAATGAATATGTGCATTCAAAAGTATATGGAGGCTTTTCCAGCTTTTCACGTACTTCACTCAGATTAATCTTCCTGAAGGCACTGGATGTATTTGCAAGGGCAATTTTAATCGCTCTTCCACCCTGCCACTTTACAGCACATCCATTGTGTCTTGTTGATGGGAATAACTGCCATGCAGCCAGAGGTGAAAGGAAGAGAGGCTGGAGCATTGGAGGGAACCCACAAAATCAGGAGACAAACCCCACACATACTCAACAAGATTTACTCCTCTTGCGATAACATCAGCTGGGACTGTGGATCGGATTCTGATCTCAGTTTCTGTGGTCTTAATCTGAAGCACCAGCACTGATTTCAGCAGAGCCTCGCTGGATTTCAGGCCCGGTGCAAAGATTGCCACTGGTTTGTGCTGACTGTGTAACAGATGGCTATTCCAGCATAAGAATTTATCCTAGAAAAAGTTAACAATTCTTTTATCCACACTGCATTAGGAGACGATTTGTGCTAACTTTCAGAATGCTTAACAAGGTTTACTATTTTCTCTTTTCTGCTTGTTTGATCCATGTTTTTGTCCTGATCCAATTCTAGTTACAAATATGGAGAAGCAAATTTTATTCACCCTGTCTGCCATGTTCCCTTCACTTGCTGCAGTATTTTGTAAGACATAAACAAAAAGAAAAAATGCTACATGAAAAACAAGAAAAAATACTGCAGCACAAATGCATCTCTACAGAATGAACATTGGACAAGTTTTTTTTCTTTCTTCTTTTCATTCCACCCTGTGTTTTATCTGGGATAAGTTATTCTTCATATTGCATGCCATGCTTTTTTTATTTTTCTGGTCAGAGTGAAAATGTCTTCAGATGTGGATGCTGAGGAAAAAGAAATATGGTAAATACATTATCAAGATTTTACATGCTAAGTAAAAATGACATTGTTACTGTACACAAATTTTTAGTTGAATATTTACATAGATACTAGGATAAGCTGTATCCACCTGTTTTTCTGACATCTCACTATGAATTAGATTAGCTGAATATGATTTATTTGGGTCAATAGGAAAAGATCTTCTCAGTTGTCCTGGAGATTAGAAAAGATAAAAAGGCCACTGCTGTATTTTGTACTACTTTTTCTGAAGAAATCTTTGCACTCTTCTAAAACAATGCTTTTAAAAGGAAAAGGCTGCAAGACCCTTTCTTGCTCTTCCCTCTTCCGTCACTCTAGGTTGAGACCTCATGAGTAGTCTACAGTAGCATTTACAACCATAAGAAAAGATGATAAAATATTTTTCTTCAGAAAAATTTTTACAAACACAAATTAAAAGGAACATAGGTCAGATTTTTTCCTTTTTAAAATAAGGAAATAAATAATAATAATTAAAAAACCAAACAATGAAATGCAGCAGCTGTTTCCTTTTTTAAAAAAAAATTGGTTTTTGCACAAATGTTTTGGCTTGACTGAGTTTTTCTTCTCTTTCTTGACAAAAAATGTTGAAACTTTCCCAAAAGAAGGAAGTTTTCAGAGATGATGTCAAAACCAAGTTTCCTGCTGAAAACCAGTTTTATAAAAATATCAGTGAGGTTGCAAGCGGAGCGACTGGAGAGGAAGGGTGAGGAATCCATCAATAGTGGGTGCTTGTGTTTTTCTGGAAGAGCTGGTGGGACACAGCAGGGGCAGGTCCTGCTGCTTGGGATGTTCCATCCCCCGACTGCCCAGCTCCATCAGGAGCCCCAGCCGTGCTCTCCCCTTACCCCCACTAACGATGGGATTCCTCAGCCTGAGAGGAACTTTTCCAGAAGGAGTGGCTGGGAGTTCTTGCCTTGCCTAGCAGCCTTGGCAAGAGGTTTGCAAGAGCTTAAGGTGGCTTTTGAAGCAATCCATCACAGAGTATTAGCAGAGGAGCACTACACGTCGGCACAGGAGAGCTGTGTCGTGTTGGTGCTAGAGGACGATCAGACAGCATGGAAGACACGGTGAGCACAGCACCAGGGATTAAAATGAATATACAGACCAGGAATCACACAGTGGGGAGATAGGGAGCATCCCTGCCGCTTCCCAGCTGCTTCTACATTGTTTGACCATACCATATACCTTCCATTAGGCGATATTCAGGGCTGGGCAGGGAGCAGAAAAGTTCACTCCTTCAGTTCCTTCATATGCCAGAGCTCAGACACATAAGTATGGCAAACATTATGCTTCTGCATGATCAAATAAACAAATAAATAGAAAATTTCTTGCATGGTTTGGCCAGGCAGAGACTGGACTCCCCCAAACAAAACAGACCTCCCTCTCCCCCCAAAATATCTGGAAAATGAAGCACTTTTAAAGCCCCACATACTGAGTATACCTTTCTTATGTTACAGGCTGCTGCCTTTTTCCACCCAACACATGGTAAGGATTATATTTAAATAAAGATTTAACACTCATAAATTGTTTCTTTTAATATTGCTGTAAAGTAATGGATCTTTTATGGGCAAATTTAAATGTCATTCCCCTCTGTACAGCTGCGCCAAACAGTATGGTACCGTTTTACGCAGCCATAACCAAGGAGGCTCGTTGACCAACAGCGCCTGTGGGTAGAGTGTGGATTTTATGAGCCAATATGAGCTGATGACCCGTGAGCAGAGTCAGTTTTTGCATCTTGTAAAGTCAACCATTGTGAGGTACTGCCACACGCGGACAGTGAGCGGCTTCCAGCCCAGAACAGCTGAGCACAGCCTCCTGTCTTGGACAGCAGCAGATCCTTTTCAGCCTGTAAAGGTTTTTCCCAACACCACTACCTGCTCAGGCTTCACCTCTCCTGGCAGGGATGCGGCTGGGCTGGCTTTGCACACATTATAAAAGAGCTGGTGTCAAACTCTGTTTTCTGATCGCCACCTCTCTGAGCATCTGCCCAGCTGGGCCACCACCGGATTCCTTGTGGTCCCCAGCAGAAAGTCAGACTTTTCCCTCCCATCCTCGCCCAGGAGGGCTTGCACTGCTGCCTAATGCAGCCCTCAGCAGCTGGCACATGCAACCGAACACAAGGCTGTTTCACATTAAATCTAAGAGTCGAGTTCCCAGCCCCAAGTATTACATGGCACAGATATCCACAGCTCTTTCCAGCCTCACAAGATGAAGCATTTGGTGACTTTTCAGAACTCAACAAGACTTTTTTCCAGACTCTGTTGCTGGAATGGGTGATTACTGCCTGGTTTAAAAACATTCTTGACTTTTAAAAAAAGGCAGGATTATTTTGCTGCCTCATTTTTGCAACACTGTATTCCTTGCAAAGGTGAAGGAGTAACTGTTGCTCTAGGTATAACTATCCATGGAAAATTACAGACAAGGCTGGAATGGCCCTAATTGTCCTGAAACAATGGTCACTCCCCTTGCAAAATGTTATGACATGTTTCTGTTGCCAGAAGACCTCATCCCAAAGACATCTAAATAATTATTTATGCATTTTCCTGACATTATTTCATTATTTCCGTCCTCTTTAAAAAAGAATCTTGGTTTCTGGTGTTTAGGATAAGTAATATACTTAACCAAATATCTCATTTAAAAAGCAGCATACTCATCCCTAGCCACTGGAGAGTCTCCCATGCTCTCTACATTCCACAATAGGCAAGCTCCTGCCAAAAAAAAAAAACCTGGCAGATCAATCCTCCCAGTGGAATGAGGGATCAGAAAATGTTATCCAAACCCTGCTGCAGCGCAGCCACTTGATAGGGCTCATTGCCATCCATGCAGCACATGAAAAAGAAACGTGTTCTTTATTTCAGTCAGCTGCCCACCAGCCAACTAAAAGGCATCCCAAACTACTTTTGGGTCTTGATGCAGCAAATCATCTCAGCACATTTCAGAAAAGACGTGACCATGAAATATTTTGGCCTCATCAAAGATGCACACTCATATTGTTTGTTGTGTGCCTCACACTGCCATGGGAGATGGCCATGCAGAAGTTTCCTGGGATAGCTGACTAGAGACTACATTTCCAAGGGCATTTCTGGGCCAAGCAAGGCGACCAAATGAGCAGCACCACTTTTCAGCAGAACTATTCATTGGTTCACTAAATAAATCTCAGATTTTTTTTTTTTTTTTTTTACTCTTCAAGACAAAAGCCAGGAGAAGCAGCATGACTCACTGCAGAGCACCAAAAATCCAAGTCAGACACTCTTTTCCTGCCTTTTAACTCACAGAAAAATGGAGCTGCCCAAAGATCTCAACATAGGGATTCACTCCAGACAATGTTCTTTTTCTTTGTTGGTTGGTTTTTTTTCTATTGTTATTTTTTGGTGTTGGTTTTTTATCCCCTCTTGAGCACATCAGCATACTCTGGGCTTGGTGCTTAATTTTGTTTTGAATCTCAATTTTGGTTTGGTGCAGACTTGAATATTTTCTTCACACTTTGCAGAGACTTTGAACACAAGAAGAGCATCTCATTCAATTTTAAAGCTGCGGTTTCCTTCCCCTTTTTAACTGCAAATCATGCTGTGATTTACAGTGGCATATATTCAGAAAACTGGGCCAAGGCTTTTATAACTGGATGCTCCTAAAACCCTGTTTAAATTTTCTGCAGGGGAATGCTGGGGCAGTGAGAGTTTCTTAAAATTAGGACTTATTTAAGAAACTGAGGAGAAACCCAGGAGCTTAACTTTATGCCCTGGTGCTGGAAATCTTAGCCTAGATTTACATTTTAATTCATCTGTCAGCACAAGCTCTGGGTAATGCAGAATTTCACTTTTTCTTTCCCTCCCACCTGCTCATGAAACCTCAACTAGCAATTCCACCTCCTTTTCATTAGGAGCCTGGCACTTCTCAAAGGACTCAAGCTGCATGGAACTGTCCCTGTGAAAGCTGAAACCAGGGGAAAAAGGCCTGGGCTTTCAGATTTCATTGCAGAGCCAAAATGTCGAGTTCATTTTGCTGCAATTCAGCACATCTCAGGAGCCAAGGCGAAGCTTTTCATGAAACTGTGCTCAATTTAAAGTGAATGTGGATGGAGGTGGTAACAGGGAGTAGGCACAGGCAATTCTTGCTTCCTGGGTAGTCTCAAAGTTTAGCATAGAAATGCAGAAGGCTCTCATACAGCTGAACCGTAAACTGCAAAAGGTTTTATGTATCAGCATTTTGAACCGCACCTAAAAAATAAGTGGAAGCAAAACCAAATGTTGAACTATGCTAAATATTTTCAAGGAAGAAGGCAGTTGTCTTCTGTCCTGGTTGGACATACTTTTAGCCTTCATTCAAATTGAGCATCTCTTCTTTACCTTTGCTGGGGAGGAAACAGCTATTGGATATGTGAGAATGCAGGGGAAATAGTCTGTGTGAAATGCCAGAGAGCAACTCATAAAACCTTCTCAAAACAAAATAAACTCAATGATACCTTTAGCCTTGGCTCCAGAATTGCTGCCTAAGCCCCAGGAAATTCTGGCTCCCTTCATCAAGGGGTTAAAAGCCACCATGCTGAGAATAATACATATTCTGTTCTTTCCTTTTCATACTCCCTGATGGTTAATGACATACAGTCCCATCTGGATAACAAGCACCATAAACAAACACATCCACCAAAGAACCTTGCCCAGATAATTGTCTTTGATAGAAACCAATCACATGATGTTCACATTACAGGCCTTTTTAAACCAGTTACTCATTCCTGGAGATTTAGGCTTCAGTGGTTTGAAGACAAGTGTATATAAATATACTTACTAATGCAACACTTCTGCTACAATGTCACTGGTGTTTTCCACCTTTCTTCCACACTTTCAAGGGGTGCGATGCTTTCCAAGCACTGAGGCCACACTCACAGGCCTTTCACAATAATGTGATTTTGAGCAGAGTTCTGAGTAACAACCCACCCTTCACTGATGGCACACGAGGACGGAAATGGTGGCCTGGAGGATGAGACAGCTGGGACAGATCTGAGCTCCACAAACCTTCATTTCTGCCCCAAGTCACTCCGTGGCAGCTGACAAACTCATAAGCTGGGCTCTCTGAAGTATGTAAATTAGGGAGAAGTTAATTCCCATTCAGTCCATGGGCTATCTGATTTTCTGCATTTTCCTTTATGGAGTCCAAACAGATAAATACTTCTACATTCTTTCTGAATGTTTCCTCCCCAACAAAATACAAATGCACACAAAAAAACATCTTCAAACCAGACCAGTCCTTTGTCCTTATTTTCCATCTTCTGTTTCCCTTCTCCCTTTTCTCTTAGCTTTGATATTTGGCTGTCCTAAAGCATTTGGCTGTCCAAGATGGGTTGAAGGACTCATAGGCCAAAAGTTTCTCTTTTTTCTAAGCAAGGATTCAAACATCACCCTGGATCTCCTGCTCACAGGTCATTTTTTGTAGGTCTTGCTCCTCTGCAGGGACAGCTAATGTGTCTTTTGTCAATGGACTGCTATTCTTTTCCTGACTTTACTAAGGTTTGCATCCTTTTTGTGGTATTCTATATTTTTGTGGTTGAAAAGACTCTATGCTAGATCATATTTTGATACTGAAAAGTACCTACCCTGTGTCTCAGGCTGTATCCTATTTTCCTGTTTGTTTACATCCAAGCCCCCAACGAAGTTTATGCTAAGACCAAGGAAAACAGTATTCCAGAAGAACCAGCTACCTTACTTTTAAAATAGCCATCAGATGGTGTCTGATTCTAGAAGCACTCTTTTTTTCATATTTGAGGAAAAAGTCTCTGTGCATAAAGTAATACAAAACCATCAGGAAAATATTATAGTTTTCCATATACTTATACCTCTCATTACAAAAAGGAAATTTTTATCCAGAATGTGATCACAGTCTGTGATTTCATCAAAGAATCTTCCGTTATGTAGCATGACTCACTTGGTTATCTCTGCCTCGTGTGCTCTCTGCCCCCAATGACCAAGTTCCCAGATTGTCCCATGTGCCAGCACAGTGCCAAGAAATCCTTGGACTTCACTGCCCATCCCCATAATTCCCCTGTGGACTTGGTGGCAGCAATTCCGTCCACACAGAAGACCCAGAAATAAATAATGCTCACAGATCAAGCTGAGTAGCAAGCTTGCCCTAGTCAGTGGCCAAAAACAACAACCAAAAGTAAAAACTATTAAAACCAGAAGAATTTTTGCTTTTCAGGCTACTGGCTACAGAATGGCTTTTTCCCTTCGCATTATTTCCCAGAGCCAGGTATAGGAGTGAAGGAGCTGAGGGCTAGATCTCATTGTGAGGATGTTGAGGGAAAAGTGTAAAAAAACAGGCTTTCAGCACACTGCTGAAAAGAAAGCAGTAAGAGAAAAGCCACTAACTGTCCATAATGCTCTGAAGACATTTTGAAGGATGTTACACTGAGAGTAGTATCAGCATTATATTGATGAGTGACCTGGACAGCACCTGGTTGATTTTCATGGTGACTTAAATTACCCAAGCCCTCTTTTCTCCATTCCTGCTCAGGAGCCTCACATAAGGACTTGATTTCTCTTCTCTAGCAAAGGGCAGATTTTTTTGTGCCTGTCAGGACCATGGCTTCAGAGACAAGGCAGGACTGAAAGAGAACTTTAGGATATTTATGCAGACAGAGCAAAGAGTTAGCAAATGCCAGGCAGTATCAGAGTTCTGGCTTTGGCTCCCTTTGAAACGCCTAGAGATCTGCAGTAATTTCCACTGCAAAGCAAATCAACTCCTGCAAAAACCCTCAGGGTTGGGGAGGAACTGAGGAGGGATTCTTTTTTTGGAAAGATGTGTTGCACAAGGTGAGTCACCTCATCATATCTTGCACTGGCTCAAAGTTGAAGACATTAAGGAAACTGGGAGCCAGAAAAATTTACACTAGTGCTTGTTTCTTTCTATATCTGCTCCTTCAGTTAAAATATCTTTCCAACATTTTAGTTAGCAGCACTTGTGGATCCACCACTGAGTCAGGCAGTGAGGCAGGGAGAAAGACAGGACTTGGTCAGACAGGGTAGAGAAAATGCACAAGGGAGAAATATTAGGGCAGGACACAGAAATAAGAGGTGTCTTTCTGCTCTGTGGTTATGCATTTGAGTGAGAGGACATCCATTTATTGTTTCCAAACTCTCCATTTTGAGCAGTATGATAGAGAGGCGTGAGGAGCTACACTGATATGGCAGCACTTTTCCTGGAGCTGGGAAACTATTTGAAAGCCTGACCAGGATGGTCTGTACATGACTCATGTTTAGTTTTGAGCGTCATTTGGGAAGAAAACAGTCTTCCTGCTCTTCAGTAATGAATTTGTCTCAAGATTCCCATATGCTGAGCAGTTTTCAGCAGGCTGATTCAGAAGGCATCTCTACTCAAAATTGCTACAGGAACTCTAGCAGCTGAAAAAAATCCCTGAGTTTTCCAGTGTCCTTCAAAAGATCTCCATGAAGCACATGGTGTGTTGTTCTGTTTATCCACACTGGTAAGATGAGACACTGATCTTACCCTGCTAGAATCTGTAGAAAACAATATCCTGTGGTAAAGCTTCAGCCTTATGCTTCTCTTTTAATATAAGCTGTCATTACTGAACCACAGTATTACCCAGATCTGTTTTACATGAGTCCTTGGCAAGACAATGTCAGCTGTACTTAATAAACAAGGTCTGCATTTATCGATTCAACGATATCGTAAAGGGTGAAGTGTCATCTAGTGTTACTAGAACATCAAACCTGCACATCAGATGCAACACAACCATCAGTTGCTGAAGGCCTGCATTACCAGCTAAACCAGAAGAAAAAACAGCATGTGAAATTTCCATGAAAATCCCAGCACCCAACTTTTGAGTAAGAAATTGATGTTCTCTGTGACCAATCCTCCATCCCACAAGCTGGAATGACATCATGGACCTCTGCTTCCTTCATGACAGCATCTAGTGTAGACTGGTTGTCCAATTCTTCCTTGGCCACAGTTCCCTGAGGCACCCCTCTCCATCCCAGAGCCATTGAATGAAGCAGCTGTTGTTCCCATGCTGCTTTTTTGCAGGACTCACCGGGGTGCTTCTCATTGGATTTATTTTCTATCTTCTTTCTCCAGCAACCCATGGTGAATTTCACTTGAAATAATACCTGGTTCCATAGTTTTCCTGAAGAATGTATCAGAAGTCTCTATGGCATGAAGGAAGCAAGATGATAGAGCTGATGGGTAATTTCTTCGTATCCAGGATGTTTCATCCAAAGCATTTGTTCACACTAATGTTCTTCCAAGCCGAAGTTCTTGCAGCCTCTGCCTCAGTTCCTCAGAATGTTCCTGGAATATAAGGCCTTTATCTCCAGTCCTGCCCAGAAAGTCTGCCTGCAAGCAGGGTACAGACAAACCCAGGACAAACCATGCAAATAAATGCCAAAGCAAGAATATATACCACAGAGCTCACACCAGCTCTCCATAACCAGACAATTAAGCCATCTTTCCTGAGAACACCTTCAAACAAAGAACATGGGAAACTCCCAGCTTGGAGGAGGGTACGGTTTCCCCAAAAAATGTTGGTTTGTTTTATGTCTGGTTCAAGCCAAAACCGGTATTCTGCACACACGCATACAAATCGCCATGAAAAAGAAATGCCACATTTTTCACCAGGTGTCCCCGTGAGATAAATCAGAAGTAAAATAGCACTGACATGGAGACTTCCTGTAACACCATAAAAGCATCTTGACTTGGAGCTCAATGTATACCCTGCCCCAGCATCTTTGGGGAAGAATCTCATTTGTCCTTACATTCCTGACCTACCCTGTTACAGACCTCAGCCTGCTTCTTTTGCAGAGACCTTTTTAAGGGGCTGAGTCAAATTGTCCAGAGATGTCAACAAGTTGTGAGAGGCAGGCTCACACTGGTAGCAATTACCAGAGGGCAATGATCAATGGGGGTCTTTTGTTAGCATTACAGGATCACTATTGACTCAGGAAGGAAGTGCCCCCATGGTTTAGGCTGAGCTGAAATGGACAGGCAGCCTTGCCCTTGGCTGCTCACAAGCCACTAACCTACACTTATCTCATTAATTATTCCTGTCCAAATGGCAGCGATCGTTATGATCCACAATCAGCTGAGGAAGAAGAGGTCACAGCAAACACAGAGGCTCCATTTACCAATCCAAGACATGCATCCTTTCTCTTATTTGCATCCAAAGTGTTGTACGACACCAGTGCTGTTCCTTTGACAAACAGGTAACAACACATGACAGCCACACCAGCTCTCTGAAAAAAAAAAAAAGAAGGAAAAAAAAAAAAAAAAGGGTAGAGCTTACATGTTTTTCCACTTATAGAAATAAAACTACAAGGCACAGTGACCTTGCTAATTGCATAGATGGGGGGGGGGAAATAGTGTTCACATTCCAGTGCACCCAGATCGCCTTGATCCTCACATACTGCTATCCCAAACTATGGCCACAGCCATCAATGGTTTACAAGGCACTTGATGCACAATCCCATTGCTTCAAAAGTATAGTTTGTGCAAGGGAATTTATAGGAAGAAAATACATTTGACAGGAATAAAAGACATTTGAGGGATGAGGGCTTCTGGATGGAAGGATGGAGTCTCCTATTAAAGTCACCTTGCACTGCTGAGGGATAAATCACTCCCTTGAACATATTGCAGTCTGTTGTAAAGGCAGATGATTAGTATGACTGAGAATGAAACCACGCTCTGTTCTTACCCCCCACTGTGTTATTTTTCTCCCTTGCACTGAATTGTTCAAGCCCCAGCATTTTAAATCAAGCTCTAAGAAAGGGAAGAATATACAAAAGGAGTAGTATATTCTGAACACACCCTGCCCTTCAAGCTTAGTGCTCCCCAGCCACTTCAGAAAGGGGAAAATCACTAGCCACAGAGGAAACCTTACAAATGTGCACTTGCAAAGTGAAGTTTGCCACGTGTACTCAGATGGGAAGGGAAAAGTCCCAAGCACCTCTGTTCAACACCCTGAGCCCTGGGGGAGAATATATTTGCAGCATTTGGTTGCTGTGCCCCAGTCTATGCTGATAACTAACCAGGGAACAGCAGACAGCCTCAGGAGTTTCAGGACATAAAGAAAGGCCCTCACCAGGAAGCCATTTCCTTCTCCAAACTGCATTTGTACAGAAGGGGTTTTTTCCCTCTCTTTCTCCCCTCAGGGGGGATAAAATATGGAAAGAAGGGACTTTCAACATCTGCTCTAGATTTTTATTTTTTTAACTCCACTGATTTTTTTTCCAGGATTCTTATCCAGTGCCTATAGCTTAAGCAGTCTGTATTTTCCTGACAAACAACTGTCAAACCCAGTACTGTCTGTTGAACAGAAATGCCATCAGCCTTTGGCTGAAGCATTTGCAGTGGGAAAGATCAAGCATTTACAGACTGGGCTTTTTCCAGACTCTAAAATTCTTCACAGAAAGGGTGGTCAAGCATTTGGGACAGGAAGTGGAAAGTGGAAAGTGGAAAGTCACCATCCTTGGAAATGTCCAAAAGGGACCTGGTTTAGTGACAGACTTGACAGTGCTGGGTTAATGGTTGAACCAATAATCTTACAGGTCTTTTCTAACGTTAATGAATGTGCAGTTCTACACTCAGGTAACACCAAAGGGGACCAGAAACAGGAAGTAGGGAGGGCACTTCCCTGAGGCTAAGGATGTCTTTTGCCCTCCCAACTTCCACGCTGCCTCATCAAGACCTTTCTATGTGCATTTTCACAGGCCATGAGTGCCATCAATGATCTCAGCACACAGGGTAAACAGCCCCCAATGGGCAGCACTCCACACTGAGGGTGGCTAAAGGACCAAGTTACATGGAAGCATATCCACTGAAATCATTCTAATAACGATGGGCTGGCTGGGTGGCCACAGTGATGGTGAGGTGGCCATGCTTTCTGTTATGGCAGCCACCGTGGCTTGGCCAACTCCTCTACCCTGGCAGAGGGCAGCCAGCAGAGCAGGGCTGCTGCCACAGCTGGGCAAGCCACCGCCCTGTCAGCAAGTGGCCACTTCCCCATCAGTGAGAGCCCAGTGGCTGGAGGGGCAGAAGCCCAGCCATGCTCCCGAAGCCGTGCTGTGCTACACTCCGCGCACCGCTGAGCCTGTTTACATAAAGCCATTTCTTGTTTTCCTTTCCAGAAAGAGCACTGCCAATCGCTGGAGGCAGATGTGTTTATCAAGAAGTGTATCTCAAAGCCTGACATGAGATCTGCAGCCTCTGGTGCAGCTGAAAAACTCTGTCAACACCTTGGAGAGAGCAAGCCAGCGGGGCCAGCAGGGGACCAGCCGGGACCACAGTCCTGCCAAAAGCTACAAGCGGAGCTCAAGCCAAACAAACCTTTTCCATGCCCTCTGTTCAGTATCTAGTGGGGGCATCCAAACCACAAATCAGCCAGTTCTTATGTGAAAGGAAAAGCCTTTTTTTATTATTATTTTTTAACCTCTCCCCCTCATTTGGAGACCTGCTCTGCCCTTAAACCTGTGAATATATCACTGTATTAGGTCTGAAAGTTTATGTCAGAGGGATGTTGAAGTCTGACCATGCTGAAGATTGCCTGCTTAGGAAATAAAACACCCTTCTAGGGATCGCTGCACTTGATGATCAGCCTGAATAAAAAAAATACTGAGGGGCAGAGTAAATCCTTCAAGCAGAGACCTGCCGGGTAGGGGAAGGGGGTGAGTCACAGGTTAAAGAGATTTTTTGTTAATGCTTTCAGACTCTGTCTGCTGTTCCTGAACTACCACTTCAGGAAGAGCAGTTTCTGGGGGAGCAGAGGGTCACGGAAACCCTCATCACAGGATGGGAGTTGCTCACAGTCCTTGGGGTATCATTGCAGTCTGCACACCATGATGAGCTCTTCCACCTCCTTTTCCAGAGGCACCAGCTCTGGAAGCAAGAAGGAGAAAGACAGGTAATTTGTGGAAAACTGATTTCACAGACTTGTGGAAGAAAGGAGGAAAAAGAAGGAATACAAGAAAAAGAAATAAAGAAATCCTGCTTTACAGTGAAAGGCAATTCCTCTGATTTACATGGAAAATGTTGCCCCATATCTTTGTAAAATTCCACTAGACTTATTGCTTATCTGGTAATCATCAGTTAATTACATTTGCACTCTGCTAAACTTCCTGAGGCAGAGCAACCTTCAAATCACATCTTTTGTAAATCACTCTTTCTTCTCCACAACTCTTCACTCCAGCTCCTTCCCCATCCCTCCTCCTTCCTGGGGCTCTGTGACTCGTGCTGGGCAAGGTGCCCAAAGGGGGCTACTGCAGCTCCCCTGTGGGAGAAGCACTGCTGGCATTCCAGGGAACTCATGTCCTTGAAGCCTTCAAAAATGACAAATAGCTGGAGAAAAAAAGTGCACACACACACAAAAATGCCACCACTTTCACAATTATGTACTTAGGAGAAGACTGGGGTTGTATGCAGGCAGGTACAGCCCTGGCCCCCATGAATTTTCAGAAATCACTGAAGCTGGACTCCAGGATGGAAAAGCTACTTTCTCAATCCCCTTTCATTTGGAGCACCTCAATGTTCCTCTGTGTGGGTGTATAATGGGGACACATTCCCCATCTCTCCTGGTGCAGACAGAAAGCACAGCCCCCCAGTTCATCCACAGACATGGCATGTCCTAGGCCTGGCCACAATAACAGTCCCTGGACTATGCTTCTTACACTTAATGTAAGGCAATTTGAAGGTGCTCTTTGAAGCTTCCTGTTGCTGCTTAGTTTATGACATGAGTATAACAGTAAGCAAATCCTAGTTATTCCTTGCCTGTGGGCATAAGGAAAAAAAACTGGGCAGGAGCATATCTTGAGACATCTGATATCACCAGTGGGATCTAAATAGGTAATAAAGACATGAAAGAGAGATTCATTTTTATGGACACCCTGTGGAAGTGCAAAGCATAGTGTTTCTCTTTGCATCCACTGGGCTTGCAGGATTCCCACTTTTGAGCCACCAACCTTTCCTTGCCAAGGTAACGGTACAGAGGGCGGGGCTAAACTTGTTCATTTGCAGTATCCTATTCTCAGCAGCAATTGCAAGACTGCGGCCACATTTAGTGTCTCCCCAAACAACTTAAGTCTTACCTAAGTCTGTTTGGATGGTTCTGACAGGCTCAGGGAGAGCCATTTCTGAAGCTCAGGTTCATGAGAAAGACAACTTTCTGGGTTCTCCCACAGTCCATGGTTTTGGTTATTTTCCAAACCAAAAACCCCAAACGCAGGGTTTTTTGCCCTTCTGCTCCCCCTTCCTGCAGTTCAAAGCTTTTGCATCGACCACGGTACTCATTCCCATGTACCCTCCAAGAGCTGCGACTTATCATCCCCACAGCAAATGAATTTCTGTTTACAATCCCACCATTGGTCATAATGAGAGGGGCTTCCCACGTCCAAAAAATAAGCATCTGCTTTTTGTGTGTATTTTCCACTTAATGCCTAAGAAAAATACAGCAAAAGGCCCATATTATCGAAAAATATATGAAAACTTTTTTCCAGAGTTTATTCAGAAGCTGCCCATTAGGTTCCATTCCATGGCAGGCTTTATGTTGGCAAACAGATGAAGAGCAGAGTGGGATAGATTTCCCAAATGGGCTAAATCAGCACTGTTTCCTTGACTCCATTCAGAGTAGAAGCCTGGCCTGAGATATCTAAGCCACAGGCACCACGATCAGGACTTAAATTAAAGTCTGCAATTCCCATTAGTATTTCCTGTAATAGAAATCTTTGCTGGAACTGCCATATCTTGGTGCTTCCTGAAGTACAAGTAATTATTGGGCATGTGAGGAAAAAATCCTTTGGGATACAGTCATGCATATACCTACTTGGGCACACTGGGCACACCTCTGCTGGGAGCCTGGCTTATTCTTCTGGGTAATGAAGCACTGAATGTCTGTTTTTCTGGATGATATTTTATGCATGTAGATGACAGCACAGGCAAAATGTCAGAACAGTCATTTTATCTGGCTGGTCGACAATGAGGCTTGAAGTGTCCAAACCAAAACATGTCACCCTTTGGAAAGATCACATTACTGCCAGTAGGCAAAACGGACAAAACTGCCTATCAGCCAGGGCTGGAGTAAGGCCAGAGCACCTCTGGAGCAGAGAGGCCTTTCTTTGCCCATACATCCCATAATCTGTGTTATAAACCACTTTTCTGCAAGCTCACAGTGAGGCTTCTCTTACTCCCTCTGCATCCAGTTCACCCAGGCCCAGAGGAGGAGGATGAGAAAGCATCTGAGCTCCTTTGCTGAGTGTTTCCTGTTTCATTTGTTTCTTTGTTTTGAAAAAGAGAAGAAAGAATCTGTCTTGAATGTCATGTATAGAGACTCTGGCTCTGAAACTGCTGCAGTGCTCCTATTCAGCTCCAAGCATCCCCACGCTCAATGGCCTTTTATCCCCCAATCACTGACATGACAGGAACTGCGGTTACCATGTCACTGGCAGCTATTGCAGGCTCAGAGGGATCAGGACCTTCAGCCACAGGTTATGGACTCAATACATAATCACAGAGTCCCCTGAGCTCCATGCTCGCTCCGACCTGGCAATGTAACCTTCGGAATGCATCTGCTCTCTCCAGCACAGCATTTACATTATACAGCATGTACAAAATCTAAGCATTTGACTTTTTTTTGCACATTGTTAGAAGAAACAGATTTCAGCCAATGCATTTTGTCATTAGTGTGCTACAGTTTTGCAAGAGCACTGTGAAATCACCGGCAAAAGAATTGGGTTCCTTTTACCTACTCTGACGCACAAATCATGGTTAAAATGATGCAGTTGTTGGGGTTTTTTTTATGTGAGAATTGTTTATTTTAGGGTTGAACTGCTTGAGCTTCTCACTCCCTTGCAGTCAGATAAGTCACCTAGTGGTGGTCCCCAACAAGAGCTTATGAGCAGGTTGCTGGTGAAAGTGCCAACAGAAAGCAATTGGGCAAATTTGCCTTTTGCAGCCATTTGGCGCCTCAAAACTCCATTACATGAGCGATACTGAGATCTTGAAGAAGCATCGAGCTGGACAAAGTGGGCTGGTTAGAAAATTAAAATGAAAATTCACAGAAAAGACATTCCACTGTGTATCCAGCTCCAATTTGTGTATCCATTGCCTGTTTTGTGTTAAAAGCTCTCTCCTGAATTAAATGCACATGTTTTCCCAGGATTTCATAAGATTCCACAATTGCATTTAGAAAACAGTAAGATAGCTCTCAGCTTTTCCAGCATTGTCTTACTGTTTTCTGTGAGGGGAGCAATGTGAAAATTTTCCCAAACCAGCTGCAATAACTTCAAAAAATTTGTCTGGGCATTTTTCAAGCTGTAGAAATGTTTTGCTTTTTTCTTTTTTTTTTTTTTTTAAAAGGGATTAGTTCCCTTGCAAAGGCTAGAAGTATCGGGGCACGGGTGTGGAAAACATTGCATGTTTTTCTTTACGGGAATCCGGCTTCCGCTAACCCAAATTTTCACCAGCTTTCCCATTGTATTAAACAAGCCTGGAACACCGTCCGGCAGCCTTGCCGGGGAAAGGAAAATCAGGAACGGGGACGCGCGGGGGGCCGCTCCCCGGTGTCTGCTGCCCTCCGGTGGCCGCACGCCGCCACTGCCCCGGGAGCGCCGCGCGGATGCTCGCGGCGCGGGCACGGGCGGGGACACGGGCACGCACGTATTTTTTACATGTATCTACATGTATAGGTACATATAAAAATGCACACATATATACATACACGTATGTAAGTGTATAGATGTGCGTGCACACACACATACAGACTTGTGTGTATATATATATATATATTTATATCCGTGTATATACACATGTGCATATACATATGCGTGTGTGTGTGTGTATTTATCTATGTATATACACATAAAAAGTATCGTGTCCTTAACTAGAAATTCCCCCCTCGGCCCCAAACCGCCCCTGCACTTACGGCTTTGGGCATGCAATTCGTAAGATTTGGGGGTGGCATTTAACAACACTGCTTAATACCCCCTTAACGAGAGCAAAAAGGTAACAGCTCATAGCAGACAGACACACGCATAGACTCCCAAGCCAAGCAAACACATTTGTGTGGAAGGAAATAATCTGTGGCACAGCAATAACTCCAAGCCAAAATTTGAAAGGGGGGGGGTTGCTGCTGAAACACTTATTTTTCCTTTGTTTTCCTTTTTTTTTTTTTTTTTTGTTGCTTGCTTGGTTGCTTTGCTGTTAGTTTTACACCCCAGCCCCCTTACTTCCCCAGGGAATCACTTTCCCTTGTCGAGTTTGCAGACGTGACACTGTGGGAAAGATGCCGACTTGTACTTTGTCCTGCTTCGTTGCCCCCGGCACGGATCTGGCTGTTTTCCGGCCAGCATTCTTCTGCAGTGCCTTAACTTCATGGAAAGGAGAAAGCCAAGGGAGGGAAGGCTTCAGGGTTTCACCAGTGCAGACAGCCCATGCTATAGAAACAAACAAACTATGCAGTGAAAGCATTTTAAAGTCGCAATTCTCTGAGTCTGTATGAAAGCAAAACAGACTAGAAAACCACAGGCTCTGTATTCAAAACCCTCAGGGTGCAAAGTGTCCTGAATAAAACCAAAAGAAATGGTTGTCCAAGAACAGGCCAGAAATGGGGTGTGATACTGCAGAAGGACTTGGAGAGGCTTGGGGATAGAGGATTAGTAAGAGGAGGGGAGAAAACGAGTGCAGAGGCTCTGGTTCAGCAGTGACCCTATAACGAGCTCATCAGCAAACACATGCATTTCACCACAGGGCATGCTTAACTCCCAGTGCGGTTCCTGGGAATGACCAGTGCACTGGGAAAAGGGAGGAGGGGGGACCAATTTTGCACAGGGTCAATTATTTCCGATTATTTGGAGATGGGAGAGGAGATTCTTTCCAAGCCCAGTGGGTAATCAGACTTGTGCAATGAAGTGTAGCATTTGTTTCTCCTCGTTACCGTAGCAGATATATCCCCTCAGATGTGGAGCCATCTCTATTGCCCTGAGCCCTCCCCAACTCAAGGCCCCTTTCACTTCTCACCAAACTACGCAGTCATTTCTTGAGGGAGTGAATTACAGCAAGTTATTCCCTAGGGAACCTTCCTTATTTAGAGAGAAACCACAAGCCAGGGAGATCTGGGAATGGAGAGAGAGAAAAAGAGATCAGGCTTGTTTAGAAGCAGCAGCTAAACAGCTGGGAGATCTTTCAGTTGGTTTATATTTCTAACTCTGTTTGGGTCTTGCTTTACAACCTCGAATGAAAACAAATCAGGATTGTTTCCTCCTTCTTGGAATGTCTGTTTAGGGTTTTAAGGACGGAACAAGGAGGGGGAGAGGGGGAACAACTCCACATAGGTTCTCAGGGAACACTGCTTTCCCAATGCCTGCAACCTCTGTCGCCCTGCTAACCTCTGCTGCACACACGCAGCCCCACTCTCTTCCAGCCACACATTTGTAAAACTGCTTTGTCAAAAAGAGGTGGCTTTTCACCATTCTCTTGGAAAAGGGAAGTGTTTTTCTTGTGTTGGGTCACTGCAGAATAAACTGTCCTGGGGCATCACACTGATTTTAATTTTTGTTTCAAGTCACAAAAGCAGAATACCTTTCCCCCTTCTCCCTCCCTCCCCCCAAAAACAAAAAGAAAAGAAAAAATCCTTTTGTTGCTTCATAGAAATATCACATGTAATTCTTTCATGAGATTATTTCTAAACGCCGAGCACTGAATTCAAGAGCTTTCCCATGTACATAAGCACTTGTGAGCTTCGACAGCCCAGCTCCGAGAGGGTCACAAAGGCACGACATACCCTTCTACCCCGGCATTACTGCCACGCCGGGCAGAGGCATAGCATAATGTTTCCTAGCCCATTAAAAGTTGTTTAAATTGCACACTGTATGCAGTGGCCACAAAGTGCTTCATCTGTTAAACCAAACTGCAGGACTGCAAGCTCCCCTGGAGACAAAAATGCAGACCCCGGGAAATCGAGTTGAGAAGAGGGGCAAGACCCGGAGGGAGCGGCGGCTCCATGCGGCCGCGGGAGCTCGGCGGCAGCCCCGGCTCGGGGACGGGGCTTGCTGTGACAGTCCCGGAGCCTGCGGACAAGGAGAAAATAGAAGCAGCTCCAGTGTGCTCATCGGCTCGGGGGAGTTATCTTTAGAGGATAACTTTCCTTTTTCTACACTTAAAACTACACGTATAAAATAAAAAGCCGCCCCTGTGCCAGTGTGTGTATGTGTATGTGTGTATTCGCAGTCCCGGCGTGGCGACCCGCGCATACATCCCGGATCCCACCCGAAACGCTTCGACAGGAGCCGGGCACGCCGGGCTGCCGCTGCGGGGAGAGCTCGGGCCGGACCCCGCTCTCCGCACCGCACCGAGCCGGGCCTGCCTGCTGAGTGCCTGTGTGCCTGTTCGGCGTGGGACCGAGCTTCAGGCAGTGCCCCCGAGCCCGCAGCCCCCGCGCGGGACTCGCCGCCGGCCGAGGCGACACCGAGCATCCCCAAATTCGGCTCCGGCAGCGGCGGCTCCAGCCTGAGCCGCTCCGGAGCTGCCACTGAAACAACCCCCGAAGCTCCTCCGTTCCGTCCCGTCCCTTCCCGGGGAAAAGAGAACCGGAGCTGGTTTGGTTTGTCTAATTAACTTTAATAATAAATGCCACTTCTCCTGGGCGAGGAAAGGAAATTCACCCTACACAGAATGCGGGGCGGGAAAGACAGTGAAGCTCCCAAGTGCCCGTGGGCTTAGTTTCCGATTTTATTTTAAAGTTTTGCCCCTTGGCAGACGTGGAGAAGTGCTAAAACTCATAAAGTCAAGCGGGGCTGCCGGCTGCCCGCCCGGTGTCGCCGCCTGGCCGCTGCGGCGAGCACGGCGGGCACCCCGAGCGCAGCGAGCCAGGGCAGCCCGGGCCCGCACCGCCCGCCGGCTGCAGCGCCCCGTGCGGCCACGCCGCGGCGCCCGCCGCCTCCGCGCCCCCCTCCGCACCCCCGCGATTTCCATACGCCGTGTGGATTGGTCGGCGTTCCCGACGCGTCATCTCTGACGCCAAGGCTGCCCGGCCAATGGCTCGCCGGGAGCTCTGCCATTGGCTGTCTGCGGGGATGTCAATCATGTGTATTTGCATGCGGGCGCGCTCCCGCCGTGGGAGCGGAGGAGGGCGGGGCGCGGGGAGCGCGCGGGGGCGGGGCGGTTACGCTAGTCACACGTCACAGCCGCGGCACGCGCTGGCCCCGCCCCGCCCACCCCGCGCGTGGCCCCGCGCAGCTGCGCGCTCCCGGCGCTCTGTGGCGGCGATGGCGTCTGCAAACAGCGCTCTGCAACAGTAACGCAGCGCGGACACGCGCGCGTGTGCCTGTGTTTGCGCTGTGCGCTTGTGGCGCGCACGGCTGTGCCGGCTGCACCGTGTGCCCGGCTCCTCCGGCAGCGGGAGGAAGAGGCGAAGCCGTGGGTGCCCCTCCGCCGCCGCGCACGCCGCGCAGCGCGTTCTCCCGCGTCCTGTCGGGGGCGTGCGGGAGCCCCGGGGCACGCTCAGGGGACAGAGGCCGCGGAGCAGCTCGCCACCGTGCGGGGCAACGCCGAGCGCAGCTTCTGCTTCTGCAGTGGGGCAGATGAGGCGGGGGTGAAAACAGGCGGCAGCCCTTGGCTCGCCGCGCACACGGGAAGCGGCGCGTTCGGGCGAGCGGAACCCCACATCACCCCCGGCCCCGCCGCCACCCCGGGCCCGCTCCGCAGAGCCCTGGCGACACGGCGCCGACGGGCGCTGCATGTCACCCCGCCGGCGGCATGGCGGGGAGCGGGCTGGGAGCGCGCGGGGACGAGGATTTACGGCTGGCAGAGAGCCGCCAGCGCTACGCCGTCGCGGAGGCCGAGCGGGACACACGGGGGGGACCAGCCAGCCCCGTGCTCCCCGCCCGGTCCGCCCGGCTGTCCCAACGCGCCCCGGTGTTTTGGGGGCAGAATTCAGAGCGGGCGCTCGGCAGGGGCCGCGCAGCGGAAGGGCTTCGGCAGCCGCTGAGGCGCTGCCAGGCCGCCTCTCCGCCCCCCGGCGATGGGGCACGGCGCGGCCGGCTTTGGCTTCTTCGGCGTGTTTACAGAAAACACACGCAAAACAAAACAAAAACAGCCCCAGGTGCCTCCGGCCTCTCTCACCGCCCTTATTTAGACATAGAGGCCGGAGCAGCCCCGGCGAGGGTCTGGGTGACGTCACTGGGAGGGGCCGTGTCGTCACGGCTGGTGGGTACCGGAGGCTGGAGCCGTGATCCCCCGCGGCAGCACCGGGACCGCCGCTGCCTCCAGGTGTTGGATTTCCGCCGCGGCGGCAAACTGATGCTTTAATTGCCGAAGCAGCTCTATTTTATCCCCTCGTTTTTCTTTTCTTTTTTTCTTTTCTCTTTTCCTCGCAAATAAAGTAAACACAAGAGGGCGTTTCGAGCCTTTGATCCCGGCTCTGTACAGTAAGGAAAACAAACCACGAACTTCAAAAGGGATGGAGCTTTTCTGGGGTTAATTTCGCTTCCTAAACGGCTGAACGCGGCAATAAATCATAGCTTCCCTCCCCTCCAGGAAAGCGCTAATCGGAGGAATATGTCCCAAAAGCACCCTTCACCATCGGCAGCCTCAGAGCCCGCGTAGGCTGTGATCTGACGGATCAAACTTCATGCGGGAGATATTATAAATCAACAGGTTTCATAAATCTTTGCAGGCGACAGCTCCGCGGGGCCGGGGCGGGGGCGGGAGAAGGGGAGTGCCGGGCGGTAATGTGGGTACCGTGAAAATTCACTTCCTCGCAAGAATTGCATTAAGTAAACCTAACACCGAAATGTTGTCTGGCAATCTGTCTTGAAAAGGTTACAGCGTGTTAAAGATTTGGAAAGCTCCATAAAGCAGTAAAGATTATGAAGTACAGCTTAAAGGTTTATCAAATGACTTCCCGTGCCGGGACAACATTTAAACCGAAGGCAAAACCTGAAGCCTGTGATCTTTGCAGTCTGAGCCCATAAATGTGTTTGAGGAGGGATTCTGGTTTCTGCCGCTTTATGCTATCGCTTCTCTAACACGTAATTTAAATCCACTTTTCAGGAGCCGATATCTGGTAGTAAAACTAATACCAGGCAATTAGACGCGGTGCTTTAAAACCTCGTCGGCGTAGATGGAGTCCGACGGGGCATGTACCCAAAATCAGGAAGCGAACCTGTGGCTACAGAGTGGGGAAACGATCCTTACACCTTCTTGTCCCGAGTCTGGGAGCAGGGGGAAGCGAACGTGTGCTGGAAACGGAATGGAGGAGAAGGGGCACAGCAGCCCGAGTAGCCCCGCCTGGGGCGCGGGATAGGGAGGTGGGGGACGACCAGCCGCGGTGCCGGGAGCCGCGGAGGCGCCTCCGGGCTCTTCCCTCGCTAGTTTCCGTCTAGGGCTGCCCCTCTGTTCCCTGCACACGCACACACCGGCTCTGAATCACACGGTGTTTTTAAGGGGTCTCTTTGATCTGGCCAAGTGTCAGAGCCCCGAAAGCCGGGACTCAAATAACACGTCGTTACGGCAAACAAATTTCTGCAGTCAGCTTTATGGCTTTATTGTCTATGGCACGAATAAACTCGGGGAATTAGCAGGTTAGGGGGAAAAAAAGAGGGGGAAAAAAAAAAAAAGCTCGCCTATAATAAAATACACATCTGTTTCCAGGGAAAATATGGTAAAAAACACACACAGAGTCAAAACCTGGCTTAGTCACCACTGGCTGAACGGATAGGGAAAAGCACCATCTGTCATTTCTTAAGTGGCCCTTATGTGGATATTTACATTTGCAATAGGCGTTTTAATCACTCGTTTTATAGTATTTAGTGTTGACTGTATTTTGAAATACATACATACAAAAAAAAAAAGAGCTCAGTTTGTGTATACAGTCATATCAATTCCTTTCCATGAACAAGCAGGCGCACTTAAAGCATAGACTACCATAAAATTTATATAGGGGTAGATTTTTATGGGCTTGTGTATTAATAGTCTCTAATAAAATAAAGTTCACTCTGTGTGTGTGTGGTTTGAGTGCATATGGCTACACTCACCGTCCAGTGTGCTGGATAACCTGTGCAGGAATTATTAAAGGGGGCATATGCTTATACCCATTAACACATAGTGATAAATCAGTGAATGTCCAGGTTTGCCTGTGCACGTACCGAGATCTAATTTCCGAGCTGGTAGAACAATATATCATCTCTGATATTTCAACAAGTGGGGTTTTTGTGTGTCTTAAATATTTTGCGAGCCAGACTACGCAACCGGAAATAATGGATTTTCTATGAGATATTAAAGAAAAATCCATCATCTTTTTTTTTTTCCCTCCTTGGAAAGTCGTTAAAAGTTTGGAAAATAATATCCCAGAGATCTGTGAGGGTATTAAATCGTTTCGTTCCCTCTTTGCACACACGCGCGTGTGCCCGCATGCACTCACCCTTCCACATGCATACACGTGCTGCCCTTTTTGTAGGGATTCCCACCAAACCCATGAAAGGACACCGGTGGGTGTTAAACGATACGATTTAGGAGTTTTCCATCCACAGGTTTAGTTTTGCCTAGGTATTGCATTCATATGTACTTTATATGTATTTTACAGATAAATATTTTACACGTCTATATATATTGGATATGTATATGTGTGTATACGTTTAGCAAGAAATGTAGATTAATTGATTTGAGCCTCAGCTGCGGAGGACCCTAGCCGACACCCCCGAGCACGGTCCGCGGGGTTGGCGGCGGTGCCTCCCGCCAAGTACCACAGCGCAGAGGGGCGATGGGGTGAAGGCTGTGTGTGCTGGAGGGCTTGTGGAGGGAGGCACCCCGGCTCGGGCGTCAGACCCGCCTGCCCGGGAGCGGGGATCGCCCGGGCTTTATTCCCTACCATAGCTCACAGCTTCCAGGCCCTTTAATAAGTCCAAATATTTACCCTCGAGAGAAACGCTTTATGCGACTGCAATGAGGGCCGGTAACCTTTGACAGGAGCCGTCACAAAACACTCCTCCGTAATGGACCACAGTGCGCGTACATCTAATTTATTGTGCTAAAAGTTATTGCAGGGGCTGCGGGAGGGGGTCTCGGTCTACAAATAAGCGTTTTGCCACTGAGCGGAAAACACCGCCCCTGGGTCAGCCGGGCAAAGCCACAGGGTATCCGATTCGGCCCCATCATCCATCCCATGTGATGCCGCTTTCATGGTTTTTGGGGGAAAAAAAATACAACAAAAATACCCGCACCGGATACTGCAACGCGATCCCCGATAATGCGGCAGGCAATATGTTTCCCGCGTATCTGATAAAGTGGAGCGTTGAAACGAAGGGCAGGAAATCGTGCCCGATTTAACGGGAAAGAGCGGGGGAAACCCCGCAGCCCTGGGTGGCGGCTGTGCCAGCACCGGTCCGGAGCCACCGGAGTCCCGGGCTTGCACCAGCCGCGGTGCGGTGCGGTGCGGTGCGGTGCGGTGCGGTGCGGTGCGGTGCGGTGCGGTGCGGATGGAGCCCCCGCCCGGGGTGGGAGCAGCCTGGGAGCCTTTTAAACCTGGCGGCCGGTGCGGGCTAATAAGGGGGGACACTTCCAGCGGCAGCAGCACCCGTGGGGACAGCGCGGAGGAAGCCCGATGGGATATTAGCCTGTTTGTTTTCCCTTTGATCCGTAGGAAATAGGTCCTGCACTGCGTGACCCATTAAACTAATAAGATTATAAAGATCAGCAAGAGGGGCTGGGGCCGCTAATGGTTCCCATCTGGGCCAGGTTTCGGCGTTATTAAAAACGGCGAGGCAGCGGGCTTGGGTTACAGAGCCGAGGTGAAAGCGGAGAGAGCGGGGAGCCGGGACCACACATCGCACCAATTAGCGCGGCGGGGCGGAAGGGCCCGGGGAGCCGGAGGGGCCGGGACGCCATAAACCCCGGCGGGACCCCGAGCCCCGCCCGCCCCGCGCCCGCCCCGCGCCCGCCCCGCGCCCGCCCCGCGCCCGCCCCGCGCCCGCCCCGCGCCCGCCCCGCGCCCGCCCCGCGCCCGCCCCGCGCCCGCCCCTCATGCATATGCAATGGTGGGGCCTCCGTGCGAATCACCGCCCCGGGGCCGCCCTGGGCGGTGCGCGCGGTGGGCGGGAGGCGGAGACGGGCCCTGATTTTCATGTCCCCGCCCAGGGCGGGACGTCTCCGGGCCCTCCTCCAATGAGGGCGGCCGCAGTCTCGGGTTGCTCTGACGTCCGCGCCCCGCCCTCCCCACCTCCCTAAGGCGCGCCCCCTTCACGTGCAGTCCAGCCAATAGCAGCGCTGGATGCAAATACACAGGGGGCGGTGCGCGCCCCGCAGCCGCGGATTGGACGCGCAGCGCCGGCGCGTGGAGGCCCTCGCGGAGGGGCGGGGCCGGCCCGCGATTGGCCGGCGGCGCAGGCGGGGCGCGTGACGCTGGGGGGCGGAGAGCGGAGCGGGGCGGGCCCCGCGCTCCTCCCGCCCCCGCCCGGCCCTGCCCGCGGCCTCCGCCCGCCCCGGGAGAGCGCGGGCCGCCCCTCTGCGCCGTGTGCCCGCCTCCGCGGGGCACGGGCGCTGGGGAGCCCCCCAGCCGGCTGCTCCTTCTCCTGCGGGGGCGGGGGGAGGCCGGTGCTGCCCCACCGCCTCTGCGGTGCGTGATAAAAAGGGGAGGGGGAAGGATAAAAACCGGTGAAGGCGGGGGCGGGCCGGTCCCAGCTCCGCCCGATCGAGGCTAATGAGCAGCGGCGAGAGCGGGGCAATTAGCGGCTGTCAGCCCGGGGCAAGGCGGTGTGAGCGGGGAGAGCTGACGCAGGGAGGCGAGGGGAGCGCTCAGGTTAAGGCGGGAGGGGCTGAGTTTGACACACGGGCGCCGCAGCGAGGCTGGGGGGTTCGCCCCTCTCGGTATCCATCACTTCGTGTGCCACGGTGAAACACCGTAAATGGCGCCTACGCGGTTAATAGAAAACATCCCGCTAATGGAACGACGCCTCCGAGACACCGAATGTCTGAGCGCCAATTTAAACCTTCCCCCAGCCGCCCCGATGCGGTTTTTAAAAGAAGCAAATAGCATTGGAACTATTCGCTCTAGGCAGCTTAGTGCTTTTTTAAGTGCCCGAGCTTCACCTCGCCATGATTTAAGGGATCATCTAAAGTGATTTAAGTGATCGTCTTGCCTCGAGCGATCATTTCAGCCTTTTCGTTAAAGTCGCTTTCACAACAAAAATCTCCCGGTGGTCGGTGGGGTCTTAAAGGCACCGCTTTAAAGGGCTTATTTTTGGCTAACAACTTAAGACTAAAGAACATCTGAAAGTTTTTATATATATATATATATATGTATGTATGTACGTATTTGTGAATAGTTATTCTTCACCGTTGTTTGCCTTTTCTTTTTTTTTTAAACTGTGTTCCTTACCGTTCACACGGTACTTCACAAGTTGTTCTTCGCTGTATTTCTTGAATACGCACGAATTGACGGCTGACATAAACACTTCGCGGCAATAACATAGTATAAGTTAAGGGTGTAACTGCGCCTTCAGAATTCGCATCAGAGCTGGCCCAGCAAAGGCATAAATTATGCCAAAGCCTCTCAGAACGGCAGCAAACAGTTCCCTCCGCAGCACCTTGCAGTTTGTACATGAGGGTGGTTTGTAATGTATCCTCCCTGTTCGTGAAGGCTTTTTGCAATATATGTTCTAAACACAAAGTATAAAATCTTACCGTGTATTCCGTTAATTGAGAACCTCAGAACCGTGGCGTCAGGCAACTTTGGGCTCTGATCCTGTGAGCGCTAATGGAGTGAGTGCTTGCTATTTATCAGGGCTTCTAGGATACATTGTTCATAACTTGTGCAAAACTGGGGACAAAATCCCTGCTTAAGGATCAAGCAAATGAAGACTAAAAATTCTATCTAGTGAAAGATAAATGTCATAATGAACAATCAAGGAAGCTACACGAGATGCTGAGTGCAGCTCATTTTCAGAGAGCAGACTCGGGTAGAAAATTAGAAGTGCACCCAGAACGCTGTTGTAGGGCTTGGTATTAAAAACCTGCTCATTCTGAACGTCGCGGTGTTAGAATAATTAATGTATGACGTTCCCACAGTGCCTGAGAGGGAAAAGTGCAAGTCTGCAATGCATAATTTTCTGTGCTTGACAGCGTGCCTTCGGGGGAGTTATATTTATATTAAAAATATGTGCTTATTTCACTTAAAAATATATAAAATGCCTTTGTTTGGAGGTTTTGGGTTTGTTTAGTTTTGGTTGAGGTTTTCTGGGGGTTTTTTTGTTTGTTTGTTTGTTTTGGTTTGTTTGTTTGTTTTTATGTTTTGTTTGTGTGGGGTTGGGGTTTTTGTTTGCTTTTATTTTGCGGTTTTTTGTTTCAGGGTTTTTTTCTACATTGTTAAAATTTTTGTATACTGTTTTCCAGTGTTTCTGTTCTTGCATAAATTAATAGGGGAATTGCTGTATTATATTGCATGTTTGCTGTATTATTGCTGACATAAATGACATGGAAAACCACTGAAAAGACAAGTGAAAGCTCAGTTGTTGCACTAAACCCACATGACAGGGCTAATTTCTAGCTTAATTATATATTTTTCTGGACACTGTCTTCTTGTCATTTAGAAGTACTTTAAAGCATGCAAATAAGTCACTGGCTATTCATATAGATTATTACGTATTCCTGCTGAGGAGGAGCGCAGCAGGAGGAGATAACACAACTGCATCATCTTGGTTCTTTACCTGACCTAAATTGATGAAGGTGGGAACATTTCCCAGTAGCTGGAGACCTGTGATATTGACAAATTTATGTGCCGTTAAGGTCTTGGATTTTATTTCACTCAAACTGCAAAGGAAGTTTTGATGGATAATCATACAGGGTCGAGGCATTGGGGAAAAAAAGTCAATCACTGAACAACTGTTTTCAGCTTATTTTATTGTGTCTTAAATTCTGGTTTAGTTTAACTTTCTAAATTGCATTTGAGATACAGTTCAGCAAGATATCTGAAACTCAATGGCAGAAAATTCTTCGAATCCAAATACCTTAGTAGGACTTTAAAATGGATTATGTAGCTGTATGGATTATAAAAAGATGCAAAAACCTGGTAATACTGGCATGTATAAGGGATATAAATACTTACACACCAGGGTGTAAACCAAGGATTAGATTTACATTGTTGGAAATGGTGTTTCCTGGCGCAGGCTTTTTCGTAACTCTTTATCATGGAGTTACTCATTGTGTCTTACTTCATGTCATCTGGGACTGGTGTCTGTCTGAATAAACCACATTTAATTTTGCCCATGCTTATATATATTTTACTTTTTTAATATCTTAAATCATATTCCCTGTTTTATTCAAGGTCTGTTCCACAGTAAAAGAAGCAGGAGTTTTCCCAATGACTGACAGGCATTGGATTATGCCCTAAAAGAATCATACACTGCATTTCATGCAATGACAAAGAATGGATAAGCATGAAATCTGATTAGATCTATTTTTCTCGTATTACAGTTATTGTGGTTTGCACAATTGGTACGTAACACATTTTGCAGATGATGTCCATTTCATGCACGTTAGAGGAACAGATTCTTTTCTTCCACACGTATTTGTTTCATCCCAATATGTTAAATAGTGCTCACAGAAAGAAAGAGTGAAACAATTATCTACGTGGGGAGTCTCCATAAGTGAAAATTTTTGCAACAGGTATTCAGGAGTGGTTTACACCTGAGGCTGTACTCTCTGGTGATGAGGACAAGATAGCAGAGTGTAATTCCTGGTTTCTGTTTCTGACCCTGGGGACCGACCAGGTGTGTGACCCTCTCAATTTACAGGTCTGTAGATAGCAACTCAGAGTTTGCCTCACTGAAGCAGGTTAAGAATTTTGTCCGCAATGCTCCAAGAGTGACTGCTGAAAGACCTTTAGAAATACAAAGCATTGTGTGGAAACAGTAACAGAAACACAGGCAGTAATAGCAGAGCTCTTGCATGCCAGAAACATTCAGCAAGAGGGCTATATTATCGCCCGTGCAGAAAAGCACGTCTGTAGACATAATTCAAAAATATCAGGGATAATTCATGGCTACGTCAGGAGACCAATTTTCCTTATACCAAACACAAAATGAAGTCTACTTTAAAGTAAAATAAATGCAGAAAATGTGTTTTCCAGACAAATTGGGGGGGGGGGGAGGGGGGGAGGGGGGAGGGGTTGTTGAGCGTATTTAAACATTTAAAGCACACTGTAGTAACAGTTAAGTGATTTTTTCCCTTCTCTTAGGTGTTTTTAGTGGCATAAAGACTGCTGTTAGGACAAGTTGAACATTTGAAACTAATTTTTTAGTTTGTGGTTTGCTTCAGGTTTTGTTATTTCTTTGGGGCTTTTTCCAAGCCATGAGTTTCTGAAATGCAGTAATAGAAATCTTCTGATCATGATCTCTACTGGACTAGAATTATACTACACTTTGGTGGTGTAAATGCGAGCCAGCTAAGGAATTTCTTTCACTTTAGACCATTATAATTGTGAGTTCTGGACCTGCTCCTCTAATTCTGTTTGGATTATTCACCTTTGATAGAGTCTATCACATTCACGTGCCTTGACTGCTCACTGTGAACCCCATGATACAGGTCTTCTATAAACTTTACCTTGCCTTCTTAAAAAAAAACCAAAAAACCAAAAAAACCTATATGCTTATAGCTTTACAAACACTAGGTCCTTATGATTGTGAAAGCCATCCTCAATATTGCTGGACCACAGAACAAAAGGACAAAAGCGTCATTGATAAAATTATTAGGACGCTCAAAACTGTTGGTGTGCAGGGTCTCAGGCTTATCCCGGTGGTAGCATGAGCTCTGGAACCCCGAGAAATGCCCTGAGAAAGCAGGTTCGCTGCTCTTCCCTCTGAGAGCAAGGGAGCTGTGTTATCGCCCGTGCAGAAAAGCAGGCTCTGAGGCAATTCTTTAATCTGCCGCAGGAGGGCTGGCTGGCAGACTGCAGAACACTGAACCGCAGCCCCGGAGTGCTGCCTCAGCCCTTGGCTTGAATCAGCCGGCAGCAAACCAGAACGGATAAAAGGCAAACAGAGTCAGGGAAGCGACAGGAATGAATGACATGGTAGAGAGACACGAGCTGTGTTAGCTCAGGTTAGCACTTCCTCTGAGCACAAGGTGAATTTATGTGTCCTGGCCAGGTCTATAGCTTAAATACACAGTTATAGAAATACTTCAGGTTTGTTTGTGGTTTTTTCTGGTGCTAAACCGTTTTGTAGAACATTCTTTGGTCACTCAACTCCTTTTCTCACCAGTAAGTCAAAATACCCATTCCATGGTTTTTAAACCATCAGATATCTTGTTCAGTATCAATAGAAAAAAGAAAATAGCAAACAGCAAAATCTTCTTCCCCTTTGCCAGCACAATCACACCCAGCAACTGCGGAAGCACAGGCGAACTGATGTATTTCTGATGCAGAAAGTCAGGGACAGGTGTAAGGTTCAGTCTCTTCCTATGGAGGCAGAAAAGGCACAGCTTTTGCCACTTCAGTGGGCATCCCCATGCAGCTGCCATCCCCTGCTCACACGCAGCACGTGGCACACAGCTCTGGGATTGCTGTGCTACCTGCACAGGCAGTGGGAGAACTGCAGCCCTGCGGAGCCTGGGTGGTCTGGAGGTGCTCCCACACTGCCTCCCCAGCCCTGGGCAGTCTGTGTGTTGGTTTCCTCTACCCAAACCCCTGCCCTCACACCCCCACCTTCCCAAGGGCACCAGAAAGGCTTGGGCTGGCTCTGGGGTGATAGGACCCATAGCGCTGCCAGCTCAAAACAAAAAGAACTGCTTTTAATTTTTTTTTTTTGTTAATGGTAGGAAGGATAGCACAAATTGCACATTGAGGGCAGCCATTTCCTCTGTTTCTATAACATAACTGTTCTTTGCTTGTTCCCCAGAGCTTTACTAGTACATAATTTCCAGATTATCACTTCCATCTTGTGCATATGGCGATGCCACTCTACTGGAGTTCATCCTCAAGAGAAAATATTACGCATTTTAAATTGTTCTCCTTGTCTTTTCCCTGCAGATATATTTTATGCTAACAGGGAATGCAATCTTCAGCACAAACTCGGGAACAACATGGTGAACTATAATAATTATTGGACCTGTTAGGTCTATTATGGAAATAAATCTTCTGTGAACCAACATTTTCCCTCTTATGTTTCACAGAGAGACAGTAACCCTTCTGCTGTCAATGAATTAATTTGCTAAAAGAAGCTGGAGTTCATAGATAAATCTTGAGATTATTTCTCATTTACATATTAGCTTAGCATTTATGTGCAGTTCCATTTGTGTGATACTCCTGGGGACAATCCAGGGAACAATATGAATCATCTAAGATGTTAAAATTAGGCTACAATAGAAGGGGAGAAAACCTACCTTTTAAAAAAAATTTTGAATTATTTAGAATAGTCTTTGTGATTAATTATCTAGCATGGCATGCATAATATTCCAGAGTCGTTTTTGCATCTGTCTGATGCTGGAGCATACTTGAAGAAAGCTTTCTGTGCTGAGACTCCTTCAGAGTGTGCATTATCTCAAGGACTACTGGTTGTGGCTTGTGTGATATCCTGGCTCAGACATAGACTATTTTTTATTTCTTATTTATGGTGTAGAAACAAGGTCAGAGGCATAAATGAAAGCAGGACCAGTGTACTTCCTATTTCCTGTGGCGTCCCCAGAGCTCTGATTTGAAATCATTACTGCTGTTAATTAATGATTTGCCAGCTGTCTGCACTAATTTTATTGCGTTTATGTATGCAGAGCCATTGTGCCTCACATTCTTGCTTGAGAATCAAGACACTAGAATCACACTTATGTGTTCATGTGTTATTTTCAATATGGTCTGCTTGCACACACCAAATTGTGAGGCTCACTGAAAAGGTTTAGCAGTAGTAGAGACCTACTTTGGGACATTTTAGACATTTTTATTTCAATTTTTTTGCTTGATTTTGTGCAGTAATTCATCAGGGAAAAGGCAAAGGGGGCTGTTTATTCTTATTTAAAAGGTTTAAACACAGTTTAAAACAGTTTTTACACATCAGCTTAAAATTTGAGGGAAAATGCTGGGCACTGTAATGTGTTAGACAGATTTTTACAGAAAACCTGATTTCTGTGTGTGTTAGTGGCTGCCCCACTGCCCTGAATGCCTATGCTTGGCTATGTTGCATGCATGGCTTTGCTTGCCTCCTTCTATCACCCTTTCATAAAACCCTCATTTTTCCTGAAGGTTTGGGAAACCAGAGGGTTGTGGTAACACAGTTCCCAGTGTCCAACTCCATTTCTCTGTAGCAGTCCTGCAGTTACAGTTGGTTCAATGTTTAGTTCAGTATTTGTTTCCCATTCTCTCCTTCGAGGTTTTCTGTCAGTGTGGGCTGTTAAGCAGCTGTGGCATTTCTGGCAGAAACGACAGTATTTTGGTGGTGGCTGACTGTACACACCCTATGCAGCTTTTAGAGTGGGAGACCACTACTCTGGAACTGATTAATCTGAGTGGTTGAGTGCCCTGGTTTCAGCTGGCATAGAGTTAATTTACTTCCCAGTAGCTGGTGCAGTGCTGTGTTTCGGGTTTAAGATGAGAATAATGTTGATAACACACTGATGTTTTAGTTGTTGCTAAGCAGTGGTCAAGGACTCTTCAGCATCTCATATTACCCTGCCAGGGACTAGGCTGGGGGCACAAGAAGTTGGGAGGGGACACAGCCGGGACAACTGACCCAAACTGGACAAAGAATATTCCATACCATATGACAACAGGCTCAGTACACAAACTGGGGGGAGAGCTGGGCAGGGGCCACTGCTCAGGAACTCTCTGGGCATTGCTCAGTGAGTGGTGAGCAATAGCACTGTGCATCGTTATTTTATGGATAACAACAACAACAACAGCAACAATAACTATTATTATTATAATTATTATTATTATTATTACTATTATTATTCCTCCCCCTTCCTTTTCTGTCTTATAAAACCATCTTTATCCCAACCCACAAATTTTAGTGTTTCTTTCTGAATCTCTCCCCCATCCTGCTGCAGGGAGAGGGAAAACGGGTGAGCAACCTACTATGTGGTCTTTAGTTTCCATCTAGGTTAAACCACAACAGCCATTTTTCTGACACCCAACATGGTGCCAAGAGGGTGAAGATAATGACAGGTCTGACCAGACTGTTTTAAAAAAAAAATTTATGAACATTCATTATATTGGTTTAATAGTCACTGGTCACAATGTTGATTTATTTGCTCACAGAGTTGTTGCACTTGTTCTCAGAGTTGCACTAAGTAGCACTTAACTCTTTCTGTATATGTCCCTTCTTGTGGTGTTTGTCACTTCTGGGGGCTGGGTTACAAACTACATTTTGTTGTAGTTTGTAACACTGGCTTCTGATATGATAAAATTGCTGGTCATGAGACTAATTTGATAACTGTACTCAGACTGCCCTCAGCTCCATACTCTGGGAGCTATGTCTCAGAAACTAGTAATAATTTATGACTTCTTAGACAGCCAAGCTATAGGTGAGACAAAGTGGGAGAAGGTGTCCCCCACTCCTTCACCCTCCCTTCCTCCCTTTCTTCTTCCCCTTTTACTTATTTTCCAGGCTAGTTACAATAGCTCTTGAGAATTTTGAATATTATGGGGATGTTCAAACTGGCATGTTTCTGTTGGTATGTCTTATATTACTAAGTGTGTTCCATATCTTGTTTAAAGCTAAACATCTATTTAAGAATACCACCCAGAGATCTATCTGGAGGCTGGACTGTTGTGAGTGTCAGGGTGTATGGGACAGTATGGACGAGTACCTAGGACAGAAATCCAATGTTTTGGACTTCATCCCTGAGCAAGAGCAGAACCCTGAAAATTATCAAAATATTTGTAAAAAAACTGAGCTGTCACCCTGGCAATTCCTGAGAGACAGAAATCGCTGCAACAGGTTGAGGTCTGGCCCACACCCACTGAGCCCTGTTCAGCACTGCTTTATACCTGCAAGGGCAAGAGAAGGTCTCTTAATCTGATAGCAAAGTGACAGATATTGCAGCTACTCCAATCCCCACAACAGGCACCATGGCTGAACCAGAGAACCAGCCCGTGTCATTATCAGTCACTCCTACACACGAGAAAAAAAGTAAGAAGTGAAAGTCAGCTCATCTATAAAGGAAGAAGCTCTTCGCTTAAGTAGGGATGAGGCAGACTACTCCAAAACAAGGCCGTCATGAGAACAGAAGGAAGAGACAGGATTCACAAACAAGGCAGTAACCACTGAGGCCAAAAAGCTGGGATCTGTTTCTAGGGAAATGGGCATTGACAAACTGTTTAGAAAAGGGGCATGAGGCCCCAGCCTCTGGAAGTGCCTCCAGTTCAGGAGAGAAGGAAAGGTGTCCCTTCCAGGATGATGTTATGTCACCCAGGGAAGTGGATCAACATGGAGAGAGGGAGAGGTATCTTGTACCTGAAGAAATTAGCTGTGCTGGAGGTAATTTATGATAACCCCCCAAAAAAGTGTCCTGCTTTCAGCTGGGGTAGAGTTAGTTTTTTTCCCAGTAGCTGGTGCAGTTCTGTGTTTTGGATTTAAGATGAGAATAATGTTGATAACACACCGATGTTTTAGTTGTTACTAAGCAGTGGTCAAGGACTCTTTACCTTCTCACATTGCTCTGCAAGCGAGTGGCACACAAGGAGTTAGGAGGAGACACAGCCACAACATCTGACCCAAAGTGGACAGAGAGGTATTCCATATCGTATGCCATATATACCCCAGTATACAAACTGGGGAGACAGCTGGCCAGAGGACACTGCTCTGGAACTGTCTGAGCAGTGAGTGGTGAGCAATAACATTGTGCATCATTTGTTTTGTACATTCTAGTGATTTTAGAGTTCTTATTGTTATTATCATTATTAATATTTTTTATTCCTTTTCTTTCCTATTAAACTGTCTATATCTCAGTGCACAAATTTTTGTCCAATTTTCTCCACCATCCCACTGAGGAGGGGAGAAGTGAGTGAATGGCTGTGTGGTGTTTAGCTGCCTGACAGGTTAAAACACAACACTGTCTTAGTGTTTAAGCTATTCCTGACCTCTTGCTGCTTTGAGTTCCTTTACAAGGGTTATATTTTTCATACCTACACCTTGAAGATATTGTTTAGCTTGTGTATTATTCCTTGTAGACAAAGTATTCCTTCATAATGTGAAAAATAAAGAAAAAGCTCAGGAGTTTATCTAAAGCATCTACAGAAAAATAAAGCAATGTTACAGCAAGTCCAGTTTTCAGTAGTCGGAGTAGTGATGCACTATGAACTTGAATGAGCAAGGTTTCATTGTGTTTCAGTTTAAAGCATAGCTGCACCTGTTTCACCTCAATAAATGGCAAAATTTCTGTGGAAGTCAAGTAATGGTGCAAGGATTTGAAGTATTTTGAAGCAGCATTACACAAATGTTGAATCACCACAATAGCAAAGAGTATAGGACAACTGGTTCCTTTATAGGTATATGTATAGCACAGGAGTGATCTAAAGATTTACAGATCCCCTCTGACGCCAGACTGTTCTTATTTCTACATCACTCTTACACTCCCTTGATTCAGAAGCCTGCGGGTTTTGCTGCCTTTATCAGATTTGGTTACTCATGGGCAAATGTCTTTCAAATAAGCACCTTAAAATACTAGATATTCAATTATTAAGAATGTAAAGTAAGGTAAAAAAAAAGATGCTTAGATACCAGTGGGCACAAAATATGCCAAAGGATTTCTCTTCTCCTCCTCCCTCTCTCCCATCCCAAACAATCCTTTTCAATATTGAACAGGTCTGAGAACAATCCAATCCAGTAGGTCAAGATAGGGTCAGATTTCCTGACCTGCTTGCCCCCACCTCTTGATAATCTAGAAATGAAAATCAATTCTTGTCTTCGAGCTTGTGAGGAGCTCATAATTGCTTTAGACTAAAGCACCGAGTGCCTGCTTTTTCTGCCACCTTTCAATTCTTGGAGATGGGGATGTCATTTTTCAAGTCGAGTGCACTGTCAGAATTAGATTGCGTGGTAACCAAGTAGAAAGATTTCTGCTCAGAATGAGATTTCTTCTCACTGCTTTGCCTTTTATTTGGGTCCAAATTCTTCTTTTCACTCTTATCTACAGGGATATCATAATACATTTTGAGTGCATTATCCATGGAATATAATTATTTTTATTAGTGACAAAATTGGAGCTCTTTTGTAGCCACTGAAATTAATCAATAAATAAAAATTAAGGCTAAATTTTCTTCTTGATCTTTTGTTTACTGCACTTTCTACCACAAATCATACCAGTCAAATGTGGGTATGATTACATATTATTTTTATTATGTATAGCTTTTTATCCAATTAAACTGAACATAGTATCTGGTCAATTATGATAAAACATTTCTAGGCCATTTTGGATTGCTGTGAAGTGCTGTCCTGAAAATAAGTTTATAGGAGGCTGTGCTGTGCCAGCTATCAGATGGGGCTTACCCAGCACTGTGGGCTCTGACAGGCAGGAGAACGGAGCTGGAAATCTGGTCCCACTAATTTCTCAGCTGGCGAGGAGGAAACTTGCCTAGGACCATACCCCCTTCAGATGAGATTTCCTGTGTGAGCGTGAAAGCTTAAATATTTAACACCTTATCTGCATTGATTTCCAAGACAGATAATAAAATCAGTGGGATCCAGGGGGTTTTTTTTGTTTGTTTGTTTGTTTTGGGTTTTTGTTTTGTTTTGTTTTTTTAATGTGAAGGATCCTGAGGACCATGTGAGGAAAGTTATATGGAAGGGTGATGTACCACTTGCTTTTCAGCAGTCTTTTCCTCTTTACAGCTCATGAGTGTATGTACATCTAGTTTCATCTATTCTGATAAAAACATCCTGTTTGTGACATTGGTGAGGGCTTGACTTTTAGAGTTCGTGTCCCTTATGCTTAATGTTATGGCTATTACCTAATGAAAGGCCTCCCTCATCTTTGGGGAAGAAGATCAGAAGTAGTTCTGCTGTACAACTCTGGCATTTCTGATAGCACAGGTATCTTACATAAATTAGATTTCCTACATTAAATTAGGTATCTTACATTAAAATTAGAGAGAATGCAGCTCTTTCCCCACTACTCTTCTGCTGCTAAGATTTGTGATTTGCCCATAAGAGCCACTTAGATGGCAAAAGAAACCATAACTGAGACAATTATTTATTGCCAGAATGTTTTTGTTAAAAATGCATAGATATTGAATGAACATGTTTTTATATCTGTTTTTACCTCACTTGGCAGCTGAGAGTTTCAGTAAGGAGGGCTGTCAAGAATTACAGTAAAATAAAACCTAAATAATTAATTCTGTCGGTGAATGATGGTACAATATCAATAGGCAAGAAAGGTCTAAAGTTAAGGAGAAAAAAAAAAAAAAAAAGGAGGAGAAGGAAGAAAGACAATCCTTGCTGGGATGACCAAAGTAAAGGCAAGATTAGAGTAACAGAATTTGTTTGCTTGTTTGGGGGTTTTGTTGTAGTTGTTGTTTTTGTGGGAATTTTTTGTCGTTTTGTTGTGTTGTGGTTTGTTTGTTTGTTTGTTTGTTTGTTTGTTTTTGAGATCCATGCTGGCTCTTGACTCTCATTTTCAGAGACTCTGTCACAGTAGGTAGACTCACAGAGTGAGGGCTTGGTGCTATCTGTCTCTCTTTCCTGACAAAGAACAGCATCAAAACAGAAGGACATCTTTCACTAAACAAAGCCCATTTCTCTGCTAATACCAGCCGGCCCAGGGAAGCTGCATCAGGCAATGTCAGTGGAACCTCTCTTTAATCTTGCTCCTCATTTCATGAATTCAATCCTTCCTTCTCTCTGGCCACTCTCCAGGTGGCACAGCCAAAGTGTTCATGAAAGGAGGTTTGAAACCAAAGGCCCTTCTTTACCCTTCTTGATGCCATGAGAATTGCACACACTGATTTTCAATGTTGCATTTTGAATTGCACTCACTGTTACTACGAATTAGCATTGCTCTTGAATGGAGAGTGAAATAATACGTACTTAAGTCAGGTAGAAGTCAAGCACATACTTCATATACTTCATACATTCATATACTTCCCTGTACTAACATAACTGAAAAGCAAGAGAAATTTTCACTTCAACGTGATCAGAAACACCAATATCCTCTGTTTACATTCCTGTGCTTGTTACACTGTCTCCATAAGGCAAGTTCTGGTTTCTAGAGCAGATTAGCAACATTCTGAAGTTTTAACATATTTATGTTACCTAAGAACCTGTTAAAATGTAACTTTAATTCTGAACTTCCTGCAATTATTAACTAAGCTTGTGTTCTTAGAGAAAACAATTTTCATTTTAGTAACTTCTTTTCCTCACAATTTGCTTTCTCTGTGCAGAAAAGTCTGAGGTTCTGAGACTGGCTTGAAAACTGAAAGTGCAGAGGTGCAAACCAAAGACTCCCCTTCTGGTTCTCAAATAAAACGGGGAGGGAAAAAAAGAAGAAAAAGACTTTCTGAGTGAATGTAATTCAAAAGCTGGAATGAATTCTTCTTCATTTCTTTGTTTTGCTTTTGATAATTACACCATATCCCTATATTATATTCTACACTGAATTACTGATATGCACTTTCAACCTCAGCCCTCAAGCCCCACTGTGGTTTCTGACTGGGAATAATAAACACACTTCCTCCTTTAATGTGCCCCTTGAGAAGTGACAAAACACAAATATTTATCACTGCCTTCCTTGCCTGTATGCACCGCCCCAGATGTTGATGTTGAACCCCAATTTTTTTCCTGTCACTTCTTGCTCCTGAGGGCTGTGCAAAGCTGGTTGAGCTCAGGCTGGGACCTGGAGCCTGTCCTGCTAGTAGGAATGGGATGGTTCCAGGTGCAGGGTGGCCTCAAGATCACTGCTAAGCCTGTAATTGACTGGACATGTAGCATGATGCAAAACGACATGTTGACTTCGAAGTCTGCAGGTCAGAGAGAAAAAAAGTTTTCTCCAGTAACTTCTGGGAAAGTTCTGTGAGACCTGATAACACGCATGGCCCCTGGTCCACCCCATTTTTACAGACCTTTTCAGAACTTCTACAATTGCAGCAGGTTCTAATTTGGATTCCGACTTTAAATCTTGCTTTTCTATATCAGTTTTTCAAAAGTTGGTGATTTTAGTGTCCCTGGTGTCCAACCTGAACCACATGAGGAAATCCAAGTAGCACTCTGGCAGCCAGACAAGGCAAACAAAGCTCATTTTTTGTTTGGTTCATTGGCTGGGGGTTTTTCATGGCGTTTGATTTTGACTTACAAAGTCACTTTACAGACAAGGGGTGCTTCAGATCTTTAGCCCACTCAGGGCTCTATTAACTCATATGGCTGCTGAATGTTGATCTAGATCCAAATCACCTTAAAAATTAAGCTATCTATCTGTAGACCTTCACTCAATAGGAGCAATATTTACTTTTTTCCTTACTTAATGCACACAGCATTATATATTATATGAGTAGCAGGAATGGTAGATAAATCCAGGTTCTGGTTTTGACATTCAATGGTATTGCTAATAAAAGAAATATGTTTTAAACAACTTTTGTATAAATCATGGTTATTTTTGTAGAAGATTAAACAATAGTTTGGTCCCTCAGGATATTCATGAACAGATGAAACATTAACCATAGGGTTTTAAATGTTTTATAAATCTACAGAACATTACTGCAATGGAGAAATAAAACCCATGATTTATAATCCAGCAGCCCATGGAAGGTGAGTTACTTTTGCAGACACAGGGTTGCACATTAGGCAGGGCTGGTACATTTTGTACAAAATCTGGGATATTCTCCAATGAGTTGCATTCATGCAGTGAGCTGCACCTCATTGTGCATGGAGGGTAATTTTATAGTAAATACATAATTTTCTTGTGTGCAACAGCTATGTCTCCAGACTTGCAGGTTTTGGGTTGTCAGACAAGCAGTGGATTCAGTGAATATCCAAGGACATCCATTACCCATAAACTTTTAATGCAGGACTTTTAATGCAAATATAATATAAGCTATCCTTTATAATCCAGACCATTTGGCAACCCTAGAATGAGGCCAAGTCGCGGCATGCCTTGAACATGTAGTGGAGGATTTCTGCATTGGCCAGAAAGCCAAAATATTAATCTTGGGCTCAAAGGCAACATAACCCCCACAGCCCCACCCCGCCCCTGTCAAGGCAGAGAGCATCTTTCAGGGAGGTTGAATCTCACTGCACATCATGACACAAGCATTTCATCCTGCCCACTGACCAGTTGTGTATTTAAGGGTAGGTGAGAGTATTTGGTGTTTGTCTCTTACTAATCTGGATGATGTGGACAGTTTAGCACCTCCACTTGCCTTGGCTCCAGATTGCTCTGATGCACTCATGCTCAAACTATTAGGGTAGGGATATTAGGCCTCAGCTCCCATGGTCAGCTCTGCATAGGTATAACTTCAGCTGCAGAAATCATTTCACCTCATCTTTTCAAAATATGTACAATAACCAATCCCTTTCACTTGCAGTGGCAGAAAACCTGTGAACCTGCAAGGGAGTTTCTTTTATCTCGTTATATATAATTTTCTTTTATACCATTATGTATCATGGACAATGCTGCTATTCACTGCATGCTGTATTCAGTGTCACACACTTCCTTCATACAGTGGAACGGAATATACTCTGCTGGAGAAACGGGGACATTTGGGTCCAACTGGAGACAGGTGGCCAGAAAGCACGATTCTTGTTCCGTGGAAATGCTGGGCTTTAGGTTGTGTGGTTTTCAGTCCAAACTGAAAGATATTTCTACCAGGGGGACAGAGAAGTTCCCTGGCTGTGCGGCCCATGGTCCCTCCCTGCCTGCAGGAAGGACATCAGGCCAGCCTTCCCCTCCCCTGGAGGCACTGCGCGCTGCCTTGTGCTCATTTCAGACAACATTTACCAGCCACGTGCGGTGTGCTTTTGGGAAAATTCTGGCTAATCAGGTGGGTGCCTGGGATCTGCTTCCTATAAACGCAAGTGTGAGACCTGTCCCAAGGATCCCAGGTATCCCTGTCCCAAGGATCCCAGGTATCCCCGTCCCAAGGATCCCGGGTATCCCCGTCCCAAGGATCCCGGGTATCCCTGTCCCAAGGATGCCAGGTATCCCTCTCCCAAGGATCCCAGGTATCCCTGTCCCAAGGATCCCAGGTATCCCTGTCCCAAGGATGCCAGGTATCCCCGTCCCAAGGATCCCGGGTATCCCTGTCCCAAGGATGCCAGGTATCCCTCTCCCAAGGATCCCAGGTATCCCCGTCCCAAGGATCCCGGGTATCCCTGTCCCAAGGATCCCAGGTATCCCTGTCCCAAGGATCCCAGGTATCCCCGTCCCAAGGATGCCAGGTATCCCCGTCCCAAGGATGCCCCGTATCCCTGTCCCAAGGATCCCAGGTATCCCCGTGCCAAGGATGCCAGGTATCCCCGTCCCAAGGATGCTCCGTATCCCTCCCGGTGCGCGGCGTGGCGGCGGATGGGCAGCAGGGAGCGCTCCGCGACCGCGCAGCCGCTGGCGCAGCGCCGCCGGCTGCTCCCCATTCCCTGTCGAGTTCCTCATCCTCCCAATGCCTGCGACTGGGAATAAGTGTGCGCCTGTGCCTATTCCTGCGAGGGCCTGTACGCCTGAGAGCCTACGCGTGTGAGTGCCCGCACCGCAGGTGTAGCCACATGCCCGCGCATCCCTCTGTGTCTCCGCAGACATGTTATTCCCACTCCTTCCCACGATGGAATTAAAAGTACAAAGCCCGCTGATTCAAAAAGCATCAAAAACCCAAACGAAACAAACAAAAAGGCAAAAAAAAAAAAAAAAAAAAAAGCCAGATGACACAACAAAACTAGACCAAGCAAACAATAAACAAAAGGCAAAAAGTCCACCCCAAAAAAACAAACAGAAAATAACCCCAAACAGAACATAGAAATCCATCCCTAAAGCATGTAGGGAGAACTGGAGGTCAAGCAGAGTCTGTGTAAACATAAAAAAAGGAAGTACAAATTAAATAAGCATATCTAAAAAAGCAACTCCAGCTTGATACAGTAGGACTTTAAGACATAATTGAATGAATTTAAAATTCTGAGGCCCAAGCCTTAGGAACAGAGATCATGTGCCACAACTGCACAGACATTGTTAATTTTAGCTAGTAACATCAGCAAGAAATTGAAAACTACTTTTAAAAATACCAAACAGTTGCAATTGTCCAGCTTTGTGCTTTCCCTGACTTGCTGTGGTTTAACATGCCACTTTTAGGTTTTGGGAAATACAGATACTCATAACTGTCATATGCTGTCACCTATGCTGCTTAAGTCAACCATTTATGAACAAAGAGTAATTTAGAATTAATTAAACATCAAGGCCTGGCTGTCCATCTCTGCTCCACACGCACTGGTACTGATTTGTGCGCTTCTGAGAGTGAGAGTTAAATAACTTTATTGCTGTGCTGCTGGCTGATTGATAACAGAAGGCTGAAGCTAGTGCTTTTTGTTTCCACAATACAGTATTGTTCAGGAACATAATAATTTAGCGATACTGTGAGGTCAGAGCACTTGTAGCTTATTGTCTCACTGGGCAATAATCTGAAGTTTTGCCTGGAATACTTGTGGGCCTTTGTGTTTTTTAAAAGGCACAAATTAATTTGAAATCCAACTTTTTTCAGGGTATGGAGCAAAGCCTGGTCTTAGCTACGGCAGGCAACCACTGCCAGGCAGACAAAGATGCTATTTCAGAATTGCTTCAATATAATCCAAAGATTTAGCCTCATAAAGAAGCCTTTTAAAATGATGTGTGTATTTGCTGTGCGTGTTGTGCAGGCATGACAAAGGTAGTCATTGCATTGGTAATGTGACAGCTAAAGTAGCTGTTTTCACATTTCAGGGCTTAGCACTATCAGCAGATGGTGATGGAACAACCCAGAAACTCAAAGCACAGCCCAGAGCAGATAAAACACTTTTTCTGTTGCCTTTAATCTGAGGGGGAAAAAACCCCAACTTCTCATTCTGATACAGAAAGAAACTTCCACGGGATGGTGTATGTTAATGTAAATAGGTTTTGAGGCTAGTGGGCCAAGGAATCGGCATCTAGCCTGTGCCTGGCTTTCTCTGTGGACATCAGGAAGATGTTGCCTCCAGGTGTTCTGGTCTGGAGAGGAAAAAGGAAGGGTAGGAAGGAAAGGAGGAAAAGGGCAATCACACTGAATATTTAGCTCTGCCACAGATCTAGAAGAATTGAGAAATCTGCCCAGCAATACCACAAAAGAAACAGAAAACATGACAGTTGTTCGTTTTCACATGGAGAAATTCCTCAAGCAAAGGCTGGAAATTGCCAACTGCTGGATTCACCACCCAAGTGCAGCAAGCAGACTGTTAGCCCTGTGCTCCTTGACGTGGGATTGTAGTGAGCACTTTGCTTCTTCTCAGTGAAAATATTGATCAGCAGTGCTGCCATCATGTCACCAGCATGGCCAGCAATGCTCAGACCTCCCCACCCACCTGTGCAAGAGCTCATCTAGAAACTTAATAAATAAACCTTTGGAGATCCCCCACCTCACTGGCTGGGTTTGGCACACTTCAGATGCAGAACAGCAGGAGTATTTTTATGGGGCCTCACCATACTGTGCAGCCAAATGCTTCCTGCTCACATTTGTGAGTTCAGAGCATTTCCCTCACCTCTGGAGCAGCATGGCTGCTGCCAAGACCTTTGTACGTGAGAAGGAGCCCTGGGAACAGCAGTTAAATCTAACTTAATGAGTTCCCAGATCTCTTTCCCCTGTGAGAGCAGGGCCAAAAAATCTGTTAGTGAACTTCTCTGAATGTATTCTAGAGTTCTGACAGTATCAGTAATAATCAAGGGAACAATTCTGTTGCCTTACCCATGTTTAGTCCACGTCCACATCCATGACCATGTCCATGTCTGGGCATGACTCTCCAGGTGCCCAATCTTGATTTTTTTTTTTTTTTTTTTTTTTTTTTTTTTTTGGTGTTGTTGTTGTTGTTGACTTGTTGATATTCTAGAAACTACATCAAAACAAGTTAACTCGTTTCAGAGAGGTCATTGAAGTGATCAAGCAGTGATGAGTCAAGTCCCACAGTTCTGCTATCTTCTCTGAACTGTACACCGCAAATGGTGTCTTTTCTCTTGAAAGTAACATTTTTGCTATAGGAAAAGGGCCCACAAGGTGGCTCAGGTGGAAAAGAAATGCAGAGTTTTTGATCTCTATCTAGCACATATATGACTGGGACAGAAGAGGGTTACTCTACAGAACAGCTGTTTGAGACTGTCCCAAGAGATCTGTCAATTTGAATTCAGTTGATGATGAAGAGGTGCAGAGTACCAAAACAGTGGCAATCAGTGCTGAGGGGACCTCATATTAGGAGACCAAGAGCTGGGACAAAATAGCTCAGACACACAAAGAAATTTGTATCCTTGTGATGCAGATCTTAGGCCCTAGCCCTTCTGACTTGCCCACAGGTAGCTTCTGTGGGCAAAATAAAATGTACCAAAAAAAATTATATGTACCTGAGTAAGACTGAAAAGTACACATCTTTCAGCATTTTCTTCCAAGTCAGTCAAGGAAGTTTCTGTTGAACCAAGAGATGCCTCTCATATTTGGCACATATGAAGCCTATGAAGTAATTTGTATTATTATAAGATATTTACAAATGGAGAATCCAGAACCATAAATCACAGAATGGTTTGGGTTGGAAGGGACCTTAAATGTCATCTAGTTCCAACCCCCCTCTTTCAGTCTGAAGTCATTACCTTTTCTCCTGTCATCACATGCCCTTACAAAAAGTCAGCCTCCAACTTCCTTGTAGGCCTTCTTTAGGCACTGGAAGGTGCTATAAGGTGTCCCCAGAGACTTTTCCAGACTGAACAGCCCCAACCCTCCCAGCCTGTCCTCATAGGAGAGGTGCTCCAGCCCTCTGATCATCTTGGTCTTCCTCCTCTGGACTTGCTCCAGCAAGTCTGTTTCTTTCTGTGTCGAGCACCCCAGGGCTGATGCAGTACTCGAGGTGTGGTCTCATGAGAGCAGAGCAGAGCAGGAGAATCACATCCCTTGACCTGCTGGCCACATTGCTTTTGATGCAGCCCACGGTATGATTGGCTTTCTGGGCTGCAAATACACATTGATGGCTCCTGTTGAGATTCACTTCAGCCAGAAGTGCCTCTGGTGTGGCTAACAAACTGCTCATGGCAATAATTCATTATTTTATAATATATCATTAAGCAAGGTGTATTGTGTTTGTTCTCTGAGTGGATGATGAGACATTTAACAGTTGAATAAGTAGAGAACAATAAGTAAGCCTGCTGATCTAAATACCGGGTAATTCAGGATTTCTAGACCATAGAGTCATAAAGCAATTTAGGCTGGAAAATATATTTTAGATTGAGTCTAACCATTAACAAAGCACTGCCAAGTCCACCACCAACCAGGTGCCCAAGTGCCCCATCTACACATGATAGCCAGGTCTGAATTGCCTGACCAGGGCAGAATAGGAGTACAGCAGTTATAGGATGATTTGCTTTGTGCTTGCATAAAACACGTGTGTTTGCATATGTCCCAATAGATAGCTGTCCTCTTTGCTAACAAGAGTGGGTTGAAAGGTCACTAGATGGAGGGTTTGGTAAAATGAGACTATTCCTTAGCTAGTACAGATTAACACTTTTGTCTTCTGACCCACATGGTTCCAAATATGATATGCAAAGCTTTTCAGATGAAGCATCACAGTGCCCCATGTGACCTCCTTGAAAAAAATGTAAATTGTCTAGGCAATAGCCTTTCTGTCTTAAATGCCTTGTTAAATGTCTCTTTTTATAGTTACCAGTGACAAATTCCTTCCAACGAAACAGAATAGTGATTGTTGCTGACATGCAATAAAAATTTCTCAAATCTGCTGAAAAGAGAGTGATAACACACCAAGTCTCAAAGTTTAGAGAGTAATTTCCAGTGCTGTATTTTGGAAAGAGAAGCCTTCAGGATATCAGTTTTGCTAAAAGGAAACAAACATCTATGCATGTTATGCTCAGCGCACCACTGGAAAAGCCAGCACTATAACCAGACCATTTTTCCCATCCACAGTGCAGATGGTGTGAAGGATACCTCACTGGGATGCATCACCAGCACAGCTATGCTCCACACACCCATTCTCATCCCCACAGCGAGAATGGTCATCTGCCTTCACCAGCTTCTCTCCAAATGCACAGACGCAGGTCAAGGAAAGCTAGCTCCCAGGACTGGAGTTCCCTTCCCTAGCAAATGGACCTGCTAAGTGTTTTTTAGGGATACCTCCTTCAAAATCTCCTGAAGTGCTCGCCTTCCATTCTCACATGTACACCAAGATATTTCTTATCAATATAACAGTAAAGACAGGTAAAAAGACACAGGACATTGAATACAAAACATTCTGACAGATACACCAGGACTCAAGAGACAAGAATATTTTCATCCTGGTTAGGCTATAGTATTCCCCTTTGATGGTTCTCCCCCTACTCTTTAAACACTGAGGGCATTATCGAGGGGTTCAGAGGTCTTCAATCTGGCAGAAAGCCAGGACACCAAGCCTTCACCCGAAGCGTGATGGTGGCTGAGGGCCATGAATCACATTTGCTAGTCCCTGGACTGCTGCTGTGACACCCATGGTTCTGTTCCAGGCCCTGTTCCCATGGGCTCCACTGATGAATGCCTCAGCCTGATGCCCTCCATGAAGTTCCCTTCCCCTGCAGAAAGCTGTTCTGCTTCATGCTAGCACTCATTACTTTGCATTACTGATTTGTTTTAGGGGGTCATGGCGACCTCTTCATTTTATAACCAAGCTGGTAGGCAGAGCAAGATGAAAAATTGGCCACTTACACTATGACACTGTAGTCTTTTAAGAATTGCTTCAAACCAAAGCCCTATGCCAAATGCATTTAGATGAGATTAACTAATTTTGCCTAACATTTTCTAGGCAGTATCTCCATAAAAGCAACACTATGAGATAGTAAGGATGCTGAGATCTGATAAATGACCAAAATAAGGGTGACTTAGGAATTACATTTCCCACAGATGAAAGAAATTAATCAAGTTGGACTTATCTCAAAAACGGAGCTCCTATTAGATACATAAAAAAAGCAAAGCTGTTCATATGAAGGCAGTAACTGCTCTCAATAGCCATGGAGTTGGTATGAATTGAATTTTGGGAAAAAAAGAATATGTGTATTTTTTTACAGAATATGTGCATTTTTTAGTTAAAATGATCCAGACTGGCTCCAGGTACCCATGATTTCTGGTGGGAGCTCTCATCTCCATGCAGATGGACAGCCTAGCTGGGGGATAGCCTCTCCTAAAATAATTTTTCTTGCCCATACAACTACCTCTTTATGGTTGTATGTTTTACCCAGCTGCAGTCCCAAACTCTGCCATATCCTCGATAGTCCTGTCCCCATGGGTAGGGAAATGGCACCCGCTATGCTGGGCCACACCAGTGTGAGATATCATTAGAGCTTCTTCACCTTGCCCTCTGAAGAAATAGGGGACAGGGACATTCTACCAAAGCTGTGTGAAAACAGATTTCCTACAGCTAATCTCAAAGAGCAGCAGCAGATGAGAATTCTGGTGGGAAGAAGCACCCGGGAGCTCTCCAAACAAAGATGGTGGCGTGAGCTCAAGGCAGGGTCTTCATTGCCATAATTTTTTTGGAGACATGGAAAGAAATTAGCCTCGTCCCTTTGTGGGAGAAAGGTCCCCAACACAGAAAGGAAGCAGTGACACTCTCAAGGAGTCCGATAGCAGTGATAACTCTCTGGGGCTGAGCTTGGCTATGAGCATGAGCGTTGTGTCCCATCTATGGGGTGGCCAAAGGGTGTTGAGTATCTGGAGCTCTTTGCATGCAGGAAGGACAGATTGAGTCTTAAAACATTTACAAAGCTTCCAGGTAATGATTAAAAGTTGTAGGTACCACACATGAGGCATAAACCAATTGAACCATATTTCACATTTCCCGAAATTTAGCCATTATTTCCAGTTAACTGATCACTGACTGAAGTCTCTGGATATTCTGGGCATATTTGCTCCACTCTTTATAGAATTCAAAATTTTTAAACTTTTTTTTGCGTTATTAAAGATAGAGTGGCTTTTCATGTTTTCATGCAATCTTTGTTCACACAGACCATAGATTCAAGACATGCTTTTTGCTCAGGAAAATATGTGCTCTGAGCTCTTCAGTGAGTGCCAGAGAATGTTTCCTGATGGGTGCATTCCCAGGACACATGAGGAATGAGTTAACACAGAGCCACTTGCCAACCTGGAACATAGGAAATGATGGATCAGTGTCCTAAATCAGCATGCATGATAGCAATCACATAAACTATGTATGAGTGGGATGATGAATTATACCATTTACAGCATGCAAAATGTTGCTTAATTTTCTTCTTCCCCCAAACTGAGGGTTAGCAGTAAAATGGAAAAAAGTTAAAGCATTGTATTAGCTCTTCTTAAGAAGAATATTAACATCTTAAATACAAAGTGTCATAGGTAGTAAAGACACCATTAAGTGTTTTGAGTGAAGAAATTGCAAGGAAAAGAAAGGAGTGTAGTTAGTTAATGTTTCTTCCAGGAAATACTTCCTTTTTGTTTAATCACCATTTATTAATCAGAACTAGGCAATTCCTATCTTAACAGTACATTCGAAGTAGATTATTTGAAATTAAAATTGAAGTTCATTCAAATTCAGTTCTCCTATACCATAGAAAAGTATGAGGGCTGATCTTTAAATTAAATGCTTTCCTCCCTGAAGAAAAAACAGTAGCCTATATATGTGAGAATGCAGCTAAAATACTGGCACTAACAAAGGATTTCTCAGATTTTTTTTTTCATATTTCTAGAGTTTCATTGGAAAATATGCTGTCTGACCTCCTGAGGGAGCAAAGCATCTTCTCCACAAATTATGTTGGAGAGCTTGGAAGGAAAGCAGCCATTTGCTTCAGCGTTGTGCTCTGTGGGTTGCTAATTTGAGTTTCTGCAAAATGGAACCAGTTTCAAGTGCCTCAAATGATTCCTATCAAGCGCTGACATTTCCAGATAAGGTGAACATTAGCTCCTAAGTTGCCTTTCTCTGCCACTTCAGCAGGCTGGTTCTTAGCCCTCTGCTTACCAATATCACTGCATATTTACACTAGCTTTTGTTCTCAGTGCTAAGTGGCTAGAATTACTAGGAGGATTTCTACACTGTAGGGAAGAACACGTTTTTTTATGAGACAGAATCAGCTCAGTAGAGGAATTGAAAAAGTGTAACTTTTATAGGCCTTGAGGTGAGGAATAGCGAGTGTTACAAGGATTATTTAATGGCATAAAGTCCCCTCAGGGATCTGAAACCCTCAAGAGGCTGTTGAAAGAAGGAAATTAATTCAAGAACGTCTTGCCAGTCAGGTTATACCAGGAGGCAGTTTTGTTAGAGGCTGAGTGGGAGGGAGAGGTGTGATGGCATTCTTATCTACGTGGAGTGGGCATGGTTGAGCAGCTGGGGTCCAGCACGCCCATTTGCTGATGGATACTGATGACTATCACAGCCTTTGAAGCTGTACCGAAGGTCAGGCCTGGTCTTTGTCCCACTGATGATCCAGCCCAGCTGAGCCAGGGCACTGATCCTGCCTGGTCCATACACCAAAGATCCTGCTCTGTGGATGCATGGAATTCATGCCAAACCCACAAGTTTGACATATTTCATTATGACTTGCTGAAGGATCTTGAGCAGCTTCTGCAAGAGCTGGTGGAGGGAGTCAGCATGAGGGCTGACAAAGGCCACCTTGGCTTCACACCATTCATCCCCGAGAAGCTCTGCTGGTGTTTCTCAGAGAAAAGCACCGGCATTTTCAGTCTACAGCATTTTACCATTGGTAATAAAGTAACATTTGTAATTGAGTTCATTAATTGCAACAAAAAAAGCAGTCCCATCTCAGTTAATGTGAGGAGAAGTGGCATTTTATCACTTGTGTAACGAGCTTAGTAACATCTAATGTTCACTTAATACTCTTATTGGTGGTTGACCATGAAATAAAGCCAGGTTGATAAGGATTAGTGTGGCTTAATGCCAAGGATAGCTGGGTTTGAAGATGGCCACTTTAATTTTCAGAGTTCATTATTACTGCTAGTATCTGGTGGTGTTATTTCTATAGCAGCACTAGGAAGACTTCGTTACTTGCCACTGCATAAGTACATGACAAAATTGTGACCATTGCCACAGGCAGTTTGTGACTTTATGGGGGAACATGCCCTACTGGCCTGCTGGAACCACTGCTGCAGCACTATGGCACTACTTATGAGTCTTGTAGATGATTTTATTATTATTATTATTACTATTATTATTATTATTATTATTACTATTATTATTATTGTTACTACTACTACTACTACCGCCACCACCACCATGGTGGCCTGGATTTTTCTCAGTTCAACAGATATCCGTTAATGAAAGGACTGAAAAACAAACAATGCAAGAAGTTACAAAGCAGATTAACAGAATTAATGGTAATGGACAGTCAGTCCTGGGAATTGTCTTTTGAGCTTTGAGTTTCAGCTGTCCTCTGTGTTTCAAACAGTTTATTCTGTTCAGCACCTTGTTAGTTTTTTTAAGGTGAAAAAATAAACAAACCCTCCCCAAAGCAGGATCATGCTATTACACATGTATATAGAGCTCTTGAGGACGAGTATATTTATCTTGTTTTCTCATTCAGTTTTGAAAACACATTGTCCACTGTTTGCTGTTGTTCCTCCACTGCTCCTGTTAGGATGACCATAAGCTCCAAAGGGGGTGCTGCACATCAGCAGCTCTGGGGCAGAATGAATTTTCAAAGGTGCGCACAGTGTTTGGACATGTGAGCAAAAGCCTTAATACAGTAGTGTCATTCACTCAAAATATATATATATTTTTTTTTTTTATTTGAGCTGCACCAGAAGCAATACTGGTTCAAAAAGCTGTTTGCTTCTGCACTGGGATCAGTTTCCTCTACTGTCTGACTGGCATTTAAACAAAGGCTGGTTTTCCAGGGTGGCCTTTATTACATCACATAAAACCAACCATCAAGCTGCCACGGCGTCACTTATTGCAGAGTATTGCTGCACAACCTTCACTAAAGAACAGAATCAGCCAAATTCATCCTAACACTGAGGAAGGAAATATTTCTCTACATCTGATGTCTTTCACTTCTCCTGCTCTGAGTTATAAATATTCTGGTGCATGAGCTCAGATGAATAATGCTCATACTACAAATAACTAAAGCTAAGGATCTCTATATTTAAAGGTGAAGAATCATTTCTTTTGGAATGTAAAATGTGTTTCTTTTTCTTTTGTTTTGTTTATCAGCTTTCAAATGCGAATAAAACCTATGAAAGAACTGAGATTATGAGGTTGTGGTTTTATTTTTAAACCTAGAAACACAGGTATAGATTTCTATCCAGCTTAGGTTTTAAGATAATATTTTATTTTTTTAAAGGGGGGGTGTGCAATGAGCCCTGTAACTCTGAACTATGTCAGCAAAACCCTTCTAATTGATCATTCTGTTTTCCAGCAAACTCATCAATGCTGGGGTTTCTTTTGTCTTCTGCGTGACTCCACCATTAAGAAACTTTTCTGATTGCACAGTTCAAATCCAGACAGGGAATCTGAGATTTTATTGTTCCCCTTTGCTCGGCTGTGGTTACTAATGGCTTAAGTAATGTTTCATAATGCATTTGTAGTCTCGTATCTCCTTGAAAAAGACAGAGAAGTTTGACCCTTTCTTTCACAAAATAACTCCTCAATTAATCTCTTCTTGGCAGAGCTGTACAGATTTAAACACAAGAATAAGAAATTAAGTAAACATAGGGAGGATTGGTTTTGAGAAACTGAACACTTGCAGTACAATGCAGACACCTCTTTGTTTTGAAAGCGCTGAAGTAGAAAGACAGATTTTTGTTTTGTTCTCCCATAAAATAATTCTGAGAAGCAATGCTAAGAAAATGATGAGATGTATCAGCAATAAACATCTCTGGCATATCGAGGGATTTATTCATTAGGGACAGCATGACACACAAATTCAAGACTGATAAGATTATTGGTGCTGATGTTGCCCGTGGCCATGTGCAGGACTGTCTTGTTACTGCAACTATTTAGCAGGGAGCCTTTCTCACCCGCCTTTTAAATTTTTCTCTGCCAAAACACTGCAGGCCAAGACCAGTCATTTTGTATTTGGCTGTTACCTGTTACCATTCCTTTCTTTTCCAGCTAGTAATCACCTTAACCCCTGCGGTGCCTGCTCTGGTTCTTTCCTCTGGTGTTCACATTAAAATAACTCATGTTTAACATTCCTCACTTTTGAATGGGGACTGTGGCTGTTGAAAAGCAAAAACTTTAACAACTTTAAATAGGCTACAACACAATATACAGGTTTAACAAGATGCATACCACTAGTTTTGAAGCTCCTCATTCAAATTTCTTCAAAGGTGTGTTTTTCCTAGGCACCAACTTTGCCCAGTCACCAGCTCCAAAACCCAGTAAGTAGCTCCCATTGGCACATTGCACATCAGGGCTTCAGCAAAGTGAGAGGAGCAGTGCCTTTAACAGAGAGGGCTACTGCAGGAGTAGGCCTGGCACTTCAGTACAAAGCAGGAATAAAAACATCAAACAAGTTCTATCAGGAGAAGGCTGGATGATGTTAATTATGAGCCTACACAAACACTTGAGACTATGCATGACTGTTAATACACAATGGACTGTCCACATCTTCAGCGGAAGGCTTGGACACAGATCAAGCATAGAAACTCACTTGTGTTTTCAGCTTGTGCAATCAGTTATTTCTTCATTTTAAGTCAACATAAACTGCCTCCAGCCTTTCTTAGGTTTGTCACCCCCTAAATAACTTCCCTCACTCTTCAAGCATTCCTCCACAATACTGTGGGGATGGCCATTGTGATGGCTTTGAAAGAAATCCCAACAAGTCCAAAGACACCTCCATTTGAAGTGCTGTGGGCAAGCAATACACTACCAACACATCCTACCGATGGCAGCCTTATTTGTCACCTCTAAGACCTGCTCCAGAACTGCAGCCCAGCTTGCTGCCTATACTGTGTCCCCCTAAAACAGAGTATATGTGGTTTGAGAGAGAATGGTAGGCATGTAATTTAGGTACAGATTTTGCTCCACAGCGCATGTGTTAAATACTCGACAGAATACATTTGCAACAGCAAGTCTCTCTCTGGTTATATTCAACCTGCACATCATGTACTTGCCAATTTGAGAAGTAGTATTTTCCAGTTCATTTAGGTGAGCATGAAGCATGAGTTACACCAAGCTACAGATGATGTTGGTTCATGAATAGGCATTAAACTTTTCACGTTTATGGATTAAAGCCAAAGTTGCTTTTCTGTTTGGATGTATCAGCACTACTGTTACCACCTAAACCACCAGGCTCCAGTTTTGACACTTTTATCACAAAGGACTCCCCAGTCCCTCTGGCTGGGGTGTGTTTTGTGCTTTTCACCATCATGTACCATAACTGTGTCTTTATTAGCAAATGCCTTCAGCTCCTCACTCATTTTATTAAGATTTGGCTCCCACAAATACTTGGCATCTTCACAGCCTTGCTTGGCAATTGATGATTCAAACAGCCACATCAGACATGAACTTCCTGACATACTCTTCTGTTCTCAGAGGTTTTGTATCACCTCCTTGAGTGCCAGATCTCCAGCCATCATGCTTCCTCCCTGCCTCCACACCACCCAGCTTCTAACCCACTTGTTTTGGTTGAACAAGACCTTATCATCCTTTAACTCATATTTAGCAGTTATATCCAAACCTGCTCAGAGCCTCTACTCTTCTCCTATTGTCCTCCAGTTCTCCCTTCCCTGCAAAAAACTACTAGATTGGGCCAAATGGAAATACAAATACTCTCCCCAGAACCAGTTCTGTTGGAGACATCACAGCCTAACTGCATCGCCCAAACTCTGATACTCCAAGCACTCAAAAAAGTTTAGCTGCGTGCCTCTCTCCCAAAACGTCCTTTATGTGTTTGTTCTTCTATATTTAACTTTTACTCCCTATTTGATGAAAATGTCTGTGCAATTAGAAAAACCCTCCATCAACTAGATGGCAAATCCAGTCCTGGGTTTCCCCACTGTTGCAGTGGTTTACAGTATTAACCTTACTTAATACCCAAATTCTATACAGCTTAAGTCATGAGAAGTTTCCCTATGCTTGTGAAAACATCCTTTAATCCTTTCCCCTTTTTTTCCCCTTTTTCTCAAGGGAATACAGTGCCCTGGAGCAGACAGATATTTTGCTGCAAGTGCTTACTGCTCAAAAGGAATTGCCCAAGCTGGCAGCATTGCCACCCTTTGCCCAGTGCTACACACATATCCCTCCACCCCTGCATGCAACCACTCTGTTATCTGTGCTGTAATCAAACCTCACCTCCAAAAAGCAAACATACTAACGTCTGCAGTGAAGTACCTTTTGGCTATGCAGAACTGATGTTCAAAAGATCCTTTCCGTATACCATGCACTTGAAAAAACTTCATACACATCAAAATCTAAACCCATACTTTTAACATCCATATATATATGTTTATATGCATATATTTAGATAATCATATATCATTCAACTTTTTTCCATGCCAAAATAACAGTTTATGAAGCAGAATAAATAGCACCAATTTGGCAAAACATGATCCAACAGCAAGTCCGCTCACAAATGTTTTTTATTCTTAGTGCAGGGAAATAATTTCAGTCTGGAGACTGTAAAATCCATTTGTAGTTCAAAGTATTTTATTAGGTTTCTTTTCCCATTCAATAGCTTTGAATGTGATGAAATGACAACATTTCCTTGGAAGCTTTACACAGCTAGCAGTACTTCTATTTACTGTCTCATGCACTGAAACAGTGTCACCAGTATACCTGCCTTTGTATATCACAAGTGAGCTGAATAGAATAATAGAATCATTTAAGTTAGAAAAGGCCTTTAAGATGATCAAGTCCAACTCTTAATCCAGCACTGCGAAGTCCACCATTAAACAATGTCCCTAAGCACCACATCTACACATCTCGGCAGCTCTACCACTTCCCTCAGCAGCCTGTTTGAATGCCTGACAGCCCTTTCAGTGAAGAATTTTTTCCTAATATCCAATCTAAACCTCCTCTGGCACAACTTGAGGCCATTTTCTTTTGTCCTATCAGTAGTTACTGGGGAGAGGAGACTGAACCCCACCTCGCTACAGCCTCCTTTTAGGCAGAGAGCAAACGTGGTTATACAAATCTCAGCACTTTAACATTGTCCTTAAAATAAGATACCAATTTAACATAATTTAAACACAAATATTTCAAAGCACTGAGAACATGATCGACACAGGCCTGCAATACAAGCTTCCCCTGCTTTCACCAGCCTTCATGCTGTTTACTGTACATGGTAAGTGGTCCATATAATGCTAAAGAAAGTATCTCAGCACTTCATGTTGTGAATATGGGCTCTGAGCTATGCTGCCCATGCCTTTTCTTCATTTATACCCAACCAGTAAAAGCCGCCCTTACATCTTCCCCTTTTGTTTGCTTGATCCCAATTATGATTATATTTAACACCAAAATTTAAACAATATGGTTCAGACAAGTGAACCAATCCAGAACTGGATGTTTAGCATTAAGCCGAGAACATACAATTTGAGTAATGAAGTATTTTAAAGACAGAATTCAATTTTCATTGTATTTTTATCCTTGCTTCTTAATCAAACCCACATGGAATGCATTGTGTTTAATGAAACTACAAGATTAATATTTCAACAAACCAGCCAGTACATAAGCCCACAACTGAGCATAAGTTGAAGAAGTTATTTTAAAATATTTTTGGAAAAGCCTTTTATGAGAGAAGCACCCTCCTGCAGGCTTGGGCCTGCTTTCTCTTCTCTTTCAGGAGTGAGCTCTCCTTGAACACTAAGCTATGTCTCCATGCACTATTCCTTGCTTTTCAATTCTGGTTTGGATTTGACTGGCTGAGAACACACCAGGTTAGAAATCAAAGCTATTGTCATGCATTTATTTCCTTATGATGCTGTTTTCTGAAACTTTTACCTTGGAGGACTAGTGAGCCTCCCCTCCTTTGTTTAGGACTCCACTGGTATTGATTTTTTACTGTGCGAGGGTTAAGCACAGTTCCTCTTTCTTGGCATCTTGGTTTTATAGCATCTCCTCTTTCTCTCTAAAGAGATAGTTAATTACAGTTCGTTTGCCAACTATTGTTTGCATATTGCAGGTCCTCATTGGGCAAGCTAGCATATTTGAACGAATGGATTTATATGATATAAGACATAAGAATCCAGAATTTGAAGTTTTGCTTCACTTCTATTTTCAAATTAATGCACAACATCAGTTTAAGTCCCATATTACATAATTATAGTTCTTTATTAACATTATGTTTCAGGCAGTTATTTAAATATCTCAAAAGACAGGAGTTCCTTTCACACAGCATAAGTGTACTTAGGCTCCCAAATTAGTTTGGTCAACGTAGAGTCCAGCAGTTTAACACCTAGAAAAGCACTTACCAAGTCACAGTCAAATGGACATCAAAGTTTCCAGCAGAGCCTAAATCTTGCTCCTTTGGCAATTTCCACAGCCTCTTCCACCCACCACCCTCTGCCTTGTCCTCTCCCTCTTTTTGCTTCTTTTCTCAGATGTATCTACATCTCCTTCCTCCTCCTGGCCCCTCAAGCCATACCTACAGGAGCCTGCAGTATGTTACACAGCAGCAGCAAAGCAAATATTCCCCAGCATACCTGCTCTTCAAGACAAGGACTACAAAAGTTTCACGACCAGTGTGAAATGCATTTTCTCTCCCAGCCCTCCTCTACACTATCAGCTTCTTGCTTTGATGGCTATGTGGGGGATACAGGCATGCAACTCCCTAAAGACTAAACATGAGTGACCTTGAGAAGGAGTCAGGGCAGCCAAGCAGATATTCTTTATTATTTGAAGCCTTCATATCTACCCAACATCTTCCACTGTAGCAAATCATCACCTCATCCATATTTCTGCCCTGGCAAGGTCCTTCCCTCTGTATGAAAGTGTGGTTTGCCATGCTTTTCCCCCACCTCAGCACAGCTCCTTTTCCTTGGTGAAGGGGCAAGAGGGCAAGGAACAAGTCTCACTGGCATTGATGCCATTTAGTTAAGAGCTGAAATCATACTAGGAATACTTTGTCAGTCTATTAACATCACTGCACCAGGAAGACCTCATGCCAAAGAAATCTCTGAGCTTCAGTTGCTTCCTCAGGCCCAGCCATAACTGAAGAGCAAAACCCACACTTGTAAGAGATTAAGAGTCACTAGGAAAATGAGAATTCCTCTGCATTAAACACATATTTAATACTGTACTTTACTACTTCTGAAGGTCAAAGCAGGAACATGCTTCTGAGGGGATTCATTTTTTTGAACACTCAAGCCTCAGCTCAAGCTAAGTAACACACCAGAGTCAAAGGTGATCATTATGTCCTTTACACCACATTTATTCAGATTACTATTGATCTTCTTCCTTCTTCCCCTCTGCCTTATTAATGAAACGATAATTCATGTGACAATAAGTAGCAAGAAGAAACTGTGAACGGAGAGAGGACAGAAGGAAAGGTAAAACAGTTTTTTGTGTATAAAGTAAGGAAAAGAATTACAGAACCACAGAATGGTTCAGGTTGGAAAGGAACTCCAGAGGTCATCTGGTCTAACCCCCTGGTCAAAAAGGGCCACCAAGAGCAGGCTGCCCAGAACTGTATCCAGACAGCTTTTGGGTATCTTCAAGCATGGAGATTTCACAACCTCCCTGGTTAAGCTGTAAAAGTGCTTGGTCACCATCACAGTGAAGAAGTGCTTCCTGATTTTCAGACAGGCCTCCTGTGTTTCAGTTTGTGAAAGAAGGCATTAAAGGATGACAGCTGATTGCTGTAGCTATGTACATTTCCACAAACTGAGATCATCCTTTCTCTGCCTCTTCCAAGGAGGCAGCACCTGAAGAAACTGTTACAGACAGTCACAATTTTGGGATGTCCTAAGGCAGCTGGGAGTCAGTACAGTAAAAGTGATAGCACTCACCGCAATTGAACTTACTTGCCTATATGAATTTAGACAGCCCCAAGTCACTCAGCTGCCAAAATGCACAGTCTTAAACAGCTTCCACTTGCCTAAATGGCACTACTTGCACAACTTAAATATGCTACTGCCATTAGTTTGAGTCTCCCATACTGCTAATGTTTCCAAAACTAGTGCTGCTGGGTTTTACTGTCCAAGTGGGTCAATAGTCAGCATTAAGACTTACTAAAAAGAGAAATTCATCCTTTGACTACAGCTGAAGAACATTCATAGAAGCTCTGCAACTAGATCAAGTATTGGTGCAAGAATGTAATTTCCAAAACTTGAAGGGTAACAGCCATCACACAGGGTAAAAACTGTCACTGCACAAATAGGCAGTATTGCCTCACAGCCCAGCTGAACTCAAAATAAAGTGGCAATCATTCACCAATAGCCCAATGCTGTTTTTTCTGCACATTTCAGAAAGTTACTATATACGCATATATAATTCAGCAAGTAATTCCTTTTGTGTTGGCTATACGAAGCCAAGTTTCAGCTCCCTCATTCTGCAGCTAATTAGGATGAGGTTCCAGCACACCACCTCTAATATTTTAAAATACAGGCTCAACTGCTCTAAGCTATCTTCAATAGCATTAGCACCAGTATTCCAAAAAATAAATCCTGGTCATAGTAAAGATTATTTGCAGAGTACAGTAAGCACAGTGAGCACCTGGCCCACTTGGTTATACAATGCCACAAAATAGCCTTATTTGAGTGGCATTTGTCAAATATTTTTAACTTTGACTTCCCTCCCCCAAAAAAATAGAAAATAAACTTGGGATTGATCTGCAGTTCCAGTTTGCACTTCTAAGAATCTGCTTACTTATAGCTCCATGTCCTGTTTCTACCGGGACCAGGTTCACCACCTCTGGCACCAACTGCAAGGCAAATCCTTGACCTCAGGCTGCCATTAACCCACCTCAAATACTGCAACTCTGCTTCCCATTCTGCACCTGACAGATGCACGTGGCCTTGTGTTGGTAACTTAGGAATCCTGCAAAACATTTCTATCCTGCTGTCCAAAGATTCTGGGAAAAGACCATTGCTACCACCAGAAGCAAAACAAACAAGACTCCAGAAGCTGCTGCTCTAGGTGGGCCTTCAGGGCACTTTGTGTGGACCTGGAGAAGCCTCCTGAATATAGCTGCCCAGGCAGCAGATAAATATAAATATCCCAGGGTTTTTGGTAGTCAGCTCATGACTTCCAATACTTTATTTGTATTTCATTGGACTCTATGGTCTATTTATAAATTGTTTATCATACAGTTGCTAGAAGTCAGTAAATCTACTTCTGTTTCTAACAAAGCAGAACAACTTAGTTCCATGAAAATACACATGAAAGGCTTGTCCTTTTTATCTCTTCTAACAGCATTTTTTGGTACAAGTTAGATTTTTGCTTAAAACTTCAGCTCAAAATCCAATCTCTGGAAGCTAGTCAAGTAAGCACATTCCTCAACTCTATCAGGTCCTGTGGCATCCTGAGACTAACCAGCTACAGGCTGTGCAGCTTGCCGTTACTCTGTATTCCCTATGCTCTTAATTATTCTCCTATCACAAAAACGCCCCCCAACACTTCAACTTGCACACTGGCTCATCATCACTCCCAGCAGTACAAGACATACCCAAATCTTGGCATTTAAGGAGATCCCAGCCTGGAAGAGAAAAGAAGGCATGAGATAGCACCTTTTATATTCTAAAATTCTAAGATCTCTCTTTTAAAATTCTGAATTCAGACTTCAGCACCTCTATACAGATTTCAAGCACGTACATACAGCTGAATCAATATATGCAGGGAGTCTGGGCCATGCCTGGATCCATTCAGCTTCAACCTTCAGAGTACTTGACAGCAAACTCCTTTCCTGTTCTCCACTTTGCAGAACAATAAATAGGTTGGTATCATTTCCTTTGCCTCTGCCCCTTCAAATAACAGACTTGTACTATTTTGGAAATTTGTGTAATTTACTCAGCATGCTCATTTGCCACTCTTCCAATGAGGGAAGGACTGTAATTGGAATAGACACTCTGAAGTGTCAAAAAGCACTAAAAAAAAAAGCAGCAGTTTAAAGTACATCTCCAGTGATGCACTGGATGGGAGGCAGACAATGCCAAGCAGTCATTGGAAAATAATGTGTATGAATGCATTTACACAGTTTGGCATTCAGACTTTATATTAAATAGCATCACCAGTTCTTTTTCTGTTTCCATTTCCTGCATCATCTTCATCAAACACTTCTGTTAATAGGTTAGCCAAAGCTTCATCTCCCATTCAAGGCCCCAAGCACTGCTACACACCTCAGGCTTGTTTCTAAAGTCTTACACTGCAATGAAGTGAGAAAGTTCAAATGCCAGGGTACTGTCAGATCACATACATTTCAGTGCAAGAATAAAGCACAAAATCGGAAGCGCTAAGCTCTTTTCTAGTCCTATCTGAAGGGCCACATGATTTCCTGTATCAAAGCAGAAGTGTCACCAAAAGGTCACTATTCAAGTACTACTTGTAGGACAGGAGGTACAACATGCTGCAGACATGTGGCAAGGACAAGCGAGGGCTACCAAGAGGCCAAGCAATACTCACTCACCTTCAGAACTGGGTAGCTTGACCACCAGGGAAGTAAAGCAGGCAAAAAATTTGCTCCAGATGTCATGCTTTACAGAGAAGGCAGACGTTTCATTCCTACTGCAGCTGGACTCAGGCTTGCTATCTGCCATCATACCCTGCCTACTGCAAGAGGCTTCAGGATCCTGCCCCCCTATTCTGGGCTGAATTTACACTGCAATAAGCTAAGATCCAAACATGTTACATTTACCCCAAAAGAGTAAGCCTATGCTCCAGTCTGCGGGTTTCCAGAATGGAAGAATCTATACGGAGTTTTAACCACCAAATCTGAGTATCTAAGAAGCCTTTATAAGACCTACTGTGTCACCCCCCCATCCTCCACTGACATTCCAAAAGGCTATTTAGTACAAAAATTGGAAACTGCAATTTGCATTACATATCCTGCTAGGCAGGAACCACCCCTAAATTAAATACAGTGGGACTTTAGCCCTGAAGGTACAAGGTGTTTCCCTATAACTGCACTGATTAAACAGTTTGCAGACACCAGACCTCCAAGTCCTTTTTAGCAGACGTCACACTGCACAACATAAAGCAGCAGGCAATTGGCCAAAAATGGTTAGCAAAAAGGATTCCTTAAACCTCCAGCATCCAAATATAGCCCTAGCTGGTCACATGGGCTGCCATACAGTAAGTGCTCCTCACTTTACCTACCCTTTGATTAAACAGTTTGAGCTAAAAAGCATGTACTTAGAATAGCATTTCAGTTTTCAGCCCAATTCCATGAACCGTATAATCTTGCTGTACCTTCCACATTCAGACTGGCAAAAAGGAAAAGTTGATTCAGGTTTCTAGTGAGCCCAAAGGGAATCATTAGCTACAAAAAGCTAACACAATATGAGACCTCTAAAACATATGTGTACACACATATTTGTGTGTGTATATATATATATATATATATATATATAAATATAAAAGCAACATATCTGCCATACAATGCAGCTGCTATAAAATACTTCATTAACATATTCTACAGCACACACCGATTTTTAATTTTAAATGAATTGTCATACATTACTCCATCTGACCTCTAGCAATGTTTTTTCATACTACTCTCATTATGATGAAAGCTGATCAGCTGATTATATCCACCTCACAAGAACTCCACAGCTTAGTTTACACATCAAGAAACTGCAAAATTTCTGAAGAAAGGCAGGCCAGCTACTGAACCATTGCCAGATGTCAACTTGAACTGAAAAAATTTGAGTTTGGCCCTTCCTTTCACAGCCCTTAGAGCCACTGTCCAAGTTAAGAATTGTGCAGGTGTCAAGTAAGTTTACATTATAAAACCTTGCAACTGCACTAATAAATACAAGTATCACTTATCCTTCCAAAGCCTTCCCCCCACCATCAGTGAGCATGAAGCCTTGCAGCACTCACTCACGACAAACCTTGTGATCTTTGAATACGCAGAGGCTTGAAGTTGTAGCTATTACTCAGCTGAAGCTGGAAGTCTGAGGTTCCTAAAGAGGAAAACAGCCCAGTAGCAGAGGCAAGGCCTAAACCCTGAATTAGCACACTTACTGCATTGTGTTACAGCAGGGCTCTGTGGCATAGATTTTTGCTAGAAGCGTGGAGCCTTTTATCAAACTCAAGCCCCTACTTAGCTGCCATATTCTGTTACATACTTAAAAGAAAGCACAATTAGGGACAGCATCGAGCACGTTCACATACCCACCACCGGCTCAGCTGCACCGAGCACCAGTTAGTTTCACATTTATGCCGGCAGCCAGGCCGGCCTGACTGCACTGAAATAACCCTCAGTACCCAGATGTTGCGCTATTTTTACCCTGCAAAAGAAAAAAAGGACACCCAACAAAACTTCAGAGCGGGAGGCCACGACAGCACAGACTTTATTCCGAGGCTGCAGCGCAGGTTTCGGCGCTCGGCAGCGCCCGGGCTCGCCATCCCCGCAGTGACGTGTCCACCTGAGGCTCCGGGGCCGCCGCCGCCGCCGGAGACAAAGTTCTGTAGTGCACTGACTGCTATCGTACCCAGAGTCGGAGTGTCACAGAACTTTGCTTCCGGAGGCTCCAGTCCTCCGCCGGTACCGGCGCCGGGGCCGCCCGCCAGCACAAGTTTCCCCGCCTGGGAAGGGAAGGCGCACACGGTTAGAGGTGGGGAAGGGAGCCCCCTCCTCCTCCGCGGCTCGGCGGAAGACCCGCTGCCCGGGGAAGGGGGAGAAGGAGGCGAAGCGATTTTTCTTTTTTTTTTTTTTTTTTAATAAATACCCAAAATGCATCCCCCCCCACACCTCCCCCAACCCGGAGCTAACGGGCCGAAAGCCGCGGCCGAGCAGCTGCCCGGAGCGCTGCCGCTGCAGCCAGCGGGGGCTGCCGGCTGCCGCTGACAGCCCCGGCGCCGCGGCCCTGCGGGACCCCGGGCAGCGCCGGGCATCCCCCGCGGCCCCGCAGCGCCCCGCGGGAGGGACCCGAGCGGCGCCCCCCCGCCCGCCAGCCCTTCCCCCGCCGACGAGCGCAACAGGTCCGGCCCGCCCGGCGCCGCCCGCAGTCCCCTCGGCGGCGGCGGCCCCGTCCGGTCCGGCCGCGTCCCGCCGGGCGGCGGTGGCGGCCGGTGTCGCCCGCCCGCCCGCGCCGCGCGCCCGCCGCTCCATCTTGACTTTTGCCGACGTGGAAATTTTGGGTTCGGGGACGAGCCGCGCTCTTATTGGCCGGCGGCGGGCGGGGTCGGAGGTCACGGCTGCTGTCGCCGCTCCGCGCCAAAGCAGCCTCGCAGGCGGCCCCGCCCCGCTGCCCGCCCCGCCCCGCCCCGCCCGCCCGGGGGCGGTGCCGCCCGCGGGGCCCCGGTGGCCGCTGCGGCCGTGTCGGCACGGGGCGGAGGGAGGGGAGGGGGCGGTGGCACCCCGGCGGGTCCTCGGCCCCGACTCGCCTCGGGCAGCCGCGGGACGGTGCTGGGGCGCGGGGCGGGCTGGAGGGGCTGCCGGGGCTGCGGCGGCCCCGCTGGGGGCGTGGGCACGGGGCCGGTTCTCCGTGCCCCCCCGCCGCCTGCGGCCCCGCAGCGTTGCTGCCCCGTGCGGGTGCTGCCCGGGCCCGGCCCGCCTCCCGCAGCCCCCGCGTAACCTCGCGGCGGAGGGGCTGCCCCTGGGCGCTGAGTGCCGCGGTGCTGCGGCTCCACGGGCACTTCGCGTGTCCTGGCTTCCCCCCAGGCAGCAGCCGGGGCTGAGCTGCGGTGGGTGCGACCAGGAGAATCCTCGGCTGGCTCCCGTTCCCGCTTGGCATTTGAAGGACTTTGGAAAGAATATAACAACTTTTACTGAAGAGTGTGTTACCTCTCTCCGAAGGAATAGCTAAGGGGCATCTGTTGTTTGGAAACAATGTTTTCTGCTCCCTGTCGAAGGTGTCCGGACTTCGCTAGCTCTCTGTGGAACTCATCGTACACTAATAGGACAAAATTACCTAAAAGATTTGAAAATAATTCCTGCAATTATTTTTATCTCTTACATTAAATTGAAATCATAGAACTTAAGCCAGTCTTGCCGTCCAGCTTGTTCACTGGGCTCAGACAGAACTGCTAGTGCCACTAACGGTTTGAAGCCCTGGTCCAGGGCTCCTCCAGCCACACAACCTCGATAGTTAAAATGCACTTTGTGTAGTTGAGGCGCTGGAGTAGTTCCAGAAGCGTTCACCCATATAAGCTGTGTGTACATGCAGGAGTTCATGGGAGATGTGCTGGCCCTGTCCTGCAGCAGCATCGCTGCTCCATGAACTCCGGTGTGTATGTGCTCCTTGTCATTGCAGGATCACAGCGATACCTGTTAAGCCAAACGCATGGCTGCCATTTCAGTATCTGAAAGGGATATAAACTGAAAAATGCTTTGAAATTACATTTTGTCTCCTTTAGCCCCTTTGCCTGCAGAATCAGAAAGGGTAAGCCTTTTCTGAGCCTTTCTGCTCTGTTTATGAAACGTGTTCCTCCCTCCTTGTCTGCGCCTTCACTGTGCTCTTCAGTCATCAGCCCTATTCTGTTTGCTTTGGATTTCCACGTGTAGAAGTACTTCCCATCTTCCTGTTGCCCCTCTATCCCTGCACCCTCCACATACACCCTCTCTGCGAAGCCATGGAGTAGGCCCCAGCTATGCCTCTGTTACTTGGCTGTGTGTACACGAATATTGATTTCACAGTGTGTATGCTCTGTAAAAAAATCAATATTTCAGTAGATTGAGCAGAGTGTGCGGCAGTGTAATGGAGCCCAGCCTGCTAATGTAATGTGCAGGGGTCCTCATTCAGAGATTGAGGTCAGTCAGAAAATGGAAATGTGTTTTCTTATTTTATTGTGTGCTTCAGATATAATGTAGGTGTTTATGTTCTAGTGTTTAACTTACAGCACGCGGTTACTTTTAAGTCATATCCAACAGAAGGTCACATATTGCAGTTGACATACACAAAAAAGCATGCCACAGATATACAGTCCATTTTTAAAAAGCTTAATAAATCCCCTCTTACTCTTATCCATCATATATCTATCAAACAACAGTTGTGAGGGAAAATGCCTAATTTTTGTTTCTGCAAATAAAAATAATGTTCTGTTGTTTGCTGCAAACTTGGCTTCTGATTATGTAATGAAACATGAAGTACTTTAACATATTCCAATATAGCAACATGTATTGAAGAGTATCATAAAATGAGCATAGTGAAAAAACGAGGGAGGAGAAATAACCAATGTATGACACAAAACCAGAGTAAAAGCTCCCATTGATTTTAGTGGACCTGGGATTTCAGCCAGAATATTCTCCATGATACATTTTCCACTTCTTAAACCGTTGCATCATGCCTTAAAATGTAGCAAAAGTAATTCGTAAAATGACATGAGAAACCACAGCATGTTCAGGCTCAGAGTCAAGATTAGTGTAAGCTAACTATTGTTTCACAGCTCTGGGGACGGTTGATATAGTTTTATCTTTACTTAATAATTTTATCTGCTGGTTTTATTGGAGGCTATTTCTCGTCCACCAAAATCTCTCACTGCAGCAGTGACTACAGATCTATACGACAGGCAGCAGAGTTTTATGTTTGTGAATGTTACAATGCTTTGTGCTGAATAGAACATACATTTCAAGATGCTACAGGGGCCCTCATGTTCGGTAAAAAAGGCAAAGCTATTTTTTCTTTCGTCATTCACGTTGTTAATTGGAGACTGATTTGGCAGTCGTGGTCGGGAAGGCACGCAGGGCTGGAGCAGCTACATCTCTCAGTTACAACTCTGCTTTAGGACATGACTCATGGAGAAAGCTTCCAAATGTAAAATACTGCTACCTACAAATGCACACAACACTGGGATTTCTCAGAAGTCAGTTGATATTCTTCAGTCACTGACCACAAATTTCTCATATATATTTCACTGATCTGAAGAACTGTTTGTTTTGGTATTAAGAGTTGCTGGAAACCTATGCACTCACCAGTCTTAAAAACATACCTCAAGATATGCAATATGTCACAAAATATTTTAGGTACAGTTTAAAAAATAGTGCAGTAATAGCATAAAATGTAAAAATATATTAAAACCTCTATGACAATAATGTTTTACTTAATCCCAGAATGCTTTTCGCAGTATGATAAACTGCAATAAAAGTATTATTGTTGAATTATAAGATAAATCTCATAGCTGAAGAAATAATAATTAGTCTTGCACTTTACTTTAAGAGTCCATCTGTTTTGGCAGCATGCTTCCAGCTAAGAAGATTCAAGAAGGTGGTTACTATGTGAGACAGACAAAAGTACGTGATGCAGAGGACCAAGCTGTGACGTTTTGTAAAGTAAAGCTGAACAATATTTCACAGAACATTAGTTTAAATGGTGGGAGAGTTTTATGATAGAATTTACTTTTATGAACTGAAGACTGTTTTTCAAGGGTCCTCCTCTGCCAGCTTTGTGAAATAGTAAATTGGGGGTGGGTTTTGGGTTTTTTGTTTTGGTTCAGTTTGGTTGGTTGGTTTGTTGATTTTTTTTGGATTTTTTTTTTTTTCATTTTGAAGAAATTAGTGCATCATAAGAATTAGTATTTAAATCTAATTGAAAATTGGAGTTATGCTGGATGGAAAATTAATTTTCTCATTAGCTGGAGAACTTTTATGGTGTTTGTACAACAAGTACTCAGCCAGAAGCATCAATCAATATTATAGAATGTTTTAAAGCAAATGTAAACAATTTATATTATGACAGTTTGTAGCATTACTTATTGATAGAAGAAAAATGATACATAGAAACTCAGTGGCATATAATTCTAATTCTTAGTTGGTTATTATCTGGGGTTGCTCTTGATTAAATATGATTTGTGTTATATCTGTGTAATTCTGGTCTTCATTACTGTAATAAATGTGCATTAAAACTGCATTATAATGTCCTAATTGTGAAATTGCCATTGAGTAAATTAAGGTTATGAGCATTGTAGTGCAATATTTTACCGAATGTTTTATTTCCTAGTGCTTAAATTTCCTTGCATATTGGAATCATAAAATTAATTGCTTACGTTAATAAATAATGATAGATAGTCTAAGTCAGTGGTAAGTCAGAGAAGAATACAGGTTTTCTGAATTCCTATTCTCTCTCTAAAGAATAGACAAAGTTGATACTTCTTTCTGAAATTGTAGAGATGCATGACTGACATAAATATAATTTTAATAGAACCTGAAGATTACTAAAATAAGACAAGATCAAGTGTCAAATCAAAACTTGAAGACACAAGGACATAATGTAATGAGCTTTCATTGAAGGCCAATAGAAATCATTCTATTGACTTTAATAAAACTTTTATCAATTCATAATGTGCTGGCATCAAGTGTATGAATAGCTCCATTAGTTAAGTAGCTAAAGCTCATAACAGCTTATACATTAGAAATTTGCAGAACCAAACCCTAGATGCTTCCTAAAAAAGCTGCAGAGTCAGAAGGGCTCCACTTACATTATGGACCCCAAATGAGTGACTCTGTCATCCTCATTTTAAAGAAGATATGAATGGATCTGCAAGGCAATTACTGCTGGGTTAGTGTAACACTATGTGCAAAAAGTTAGTGTTCTGGAAAACAATAAACATTTCCAAATGTACTTTTGTTGAGCATTGAAGTGAAATTAGAGCTTTTCTGAAAAAAAATACCATACAGGCATAAAAAGACAGAATGCAGTAGGAATACTCTCTTTTACCCTCTCTGAAGCTGTTCAGCTTTGCATAACTGGCCCAGAAAGACTTAACACACTGAGTCAGTGGGGTTTGAACCTCTCTTGCCCATTTCCTCCAGGGAATGCCTGAGCACTAAGCAGCCATCTACTTTGTGGAAAAGAAGGGAAAGTTTGTCTCTTTCTCTCCTTTTTTGGTTTCTTTTTTTTTTCCTCCCAGAAATTCACTTCTGAATCTGAGAAGCCTTCTTACTGAAACAAATACTTTTCCACAAAAAGGTTCCATTTCATCAAGTCAGCATTTTTGGATACAAACAAATATACTGTGGGAAAATTCCCACCAATATTTACTTTGGAGTCTTTCAGAAAAAAATCATGCAAGGGAGAATTATAGGAATGGCATTTACAAAGGCATACACATATGGTCCTCTATTGAGTCCAAACACAGTGACGTGGAGATATCTAGGACAAAGACTTGAAGGCATTTAACCTTTCATTTTTATAGCAGTAGAAATCTCTGATACAAGAAAATCAACCAAAGATAAATAAACATCCAAATTCTGTACCATCCATCACAAGCTACAATTTATTCAGTTTATAAAAACTTCAGTGGGGATTGTGAAGCTTTTGGCAGAGTCTGCAGGACCAGGACTGAGAAGGAGCAACCAAGAGGTTATTGACATGATACACCCAAGTATCTTGAATGGTGCATCCTAGAAATGGAAACCAAGGGTCATACTGCTCAAATTGGCCGACAGCTCCTTATGTAAGTAGCCTCACTGAATTCAACCCTGCCCTAAAGAGGCACTCAACAATCTCCTGGCTGCAACAATGTGAAAAGAAAGTAAATAACTGGAATAAGAACTATGCAGGCTGTAGTCAAATTCTTCTTTCAGAAATAGCTGGAATGGTCATGAAGTTTCCTACTTCTGTCTGCCGTACAATGGCAGTTCAGGCTAAACAAGTTGCTTTCACAGCGATGGAGAAACACTTGCATGGGCTGTTCCTGTGCTGAAAGCTGTAAAGCCATGTGCCATCACTGCCATTTCTCCAGGGATCACCTGCCTGTGGCTTCAGTGTTTGAATGCTGCATTTCCTCACAGAATCGTAGAGCACCCTGAGTTGGAAGGGACCCACAAAGACCACCGAGTCCAATTCCTGTTCCTGGACAGGACACCCCAAGAGTCACACTGTGTGCCGGAGAGCATTGTCCAAATGCTTTTTGAACTCTGACAGGCTTGGTGCTGTGGCCACTTCCCTGGGGAGCTGTTCCAGTGCCCAGCCACCCTCTGAAGAACCTTGTCCTGATGCCCAACCTCAAGCTCCTCAAGCCTGTCAAGTCTCACTGGTGAGCAAGGCTGAGGAAAAGAATTCACGTGGCAAAATTTAGTGAATAAATGTCAGTAATGAAACTTGCCACTGCAGACTAGCTGAGAGTGCAAAGAACATTTTAAAAAGTAACCCCGTCCTCCCCGCACGCATATTTTCTCTGGGTAAAAGTAATGTCATTTGCAGATACTAGTCTTGTAGGGAAGTTTTGTAAGCATTTGGGAAATGAAAACTATTCTTACATACTGAATAGCTGAGGAAGATAGAGAGTCGTGGAAAAAACATATGTGACAGTTGTGTTGTGCGACAGTTTTTCTTATCCTCCTCCAAACCATTTGCCTGGCAAATCCCTTCTTTTTTTCAGTTTTTCCTTAACTTTTAGGGTCTTATGCCTCAAGAAACAAGCATAAAAAATATCATCCAGTGAATATTAAAAATCAGAATATCTCTACCACATTTATTTAATTTCTATTATCTACATCAAAGCATGAATTTGGGGAAGGTGTGGTTATTCAGGATAAAGAAATGGAATACTTAGCAGAAGGCCCTTTTCCTCAGTCTCCTTGAACACATAAATCACAAATTCTCAAACAATCCTTCGGCACAGAGGTTTTTGATTAGGAAAAACCTGCTCTAATGGAAAGGTTTTAGTTAGCTTGGGATGAAAGAGATGCTGTGCTTGCTGGTGAATTCTGGAGCTGTGGGTCTTCCTGGGTCATACCATTTCTAGCTCCGTTGGAGACTGTCGCAGTGCTGAACACTCAGCAGCTTTGGTATTCATCCAAGATGCAGCGTGACTACTCCAGAAGGTACTCAGCTCCACGATCATATTTAAAACATCAGCTTCTGTCTCTGAGGTAACAGGCTGGGTACGATGAGTCGGAATCCCACTGAATGAAGCATCATACAACCATCCTTCAGAGGCCATCTGTACCTCCTCCAGAACACTATGGCTTTTCATAGCAGCCTTGGAAGAAGAAGGGCACTCATCACACCTCCTGGGAATTTCTGAAGAATACAGTTCAAAAGTTCCCTTTTCCACTATTTCCTTATTCTAAAGCAGGGAAAGTGTCTTAGTCCTGTCCAGATCTTGAAGATAGCTGAAATGAAGTTTGGCACCTTAATTTCAAAACATTTAACGATCACTTAGACTTTCACTTCAGACCTTATTTATGGCTTTCACCTTGCAGGACATATAATTCAAATCACCATCCACTTAGGTCCACAGGAAGAATCTTCAGGCCAAACCATTACAGCAACCCATTACTCTTCTGGCTTTTCTACACCACCAGGAAATGTCAGTGAATGCCAAACTTTTGCAACTGCAAACAAAAGGAAATGGATATTCATCTCTACCATTACTTTCATAATTAGTTGAACAGGGAAAAAACAATCTTACCAGGAAATCCTCACAAGTCTGAACTACATCTGTCAGCCTTGTTTGCTTGCCAGTTCTTCTGATGAACCACAGGAAATATATTCCAACTCCAGCACAGATTGTTCAGAGGAGACAAGACAAGCTCATTAGCACCATAACCTACAGGCAGTAGGCAGACACACAAAGCCCTCAGCCTTTGGACAGGGTAGAGCAGATGCAACCACACAGGCTTGCCTGACGCAACTGGATTATGTATTCATATTTATGTTGATCATATAACCCCGACTGTGGCTCTTTATCAATGCACACGTGACCTTGATAGAGCAGGCTCTTAGATCCCAAGCTCACGTGCATGAGAAACCTGGATAGTGCAGGTTCCCCTGCATGCAACTTCCCAAAGAACTGAATTTCTTCCATGCTGGAGGGTAACTCTGCAGCAAAACTACTAATTGATGCAGTCATCAGTTATTAATAGAGTCACTTGAAAGAGTGGTGTAGTTGCTGTGCAGGACTTCCTGGGCACAGTAAGGCACGATATGGGTATGTCACTTTTTGAAAACTATATGATTTTGTCAAAGCTTGCTGTACAACACACCATGAAATGTATTAAAATAAATAGTCTGAGTAACCGAACAGTGTATTTAAAATTAAATACATCAGAAAGTAAATGAGGCATATTTCGTGGGTCTGGATGTTTCTGTTCCCTCTAGCTGAATTCCATATAATTAAATGGGGAATTTCACTAGGCTTATTAGTGTGTTGTCTATAAAACTTTTAGCAAATTTATATATGCCCCACTCAGCTGCTTTCAGATAAAGGCATTAGAAGCTGTTTGACTAAAGGGTTTTTCTCTCATTGAAATCCACAGAAAATTTTTGGTTAGTTTCATTAAGTGAAGGAGACTATCTTTATAAAAGTTTCCTTTTGAAACATATTGCTTGGAGTCCTTTACTGTAAGAAAAACATTGCTCTTTAGATCCTACCACAGCACTCTCCTAGTTTTATGAGATTAGGAATAGCCTGTCAAAATTCTGAAACATGGGGGGATCCTAATCATGAGCAGCTTGTTCCAGTTAGAATCATATTTCCTATGTTGCAGGACAGCAGTGGGCAAAGTGCTTCATTTGCACCTCACAGAAATGTGATTTTCCTCCCCAATTTCTCAGCAGAATGCAAAAAGACACTTCCTCTGGCCCTTAGCAACAGCCCTTAGCAAGGGCCGACAGAGAAGTACAAGCAGCAAAGCCAGGACTAGCAAAGAGCTATTGATTCGTGAATGAAAGAGAACATTTTCTGGAATAAAAAAAATCATCTAGTCACAATAACTCTAGGACAAGTCTAACTTTAGTGACTAGAAGCAAAAAGAGCAGGCAAGTTGAATTGACATTGATCTTGCTGGCATTCCAAGGGTAATATTTTCATTATGATAAAATGTTCTTTAACAATCTCTCCCGTGAATTGGGCACAAACATGCTTTTCTTCTGCATTGGTCCTGCCTATCTTCCTGTTCCACCTATTTTTATACTACTAAGAAATATTTGTTTAGGCAATGCAAACAAAATCCCCCCTTCCATGTGTTTAAGTTCCCTTGCTGTTTATGCTATACTGTAGTACAAGACCAGCAAGACAGATGATAATTTCGTTTTGAATCAATTTTTTTGTCTCCTTTTCAGTCTTCCCTCAGAAAAGGAATAATAAAACTTGACCAAAATGTTAGTAAACATGTAGGACCTGGGTGAAAGTTCTACAGCACCCCTTCCCAACAAATACACTGGCAGATGAGCATACACACGTACATAAATAAAAACATGTTTATGTAGGTGGGCAGGCAAGTGTGTTTTGTCCAGAGGAATATTTTTGTGTGTAATAATATAGAATAATCCACACAAAGATACATATTATGTGTAATATATGTATATAAAATTTCTTCAGCCATTTTTAAACTTTGATTCCTAAAAGACAACAGGTGAAAAGATGAATTACAAATAATCACTATGGATCTCCATCTTGCATAAATTTCCACGGTTTTCTTTTCCCATCTTAATCAGGCAATAATTTATCTAATTAACATTTTTCATAGGAGGGAAATAGTTTGTGTGCTTTTCAACACTGCTCCAAAAATATATAGCAGTATTGCATGACAAAATGCATTGGTAGCAGATATATGACTATTTCTTGTTATTCTAAAACATCAGCTACGCATTCATGAGCTGCCTGGAGTACAGTCTCTGACTGAAGTCCTGTAGAGTCTCTGTGAAGATTTATGTGATTTTTTTTTTTCCTGCAGCTTATGATGTGGCAGAATGACCAATTTATGATGTGGGTGGAACTTTGTTCAGCACATGAAAATGCCTCTGCTCTCCAGATTATGTTCTCCTGTGGCAGTCAGTAATGCTTTCTGCCCTCCATATGGCCACCATGTGCCAGCAAACACCAAATTGGTATGTGGGTTAAATGTAAAATAACCACAAGAGCTCCTGAGCCAATAATTACAAAGATCCTTTTGATATGGTTAGTGTATCATTATCTGTACTGTGCAATAATAAAACAGAGCTCATGTTGTCCCTCTCTTCTCCTTCGGTAGCTGGGGAGCTCATTGCAGAGCTATCACACACAATTGATGTTCACAAAATGCATTTAGGAATTGTCATAGCAGCAGCAGACAGCACACCAAAATCACAGTTCTAATTAGACATTAGCTTGAATAAATGCTGGAGAGGACAAAAAAGAGGCTTGTTCTGTGCATTCATTAAAGACATGTATCTTGCATCCTGGTCTGAGCTGCTCAGGCTCTGGGGTGAATCAGCTGCTTTGGAGGGCATCTCAGATGTTAAAGAAGTCCTTTTAAAGCCTATATTATCAATTTTTAGCACTCTGTACTTGTGTGTACAAGGAACACATGGCTCTGTAAACACCGCTAGTTCCCACTTCTATCCAGGTGCAGTTCAAGGCTTGGATGTGAGTTATTTTATAAGTTTGGCCTTGCCACAAGTATCTCAAAACCTAGTGCCTGTGGTTTTTACCCAGCAGCTGAGATAAACTGGCTTTCAGAAGCAAATGCTTCCTGGATATGCTTAGCTATAGGCTTAGGAGAGGTCGTTCTTAGTAAAGGGTTCATGACTATTGCTTTGCTTTGGTGCGCTAGATCCCAACATTTTTGCAAGAGTTTTTTAATAGACTTGAGATTTTTGAGAATGTAGAATTTAGTGGGAGGGATTTGTTGAACAGGGAGTGCTTAAACTGGTTTTTCTCTCACACTTGGCAAATATGGATTATTACTTGTCACAGTTCATAATGGTATTTTAAGTGAGATTTTGACTGACCTGCTGTGTTAAATGAAAACAAATAGGACTTGTCACTCATTTGTCTTCTGAACATGTCGTTCAGAACATTCTAGCTGTCTGGTCCAGGATGGGCTTCCTACTCGTCTCCTTGCAACATCTATAAAGCAATAGATGAGCACAAATCTGTCTCTGTCTGAAAATGTACAAACATTCCCATTAATCAGGAATAGAGAAGTTGGTGTACATATAAAATCCAGTTAGAAAGTAACTCACATGAACAGCAAATACGATTTTCAGTTTTGTTGCCTATTTGTAATTTATAACAACTGACAGTGTTCCAATAAGCTTTAGAATTTTCCTCCTCATAGTGTATGAAGTATATTATATTGTTACTAATTATAGTGTGTTAATTATTCATGATGTTGAATTAAATATAAAGAAAAGCATGTCTGGGGTATACAAAGGAAAGCTATGTGCATATACAGGTGTGTACAGGGCAGGGCTCTAAGACCTTAATGGTCTGTGAAGGGCCATCATTTTTTCAATGTTTCTGGTGTTATTTTGTGATCAAGGACTTGCAAGGACTCCCTGTGACCAAGGCAGTGAAAGACCTCTCAGTGGCAGCTTCTCCAGCTGTGACCTCCACCTAGGCTGCACATTGTGGGCTCTGTAAAACCAACAGTGTGACACTTCATTGACAAGCATGTCACACATCAGGGGAGGCTGCAACTCCTCACTTTTTGTATGAACAACTCCAGCTCAGCTTTAATCTTTATTAAGACTGTCAGGCAACACTTGCAAAAAAAAAAAAAAAAGAAAAAAAGGAAAACAAAAAACCAACAAAAACCCCCCCAAAAAACCCAAACAACAACAACAACAACAAACCCAATAAGCTTTCTGCTTTACATAGGTAATTTTCATCTAATCACAGTTGTACTTGTAACTAAAATGCTAGCCATGTCAGTTCTACCCTTTTCTTTTAATTTTTTTTCCCAGTCTGTTATAAACCAGTCATTGGTTTCCTAACCCAGACAGCTCCCACGGGTATCAAGCACCCTCGAAGTACTAGATTTTGGACTGGCTTTCTGATTTGGCTGACAGACATGTGAAATCACACACAGGGAAACTGCTCCAAACCAGGTTGGCAGACACTGAAAGCTCCTACTATCTGGAGCCCGTCCAGAGATAGATGGGAATTACAGTAATTTTGTAGTCTCAGTCTAGTTCCTGGCTGACCAGTAGCTGCATCACAAAGCCACCACTATACCCTTCACTTGGCAGTAATTAGTACTTTGTTAACAATCTCCATAGAGAAATGGGTGGCAAAAAGCACAAGAAAGACTAGAGAGTGAGTGATGGGGCAAACAGCTGAATATCCAAAATTGCTATCTGCAATATCAGGAATATGTTGAATAGAGAGGAAAACTCACAAACCCACGACATCACAGGTACCATGAAATCCTGATGGAACAAATCAAGGGAACAGGGACACAGATATATCTTTTTTTTTCAAGAAAAATAGACAGGACAGGTCATTTAGACATGTATGGTTGCTTTCCATTTCAGTGAGAGCTATGAAGCTGGCTTCTTGACTGTCTTTGAGTGAAAATGAGGAGGGAAAAGAAAAATATGTATGTCTTGTTGGATGTGTTTTGGAGAAAACTAAATCATGGAGAAGAAGTAATACATGAAGGTTTTTTTGCTTAAGCAACTCACAGAGATGATCAAGAGTCAATCTTGTCCCTACAAGACACTTCATATAGCATCATATCTTCTGAAAAACAATAGAGAAGGACACAGACAGTTGTCAGGGTCTTGGAATACACTGAGGGCAGGTTTTCCCCCAGAAGCTGTGGTGTGAAGAAACATCGTATTTGGGGACACAGCTAAACTGAATTTGGTTCAGCTAATAATGAAGGGTTGCTTTAAAGGGTGGAAGGTAGTCTGGGTGAAAGTAAGCAAGTATGAAATGACAGACCACTATTTTAGGAATAGCCTTACTATTAAGGATGAACTACATAAGAGCAGATTTCTAAAAATTCGTAAGCTGGTGTGGAGGCCTCTTGAGAAGATAATTGAAAGGATAAAAGGGTAGGGGACCACTGGCAGATACTGAAAAAAACCCATATTAAAGGTTCTTCAATAAGCTGTTCAGATACAAAGGGAAAAGAAAGCACAATTGCAGACTGATATGGTATTCTAAGGCATCCTTTAGGCACCTGGAAATCAAAGCTCCATAGAAATCCTGGAAAACCAGGACACCTCTGTATGTCTGACTATATAATATGCAAGGACAAAGCAAAATGTTTGGGCGCACAAAGAGTTACAAATAGTAAGAGGCATAAAAGACAACCTGAAAATGTTACCAGAACATAAGATGACAAAAGTACAGCTGTATAGCAGAGAAAGCAAATAACAAACTGCACAACAGAGGCCAAAGTATCCATTGTTTCAGTCTTCACTGAACAAGCTTGTTATGCACAATGCCTAATAAAACTAGTTTAAACAAAAGAATACAGGGTCAGGCCAGAGCAGAGAGGGAACAGTTAGAAATGCTTATCTAAAGCAATATTCAAGGCCTGACCACATTCATCGAGAAATACTCAAGGAACAAGTCATAGTAATGTCTGAGGAGTATGCCTGGGACTATGTTGGCCTGAGGAACAAGAGGGCAATTTAGGATAAAATAGAACAGATATAATTATAAGTATAATGATAAATATAAGTATAAATATAAATATAGTACAATACCTATCTGTTGAAATGGGAAAAGGGATTCTAGAACAGCCAGCCTACCTCTGACACCCAGAAAGAGACTCCACCAACTCCGTGTACGATAGACTTACAAGCATTTTGAAGAAAAGGTGTTAAAAATCAGAACCAAATCACACCAAGTCAGATTGATTTCCTTAATTTCCCAGATAACTCACATTCATAGTATTCAATATGCTGTATCTTTATTTTAGCAAGGGTTTTGGCACGACCCTTTGTGGCATCTAAATGTTAACTGGCTAAGTGCAAGCAAAATTGCTCTTTTTTATTGAGTGCACACAATAAACTGCAGACACACAGTTTTGTGACTCACGTGGGTGATAGTTTAAACATGATTTCACCAGAAGATCTTGTGTACCTGCTTTCTACTTATGGATGATATGGGTATTGGAACAGAGAATAACCTACAGAATTTACAGGTGACAGTGAGGAATAGGGATGGGAGAACTATCAGGTGCTTTGGAAACCAGGATCTGAATTCAAAATAGTCTTCACTCCATATCAAACAAATGGAGTTCAGTAAAAGCATATCTAAAGCATTATTCTTGGGAAGGGGAAAACAAATGAATACTTAAGCAATAGAAAATAAACACAAAATTTTCAGTTACTGAAGAAAGAAAAGGTCAAAGTTATGATAGATTTAAAACTCAATGAACTAATAACATGGCACTGTTACATGTTTTAGGAGCTAGACAGTGTGTAAGAAATGGGGATTGGAAAGTTTCAGCAGAAGTCCCATTTACAGCTCCACGCGTACTTAAAAACACAAGGGGAATTAGAGAGAAGTGGACAGAATCAACAAAAGTGAAAGGAACATATGAAGAATGGTGGGAGAAACTGAGATGCCTCCTTCTTGAGGGGAATGACAAGGGGCACGACATTAGACTTCTAGTGCATAACCTTGTCACAGGAAGGGTGGCAGTCCCCTGGAAGCTGCTAGGACAAAAAGAAGTGAGTTTTGTTGGCAACAAAGCAGATTTGGATCTTGTAGTGAGGACAAAATCCTAGCTGTGAAGCCATTTGGGCAAACACATTAATAATGGCTGAGGAGTTCTCCCTGCCAGGAGAAGGATTGTATTTTGAATATGTGTAGCAGCAAGAAGTCTACAATAAAATCCAATGCAAACCAAATTTTCTTTTGGAACCAGGCATCCCACCCTGACTTACCCAACTAATGGAAGTATTACTGGTAGCCTGCCTCACATGTTTACTCAACACTATGATTATCATTACCTACAGACTCACTGAGCTCTGATTTGCCCTCCACAGAATGATTGGTATCCTAGTAACACTTTTTTTTTTTTTTTTTTTTTTTTAAATATCAGTTATTTTTATCTTTGCACGATTTGTCAAACTGCAAACAGGAGCAAAGGCTGAGGACCTTTCATGCTGTGTATAGTCTGTGTTTTGCCAAGACAGATAGTCTTTGTTATGCTCTTCAGGAGATCTTGGACCATACAACTTGTTATTCCAGTTCAGAGCAGTCACTTCACCCAACTTTCCCTCTCCACAGCAGCTGTTGCCTTCACAGTATGTTCTTAACGAACGTAGAAATCAGAGAACAAGAAAGATTGCTTCAACTCAATTTTGCTTCCACTCCAATTTTGCTCCCTCCCCAGGTACTCAAAACAGTTAGGCCAGGCCAAACAATTTGAGTCTTAATTTAGAAAATTATTATTAGTCAAAGAACATAATGATTTCTTCCCACACACACATCTGCCATGATATAACAACAGCCACGATTTCCAAGGTCCATGACTCCCTAAAATCCACCTTTGTCTTAGGGAAAGAGGAGCACTAGTTTGGCAGTGTCCCAGGTCCCCTCTCAATACCACTCTGTAGCAGTTTTTATGGTAACAATTTGCTGCCTGGACCTTTGGATTTGGAGGCTGTCACTAGGACTGCCTCATGTCCTTTTATGATGATGATCAATGATTGAAGCAGCTACCATTATCACTTCATTGTGGGGATTGGTATCTTTATTAATAGTCTGCATGAGAGTTGAGGTGGTTTGGAATCTCTCACTGGCTGAAGGTATCTGCAGGAGTGCAAGAATTACTGCCATGTGAGGTGATGGCCAAGACTTACCAGATAAATCAAGGTGCAAGACGATTGGAGCTGCTCAAGCTCTTAACTTTGCTGTGTTTTCCAGCTTTTACCTTCCCTTTTGGGTGTTTTCACCCCAAAACACCCTGCCACACCTTACTCCCATTTTTATCTGATTCATAGCATTTCTGCATGGCTAAGGAAATTAAACAGTGATGCCCACAGTCTGGATCTTGAGTGCAAACACCTTGAAAAAGGAGTTTTCAGGGTCTTCACTGACAGCCATGAGTGAAGGGACTGGTCCACAGAGTCATCACAAACATTAACTGATTTTGGTTAGCAAAGAATCTCCAGAACCAAATCCTGCCCGTACCCTGGGCAGAGGCTCGTGACTCCTGGACAGCCTTGTGAGTGAGAGCTGCTGTTGGATAAGTGAGTCAGATGGGAATGCCAAGGAGCCACTGACTCCTGCATCATTAAAAGCGCACGTTTCCTAGGTTATAGAGAGAGCTAATTTCTGCCTACAGAAGTTCCTTAAATATACCTCTATTATAGACAGTTTGAAAATATGCGTTGAGAGACAACACTACTAATATGTGGGTAAATTATAATGTATTGTATGAATGTCTAGTCACAAGCATGGTTGCCCAAAATATCAAGACAATTCCTCTTTTCTGCAGATGAAGTCAAAACAGAGGGATCAAAACTTGATGGAAAAGACACTCACAAGTTTCAGACATGAATCCTGCCACAATTCAAAGACTTCATATTTGTTTTTTGACACTGTTTCTTGAGTGAGACACTGAACGTAGTTTCTACAGACTTTTCCAAGAGTCCTCTCTGTTGCGCTGTCCCTGAAATGTTCTACGATTTCCTATGGCAGCACATTAACAAAGACTGAGCATTGGCACTTCCATCACCTCTGAGTGCATTTTTATTTTTAAATAAGTCCAAGTGCAAGAAAGGTATCAAGAAAATACTTGAAATAAATGGAAGCTATCCAGACAGATGTCAAGGAAAAAGCAAATGGCAAGGAAAAAATAATCTTATCCTGCCCACATCAGGTCTTAGAAACTAAATTTCTGTTTGCCACTTCAGCATAGCTATGAGCAACTATATAATCATCTAGGTTATCATTACTCATTTGTCTGCAACACAGTCAGGGTGAATGATGGCAGTATCAGAAGAAAGATGCCATTAAAGTCAGTAGGCTCATTGTGAAGTTATTTAGCTATTGCACACAGAAGATACGGTATCCCCTACTCGAAAAGGTGCATTTCTGCTTTGCAGACATTAACAAAACAATGCAAAATCACAAAAGGAATTGCATCCTCAAAACTTCAGATGAGACCACTAAAACTAGGGCAGTGCTGTGAACTGGGTTGCCTGTTCATGTACTCCATAGCTGGGATTGTACACATGGTGCTTGGAAACATCCAGTCTCAGAGCTGATGCATCCCAGCACAGCACACTGTGCTCCCATCCACAGTGAGGTGACGAGGGTAAAGAAATCAAAGCAAAACAGAAGCTATAACATCTTCTGTATCGAGTCCCTGCAAACACTATACTTCTACTGTGGTTAAAAAAAAAAAAAAAAAGAGAGAGAAAGAAGCAAATCACCTTGAACTCAGCTTAGAAAATAAAAAACAAAGGGAAATGTACTTGTTCTTATAGAGGTGACGCACCAGGTAATGAGGCTTAGTTGATTTATTTTAAACTTTGCTGTATGTAAAAGCTCTTGCCTATTTCTCTTTTGTTTTGCTGTGAGGGTTTTTTTCATCACAAAATAGTTAACAAATCGTCGAATATGAAAGCCAGATGCCTTACATATTCCTTTGACTGTTATCTGCTTCCCTCCACCTAAACATTATAATTTTTCTTTACCCCAAGACAAGAACATTTCCTAATCTTTCTTTTGGCCCCTAAACAAAGACAAAATTTTACTTGAACAGTGGAGGATTTATCAATTGTTAGAACCATATAATCAATAATTTTCAAAGGGAAAATGTTGATTTCTGGACACTTGCCAAGCACCACTCTCCGGGAAGGAGGAAATTTGTAGACAATCTTCAAGGGGTGGAGTGCACATCTGTCTTTGTGCTAAGGACAAATGGTGAATAATGATTCAATCCAGTATTTTTATTTTGCCATTAGTAAAAAAAAAAATAAAAATTGCTCAGGGTTAAATTCTGATTCTTGTCATGCCAGTGGTGAAACTTCTCTAAGCTCTATTTGGATCAGAGCTTCACCCACAGTGTATCACAATAGTAGATTACCTCTGAATCTGTTGTTTCCTGCAAACTGCCCAGACAAAAGGACATTATTAATTTAATGGGTATTCTTAACACAGGGGTGTCAGAGACTGCAACTTGTAGCCAGAGAGTGAAAAGAGGGGGAAAACTTGACTTCAAATTAAATATAAGAAGAGGTAGTTTTGTGATAGTGAAATAATCCTGCTGAATGTGAAGATATTGCTAATGCCTGTGCAGCTTTGTTTCAACAGGAGAAGCAGCAGAAAAAGAGAAAAGCTAAGTTGCCCAAGTAATGTTCTGCAGTGGGTCATGGTACACTGGTCACTATTATCTCTGTACTCTGAAAGCAAATGTACTTAGCAGAGTCTGATGCAAGTTTTGCTCCAACTGAATGACACCAGAAGCCTAGTGCCTACACACCTGTGGTCAAGAGAGGAATCAACACTGGAAAAAATATATCGTTTTCCCAGTCCTTTAGTAACTGTGCAGTGTAATCTGATCACAGAAGGATGAAAAAGTTTATATGACATGTCATCATCAGAGGAAGACATAATTCGCGTTGTGTATCAGAGACATTCACTGGCACTAAATAGCGAAGTGTGTTTTTTCCTCTGGGAACCACGAAGGGGGAGACAAGACAGTATAAAGAAGAAGCTTAAAAGGGATAATGGGGTCAGCCAAAATTCAATCCCCAGAAAAATACTGAAATTATTTACAAGCAGCTACAATAAAAAAGTGAGATAAATAATAGCTGCCAATTATTTGTTAAATACAAATAGGACCAAAGCAACTAAATTTTTGGTGGGGTGTAGACATGTGAATAGGGAGAAGGAATATTTCAGGGCTTTAGTAAAATCTCTGTAAAAGGGCCAGTTAAGTAAATAAAAACAAAAACAAACAGACAAAACAAAAAAAAACCCCCACCAACTAAACCCCCCCAAAACCAAAAAAAACCAACCAACCAACCAAACAAACAAACAAGCCTCCCTAAACCCAACAACAACAACAAAACCCTCACCAAAGGGTAGGGACACAATTGGCCAGAAAACTACTCAGGAAGTATTTACTAGTTCCTGAGAGGGTCTTAAGGTGCTTTTCATCATTTTTATTTGTGAGGTGGAAAACTGCACATGCATTAATATTATAGATGCACATCTGGAAAGCTGGAAGGATGGAGGAGATCTGAGGAGGGTCTTGGCAAACAAAAAAAATTACCTAGAAATAAGGTGGAATTAACAAGGTTTTGCAACTGCAAAATTGTTAAGGCAATAGTGATTAACTGCACAAAGAAAGGATAAGGATTAGCTGGGTAGGGAAGAATTCTGCAGAAAAGGATCTGGGACTTGCTGTAAGAATAGGAGTCAACAAGGAACCACTGTTATGAAAAAGATAAATATTACAGTGGGACGGATAAAGGAAATTATTGTGTGTAGGACATTTGAAATAATATTCCACTCAGCATTAATAAAAACTCAGCTGGAGGTCTGTGTTCAGTTTTAGGAAATACATTTCAAGAAACATATATACCAATGGAGAAGAGTTGGGTTTGGAGATCTTAAAATTGGGGACGTTTCATCTAGACAAAAAAATCTGAGGAACAGAATAATAGTCATGAAGTATTTTACAGAATACTACAAAAAGGAATGAGAGTATCTGTTTCCCATGAGCATGTAGGACATGACAAGGAATAATGGGCTTAAAATGGTGAAAGAATGAAGCTAAACATTAAAAAAAACTTTCTAAATGTAATGGTAGCTAAGTACTGAGCTGGAAGCTTTTAAAACTCATTTATGCAAACCACTGAGGCACAGGGATAAGTACTAGATGATTTTCACAGGTCCCTACAAGCCTTATTGTCTGTGTTTCTGTGTTCATTTGGAAATGCCTGAGCTATTGAGGTAATAGATATTATCAATACCTTGTAAAAAAATCCAAATATTTCATATTCATGTGAAAACGTTATGTCCCAACATCTGGTTTTGTAATCGCTGCCATAATAAATTTCACCTACTAGTGAAGTGATCACACACATTTCCCTTTGCCATACAAAGTAGCATTTTTTCAATATTATTTTCCAAGCCTTCATTTATGGCTATATCTTCTGAAAGGAGCTCATTTTCCAAAACCTGCAGATGCTTTCATTTTTCTAACAGTTTTAAAGAAACCCCATTGAAACCCATTTAGTTCTAAAAAGAAAAGAAGAAAAAATTAGATATCTTTGCTTGCTACTTTAAGAAGGAAGTGACTAATTTTCTGAGGATAAATATACTGTAATACTGTACATATATATCAATACATATGTCTTATATTTACAGTAATATTATGTACTTACCTATGCAATAATATTGCAGCAGGCAGTGAAGAGAAGGACCTTTATATTTTATATTATCTGTGCCATCCCTTGCTAAGGCAACCCTATTTTTTACAAAGCATTTTATAGCAGTTTTTAATGATTGCTACATACAATGGTTGCATATGGCTGGAGGGTAACATTAGCTCAACACACAGGGTGATGTGAGCAGCCCTTTCATGTTTTATGGGCTGCCTGTCATGCTGTTGCTCTTATATAGTTCTTTGAACACAGTATATAAAGTACATATGCCAAAAAGAAGCTATGTAGTCATTCCAAAAGAGCAAGGGGAAGGGCAGGAAGGAAATACCTGCCTGTTAGATATATCAGATAAAAATCACTTCATTAATAGTGTGTGTATTCAAAGGCTAAAGGGAAAGGTTGTTTGCAGCCAGCTATCTCTGAACTCTTGAAAAGCAACTCACACAAATGCACCAGCATAAGTGGAAGTGAGGATCCTCTCTGCCAGCACTCCTGGTCTTTCCCCTTACCCACATCAGTCTCAAACAGGTGCAAATCAGTGCACAAAACCAATCCTGATTTCTGTCAGTGTGGAGGAACAATCTGGACCATTCTTCTATTCCAAGTCTTGAAGATCTAGCGATTGTCTATAAGTACTATGAGGTACTCAGAAATGTGAGGCTGTAGGGTTGTATAACCAGTTAATTTGTTTTATGTTTCACAATCTGCAGTGGAAGAAAAGGAGCCCTAAGAGCACAAGAGGCTTTTTCATTTATGTGTCTGTATACACAGGTACTGGGCCATCTTCAGACCATTACAGCTACCTGACACAGTCACCATGAGCTGAGTTCAAGGGGGCAAGGGATGGTGAAAACCCTAGGTACACATGCCAGACTTGCCTTCCCTGCCCAGGCTGGCTGAATGTCATCCTGCATCCTTGCCTTTGTCAGCTCACAAGCACCAGCTCACCTGATGCACTTTCCAGAGGAGCTGCAGGTCCTTCCTACTGTGACAGCAGTGTTGGACAACACAGATGTTGCCCAGCACCCGTGGCAGCCTGGGCAGCTCCTACCTCTCCCTTCACCACCGCCACTTTCTGTGGGTCCTGTGCTGCGCCCTCCCCATGGCACTACAACTGCCCCTAAAACTGGACTGGGGAATTCAACTGGGTTAAAAATAACCTTTTCTTTTGCTGAGTTATTTTTGACTCGGATCAGTTCCCCGATCCGGGTCACCATGTAGCTGCACGAATTGTTATGCCAGAATGTGCCAGTGTATTTGTGGGGTGCAAACAAATGGATAGAGGAGGGGAACAGAGAGTTTGATTGTGGGGAGAAACTACTAGGAGCCTTCTCAGAGCTTTTGAGCAGGCATACTGTGTGTCCTCACCCAGGGTCTCCAGTGAGAATGGGGCCTGAAAGGCTTTATGCTGCACGGTCAAGACACCTGGACAGTATCCGTAGTGTGGTGTTTTATGTTGCTGTTGTGGTTTGGGGAAGCTGGATGGCAGGACCTCTAAGGCCATCAGGAATTTGGACAAAGTACCTTTGTCCCGGGCTTTATCAGCTGCTTTGCTCATGTGGTGCATATGGGCTTCATAAAGAGCTGGCCGGTTTACAGTACAGTTTTGTGAACTTTACAGAGTGCGTGTATAACTGATATCCCCTACAGTATCAAATATCAGATGTCAGAAGCTGCACCTCAAGTTTAAATGTATAAGGTAACAGTTTAGATGGGGTGCAAATGGAATTGCCCCACCGGTGGGTTGGGTATGAGCTTAGCACAGGTGAGTTTGCTGTTCAGGTTTCCAGGCTGAAACAAGGCTGCCGTGGGGAGCTGCCCGCGTAGTCCAGAGCAGGGACTCTCTAGCCCACGTGGCAAGTGGGCTGTGTCAGTAGTAAATATGAACCAGGAAGTAGCATTCAAAGTAAATGAGGGAGACAGAGGGAAAAATCAGCTGCCTGTGCATGCGTGGGAGTTGGTAGATGTAAGAAAGGCCATCCAGGTCTGGTACAGCAGCAGGGAAATTTCTGCCCAGGAGGGGAGAGTCCAAGGCACAGCAGCAACGAGTGACCCATTCCCAGATCAGCCTTCCAGAAACCCTCAGAAATCAGGGTGCTGCTGGGAGATACCAGCCCAGGTTATGACAGAAAAAATACCTCAAGTCTCCCGATGGAATAAGCGGTTGCCAAGATATCCAGTTTTTGCACTTTGATTGGAACAGTATTTCACATCTGCCCTACCTACAGCCTTTGTCTCTGACCTCATAACTAAACCTCTTGCCATAATTCTTGCTGAATAAACCATTTCCTTCTGCCATTAAGGTTGTTTGGTGTTGCAAAGTGAGACAAAATAAAGATGCTCCTGACAGAAGCACCAGAGTCATATAAAGTGATATAGGATTGCCCCCAGGGGACTTCCTCTCAAGGCATGTTCAGGGCCAGGCATTTCTTACCGCATGCTACGTTTTGGAAAGAAGTTCTTGCTGCCAAGTATGTCCTTTACCCCACCCCATTTCTTTCTACTGCAGAAAAATGAAATACCAAACATAACTGCAGGCAAATCCCCAAACTTCCAATAAGCAAACTCTGAAATACGTGATCTCAACAGAAACTGGAAATTGGAATGGTATTCAAATGAGGTCGTACTGGAAATTTGTCTTCTTGGAAGTGGTTCTGTGGCAGCACTGCAAAATAAACTTTGTAAGCTCCCCACCTTTCTGAAAGGTGGCTAGCAAGGACACAGTAAAGAGATGCATTTTTCATTGATTGCATATTTTGCAGTAAAATTATAAAAGCTTAAATTGTGTTGCCAGGCGCTCATAAGGAAGAGCCATCTGAAGATTTGAGTAGGGTTTAGATGCACTGCAGGTATGCTTCAGACAGGTCTCAGAAACCTGTGTTGAAGCATCTCTCAAAATGTCACTGCTCAAGGGTGCCAGAATGAACCCTTAGCAAGGTCAGCTGTGTTCCTGACTTCTTTTGCTCCAGAAGCCACTCCAGCATATCAGGACAGTGTGATCAGCACGATGGCAGTCCTCACAGTGGGGACCATATTGCTAATCTCCCCATTTTGCAGAGTACATGTGTTCTGTGGAGTATTTTCTGCTCTTAATCAGGATGTTTGGGAGTTCAGATCAAATGTTCTTACTGAGAGAGTCAGCCAGCTAATCTCCATGCCAGGAAATGAAGCCATCTGATGTCCCGAGGTGAAGCTATAGGAGGCTGTATGAATCCAGAACAACTTGAAATCTGTTTTCTAAATAAATCCTCATTGGTTTGGAGTGTCTATTTTCTACCACAATCAGTATTGCCTCCTTTTTATCTTCAGGCATTATCAAGGGGACAAATGCAGAATCTGCTACTTACAGGTATGATTTTACAGATTTTACAGATTTGTAAACAGCCTTTCTAATGCTGTTTGCAAAAAATCAAAATGCTCTCTGAGGGAGAGGGAGTAACACTTCATACTGGTAAGCTGCAATTTGCTATTCTGCCTCTGAATCTTGTGCATTGCAATACTGCAAATAAAGATCCTGGAGACTGAGAGAAGCATGTACTGTTTGTTTGGCTCTGTTGGCAATGACATTAACCTCAAACAAATGAAAAGTTTCAACTAGGGAAGTCTTTAAAAATTTTATTTATGTCATTACCACAATAGGTCTCTGTCCTCCAATCTTTTGGAGAATGAGAGAAGTCCAAAAGTGAAAATCCTCTCTTTATTTTGAAAATGTTTTTAAAAGAGCACCTCCATAAGAAAAGCATAGGACCTGCTGGCATAGACAACTTGAGCTTCCCAGGCACTGTCCAGAGGAGTTACATTCCCCTGCTGCCTACAGAAGGCCCCAGATCTTAGTGTGAAGACCCACAAAAGGATTAGACCAAATCTGATTCCTGCTGATGCCAGAATGGGAAGATCCTCTTCCCTCTTCTCATTTCTGCTCCTGGCTCCAGTTTCCTTGTTACCTTTGTGCCAGGTCTGGAATCCAGTGGAACCAACCACAGATCTTTTCTACTCAGGAGCCCAGGGGAAAATTAAAGCTAACAGAAAACTGTGCATAACTGTCTGCCAGCTTTGTGAGCTGAGCTGCTCCAGCCCTGTGTGTTGCAGGGAAGTCCAGTGACATTACATCAAGATGATATAGATATATAAGAGCAGTAAGGTCACCTGCTTGTAGTTTTTCATAGGAAGCTTGAATAATTTTGGAGGAATTTGGACAATTTAAAGTAGCAGGATGTAGCTCCCCCCCCCCCCCATCATGTGAAGCTGCACAGAGCCCAACAGGGAATTTCTGTGCTCAGAAGACAATTGCTCAGGGTAAAGATGCCAAGGAAAGATGCTGAAGACCCGAGCCATTGTTTGTACAAGGGCTCTGCATGCATGACTTGCACTGACACAGATACCAAAAGAGCTAAATTTGTTCAAAGGTAAGTACAAAGCAGGGGCTTCTGGTGATAGCAGAATACTGACTCGGCAATTAAGAGGTCCAGTTAAGGGCCAAGGAACAGCAAATGTTTTGCTGACTGAGCAGTTCCCACTACCCAGCCTGCAGGGTGCAGGGATGAAGCACCTCAGCAGTGAGGGGCACTGAGTAAGGTCAGGTCATCTCTGCCTCACTCCATGCACAGCTCATGGGGTTGTGTTCAAAGACTTCATGAGTGACAGCAGCACCATTTTGGGGTCTCAACTACCTTTATCTAAAGAAATGGGGAGGATTTATAGACCCTATACACTAAAAGGCCTGGAAAGGAAGACCTCTGTCTTTTTTGCCTTTGAAGTTTACACTCTTTCTTCCCCTTATCACTAGAAGTTTTACCAGAGCAGAGAATGAATTTCACCATCAAAACATTAGACAGCTGTGTAAAATAAGAAGTACTTTTTCCAAAGAGGAAGCTCAAATGTTTCTGCCCAAGGCATTTCAGGATCAAAAGGAGGACACATTGATTTCTCAAATAAAAGCATTTTCAAATGAGAGTCCCTTACTCTTTGGAGTTTTTTAGAAAATGATTTGCAGATGGCACATCTCTCCCCGGTGTGACTTTTTCCAGACACAGTGAGCATTTAGCACATCCGCAGTTTGGAGGCAGAGCAGCTTGAACATTTATGTGCCGACTTAGTAAATGAACATATTACTGTGAGTGCCTCCTAGGTAAATAACAGAAGTTTCCTTATGAAACGATCAAAGGAAAAGCTAACAAAACCCTTCCACTGGCACAATACAAAGTGCCCGTTTATCAGCTATCGGCAATTATTTACACAAGAAGGTCCTGCAGAGCCCAAGGAGGCACACGGTGCCAGCTGTGACACATGGCCACATGCACCTGGAGCTGAGGGCAATGAGAGGAGCCCAGCCTTTGGACACAAGCCTACATGAATGGTAGTGGTGCTGTTCTGGGAATGCAGCTCAATGGAAAAGTCCGTTTCAAGTGCACTGGTCCATATAGATCAATAGCAAAACGTGCAGAATTGGCAAAATATTCAAAGAAGCACGCCTTTAAAAAATACAGGCAAAATCTTTACATCCAAACTACAGCTTCCAGATGTGTATCAGAACACCTAGAAATTATTACTATGGTGAAAATCATATTTCTTCACTTGGCTCCATGTCCTGTTTTTGTCAGCTGTGTTCTCACCAAGAATTATGTCCGTAACTTTTGCTCAGTTTAACCAGTAAAAGATACACATGTGAAAATATAAGATACATAATTCTTGAAACTAACCATGACCAAACCCTGTCAAGTGTAAAACTAAGTTTGTTTTAATAAGAATTGTTAAATAATAATGTTGTCTCAAAGATGTATCTCTGCCTTAAAACTGACTTATGAAAGGGCATTCTACAATTTTTTATTATTCTTGCAAGCATATTAAATGGATACCAATAACACACACACATACACGGAGAGTGGTTGGAGGAGTTCTGTAACTGACTGTGACATAAGGAAACATTTAACAGCAGCAAGCTGAAGACGGTATATCTTCAAAAAGTGTCTCTTCACATTTTAGGATGCTGGTTCAGTACTAATGCAACAGGAGGAGGGCTGTCTGCTGAACCAGCAGCAAGACCTTCTCTGCACAGAAACTTGGGGTTTCACTTGGGGATCGTCTCTCTTTGTGTTAACTTTCTGCAGTGCATTTCTCAGAAACAAGGTCGCAGTCTCAAGGGCATCGTGACATTCATGTGTGTGCGCTTCAGACTGCTCCAGCAAGAACATATGCCGATGCTTTTGGGAAAGGATGTGTTTTTCATTTCAGTGTGAAAGCCCTTATCAATGTGCTAGCATGTGGGGAGGCTCAGGAGACTGTTTGGCAGGAGAATTATGTAGAAAAAAATTATACCACAGCCTCTTGAGAAGGGAAATCTGTGACAGGTGGGTTAGGTACAAATATCTGAACAGTACATGACTCAATGATTAAGAAAACCCTAGCAGTGCTGTCTTAGTGCACAGTATTAGTAGGAACCCAATTAAAAGCCCAGTATTGTTAGCAGTAAAGTGTCAACTGAGTTTGTGAATTCTGAATCAGGACAACTTTTGGAATGAAAGAAGGGTTGTAGCTGAATAAGCGAGAAAAAAAAATGTGTTGGCAGAAAATTCTTTTCACCATCAGTAATGAATTTGTTGACAGATATTATGTAGAACTGGATACAGACACTGCCTGTACATGAACGATTGAACCAAAAATTACAACACACACTCTTTCAGAAGATTATATGACAAAAATAAACATCTCAGAAAGAATGTCTCTAAGCTCCACAATTTATCATGTTTCAAAGGAGTCTTATACTAAGAAAATTTACAGCTGAAAATTTCATGGTTGTGCTCTCATAGGCTTAGTCTTAACCAAGAGTAACATAAGATCTGTTATATCTAAAAAAACCAGCTTTAAGTAGTAAAGTAAAACAGTGATCAGGCTAGATTCTTCATCATGTAAGGCATCATTTAAGTTGCAAAGATTTATAGACCAATCCTGCAGGCTGGTTTCTTTTTAATTTAAACTACAGCTACCAATGAAGGGGAAGTGTTTCAACAAAAGAGAAAGTAATTTGAGACTATATTTGGAAAAAAAAATTGGAGTTTACAGAGAGAAGTAACTTTGAAAAATTACCTGGGGGCTGTAACTACACACGATTGTTCTTATAGGAGCTTACAGTTGGAAAGTGTCCGGCCTAACCTGTTTCTCCTGAATGCAAATTCTTCACTGACGCAGTGGAACGGATTTGTACAGTGTCCATGCTGGAAGGGGATGGGCAGCAGCAGCCCTAGAGCTGGCTTTGCACACTGAAGGAACATGAGTCTGGCCACTGTGTAAGCAAAGTTAAAACTCCCAACTGATCAAATGCCCCTTTTGTATCCAAGGCGGGAAGTAAAGTGCAGAGATCACACAAGACAGAAATTGTAATTTCAGCACTGAAGTAACTCTACATCTTGGGAAATGGGCTGGTCTCTTGTTAGTCTTGTCTCATTCTGCTGGGTTTGCTACTTCTGCCGACAGTGAAGTGAAAGGACAGGAAAAAGGAAAACAATATATCACTTTACCTTTTTTGCTTCTGTTGTTCATTTCATCTCTTCTTATTTAACACATGAAGTGTGTAAAACTGGTCCTTCTTGCTTCACTTTGAACCATCTTCTATTACATCTGACAGGCACCTGGCTGCAGAAGAGTTTGTTCTTCCAATCATATCCTTGAGGTGGGTATGAGCTCATATGCACTGTCTTACACTCCCAGTGTTTGCTTTGCAGAGTTAGTTCTGAAATGAAGCACGTTTTAGACCTGATTTCCTATGATCCCCATGTGAATCACTGGTCACTCCCCAATAAAGGTATGTTTGTTTATCATTGCAAGTGTAAACATCACAATTCAGGGACACCTTATTATAAAGCCTATAGCCTCTGGGGACGTTTAGTTTACCATAACAAGCAAGATCTTTTCTGTCTACCATGCCTGACAATGCTGAAGTTAATTTTAGCCACTTGCTGTTTCCATACAATTACAGTTTAGGTTCTAAATCATGGGCTCTGTCCCAGCAATCTCAATGAAAATCAAGAAGTGTTTTGTTTCTAGAGCTGAAGTAAAACTTACCACAATAGCATTCCATATTGCAAGTTCGTAGTCTATTATCATCTTTCTTACTCAGAGTGATGTTAGACATTCCCAGCCTGTATTTATGATCAAGGATGCTTCAGAATAATGTATATAAATTGCATTTTATTGATCATTGAACATCTGCTGGCACTTAAGTATGTGAATACCTAAACATGAACAAAAGCTTTGCAAGTTTGCATTTTCTGATGCTTATAAAATTATAATTTATAATCAAGTACGCTATGTTATATTTTCTTTATCACCTTCATAAAGATAAAGTAATGTAAGCAGGGGCTTGGATTACAACACCATTACAAGATTGCAAAGACTCAGAGTTTTATGATTTATGGAAGAAAAATTCCATTATTTTTCCCTTAAGTCTGACACAGTTTAATAGCATTTTGCCTGCTGTGGTAGAGGGTATGTGCCAAACTGTGATCATTGCAAACAAAACTGGAAGTGCTATAAAATCATATTTTTGTAAATTGCCAAAGGTGGTGAGCAAATGGCTTTGTCCAACGTTCTGATCATACAGTTTTCACCCATCCTTTCCAACACTGACTAATACAGAAAACGTGCCAGTGCTGATGCAGGCCCTTCTTAAAATATGTGCACTTCACACGTAGTTCTCGTGGATGATCAGACCCTTCCATGTAGGTACAGCTTGAGCAAGGAGTCAGGAGGGGGGCAAATGTAGTATCGGAGAGAAATAAAACAACAGGGCATGCAACCCTTACAGCAGTGGGCTCAGGAGCAGCCTCTGCACTTCAGGTGTGTTTTGGGAAATTGCATTTTTTTACAAAAATGTGGGTCATAGGAGCTGAAAGCAACTCAGAAGAAAGAGCCTTTGTCTCCTTTCCCAGAGTTACCAAGTCTCTTTCATGTGGCCCGAGCTTTTCTCTTTATTTCCCAAGTCAAACGTGAGCTAAGCCAAACATGCTAGCAGCATGTCCAGGCGTGGCAGCAGTGAAGTTGGCTCCTCTGAGTTTGCAGATCTGCTCCTCCACTGGCATAGGTCTGACCAGCTCCAGCCTTGAGCAAGAGGACCCCTGAACTTCATGCTGAGCCCAGGTTTTGCTGGGTAAGGATTACCTAGAAACTCAGAGCACGCTGGAAGGTGTGACTGCGAAGGTTCTGACAATATTACAGTTTCACAGGGGTTTTGAGGCACCTGAAATGACAAAAGTCATTTATGTTCAAGACAGATTTTGTAAGAAATGGTGGCCTATAATACATATCACACTTAGCTAGCTAAACCAGACTTTAAAACACTTGGGTAAGATGATCTTTCATGGATAACAATTAAAAATCATCCATCGTTAAATCTTAGAACGTAAAAAACTGTGGAAACTTACTACATGCTGTTGCCCATCTTTTTAATGAGAAAATCACCCTTTAATTGTCATTCTGACAACACCAAGAAATTCCCAGGTTAGAACTTCCCTCTTTCCTGCCCCCACATGTGTCCGGTGCCTAATGACTACTGCTGAGGAAGGAAATGCTGCAGATCTAAATACTACAGACCAAGAGAAAGCATTTCGACTCCTGCCCAGCCAACCCCTACAGTGAGGTTAGAGACTGTGCAACTGAAAGGTCTCACTAGAGGGCAGCCAATAAAGCCTCTAGCAATAAAATTGCAGGACCTGAATGCTGCCTTTTTTTTTTTTCTCCCTTAGACCCTGGAGTGTGATGTGATATAAAATTTGGCCCCTTGAAATTGCTGCCAGCAACTGTTTGTGCTGCGTTTGGGTTTTCTCCATGTGGAGTTGGAGAGGAGGATCTGCTCACTGCTGTTCCTCCATGGGGCTCCTCAGGCCTGATGGAGGTGGAACATCTTTGTGAAGCTTTGAAAAGTCACAAAGGTGAGGCAGCACTTGATGCAGAGCAGGGTGACTGTGACTGTCCCTGCCCTCGCTTCTTTCCCTTGACTCCTTAAAGGAAACATCACAACTTACAACAAAATATACACAGTGTGATATGGAGTGCACTCTGAGTTGCTTGCCATGAAATTGCTCCTGAAGTAATTATAGGGGTTTAACTATACCGCAGATTTTTTTATTTCTGTAGTCCTCTCAATAAACTGCAGCCCTCAGCGCCTCAAGGTCTTCTCTCACCTCTGTTTTCATAAATGCTTCCCAGTACCTGTCCTATCCTGCAACACCATAAAAAAAGAAGTATGCCATATACTTTCCAGAGAAATACAGGAACAAGATCTCACGAGCTTCCAAGATAAATACATTCTCTGAATTCCATACATTCGTCACGTAGTTTTCATTAGGCCAAAAATTTTTTTACAAGATTTTGTGTGGCTCTATCCCTCTAGAAATGTCTTTATTTACTTGACCATATATTGTATCGCCATGCAAAAAAAACCCCAGAAAAAACTAGGCACATTTTTCTCTAGTCTTCATGTACTAGGAACAATGACTATCAAAAATAGCCCTTTAAAGCATAAACTCTTTCAGAAATAAATACCACTTGATGTTTATAAAATGCATTCCTCTGGCTGTGACTGCTAAGGACTCTGTTCAATGCAGGAGTTCATATTTTAAATAATTCTGACTTCCCTTAAGGTGACTAAATGCATATCAGGATCTACTGTAATGTCCTGAATCTGATCCTGTTTTATGCTATGTACTCAAACCCCCCATTTTCTTCAAATGAAAAGACGGACAAAAAATGCTAAGCTGCAGTTTGATACGTAAAGTTTCATCAGAAAAATCTTATTGATGAAACTGAATTTATTGTAGAAGTTTCCATTTTCCATAAACACAGTAAACAGTATTTGTTTTTCAGTATCAATTAATAAAGCTGAGTGAGCAATCATACACAAATCTTCTGCTTTTTGTGGTTGTGTAACAGCTGCATTTGGTTTGAAATTTCACCAGATATGTTAATTACCCAAACATAGTTAACATTTTTTGCTCATGAGGGTAGCAACTTGTGTCTTTGTTTTTTAATCCATTAAGAACGCTCAGTTCTTTTTGCTGTGTATGTGTGTGTTGCACACACAATTCATTCAAAATTGATTTTGCCCATGATTACTAGGGTCTTGTAACATTGGCTCTGCTCCCTGTTTGGCTAATCCTATCGCATCCATCAGGAGAATAGCCTGAAGATACTATCAAACCAGTAGTTTATGAAGCAGAAACGAATAATACATGATCAGAGATTTCATAAAATATTGCATTGTTTTCTTCTTTCTCTGCACCCAACAGACTTTTCTCAAACCATCCCTCTTAGACCAGAAAATGGTAGGATATATTGGCTAGGAGGGGAGTTTAATTCAATTCTTACTCATTGCATTCACACAAAATAATTGAATGCACATGCAGAGTCTGGTTTTAAGGGATCCAGTGAGGCCTTTATCTGATTCACCTAAAGGTCTCCTTGATAGTGAATTGGCAATGAATTTCAAAAGCCTCCTTACTACCTCACACCAAGCAGTTTTCCACCCAGAGGAAGGACTGAGAGAGACAGAGTTAAGATTGTTCATGGAATACACAATGTGATACTTTGTGCACTTTTAAAAGACCTTGAGAAGGTGAGGTCAGTAACATGCTGATTTTTTACATATATTTGCAAATATTCAGGTTTTTTATTAGCCACATTATCACGTGGTATTATGGGAGACTCTACCATATGTTTAGTAGAAAGCAGAATGTAAAGAACTGCTGCTTTGCATTTGGTTGCTTTTGTTCTTTGAAAGACAAGGGTAATGCAGAGCCTACCAAAGTGTCTCCAGCTGGGAGCTGTGGCAGTAGCCCGGCGGGGCACCGCTGAGGAGTTTCAAACCCCAGCCGCTTGCCTGGCTCCATCCCTCAGCTGCCCAGCCGTGCCGAGCTCATGGCTTGCTTTCAGGATTAGCTCCAGCTACAAATTTGGGGAGTTCTTTACAAATTGTTATTGCCATAGTAATATTGCACTCGGTGACTGAAGCAGTAACAGTTGTAATTCATCACGTCCAGTTCCTCCTTCTCCCCTCTTCTTGACCTCGCCTCGCTAAGGCATGAGACTCCTATGGGGAATGGCAGTCCGGGCCAAGGGAATCCTCCCCAATGTCCGAGGGCTGGAGTTAAAAATCAAACACAGTAGCCTTGACTACAGAGCTCCACATCTGGAGCCGCTGGTGTGTGATCTCAGAAGAGGGGCCCTGCTGGCTGCTCTGGAGCTCAAGGTGACGCTGCCTCCCCAGCAGAAGGAGGAGCGGCTCTCCGCTAAGCGTGTGTCACTAACTGGGAACACACGCTTCCCCTTATCTAAACCATATGGATGCATTTCATATTCTTATTACTTTTTTCGTATGGCTGAGACCACCGTAAGTGCTTGCTGTGCATCTCTGCCTGTTTTAGTTTCCTGAAGCAATTTTCTCTTATGTTTCAATTAAGTACAGGCTCCACAAAACACATTATTAATTACAGACGTGGGTTGCCTTATGCGGTATGATGTGTTCCCTCTGCACATTCACTTAAATGTCTGTTGTGAAACAGTCACACAGATACTGGCATTTTATCTATAAACTGCCTGAAATAGAAACCTTTATAATTAAACATTGATTAAAACCTAAATTCTCTGATGAAAATGCTCTGTTTTAGGAACAACAATTTCCATACCCAGTAGGTGCTGCACAACATACTAAAGATCTGTTCATTTCATTGGGAATACTCACATGCCTTTAGTTAGACTTGCACTAAAGCACTTTGCTATGTCATGTTAATCTTCTTGAAGAGCTGTGGTTGGTGGTAAAAATACCAGTAATTAGGGTCTGTTTTTATATTTATAAAATAGCCTCCTGAGTCCAACCAACAACAGTGGCAATTGGATTGACACTACCAACTCACTGGTGCAGAAATCTTTAACTCCCTAAATAATGCTTATTCTAAGTAAGTTCACATTCCTGTTGGCTTTAAACAATACTCAGATGAAAGGGTGTGCAATTTGTTACTTCTTGGTTTACTCCAATTTTTCAAACCATTGTTTTCAATAGTGGTCCGTATTACTTTTCTAATAGCTGTGTTAAACTGAATTGGGAAAGTGATGGAAGAGTGAGAAAGCAGAATACACTCATAATAAGTGTACTAATCAGACTCAAAGGCGTGATGTTACTTTCAGGGGTGCCTGAAACTTTTCTTTTTTGGCAGTCTGCCACAATTACTCACTTATAATTAAGACAGAGTGTGTGTCAGTGGTTAATTACATTATTAGCCAGTAATTCTTGAACAGACAGTGAAGAAAGGTGTAAGCTGGTGAAGAATTAAGTTGAGAGAAGACTAAAGGCAGTGCAGCTCAGACTCCTGATCACTTCTCTCTATGCTAAGTCAGGGGCACATTGCACAGTGACTGCTGTGATAGGATTGATTTTTCTCTGGTGGAATTAATGATACAAGGTGCAAAGAAGTAAAGAATTTGGCCCAAGAGACTTTTAAAAGCCTGCCAGTCTAAAGCAGTATGGGAATCATCCTACTCTGTGCCGACATCTTCACAGACCACTTAACTCTGCTCCAACACAAATAGAGCTGCTGTCACAAATGCTGTCTTGTAACAAAATAGATGTTTATCATTGATACACATTTTAAAGCAATCCCAGATTATTGTTCACATACTAGCATTAGATTATTGTCACTAGGTTACAGTGCTGTGAGTGCCTTTGATGCAGCACAGCAAGCAAAATCTATGGAGCTGCCTCCCTCAAGTGCTTAAAATAAGTACCAAGAGTGGAGGTTTCTGAGATGTTCAGTGGAGACAGGGGGTGAAACGGCACATTTAAGATAGGGTCCTGCCCTTGCTTATCCTGATGGACAATTAAATCCATCAACTAAACAGTGACTAACCTTTTAACATCAGTGCCCACACCAAGTGAGGAAGGTCCCCTACATGGCCATCCTGAACAGCTCAGTCCAAAAGCAAGAGTGGGCATGAGCAGAGTTGAAAATCAAAGTGGGGGCTGGCTTCTGTCAAGTTGGATTTTAGACTTAAAAGAGTGATCTAGACACTGTGCCTTAATGATGCTTCTCTCCACCAGTACAGTAAATGGCATTACAAAGCTGATGTCCTGGTCTCATCACACTTTGTTCTTTTCCCTTCTTTCCCTTCCTGCTTGAGTCTCCCCCAGCCCCAGCCAGGGAGTGAAGAGGCTGGGTTGCTGCCTTCTGTGGGTCTCACAAGGCTCAAGCAAGATCGTCCTTTCCATGGCAGAATCTGACACATCATGCACAGCCCTCTTACACCAAGAAGCAAAGCGAGCCAGAATCTCCATGAACACCAGGCGCTGCTAAAGCTGACCAGGTCCCTGCAGTACCCAGCTCTGCCAAACATAGAAATCGTGCCTAAAAGGCAATAGGAAACCCCACTGTAACAAAATGGGAAGTGTCAATGACTATGAAATTGGAACCTGGATGTCACACTCTGGTTTCATTGTTTCAAAAATAGGCAAACCATCTGCAGGTGTGTCCCCTCTAGAGAACAGTACCCACCTCCTTTCCTGCTCCTGTGCCCCAGTTGCAGAGCAGAAGAATGCATCCCCAAAGAAAACCTGTGGCCAAAATCCTCCAGACTCCCTTGAAAGTCCCATCATTTTAAGCAAGACTGCTGTGCTCATCACAAGGTCGAGGTGCTGGCCTAGAGGACAGCGGTGAGGTGACACACATTTGCACAGCAGCAGGCAAAGCTCAGGGGTGACTCTGGACTGCAGGGACAGAATGGAGATGTAGAACACTTTATTTGGTGTCTCTCTGCGCCGCACAGGAGGTGTTGCAGCAGATCCAGGCAGGGTTTTCCCACTGGCAGCCTTTTGCAGTGCAGTTTTTCTATTCAGGCAGCCAGCTTACCTACTCTTCTGCTGCCAGGTAAACACCTGGTTTTGTGAGGGCAAACTCCAGTAAAGTCAGGAGGATTACCTCATGATACAAGTGGGTAACGCAACACAACCAGCGTTTGGCTATTTTACCTGGTAGAACTTTGGTCACTGTAAGGTACATCAACTCAGAACCACAAAAATAGATGCACCTGGGTACTGGGTATTAACTTGCACCTCTCATTTCTTACCAACAAAAAATAGCTTATGGCTTTGCCAAGAAAGCTGTGCCCTTTAGGCAGTTCTCAGCTCCCTCAGAAAAGTAGACAAACCAGCTTCGAGTGAAGTTAGGTATGCAACATAGCCCACGGGCACTGGAGCTAGAAGAAATAAGAGGTTTCAATGTTTCTGGTGCCTCTGCCATACAGGAAGCAAAGCTTTGCATAACTATACTTAACCCAAGTGTTTCAGGGTTATTTTTGTTTCTAGAATCAGACCCTGAGATAAGAAGCCGACGTGCTCTGAAGCATGTAAGTGTATTTTAATGGTTGATTAAAACCTACCAGCACTCTAGTGACACCAGCAACTAAATAATGCAACAATTCACAAAACATTAAAATGGCTCTGATTTTCAGGATGGGGGCAGGGCAGTGGGGAAGGGTACACTGATAGCTTTTAATGTGTTCAAGGCTGGCACCTGGAAGTGAGGTAGCAGAAGTCACAAGTTACGTGGTTGCTAACATAGAAAGCAGAGAAGCATATTTTTAAGGATTGTTTAGTTTTTCACAGAGGATTGTAATAAAGGAACAGAAAATGGAACAAATACAAATTTTTTGCAAGTCATCTGTCCTAAGGTTTCCCCACCTGGTGTACAGCAATAAAGCTGTCAGAATTTAACATACTTATTTTTGGAGCAGACAGTCTTTTCAGGGGTTTGCTTTACATGTTTTAGTTTTGCTCACAAAACAATCTAAAGAAATTCAGCAGCTGGAAGACCAAAATCTTTCAGTACTGGATGCAGGAGGCTTCAGTGTTGTATTAGTATAGTTGCTAGGGTTCAGAGAGTCAGAGGTTTGCCACTTCTGTTTTGCTCTTGTCCTTTTACAGTTTAACAATATTTTAGATTTTGCCTGAAGTTTGTTATTTTCTAGTGCATTGGAAACAAGAGTGAGGAGTCTGCAGCAGCGCTGGACTGTTTCCCTTGTTTTGTGCACACCACTTACAGGCTCTCTAATTCTCCCTGGAATAACATCGTTGTGAACACCATTCTGCTCTGCTCTGAACCAAAAACAACACCTTGAAATTAACCCAAAATCTGCCTCTTTCCTCTGTTTATAGACTGGTTTAACTATGTTGTTGCCTTCCAACTTTGTTTCTTTATTTTAGTCATCTGTTACCTGAAGAAACAACTCCTGAATGTAATCGTGTTTTGCTATCCAGTCTTTCATGTTCAGCAGTGTTTTCCATGCATTTCTTGCAAAAGTAAAAGATTGCAGGATCCTAGCAGGATCCATAGCAGCCATAAAACCCAAGGGATAATTTTTTTCTCAAAGAAAAAACTGATGCTAAGAAAATGTAAGATCACCAGAGAGATTTCAAGTATGATCTTTTTGATAGACTAAAATGTGATGTGTCCAAAGTCTGAAAAGTATTTTTTGGACACAGTGATTTCCTGCCAGGGATAGCAGCATTCCTGTTTCCCCTCCATGTACACATGGTTTTGTTGGCATATCCAGCATTCTGCAGTCTGAACCTGCAGTTAAGGGATTTATTCCAGGTTGGAAGAGAACAACAAAGCTTCCAAGGATACAGCCTATCTGAGGATCTTCTGAGTGTGTTGGTGCCAAGTGATAAAAATCATTATATCCAAATTCAATATCCAGCATTGCCACTGGACTTGAAATTTCTGTGAACTGGTGAAAGACCCCCCCCGTCCATGGGGGTAACAACATTTGAATGAGTCTCAGAGATGTGGAATGGGATGGCAAACTATAAAATATTTGATTATGAGAATATCAGAGTTGAGTAATATACAGACTACTGCATCTGAAAGAAATACAAATGAGTTATTACTATTGCTGAGCTGTCACTGCTGTTCCTTGCCAGGAAAATATGTGGCTTTACAGAAATGGTAGTTTTACTAAAAACAAAGGAAAAATTAGGGAACTGGGAAAAAAGAATGACAAGATAGAAAAATATTAACCAAAAACATAACAACTTTAACACAATCATTACAGTGCCTTAGTAGCTAAGTGCGAAAGAACAAGATGAACCACAACGGATTGAGGTTTTTTTTTTTTTTTTCAATTTCCTCACACCTACATATGTATTTATGAGTGTATAATCTGAGTATAAAAGAAGCAGAAAAAATTCCCGTTCTGAGCTGGCACCATTTTATATCCATTTTGCCAGGGTCTGGATGACTCCACAGTTTTAGGAGCAAAAAATAGCTAGAGCAGAATCTGAATGCAATGCGGTGATAGCATGTAAAAAGGTAGTTAGTGACACATATAGATCACGTGTGGTTAGAGTCCAGAGAGAAAAAGACAAAAGAAAAATAGGATACAAAACAGGTCGAAACTGGTAAAAAGTGGAAATAAGTGAGGACCAAAGAGTAATTTCTAGTAAAAAAATTCAAGAAAACTGTGATCTTCTTGTTGACAATTTACAAACAAAGGAGTTGAAAGACCTTGGATAAATTATTCGTTATCCATCAAGCTTTAATTAGAACACACCCACACACATGTGCAAGGATTGAGAGAAGCTTTTTTAGCTAATATAAACCATTTTGATCTGCATCCTAAAATTCTGTAGTGGATTGCCTCAAGACGTGTCTCAAACTGGAGCTTTCTTAGGGTGTTTGTCTCTACAAACTGTCTGAGGATATCCCCATTTGTCAAAAAATGTGCAAATGAGAAGTGTTTCCTTAGCAAAGGAATATGGCATCCAATAGATTGTATTGCTAATTGTAGTTATGTATTTCTTGACAAGTGATTACAACATTTAAATAATTTTTTTAGGTCTACACCTCAAAAAAAAGAAAAATAATTTAATATCACACTTAAAGACTGAAGTTCTTCAGAGCCTGCAGAAGAATTGGATGCCTTGGGATATATTCAGATAGCCCTGATTCGGTATCATCACATAAAATCCATCTGTCCATAGACTATATAAGACAAATTTATCATTCAAGTCCAGCATTTTGAAGATCATATACAAAAAAAACACTGCTAGACTAATATTTGATTGATAGTCCTATCTGGCAGCAGAATTATAACAAAGTTAAAACAGACACTGAATCAATTACCGTGAAATTTGGTCCTCTATTCTGTTGATGCCTGGTCTTTCCTTTTTTTTTTTGCACAGAGTGAGGATGTCTTCGAGACCATGAATGTGATATTTTTCATTATTATACCTGCATATGGACAGCCACATGCACAAATACTCCAAAAAGAGGTGTTAAGCAGTTGCATTTGCTTGATTACCATAGGCAAGCAGAGTAGTTGCAATCTGACTCTTATTTGCTCTCAAAAATATGGCCTAAAATCTTGTAGGGGAAAAAAAAAAAAACCAAAAAATTGATTCTAGACAAAAAATGAGATTAGGAGACTTAAATCTCTGTCACAATCAGGAGTATGGATATGCTGCTTACCCATGAATAATCATGGCTGAACCAAAAGACAGTGTGTGTGTCACAGCCTAATTTCTGCCAGGGTGGGAGGCACAGCGGCTCTGACCCATGGAGAGCTTGCTTGAGACCCAGGCTTGAAACTCACCCATTCCTAAGGAAGTGTTTGGTGGTGGAGCTACAGAGCCAAAGGCAGCTGGGCCTGATTGTGGCAATGTTATTCTTGTGCTTTCACTGCCTTAGTTTGTAAGCTCAAAAGACCATTTGAGCTTGGCCAGTTTCATATTCAGTTCAATGATAAGGCTGCAGGTGAAAAGAAAGGATTTATGGCATTAGTAAAGGAAACATCAATGATAAGCCTCCTGCAGGAGTGACATGACACCTTGAGAAGCTTTGGAAAGGGGCTTTCCACCTGTGACCTGTGTTTTCAGGATTTAAATAATTTTAAAATAAAATCAAAATATTGTTTTACCAAAGATTACCATGGACAAAGATTTCAGGCATGAGAATCTCTGCACCTAAAGAGCTGAATCCGATGAGAGGAGGCTGTTCCAGGATACCAGGAGAGTTAGAGAAATAGAAATTCCTCATGTAAGCAAGGAAGAGCAGCTCCACAGTTTCATTTTCCCTCAAATCCAATTGTGTGCGTTTAGATCTTGTATTAAGAATAATCTATATACTTACTTATCCTCAAGAATGAGAATGATCCTCAAAATCTGCACCCTAAGGCTCTGCCTCCTTTGTTATGCGAGTGAGCTACCCCCACCTTTTACTGGATAAGCCACAAAAAGATGAAGATATATACATTTTTCCTCTCATTGCATACCCATATGTTTGTATAGTGATTATCTTTGCAGATGCTCTTATTTTAGGATTCTGCAGCTAACAGATGCTCTTATTTTAGGATTCTTAAACAGAAACCTAAAATCATCTTGTACCTGCATTTTTCTGATACAGACAGATGTGAAAGGTTTTTTTTGAAAGTTACTGATGGAGAAAGTTTTTCTCTGCTTGCCTTCTACATTAACATTTTTTGAATAATTGATTCCCTTCTGGATAACAGAAGCAGAACATTTTCCTCTACCTGCTGATCACTTCTGAAGCAAGATGCAAGATCTGATGGATCAAAACTCTTTTTAGGTCTGTATGACAAGGCATGATCCCTTAAATTATTTAATTCCTAGTAACAAATAACAGCCCCTCAGGCACAACATTTATTGGAATAAACCAATGTTTTATTTTGCCTTGTGGAGGAACTGCAGAAACCACCTAAGAAGAAAAGCGTAAGACATTGATAGAAAATTTTGAAAGATATGCATAATTTAAGGATTACAGTAATTGACATGCCTCCTATTCTTAGATTTCTTTCAAGTCAGGGGTGTGTTTAGTAGATTTGGCTCTAAAATGATAATACGTGTGAATTAGCTATTCATTCCTGTATCTAGATCTTTGCAAATCATAACATATCTGTGGAAAGCAATCTTCTTTCATTTTGTAATTGCTGAGCTCCAGGGGCTGGGGTTTTTTTTTTCTTTTGCTTCTGGAGATTACACTGGTAAATTTTAAATGGTGGTTTCAGTCTGCCTACCCAACAGCAAAATTACGGCTGAAATTTCAGAATAGAATTTGAAAACATTTTGTTCTTGGCTTGTGTTTTCCTAGTTCTGCATTCCTGGACATGAAAATATCCCTTCATAAGATCATGGAAAGCAAGACCTCTGTCCCAAGAAGAAGATGATTTAATCCAAATACAGAGGATAAGAACAAAAAGATCAAGTGAAGAGATGGTGGCAGATAGTGCTGGGGGGCACACTGAGCAAAGTCTAAGTGGAAGGAAGACATCTGAAGAGAGTTTTGAAAGCAAAGAAGGAATTATTTTAATGAAGGAGTGGCTGATCCAAGTGCGAAATGTTGCTTGAGAGTACACAGGACTCAAGGAGAGGAGGAAGGACAGAGAGCAGGCAAGCATTAGGTGAGGGTTATGTCTCATCCCTATTAACAGAGGTTTACTTGCAGAATTTACACCAATAAAAACCATGTGATGGGAAAAAAATCATGAATACATCTGTTCAGCAAGTGATGAACAAGCAGTTTTATACATATGCACATACACACACTCATATCTGCAGAACCTTTCTGTCAAAGAAAGAAGATGTCAAAGACAACATCCAAACCTACTACAGTGCTAAAGATACAGACCTGGCCAAAATTATGCCAGAGGGCAGTAGAGAGGAGCAGAGATGTTTAGGAGACAGTTAGACCTCACCCTACCTGAAAGATTTTTCCTTCCGTGCAGAAACGTAGACAAAGAATGTCTGCCTTGAAAAGACAGAGAATTTATTTGAATCCAACATATTTTTAAAAAGGGAATAATGGATGGGGTGAAGTACATAGTCCTCAGAGGGGCAAGAGAGAAAAAGAAGCAAGATAATGAAGCCTGTGATTCAAACCTTCATACATAGCAAGTTCAAACTGTCATGAGATGAATATGGGCTCTGATGATTTCATTTATTCTGAAAAAATATTCTAATTCTGAACGGTGCGCAGTTTCAGGTTAAAAAAAAAAAGTATACATTGAAAAAAGGCCATTAGCTCTTCCATTTGAAGAATGTATGATGGCTTCAGCCCACTGCTGTTTACAAGACAAGTGTGCTAACTTTCATACCAGGTCTGGCGCTTTACTTAATTTTTTGGTGTGCCCTAATTACTCATATTTACCCCATCCTTACAAAACTCATGTTTTTCAGGTCTCCTCTTTCATCACCATCTTTTCAGTAAAAGTAATGTAAAATACTTCATTTATCTTCTGCTGATAATTAGAATAGTGTTATTTATTTGAACAACAAAACCTCACCACTTACTAACTGATAATACTGGCTAATATTGCAGCCATTTTGTGATGAATAGCATAGATTTGTATTGCACTTTTATCCTCCAGTACTGATCAAGAACTGCAGCAGTCAGACCAGCTCAGGATTTAAGAGTATTGTAGAATTAGAAATCAGACCTAATGTTTTGGACTAGACACTGTAGTGACCCAAATCCAAGAGCTAATCCCTGTCTCAAGTAGTTTGTACTATAGATTATACCATGACAGAGACTGTAAAATGGGAGATTATGACTCACCTTCGTGAAGCCACTTCTCTTCACAAATTACTCTTTTTGGAACACTGTCACCAAATGAGAGCATTATTTATTTATGCAGCTCCCAAAAGTATGTTAAGCATTTGAGAGCAGAAACAGGCAGTATGCAGAGGAGAGGCATTTTTTAGCCTGACAGAATCAAGACTTTGCACATGAATGTTAATTTTCCTTTTTTTTTTTTTCTTTTTTTTTCTTTTTTTGTGTTGGCATTTCTTATAGCACAGAACACTATGTCTTATCTCTTTGCAGTGAAGATCGGCAGGTAGTGCTTGATTCAGTTTTAAAGGTACAGAGTACAATACATCATGTCAATTTAAACATATTAACAACTTCTTCCAGAGTGCTTTATTTGAGATGCATTCAAGTCCAGAGCATTCTCTTTAAGGCAAGAAGAAAGCAAAGAAATTATGTTCATAGATCTTGTCCTGTAAACCTGTCTACCAAAGCCTTTTTTTACTGGCAGACCATTAAGACATTACCTTGACATGAATTTATTTATTTGTAAATAAAAATTGAGCAACAGATACATTTCATTTTGAAATTGTATCACATGGTTCTATAATTAATTTGGCTCAACTGCTCTATGATTCCATTTGTTCCTATTAATGTAGAAGCATGTCAGAAATTACAGAAAGTTAATCACTGACACCAAGACATAAATGTTACACAGTGCAGTGCATCATTTCCCTACTTGTGCTGAAGGTGAATTACTGTGCTAGGAGAAACTTGAATAATGTCCCAGATCCCTCCTGCCTTCCAGCACAGGTGTACATCAGTTCGAGCTGAAATATAATGCACGAAATCATTTGAATGTGTTATCATTTGTATGAATTTGACCCATTCACCCTTCACAAGCTCCAAAGACAGAAAAGCCAGATGGGCAGGGATGCTGGATGGGATTGCCAGGGTGTGGAGGCACATGTGGACTGTTCCTCAAGACCCTGAGCCCCCACTTGGCAAGTCCCTGTAGAAGTTCCTGTACTCATGGCACAGTCTTTACAGGGATGAGATTTTCCCACTCCCTTCTAACATCACGTGTCTTCATCTTGGTGTCTTTTTTGTCTCAGCCTCAACATCCAGATTCTAGAGATGGCTTAGGAGAACTGTGGACAGCAGAGGCTAAAATTCTGTTCCAAAAATCCGTGCAGCTGCTGCTGAACTGTGAGGCGGTCCTGGCTTACGCTGGAAGTGACTGTGCTCCTACTTCCAGAAGTGCCCAGGGAGAGCGAGCTGGAGCTCCAGCTCTGCATTGGCTTCAGGCTCACGGGCAGCCAAAATCCCCCGAGCCTGGCCTACCTTGTCCATGTACACACACATAACAACAAGGCTGAGCTACAGCTGTAACTCTGATCTCTCTTTTGCATGCAGCCTAAATAACTTGAAGATTTCCCTTCTTGGCCCATAGGGGTTCAAATTTCTGTCTTTCATCATACCAGGCTTCTGGATGGGCTGAACAGTTTGTTCAGTCTTTCTCTGTGCCACCATGCAGCGCAACAGAGACAGGTCCCATGGTCGTCATGGATTTTCCATTGAATTAAAGTATGAATATGACCAATAGCTACAGTCCAAACCAAAAAATCCTCTCTTTCTGTCACGCACCCTCCCCCCAGGCGACAGCACCTGGGTTCCCCATATACTTGTAGTTTCTCTCTGCTCTCATGGTGATCATGACATTGCTCTCCAAGAGAAAGGAGATGAAACCTCCTTCTTAGGTGGAAAAAGACCCAAAATTCATGGCTGTTCAGAGGGAATGTAAGCAGACCATTAAACAAAAGATCAACACCTTCACTGCGCTTTAACTGAAAGAAAGCTTTTTAAAAAAGAAAACAAAGCAAAAGGGAAAGAAAAAGACAATCTTTGCAGTTTCCCTAAAAAGCATTAATTATAAGGATATACTCTATGGAGAAGATATCAGGCTCAGAGTGCCAAGTGGGTGGCAGGGCGTGCGTGGCTCTGAGACAGGCACTTGGGGAGTGACATCCCTGTATTCAGCAGGATTGCTTGGAGGAGGGGAGAACAGGCAACACCCCTCGCCTAGTGCAGACTCTGCTCCCAAGATTATGCTTTAAGGGAGCAAGAAAGGAAAGAAAGAGAGAGGGTTTCACCCCTGGGGCATGGAGCAGAGAGCAGTTCTGGGGTTTAGAGCCTGCATGAGAAGAAGACAGGAGGCTCCTCGGCATTTTGGGACAGGGGTTTGCATTTTGGATTTCCTCCCACGTGCAGAGGAGGTTCTGTGCTCTTTCCAGCGGCGCCTTTTGCCAGATTCCTCTGCTAAAAGCTGGCATAATCTAGGACTGCAACTCCCAGCAGTCTCTGAGCTACCTTTTCCCCTCTGGCAGCTGGAGGAAAAGGAGAGGTTAACCCACTCTGCTCGAGGAGCTCCCACCGCCAATCCTTAGGAACATATCTAGACGCAAAAAGGGAATTTCCTTCCTCCCACCGTGACTTCTCCCATGCCTGCCCGACAAAACCACCATTTCTTCTCTGACTCCACCACTAAAAAGAAGTTGTTACTGAAATTAAGAATATTTGTCCACAAAAGTTCCCTCCATTCTGTCATGGTTTAACCCCAGCCCCATACTAGCTACTATGGAGAAAATTAACTCCATCCCAGCCAAACCCGGTGCATTTCCTTAAAGGGCAGGAGCAGCTCAGAATAGGGGCAGTGTTATGGATTTTGTTTTAAGTCTTGTCTGCAGAGAGAAACAAGATCTGACATCCCCAGAGCAGCATATTTGGATGTGTAAGCACCGAATATACTGAAACAATATGCAGGCGACGTGGGGGAATCATGAAGACTTTTACTAGTTAATCACTTGGAGATCTCTGGCACTGAGAAGCAGCAACTCAGACATGCCCTATTTATTCTTGACAGCTGTTAGCAGTTGCAAAGTCACAGAAAATGTTAAAGTCATAGAAGAGGTAATGAAGGCACAAAGACCTAATATGATTTCCTTCGAGGTTACGAAGCCAGCACTGTCCCATTTGATAGAGAGCAGCAGATGTTTACTATATCTTGTTGGTACACACAGATGTGGTTCTGCTTATCGGGTGCACTTAAAATCTAGAAGGACCTGGAGCTCTCCACAAGGACTTAGTATGAAATATTTGCAAGTCCTTCCTTCATTGCTGATTTGTAGACACATATTCAAAATGTATGAGAATATAGTTATAATGATATGGCTAAAAAGAAAAAAATCATGGCAACTATTTAATACTGAATTAAAGGCTTAGCAAATATCTTTATTTGCCTAACAGAAAAGCTGCTCTTTTCTACCTACTGGAAGGTGTCATGTCTTTGCTAGATACCAGATCTCACCAAGCTATTCTCCAATAATCATAACTGCAATCATGGTCACTAAAAGACGACGGATGACTTGTCTCCCAATAAAAATCTGACACTGGTTAACAGTGTAAGGGCCCATATTGCTAAAAATTAATTATTTCACAAAATATATTACAAGGTATCACAACCTGCAGTGGTCAGCACAAAAGTGTCCTCGGTTTGAGTTCTGCTGCATTCTAGTATTCCCCACATTGCTGTGCCACTGATGAACTCTGCCATGGCCCCCAGCTGTCCTCGGGGGGTGCCTATGCCAAGACCTAGGGCTGCCCAGGGCTTTCCTGCTTCCAAGCCGGGGTGGTGAGACAGGTCCTGCCTGTGAGGCCCTGCCCTGCCGCCCCTGGGAAGCTCCCATGGTGCTGGACCCCAGGGAGCACCCAGCCCCCATAGTGCCCTGGCAATTACTGCATGTTGACTATGAAATGTATTGTTCCATTTGGTTTTATGAACAATAAAAAATAATTACAGCTGGCAAAATAAATAAGTTCAGAGTGTTTTCCAATGCATTATCCTGACCTTATTTCTCTCTCTCTCTCTGCGTGTGTGTGTGTGTGTGTGTGTGTGTGTGTGTGTGTGTTTGCTTGCTGAATTTTCTGAATTACAGTGATTTTTAAAAAATTTCAGTAGCTTTTGGGTACTTGTGCCAATTAGTCTGTTTCTAGAAAATCCATTATAATAACAAAAGGATGCATAAAGGCAACCTGGCTTTATCCTAACAAAGTGCACAGTGTTGAAGGAATTGAAGTAATGGTTGCCTCAGGATGCTCAGGCACAGCAGTGCTGATGTGGCTGGTGCCAAGAGAGGCTGGGGAGCTGGGGATTTGCTTCTTGTCTCCTTGTCCCAGAACCTGCTAAGCCCAGGGATCTCCTAACCACCCCACTAGTGAATGAAATGTTCTGCTGCCTTGGAAATCAAATGGGAAACAGAGCATCTTTGTGCCGCTGCATAAAGCACCAATAAAGGTGTGGAAACAAGCAGCAAGGTGGATCAGAAGTATGGACTAGCTCACTTGAAAGTTTTGACTGAGAAAGGTCTGTGACATTCCCACAATAAAGAACCTTTGTTTTGTTTTGTTACTGTTTCTCATAACACAGATCATATGATATAAGGGACAATTAATAAAATAGCCAGATAACAGGTTACCCCAAGCAGCCTATGAGGATAGTGTGGAGACCTCCATGTGAGGATATCGTGGAGACCTAAAGCGCAAACTATTTCAAAAGGGAGTTTGATCAATTGAAATAGGCCGAGGGATAGCTGAGAAAGATGATGTTCCAAAGGCACCCTCTGGCAAAGGAGGACCCTGTGCTGTGCATTGCCAGAAGCTGGAAGGGTTCAGCATAGGAAAGATCCTACCCTGATCCTCACTCTCTTTCTGTAGGTACTGGGAACAGGTAGCTGTAATGAGTGATCCTTACAGGCTGCCACAACCCCAACACTAAATAACAATTCCATACAAAATAACAAGTCCACTTACTATTAAAAATAGCAGTGAGAATGTGAACAACATCTTTCTTCTCTCCAGGCTCTGGAGGGATACTTCATTGCAGAAGCTGCTGCAGGAAGCTTGGTGTAGAGGCAAGCACTGTGACACTCAGGTGACAGCTATAAGCAAAGCCTCTGAAATCCATTGACCTTGGGAGTAATGTCGAAGATTTTCCGACCTTCCTCTGTGATATACGTTTCCTTTACAGCCAAAGAACTCTTTCTTTTCCTTTTGTGTGTGAATTTTCATAGGAACTGCAAATTGTTTCTTAGACAGATGGAATGCTTGATCAGTCCTTCCATTTTCTTTAACATCTAAATGGAATTTGTTGGGTTTTTTCAGGAAGAGGGAGGAATAATTTTGACAGCTACTCCATAAGATCTTCTGTATTGCTGATTAAAAGGTCCAGAATCACACAATAAAAGACCAGCAAAACTACCCATTCTAAGCCACGAAGTGCGTTTCTGGCTCTAGTTGTGAGAACAGTTGTTTAGAATTTTTTTATTGCATTACAGAAATCTGCATAATACCACATACAAGGCAGTTTATAAATAGACATGTTTGGGTGAGTGTCTTTACTCCTCATTTGTCCAGGGCATATGGACTGGTGTGATGATAAACGCAGTACATGCACATTCAAGATCTCTGGTTAGGCTAAATGTTTGCCTGATTCAGCATAGCATGCTTTAATAATGTAATTCAATTTTTCCTCATTTTTAATGTTATTTCAGCCCGTTAACATAATTTGGTGAGCTATTATAGTTGTTACAGCTGCTAGTTTTGCCCTTAATACTGATTTCACTTATGACCTCAGTCAGAACTAGATTTAAAGTTTGAGATGATGTAAGTGAATAAGAATTATTAGATTTATTCCTATGGCAATTTAAATAAGAAACTGCCTGGCTTAGAATAAACGGTAAATGAAAAATGCATGTGATTTATAGACCTGTCCACTTTAAAGATTTATACACAGAGTGGGATGATTAAGTAAGAGACAGACCTGATTACATGAAATATGTAATTTTTGTAATGCAATATTGGAAGCAAGCTGCTAAACAGTACCAGCATAACAATGATTGCCCCAGCAGCTTTTATTACAATATTACTGTACAGCTGGTATGCACTCATGTAAACACAAGCTGCAGGCTTATGACCATTTCTTTTCCTTGACAACTGGTAGATGTTTTTATGCTCCTGTGAAAAGCATCTTCTCTCAGAGACTGCAGTACCATCTCCTGGAAGCAGTTGCCTACAAGCTTTGTCCATCCCTCCCGTTTAGGAGCATCATTTTCCTGTGTCTCTGTTTTCCTACAAATGTGTGTTCAAGCACTCCCAAGGCCGCATGCCAAAATTACTGGTCGTACATTGACCTCCTTTGTATCAGAAGTAGGTAGAGATTTCTGAGAGTTGGCAGAAGCAATTGTGCCTCTCCCTCTGAAACGGAGAAGATACAGATGCGTCACCACAGAAACAACGGGATCAGCAGAAATCCTCTCACAGAAAGAAAAAGCTCTTCCTTTGCTCTCCATTAAGCTTGAAAAGCAAAAAGCTATATGTATTTCCTTTCATTGGTTTTAAGGCTGAAAGAAGCTGTTGTAATGATTTAGCCTTTTCACCACAACATAACTTAAGCTGTGAACCTCCATTCAGCAATTCCAGCTGTCTTCCTCTTTAGCTGAGAACTCAGTGAAGCCCTGAAGCTCACCACTGCTGCAGTAAAAGGCCTTCATGGATAACTCCAATGAGGTCTGAGCATTGCTACAACCTGTTGTGCCTCCTAAGGCACTACCTTTGCACAAAAGAATAAAGGAGCAATATTCCCTGTGGTTATTGTGGCATTTTTGTGCAAATGGGTATTTCCTCCATGTGGAAATTTGAAGACTACTGGGGAAAACGGATACATTGTATACAGAGACACTATATTATGCCATTCTATATGAAATAATACACTTTTTTAGGAGAAAGCTTAAGAAGTGTGTTTCAGACCAGGGGGTCTTCCATAACATAATTTGCAAAGAGCGAATTGACCCAGAAAATTTTAATCTAAATCCCAATCTGATTTGTATAAAGTAATTTAATTTCCTCCCTAGTAGTTATATGGATTTTATCAATTATACCAATTAAATTGTCAAGCAGATTTATTGACCAGTCATCTACAAGACACTTTCTTTGATGTACTGTTCTGGTGTCATCAACTGGTCATGAATGTCTTGCCTCAGTACTTTGCTGTCATTATGTGCAGCTGAATACTCAGAAGGTTCTATTAAATGAGTGTTTTGAACCAAATATTGAAATGAGGATGGAAAGCTCCTTGTTTTGAGTTGCAGACACAGAATTACAGGTAATGGCAGGTGCAATCCACTTAGATGCTTAGCCATCCTACATGGAAACCGCACATTTGGTTTCTGACCTCTGAGTTGCACCTCAGTTAGAGATTTCATTGTTAATAGCTATTATCTATATTAAAAAAATAATTGTTGCAAAAAATGCATATCCAGTAAATTCCAAATATACAAACTGAGGCATAAAATTAAATCGTGTTTTTGAACTTGACAACTCGTGTTTTTCAGTATGTTGCATTTTCTCTATTGCCTGCATTCTCGAAAAGTGGCAAATCTTCCTTCCTATCCATCCTGAAAAATTCTGTTATTAAAATAAATTTTACTTTGTGAGAACAGGTTACTAGAATCAGACTTCTTGCTTCCCTTGAGTGAGTCACAGTGCAACTTCTTTGTGACCTTTTCCTAATTTTCTTCTACAAGTTTGCCAAATGAGACAACTACAAAAAGATCCAAGAAGTTACAGATTTTTGTAGTCAAGGCAAAAACAGAATTTGTAGTTGATAATAAAGGGGGATTGCTGTCGTGCATATTCAAAAGTCTAAAGACAGAAGCAAACACAAGTAATGAACCTGAAACCCTCTGGAGAGCTTTGGTGCCCCTTGGGTCATTAGACTTGGCACATTATGTCCTCCCATTAGGGGTTCAGAGAATATACCCCACAGTGTGCAGCATGTTTGGTCTCCTAGAATATTCTTCTAGAATTGAGGGGATTTTAGAAATCCTAGACACACAGCATGAGTAAGAGAAGGGAGACTTGCCTACCATCAATAAAGCTAAGTCCTGTGGTGTTGGTTGCAGGGAACCATAAACCTGGTGGTCAGTATTATGTCCTGTTACAACTAAACTTAAGATTTTGCTTTTTGCTGTTGGCATAGGAAGTCCAAATTTTGGTTCATGTCACTGCTTGAACTCTAGTTTGAACATATTTTGAGAAGTTCGCAAAAATCAATACATGCTGTGAGATGGCAACACAGAGCTTTGTGAAAGGCAAATATTTTTTTGAAAGAAAATAACTTGTTGAAGCATTGAAGAGCTACTAGGACTATTCCAGAAACACTTGGCTACATGCCTAACCTCTTCTTTTCTGTTAAGCCTGACTGTGAATGTATACTTTACCCAACAGCTCTGTATCACTCTAGTGAATGATGTCATGAAAGATATTTCATTATGAATACAAAAGAAAAATAACAAGTACCTCAGTGCCAAGCTCAGCCTTGAGGAGTAATCTTCAGAGCAGCACTCCAGGGAAGGATCTTCACACACCTTAGGGAGGTATGCTAGATTTCCTCGCCATGAAAAAGTGGGACTGGCCTTTTATAGCATAAACTGTTTGACTGTCAGTCATACATCATTAGATTTTGTGTTGTCAGGTTTACTCAGCAAAATATGCTTTGTTGCTGGAAAGGTGTAATGAGCTCTTTGGTTTCTTCTGCTTGACACTTCTGACTCTCACTTCCGTACCAGGCCCTGCACAGCCTGGCTGATCTCAGCCTCAGGCAGGAAGCACCTGGCTTTCATATCCTCTGAAAACAGCAGACCCTCTTTGCTCAGCCTTATCAGTGATCAGCAGACCCTCCTTGCTCAACCACTCACTGATAAGCTGTAAATGTGACAAAGTTCAAGCTGCTGTATCCCTGCTTAGGCAGAGCATCTTGCTACAGAATCTCAAGGAATATTATTTTCTGCTACAACAATTGAATAGTTTGGGTTTGATTTCTGGTCTCCGGTGCTTAACATAGCTGTATTTGCCCAGGACTGTGAATTAAGGAGACAGGATAAGGATTCTTTACTATTATTTTAAATAATACATTAAAATGTTTAATTTAAAATGTACACACTTGGTATCATCTGAGTGACTCAAGGAGCAGGTATGGCAGAGAAGAAAGAATCATTATTAAATGAACTCGTTCATCAGGCAGGTCAGCATCTGGCACCATGGGAAGAGGAATGCAAGGTCAGGAGCAAGGTCCTTGTAAGACCCTACTCCAGAAAAACACTGATGGATCTCATTCGGTCCTGAACAAAGTGATGGGAAGGAGATGAGTTGGCAGCAATTCACATCTCCTTCTCTGACAGTTGCTTTTGGCCACTAACATCGCTGATGCTGCTTTGTGAGCTGTGCAGCCAGCAGCACCTCGGTGGGTTACCCAGCAGGTGGCTGTGCTCCTTGCACCAACTCACAGACCCCTGAGGGATGGTTTCTTCTCTCATTGTCTTCTGTGAAGAGCTGTGCCATCAGGGAATTTAAAAATATCCCCTACCCGGTGACCAAATAAAAGATCTGTGTTTGAAATGATGTCAAGTTTTCATTAACATTTCCTTTCTTTAGAGTACTTAAAGAAACCAAAAGATTTTTTTAAGAGTGCTTGAGAAAGTGGTGTTTCTAATTTAATTATGGGATTTAAAGTCAATTTTATACTTAGGATAAGCATTAATTCTATTTACTCTATTAATTCCATTTAGTCTATTCTGTCAATTCTGTGGGCTCAATACACAGCAAGACAGAAGAAAGTGGATCAGCCAACACAGAATTTGCACAAAAATGCAGGTTGAAGTCTCCACACTAGCAGAACTCGTCATTAGCAGAACTCATCACTAGCAGAACTTGTGTTCTTTGCTTTTCTTCAAATATTTTTTTTATTGCTACTGCTATCATCCCTGTTGGCATTTTAGCAACTGCAACCATATTAAGGGATTTAAAATAAATACAAGATGCATGACCCCAGCAGATAAAAGGGATTTCAGCTTTTTATTCAGGCATGCATAGCTGGTGCTTGCAGCATGCTCCTCACTTGGAGAATTGGTGCAGAAGATGTTTTGAAAAAGAATTTCAGTCTGCTGATAATTAATTGTTTTGTGTAAGTCATCCTAATTGAAAAGGATATCATGGGACAACAGAACCAGGTGCCTGAAAGACACCTATACAGATGCTGAAAATGTTAAAAACAAAACAAAACAAAAAAAAAAAAAAAAGCCCACCCAGACAAAAAAGATGCCACTCAAATGGTGTGCAGGTAAGCACAGTGAGCACAGTGTTAGCAAAGCTTCTGTTTGCAATCAGCTTCCAAGAGAAATGGCATTCTGAGACACATACAGCTTCAATATACATTTGGGTCTAATCAAGGTGAAGATGCAGCCATTACAAAGGTGGAAGCTGTTGTAGTGACACAAACAATATAATACTTTCTACCTTTTCCACCCTTTTCCTGAAAGCAAGTCCAAGCCAAACAGGATGTGTACAGTGCATTTTTGACAAACAGGAATACCAGTACTAGAGAATCACAGAATCGTACATATTTAAGATATCAAAAAGGAAAAGATGTCAGAAAGAGGTTTAGGAATCTTTAAATGTTTTGAAGATAGTTACAAAATATGTAGCCACCAATAAGCACTAAAGTGAGTTTCAAAAATTGCTCAGGCAATTATCAATAGGATAAAGGCAGCTTGACTAAGAAAACTCAGAGCTGAAATATTTTCTTCCAGGCATAACAAAATATCTTCTGACAGGTGTGGATTCCTAAATCATCCTAAATGCTAAGAATTAATCTTTTGACCTGCTGTAGGCTTCAGCTAAAGAGAAACCCCCATGTTACAGTTGAAATCTCCAAGGGTAAACTCCTAAAATTGCTAAGTCTTTTAAGACTGAGATAAATTGCAGACCTACTTCTCTGAACTTTTTATGTTCCAGCAAATCCTCATGAGGCAAAATATGTTCGGCATTTAGCCATGAACTCCATTGGTGGCTGGATGCTATCTTTCCAAATGCTGTGGCTGCAAAATACAATGCAATTTCCCCTTTTACCTTGCACTATCTTTCCATCCTGAGTTACCACAATCTCAGTGACAAATTGTTCCTGGCATACAACTGCATCAATAAGCAAAAAGAAACCAAATACAAAAACATCTTGAAAGCACCAAGTGTTCTGTCTCTACTGTTTTTCTCTGCTTTGGTAGTTAGTGGCCAAAAGTAGAACAGTGCTGTCAAGAATATCAGTATTTTGGAGGCATTTACTGCCTTCAAAAAGTCAGGACCTTTTATCACACCATATATGCTTGGATTCCACAGATGCCACTACTGTAGAAGTGACAGCTTCAGCTGAAAATGAAATGGAAATGTAGTTCTTTCTACTGACAAGTGCTAACCAAGTGTAGTAAGTGATGACTTTTGTCCTCTTCCCTAACAAAGCCAACACACTTCTGCCACATACATCGAATTCTTTTATTTTCTGCATTTCACTATATTTTTTTCTGTTTGAGATTGTTTAAAGGATTTCCTTCTTGTATATTTTTTTAATTCCATCTTCTTTTCCTTAGCTTTCAGCTACTGTCTCTCCTGGGTTTTTGTCATTGTCTTTTGGCTTTCAGTGTTTGGGTTTTTTTAATATGGAAGGATCCATCACTTCTCACTTCTCACTCTCTCCAGGAAGAAGTCAAGTGTTCCTCAGTTCACAACTGTTATTTCCACTAGCCTTGTACTCCAAATATGTTTCTGTACATGTGTTCTGTCTTCTCCTCTGGCACATGCTATTGTGACTCTGTTGGCAGGAGGAATTCCTGCTGAGCTGTGGCCTCAGCTGGTCCCCAGGTACTGTCTGAAGAAGGTACAAAGCATTAAGGCACAGATTCATAAAATAACCCTTAGATGTTTTACACCCATCTGCACAGGGCTGCCACCAACTGTTCTTGTATTGAGATCAGTTGGCATAACAAAAAGATTCCACAAAGGAAAGAAGAGTGGATTTCCCAGAGCTAAGGCTACTGGGACAGGACAAATGGCCTCCCTCCATGGAGAGGGAGCTGGATCATATCCAGGCACACCTTAAAAGAAGCAATGTTGGATGTTTGATATCTGCTGTGTTTTGAACTGTATGTCAACGAGGGAAAATGATACCTCCCATGGTTTTAAAAGGAATTGGCATTTATTTTATATTCTCCAGATGGTATAGAGATAAAACACTAAGTAGGTGGATGGTATGGGTCAAAAGAGAAAACTGAGACCCATCGCTTTCTGTAGGAGACTGCTGTGCATAGGCAGAGTGCCAGCAACTGGGGGCAGTTTGGGTAAGCGTTTGGAGAAGGAGAGTTGGCAGCTTGAATCTAGGGGACAGGTTGTGAAAAAGAGTAAGTTGCAGCTTCATACCACTTCTTGTCACACATTTAACTAGTTGAATCTGTGAATGAGTGGCTCAATGTCCAGGGGACAAAGCTTTTACTTTTTGCTTTTTTTAACTCTTTCAATATCTAGAACATAAGGTCTCTCTGTGTTGAGGCATAATTGACCTCCCACCCCTGAGGACAGATAGGTAGGTAGATAAATAGGTAGATAGGTAGATAGGTAGATAGGTAGGTAGGTAGGCAGGTAGGTAGGCAGGTAGGTAGGTAGGTAGATAGATAGATAGATAGATAGATAGATAGATAGATAGATAGATAGATTTAGATCTGTATCTGCTTATTTCACTTGCAAAGAGGTGTAATGAGAGACAAGACATGAAAGCATGTGTGCATTACAGACCTGCTTAGGAGGACTTCACGAGCCACACTCCCATAATCTGCGTCCAGCTCTATAAGCCATGGCCTCAGCAGCACTAATGAAACTCTTTCAGAGTCCTTCCAAAGGATTTGTAGCAAGAGCTTAGTAAACAGCCTGGTATTTATCCAGTGATTTCACTGGCATTGTATCTGTGCATCTGACATAAGGGAGAGCTGGTTTGAGTGTGTGAAAGTGATAAAAATGTGATGTGTAGAAAATGGGTTCCAGATATGTGCTCAGCTTGTGCCTTTTGGCTCAGAAAATGCCAGATCTGGACACTGCAGATTCATTCTCTTTTTCTGCTTTCTGCCCATGCAAACAACTGTAATGAATTTTTTTTTCAAAGCACAGGGTAAAATTTTGACCAAAATTAACACAGGGTTTTTTTTTTCTGTTTGTTTTATAGCTAATACTGTTAGGACTGACAACCGAAACCACTTATGTACAGATTTGCGACAGAGTGGTTAAACCCAATACCAGTCGTAGAATCTCCTTTGACACAAGAGGTATGAAAGTGAAACTAGAACAAGGGTATCTGTTAGGGAAGTAATAAAAGTGTTGCTACTTGGTCACAATTAGGGTGACAAATGAATGTCATGGTGAGAAACCAGTCAGCTAATAAAGTAGAAAAATTATTACCGTTTAAAACTAGGCAACAAATTCTTGACATTTGTTTATGACTGACAGTAGCTGCCTACTCTAAGGGTCCAAACTTAACACTTGCATTAGTTGCTGCAAGGATTTCAACTCCACCCCTTGGCTTCTGCTGTAAATGCTCTGATGGTAAAGAGCCCATCCTTCCTTTTCAACACTGGCATGAGGCACAAAGCCGTGATAGAGAGCAATGCACTCATCTAGCACGGCAGAATCAACCACATAGTTGAGCAACATACTTATTCAAGCTGATATTAATGCTTCTCTGAGAGAAGATTGTCTAAATAGGTTAAAAGCATGTTCCACAAGATGCAGGTTTATAAATCGAAAGAATCCAGAATTATGTATGAAATGGCACATGCGAGCAACTTTGCTGATGTGTTATTAAACAAAATAAGTTGTTATCAGAATTTAGCATAATGAAAAAAAAACCGAGTTATTTACTAGATTCACTGAATGTAAGACTAAGTACTTGAAACTACTGAAATTTCTCTGGAATTAATGACTACAGATGCGCTTAGGAGCCTGTTTACAGCTGGGATGTAATCACCTGCAGATCCATACATGGATTCATATGCACTCCTTTTTCTCTAGGAATTATACCAGAAGTCTGGTAAAACCATTGTGGCACTTACCTTGGCTATGTGCCCAGTTTTCTCACATGCAGAGACAAGTGTAGGGGACCACATGCCTTAAGGATCAACTCTCCTTTCCCTTTGAGTAACTCAGGAGAAACTCTGAGAAGTTACAACATTGCAAATTAAGGTAAAGAAATGTCCTGGGGTGGCATAATGCTATTTTGTATTCCCTATCGTTTGTATGTTTGAGCAGAAATATGGTCCTGTAGCTTTAACTGTGTCCCGCAGCTGGGAGAAAGCTCTGCCCGCGGGATGTTTTGAAACTTTTTCCCCGGCTCTCCTACGGGAGAGTGAACGGGAGGAAGGGACACTGGTTTTTTTTTCCCTCAGTCAGTTGCTGCTACTGGTTGCTGGTGCTACTGGTGTGGCTGCTGCTTGGGTTTTCTTTTTTTTTCCTTTTTTCCCCCCGGGATTTTTTTTTGTTTTTTTCCATCGTTTTTGGATCCTTTTCTTCGACTTGCTTTCTCATCCGAGAACCTGAGGAGCCCCGGAGGACAGCGGACGAGAATCGTCCAGGGAGCCACTGGAGGAACACCACCCGGGCCCTCGGGGGACCCCGGAAAGGGGAAGCCACGTCTGAGGAAAAGGACACTAAGTTCATCAGCTGTTTATTCAGGTTTAATGACCCTTTTTTTCCCCCTTTCCCCTTCCACTGTGTTGTCTGTTAATTAAACAGTTCTTTCCACTTTAGGCTGAGATATTCTGTTGTGGGGGAAGGGGTGCCAGAAACCTTGTTGTGGTGGGGAGGCACCTGTTCAGAGTGCTTTCCACCTAGGATATTTGTCTCTAATCCAAGACAAGAAGGAGAATGCAGCTTTCATTTTTAGGTGCCCAGGCACCCAGGAGGGACATCCCTGTCCTGGGGTGCACCAGGCACAGCATGGCCAGCCGGGCAAGGGAGGGGATTGTCCTGCGATGCTCTGCACTGGGGCAGCCTCACCTCGAGTGCTGGGGGCAGCTTTGGGTGCCACAAGGTAAAAAACCCATTAACCTGTTAGAGAGTGACCAAAGGAGTGCCATGAGGATGGTGAAGGGTCTGGAGGGGAAGCCTCATGAGGAGGTAACTTGGTTTATTCAGCCTCGAGGAGACTGAGGGAAAACCTCATTGTGGTCTTCAAAATCCTCTCAAGGGGAAGCAGAGGGACAAGTACTGATCTCTTCACTCTCGTGACCAGGGACAGAACCCGAGGGAACGGCCTGAAGTTGTGTCAGGGGAGGTTTAGGTCGGATATCAGGGAAAGATTCTTCACCCAGAGGGTGGTTGGGCACTGGAACAGGCTCTCCAGGGAAGTGGTCCCAACACCAACCTGAAAGAGGTCAAGAAGTGTTTGGACAATGCTCTCAGGCACATGGTGTGACTCTTGGGTGTCCTGAGCAGGGCCAGGAGTTGGACTCAATGATCCTGATGGATCCTTTCCAACTCAGAATTTTCTATGATTCTATGTTGAAGGATTCTTAATAGTCAAGACACTGAGACATGCACAATCCAGCCTTAACTTAGCTGAGCAAAATAAGCAAGAAGGTAAATATGTCCTTGAAGTGCAGCTGTGGAGAAGTAGCTGCCACGTATGGACAATTCCAAGAACATAAACAATGGAGTGTGCAAACCACAGGTTGTAGAACCTTAGTGAGGTAGAGCAGCAGCAGCAGCGTTTGTGTGACAGCTCACCATCACTCCAGTGATTTGCTTAGATGTGTAAACAAGGAGCTAGTAACCAATGTATTACTTGCATGTAGAGAAGTAGAAAATGTATATAAGTAGCCTTCTGATCTGTAATAAACGGCTTCACCTGATCATATTGGTCTGCGTGTGATGACCCATGAAATCCTCCGGGACAATTCTATGATTTTCACAGACTCAGATCAAACTTTTAGTCAGACATAGGGAAGGCAATTGTCTCTTTTCCCTGAGCAATGTGCTCTCAGAGCAGGCCAAACTAATGTAAACTGTCACCGTTGCTGTTGTGCTGAACTTGGCTTAGAGGCTTAGGGAGGTCCCTTGTTTAAGGGATCCATGATGGAAGGAGTGTTCATGCTATAACGTCATATATGTAGTGGTCTTTGCACTGATTTCTTAGTAAACATGGACAGAAAGAATAGCGACTTTGCAGATCAGGAGGAAGGGCTGACTGCCTGTGTAGATAGCCAGAGCATCTGATGTGCAAAACAGCCACAGCATTGACTGGGAGAGGGCACACGAGCTCTCTGACACCAACGCCTTCTCTGTGAGACAGTGCTAACTGAGCACACACTTGTTCATCACTGTTTCAGGGCAGGTTTTTAAAGTCCTGAATACTGGGACCAGAGACCTGAACAGAATCCCTAAATGTGCCACCACAGAATCTCTTCTGAGTGAGGGTTATCTTCAGTTTAAGGTAGCTGGGTCAGCCTGAGGTTTCAGTCCTTCTCTAGTGGCCTATGTGTGCTGCTGAGGGTCTTAAGGACCACGACTCAAAACTCAGTTCAGATGAAAACCTAACAGCCAAAAGCAACCGTAACAGTTCAGAGCTTCTGTTAAACATTATGAACCTATCTTACTAAAGGAAAAGACTAAACAATTAAGCAGGCCTTTTTCATGTGTATGTTGCAGTGGCCTACAGTGGCCACAAAGAGGCTCTTGTCTCCCTTGGGGAGTGGGATGTGCCAAGTTCCTTTTCTTCTCCACCTCTTGCAAGACATTACACAGGCTATATTCAATTGTCATATATTTTCTTATCATTAGAAGACTTGATCTACACATGTAAAAATTACATGCAAAAATTTTGACCATGATGAAAAAAGCCCCCAACAACAAAAGGTTGAACAGCAATGCATAATGTGGAATATAAGGATTTGTGTTTGGCTGTCTGTCTTGGCTTTTATGCAGCAAATCATGATTGTAAATGTATTTACCTTAACACACATATAATTTATTTTTCCAACACCAAAATCAACTTTACTTCCACTTTAAAAGCCAGAGATCTCACTCTGGCATGAAAAGAAAAAAAAAGGGAAAAAAAAAAAAAAAAAGAAGAAGAAAAAAAAAAGCTGGCAATGGAAGATTGTATTCTATTCCAGTACACTTAGATTTTTTTAAAGAAAACTGTTACTTCATTAGAATTCAAGAAACAAGTTGCAATAAAACGTTAGGAATACTGCAATACACTCGTTGCGTGGTATCACTCAGGACCCAAGAAAAAAAGGGAAATGTCATCTGTGATAACAGCGAAATTGAGCAACTGCACCCGTTGCACACAGTTATCACTGGAGAAGTGACACTTTCAGGGTCTGCCCGAACAGCCTAACGCCTTGCAAATGCCAAAACAGTCTGGAACACTCGGATAAGTAGAAGTGATGAGAAGTGATAAGAGACCTTTTCGGAGGACAGGGAGAACACTACTGGAAAATGTATCTCTAGCATCTGCGAGAGTAAGTTCCTGTAGTGCTGAGTAAATGTGCTGAGGAAAATTCAGTTCAATAGGTGGCAAAGGCACTGAAGAGATACTTAGGCACCAGGCTGATTGTAGTTAAAGCCTGTGCCTGCATCCTGTAATTTTATTTGGGGATTCTATTGACCGGGAGTTTTGGAGAATCTCTTTGGGTTTTTTTTCCCCCCTCCGTCCTTCCGACACTACTGTCCCTTGTAACTCGTCTCCTTGATTTCCAGCTCGCCTCAACAGCCGTTCGTGCCCCCGGCACGCAGGAAGCCGCCGGGACACAGGTGGGACCCCGAGCCCGCGGTGCGGGGCTGCGGGGCTGTGCCCGTCCCGCCCCGGCGCCGCCTCCCGTCCGCGGGAAGGGCCGCTGCGGCGGGGGAGAGGAGCGGGGGGCGAGCTTGCTGCTGCGGGGCTGCGGTGCGCGTCCCCCCGAGGCTCTGCGCCGGGCAGCCGTGGGGCACCGCGCCCCCGAGCCCCGCGGGACCGCGCCCCCGGCCGCGCCCGCCCCGCCCGGGTGGAGCCGGTCCCCGCCCCGCCGCGGGAGGAGGATGGGGCGGCGGCGGCGGCGCGGGCGGAGGCGGCTGGCCCATGGCGGAGGTAAGGGAGGCGCGGGCGGCCCCGGCCGGGCACAGGCAGCCGCGTCGGGCGAGGGAGGACAGCGCGCACCGGGGCGGGAGGGCGGTCGGGGCTCTGTGTTGGGGGCGAGCGCTGGGGGCGCGAAGGAGGACGCTTTACTGAGCCAGCCACCCTCCCAACAAGAAAAGAAAACGAAAAAAAGGAAAGAAGCGAGGAGGGACGCACAGGTCCGGCGGTGTGTGGGGCTGGCCCGTGCCCTGCCTGTGTCCCGGGCGGCGGGGAGCCGAAGCAGCGAGCGGCGGGGCCGTGCTGCGGCACAGCCTCTGCTAAGCGAGCCTGCCGGCACCGGAGCGGGTCAGCCCCGCCCCGCTGCCCTGTCCCGGGCACACGCCGGGCCCCAGCGCCGCTGGCACCTGCCAGCTAGGGCTGTAAGGCCGGGACGGACAGCTCTGCTTGGCATTTCCTCCGGCATCGCCTCTGTTTTCTTCATGTGGGCACACAGGCGTGTCAAGAATGTCACACAGCTGCAGAAATGCAGCTTCTCCATAGTGTATCACATAGAGCACCCCTCACCTGGGCGCCGGGCACGTGTGTGTCACAGTCGGTAACTACACTTGTCAGGCACTTTTCTTGCGTGCAGAGGGTCTCACTATGCCGTGGCTAACCTCCGGGCTCCGTTTATCAGCGCTCCATTACCAGCGCGGCAATTTGAAAAATCCACGTGAAGCAGTGAGTACCCAGCAGCGATGAGCGATGTCCCTCTTCATTCGCGCCGCACGCGGTCCGTGCTGCCCTTCTGTCTGCTTGCACCCACTCAGGCCCTGTCCTGCACAGAGCTGGAGGGCTGTGCACAGCTGGAGCTCCGAGATATGCTTGTAGCCAAGCCACTCAGCTGTGGGGCTGGCATTTCTCACTTGTGCTGCTATTGGGAATAGAGTTTCATTGTTTCCTGCGCAGTTTATGATCTGGGACTTCTGTGGTGCGCTTCATGGATACAAAAGATACAGGAATGCCAAGATGGTGGGTTTGTGACTGATGTTCAGTGCATTTTGAAAGATCAAGCTGAACTACCAACATTTTTCAAGTTGGTTTTGAACAATTGTGAATAGCTGGTTCTTATTATGAATTAATGGACCAGCATCAACTGATAATTGTTAAATTTGTCGTGCATGGTAGATTTTATTTTTCTTTTTAAATCTTCTTTTTAATGTTTTTTCTTTTTCCCTATTTCCCCATGTGTTAACTTGGTTATTTTCGTAAAGTAGTTGCAAAACTAGTTTCAACACCCTAACTGTAAGGGATGACTCTTTTATGTGGAGAGAAGATGATTCATTTCTTTGCTAAATGTAGGTCTGGGCCTCTCTCTTACGCACAATGCATTTAAGTGAAATAATGATTGGAGCAAGATAAGGCAGTGCTCGGTTCCTGAACTACAGTGTAAAGGGACATCTGTGTGGAAACCCCCAAGTCTCTCCCACCAGACTTCTTTTGAAGCACATGGCAGGTCCAAAACATGAAACACAGATCAAAAAGTAGGTCTTTGTTTTAAAGGTGACCTTTGGTAGGTTTGACTGAGTCTACTTGTGCTGTCAAAATGTTATTGTAATTGTATAATGGATTCCAGAGTGCTTCAGCTGATTTATAACCTTCAATTTGCCTTTTGTAAAAATAGATTTGAGTTACTTTTAGCATTTCTCTTATCCACACTAGATCAGGAAAAGAAGTCTGTGTAAACAGATGGAAGTATTTGGTTTTTTCTATTTGGTATTGTGTGGCATCATGAAAAGTTTGCAGCTGGATTTATCCACCCCTGGATTAATTTTATTCACTGGACTCCAGTCCCTGCTGAGAACATTGCTGGCAACACAATGCAAGCTGTTGGTCCTCGTCCTTGGAGATCTGGTACTTAAAACCACTCTTGAAGACAACTGCAGATGAAAAAGAAAATCCATTCAGTGGCCAAAGCGTGCTGCTGGATCATGCAAAACTACAGGGGTTTGCCTATTTTTCTGTCCTGTGTTAAGATGAGGTGCCGTGCTAGAACAGCCTGAGCACTTTGGTTGTGACAAGGAGTAAAGCAAACAGGTGGGTTTCTCCCCTTAGCTTGCTGCCCAGCAGTCCGGGATCAACCCTAAACTTTGTATTCACTACATTCCCAGCAAACCAGTTCATTCATTTCATTTCTGTAATCAAACATAGGCCTGCTGATGAAATGTAAACCCCACAATATTTTATTGCCTTAGTAATAAAAACAACCAAATATATTTCCTCTGAAATACACACTTTAATGGAGAAAATAATTATACTATCTCAGTGTCTTGCTACCCATTTTCTTAGATGGATGTGTGTAACAGGGCCAGGGACAGAAGTGTTTGTACCACTGCAGAGACTACATTAAAAAAGGTTTTTTGCTCCAGGTCCTGCACTGTCCATACTGCCCTGTCCTGCATTCCCTGCAGCAGGTCAAAGCAGGTGGTTGGTAGATGTGCCCTATGGCTTAGGGTATTAATTTAATGCCTTTGCACTGTTCTGATCTGGGTCAGCTACAGAATCAAAGCTCGTAGGTTTTGTTCTCATGGACATTTAAGATTGAGATTAAGGTACCAGGATTTCTCTCTGAGAACCAGGAGTTTAGAGGAAAAGAAAGAAAAAAGCAATAGACATTTGCTTTGAATAACTGGGAAAACATGCATCAGCTCATGCAAGGAAATGGATTCATTTCTGTAGTAGTGAAAGGTGGTAATTGAGGCCCTACCTCTTTGCAGAACACCTGAGATGACGAGTTCAGGCTCCAGTGGGCATGTTTGCTAAGGAAACAGATAAAAAGCCTAAGAGTGGACCACGACTATTCTTTGGGGTGATTATTTCTCATGCTACTTTTTTTTCCCCCAGATCCAACAGTGTTTGTGCCACACTTATTCTTTCTCTTCGAAGTTTGCTGAAAAAAGGGATTGCTATCCTGTTGGTTTTGTTTGGGGGTTTTTTAAAGAAAGGATTTATAATGGGAGCACCACTTACTCCTCAATATTCAGCACCTGTTTGAATGCTGACATCCCCCATCGAACACAGGGTGCCTAACATTTTTTGTCCTACTCAAACCTGCTCACACAAGTAGGTCACATTGAGTAGGCCATGCGTGAGTAGGCCACACTGAGTTACTCACATGGGTAAAGTTGGGCATGTCTGCTTGTTTTCCCTGATGTGCCTGTAAATTATTGTTGGATGGCTCAAGGAAAAAGCTTATTTTAAGGAAAACTATAATTGAAATTTAGTGAAATTTAGAGGCATTGTGTGGCTGTGTACATTTTAAAGTTTTAGGCACAGAAAAAGCAGAAAAAAAGGGGGGAAGGGAGGAAGATGTAGCTGACACTGGGTATAGGTCTTACATTGGTGGGGAAAAGAGAGAAGCCATTCCACAGGTACATAACTTGGGTTACAGCTGATGCCCCACTCTGCCAACTGCATTTTCCTTAGGATTCTCAATGTAACACTGCCTAAAAAACACTCCTAAAAGCTCTTACACTGAGCCCTAAGTCCATGTGAAAAATGAATGAGACACATTTTCCAAAGCACCTTAAAAACTGTGTGTAGAGAAACAGGAGGCCTCAGTGCTGCAAGATGTGGCATCAGTCCTGTGTGTATGGTAATAGTATTCCCAAACGGAGAAAGTCTCAAGAAGCTCAATACAACAGTGTTTTAGTGGAAGGTCTTGCAAGGGTTCAGAACTACTTGATTCAGTGGTTTTCTTTTCCCTTTCGTTTTTGTGTATCAGTATTTCTATGCATGCAAGTATGGTTATGTATGTAGGTAGACATTTGAAGAAAGGGAGTTTAAAAATTCAACGGGTTCTTTATCTTTTATAGAATATACATGGGAAAATATCTAAATTAGCAAGAATGGACTGTGTAGCTCTTCAGCTTTTTCTCTATGTAAATCTTACAGTAAAAACATTCTTTCCAAATCACGTGAACCCCAGACACTGATGCTGCCCATGGCAGCAGAGGAGGCAGTGCCTGAATGAGGGCAGCAGTTCTGTGCTGGGTCATTGCACTGCATGTGAAACAAGCTCCAGCCCAGGGTGGGACAGAGAAGGAAGGTTCTGCTCCCACACAAATCAAGTAGGTTTGTTATATCTGAATGTATTGCATTCCTTCAACAGATCTTTGAGGCCCTTCCCAAGAGTTGAATTCCTGCGCTCGATTAAACAACACCTGTTCTAATTAATAATTAACAGCATAACGTTGCTGTTGTTTATGAATTGTGAAATTTAAGGAGGAAGATGCACAGTGGATAATTTGTATTGTTTGTGCTGTTGTCTCTATGTTATTGTTTAGAAAAGGCAGTTTGAGTCAGGGTATGTGAAACCTCATACAGGCATAGTTCTTTCAACACTGTCAGAGGCCGAGTTTCATGGTATTAAAGCACTGGAAAGGGGGAATCCATCCCAGACTTTGAGCACCATTTGAAGTATTTATATTGAATGAGAATAATTTGAGTTATGGATTCTTTTTTTTTTCCCTTGATGAATGTCAAAGTTTGGTAAAGTGAAAGTTAAGTAGGAACCAAGTAGGCTTTCTCTGAAGGTTTTTCTCCAAAGGCTTTTCTCTAGTCCATTTGAGAGCTTCCCACTGAAGCTGTGTGCTTGACTTACAGAACATATTTCAAATTATTCTTTTCTTTTTTTTTTTCCTGTTGAATTCATTGAGCAGTAGGACATGGCAATATTGCTGTGGAGGGACATCAGCAAATAGATAAATGGGCTGGGTCCCTGCTTGTGGATGGCCCTTACCTGTTAGCCAGAAATCACTTATTTAGTAAGGAGATGGGGGAAGGAACTCATGGTGTTCCAGATGGAGGTGGGGCAAGAGAAGAACCTCAAACTTAGTCTTGAAAGGGTTTGAAAAAGACAAGTCAAAGTGTTCAGGAAGGGTGTTAGAGGCAGTTAGGGTTGTGGTGTAGGGCTGACATACATCAGCATTTTCCTGCTCTCTGGAGAGCAGCCAAGGTATTCCCAGCGTGGGGGATGCATGAAAAGTGCATGTGAGAGTAGATGAGGGGCTATCAATTATGAAGACGGAAGAGTTAGAGTGTGGTAAACGTGGAAAATAGAAGAGGAATTCCACAGAGTGTCAGAGGGAAGGAGAAGATACTCAAATCCCTGAGGAGCTACATGTCAGACTGTGGCTTTTAACAGTGCTCCCTATTCAGAGCTGTGAGTTGGCAGGCATTTGGTGCTGCAAAGAGGCAACACCATGGTAGCTTGGGAAAGCTGCAAGTTGGATACCTGAGAAAGTGTGTTTCCCTGGGAGGACACAAAAGGAAGCCATCTGGAACCAAATTGTGGACAAAGTTTTATCTGAAAGGGTGGTCCTTGGGTAATTTTATGTTTATTCAGTAGTGACTAGGTTATACCAATGAGGGTATACAACCAATCTATGGCAAGAGTAGAGCAGGAAGGGAAGGAGGTGTCTTACAGGATCCTGGTGTCAAGTAGTTCACTGACAAAAGAAAGCATCTTGAGGCAGCAGAGGTAGAGAAAGTGGTTTGGGGATTTTTTTTTTTTTTTCATTTATTTTTAAAAATTTTTATTTTTATTATTATTATTTTTAATTGGGGGGGAGCATTGTTTTTTGTTCGGCTTGGTTTTTTTTTTTTTTACTGTGCTCCATCTGAAAGAGTGACTGAATAACAGTAATTACCTTCATCACATTTACTGTCAGGGATATTGCATATTTTACTGATACCAAAATTGGCTATAAATTGGTTAGAATTTCTAATTTGAAGTATTAGAAAGCAGGCATTCTTTATTCTCAGTGGGCTGAACACACCCAGAGGATATCTCCTCTAATCAGATGTGTCGTGAAACTTTACAAGGCGTTTATTCCATCATGACCATACATATTCATTACTGTGTACTTCCTAGCTAATACATAAACATCACTTTTCCTGGAACTAATTTGCATGCATCTGCCTCTTACTGGAAGTCCTTCTGTGGTCCTACAGGGCTGTCTGAAGGGGTCTCTGGTGGTTGTACTCACTGAGTGCCTCCAATGTTACCGATGACCTTGCCTTGAATTTCTCTGCAGGCATGCGCTGTTGCTTCTTGTTCCATGGCTTTGCCGCAAAAGCCACTGTATTCCTCATTATCTGTTTATCCAATGGTTGCAGCTACATTTAGCATCCTGTGTGTCTACTTTTGCATTCTTTTATCTATTTTGCTAGTTAGCCTTTAAGCTCTGTTTAGCAGCTTCAGGGGGAACCGAAAATTTCTACTCTCTATGTTGTCTGTCATTACAATGAAATCAATTTTTGGTGGAAAACATCAGCTCGGGACCAAATGGCTGGAGTTTGAACCTGTTTGGTGTATGTTTTAGAAGTGGTTTTAAAAGCTCATTTTTAATAGGATATTGAGCTGTTTTCGGCATAAAAACTGATGTTTTAATTGAAATCAGGTACAACACTTCAACTTGTACCTGTCTCTGCCTCCATCTGGGGAGTAGATTGGTGTTAATTTTGCGTTGTAACAGAGTGCACAGAGTATGTGTTTTTTTTGCAATAGCTGACCCAGCTGGCCCATGCCATCTAAAGCCCTGAAATGCATGTGGTTGGAGAGGTGCTACCATCTCACAGCTCTCGTGGGGTGTGTTTGGCTGCAGCCCAGGTGAGATGGCATTATTAGGATTTAGAATAGATATGTCATAAACATTTGAAAGGCACCACATTTCGAGTCACGACTATGAGCCATTTAATTTACTACATTGCATTGCTCTATTATTGGCTTATTATTTGTTATTATTTATTATATTATATTTATTATTTATTATATTTATTTACTATTTATATTCTTATTGTTGTTGTTATTGTTATTGTTGATATTATTATTAATTGGGTTTTTGTTGTTTTTAAGCCTAGCCATAGATAACATAAAAGTTACCTTGATATTTGGTGTTTCTATGTACCATTCCACCCTCCACACATGCTAAACCCTGGCTGCGTTTCAAAAAAAGTACTCTCCTGTTCTGGTGTTTTCAGGATATTTTAGGACTCGTTATGAATATAAAGAAACAGCAAGTAATATTTTTTCTTTCTTTTTTTCTTATCTATTAAGTACATATCAGTTTGTAAAATTATCATCACATATTTAAAGTACACAGGCAAAGAGCAAGATCACTAAACTTAGAGCTGACTGATATTAGATACACATAATTATATTTAATTATCAATTGTATTTAATCCTACAAAGTAGTAAAATGAAACTACTGGATATGTTACTAGAAGCTGTTCTGCTTAAATTCCGCTGTTATTGTGCAAACTTTAAAGATCATTCCAACACAAACCATTCTATGATTCCATTTTGGAGGTGCTACTTAATTATTCGAAATGTGGCAAAGAGTGCCAGGCCTGTGCCACATCTTTTCAGCTAATAACAAGGAGAGGGCTGGTTCTACAGAGAAGTAACAGTTAGTAATGGAGAAGGGACAAAAGTTTGCAAGAAACCATCTCAAAGGTTAATGACATCAATGGAGCAGTTTTAAACTAAACAACTAAAATAAAGAGAGCCTAACATAGAGTAATTAGAAGATAGCCCCATGTGTCAACTGCACACAGATCAATAGCTGAGAACAGCTTGATTATGCATTCTGCTGCTCCTTCAGAGGGGTCTTGTTCACCCATCCAATACAGTGCAGTAGACCTGTTCGTATTTTGGTGTCATTACAGGTTCTGCTCCCTATGCATTCTTTTATGGACAGCAAAGAAGACATGGGTGTAGGAAGCAAGAGGAGGAGATCTGTGGAGGGATAGTTTGATGTACAGTACACCCAGTTCATGCCTAGATCAATACTCTGATTTACTTAATTGGAAACTGAAGGCTCTATTTTTAACGTAGAGTAAGAAACTCTGGAGCCCTGCCAGAGCAGGCAGCATGCTTCCAATTAAGTGTAGGCCAGGCCACCCACAAAACCATACTTTTTCTCACTTCTGCATTGATTCTTGGCTCTACTTAAGTAGCAGATTTGACATAAACTACTATTTTTCGTATTCTAGAGTCTGACAAACTGAAGCCTATAGCTGACCTGTGTTAAGTTGTACTTTAGGGAAAGGGCAGGTACGCATTTAAAGTCCAGCCATCTACACACAAGGCTGGTGGATAATTTGGTAAATTAGACTCAGTCTCAGAGTGTCCTATAATGCAACTGAAACTAGTAAGTGGCTGAAGTAAGATGATAATTACAGGTACTTGGGATTTTATTCTTTTATTTTTATTTTATGGTGAGAATTTTAGTGTAACTCTCTGGCTTTGTGTTTGCACAGAAGCCCTTCCAAATGCAGTTTGAAGGTTGCCCTCAGTTAGGCTTGCAGTTTGCCATTTGGAAACAGCCTGTTGTTGGAGGCATGAACTTCCACCCTCCAGCGGCAGAAGTGGAAAGGCTGCTGCAGTAGATGGGTTTGGTGGTGTTATTAAGTCTTCTACAATCAGGAAAAATCAAGTATCTTTCCATATACAGAGACAACCACATGCTGTCCTCATTTCCTGGCTCATGGTGGCATTATTGTAACTCAATTGCTGTTTTTTCTGTTACCCTTGTTGCAAAATAAGGATGGGGAGGACAGAAACACTAAGTGTGGCAGCACAGTACTGAGTAAGTCCTATCTACACCTAATGCCTCTTGTCATTAAATTAATATCCAGATTCTGTAATAAAGCTTCTGTCATTAGATGTATATCTACATCCAGTCTGTAAAATTAAGGTATCTTTAAAGAAATGCCTTATTCAAAAACACATTATGGCCATTTCCTGGGGAGACACCCCTCCTATTCTCCCCATAGCACTCAATCCCAAGTGATGCAACAGGCATGGAAGAAAGCGTTCTGTTGTTGAACTGTACTGTTCAGCCATTCTTCATCACTGAGGAAGACTAACAAGGTGGTGCAAAGTGTAATGTCAGAGCATAAACCTTGATCAGCATAATCCAGGGAATTTTTGTGAAAAGTCAAAACTGAGAAACAAAGGCGAAAAGGTTCTGGTTGATTTCCGTGTGGAGGGTGTCGCTGAAATGATCCCATAGGTGAAAATTGGTGATGTGGAATATCTTACATGTGCTGTATCTGTACCACCGCTGTTGTGGAAAGCTGGCTACAGGGCCATGATCCTTCAGAAACTGCTCTGGCAGCAGTAAAAACAGGTTTTTTCAAAGGATGGATGACTTATTTCAGTAATAATCGTTGTGAGCAGCCATGGGTATATTTTAATATCATCTGCAGGAGGGGGAAATGGTGGTAGTAAGACTAATCTTCAGAGCCACACGGTGCAACGTTATTAAGCTCGCTCAGAAGAGATGACACATTCCCTTTGGTGAGCTCCAGGGAATGGGCAGGACTGCAAGTGTGAGACCCTGCTTCCCTCCCTTTCCCATTGGCACCTCCGCTCCATTCACATCAGCAGGAGCTCTGTGCAAAGATCACAGGAAGATTCTGACCTCCATTCTGTGTTTAAGCCAAGGAGACCTGTAGGCAAAATGCTCCGTGATCCTGCCGTGCAATGGTGGCTCTCAGCCTGGAAACTAAGGCTACCAAGATACTGTGGCTGAGGAGAGAAGATAGTCAGATGTATTTGTAACTTGAAAGATACATAAAAATGAATGCAGACTCCAGATAAATTCCAAAATTTGTAGACAGAAATATTCCCCATCTCCTTAGCAGTCAACAGTTTTATATATTGAAAAGACCTGAAAATTCAGTTGTCTTTGACATCCTGGGAAAATTAAATCCGTGACAGTTTTCAAAAATTTCTGTGAGCTGCAGGAGCATTTAGTTTCCCTTCAGAAAGGAGCTGTTCCATCAGGCACATCAGAAATTCAGTTCTCCTCACTGTGGTTTTGGGAAGGACCATCTCCATTGTAGATTTTGGCAGACCAGCATCATCTGCAGTCAGATTTCCACCATAAGCAAGTTGAACTGTGAGGATTTTGAATGATTTGTCGCAAATACCATGGGCTCTTCCCAAAGTTACCCCATGCTTTTCTTTTCCCTGGCAGGGGAATAGATTTATACTTCTGGAAATTTTAAAAGGAACAATCGAAGGAAAGTGCCTCTTACATGGTGACAGATAATTGCACCGTAGATCTATTTGTTTTTACCAATGGCTATTTATAAAGCTAAAGTTCTCTTCCAATCCTGAAAAGAAAGTACAAAAAAATTGAAAACAAACAAATAAAATTAGTTTAAAATAAAATTAATTTTCATATTTTAAGTATTTAAATAGAATATACAAAATTGAAAATAATGTTAATTTATTTTAAAGTTGTATTCAAATTTACTCCAGGTCCTCTTTTTAAACTTTTAACATTTACTTTACAATGCATTTTGTATGAAGGAACAATTTAGAAAGTTTTCTATGTTTTGATGACTGTTACAACTGCAGGTTTTATGTAGTTTATGCTTTTATAACAAACCTGTAAAATAAACCTGTTGAGATTTTTAGAACCAAACACTATCTCATTATGTTTGCTGCAGTTGAAAACTTGTCTTTTGTGCTCCTGCCATAGCATTTTGCTGGGGATATATGGAACTAATGCAGTGTGGCCACTTGGTTTTCTGGCTGCCATTCCACCGAGTTTCACATTTTAATAACACAGACTTGCCCTGTAAACACTGAAATATCAAAGTTTTTTTAAATATAAATATGCACTTTAAAAAATGTAAATTAGCACTGATTCCTTCTTACTCTAGCCATACTTCAGCCCTACATAATAAACAATTAAGAAGTCTGATGACGTGACTATAGATAAAACAAAACTTGAAAATTGCTTCTGAGGGCCCTAAATTTGAACAATTTCATCACCGGAGATTAAAAAATTCCATCATTTGGATAAATGAGAATGGGAAATGTCTACATGGAAGTGATGGGAAACAGAGTTGCTATTACAATGCAGGTAAGCAGAAGATATTGCTCCCTGGCCATGTATAATTGTCTATTTTAAGATTCCATCATTGAGTACATGTCTGGCTTGGGCATATTGTAGTGAAATGGCATCCAAAAGACACTGATAGTCCAAACCTTTTATGAAATCACACCATGGTTCTTTGTCTGGTTTAGAAGGATTGGTTTCCAGTGCCCATTTCTACTGCAGATGGGTTCAGTGCCTGGGCACAAAAACAGGGGGCGGTGGCTGCCGCCCTGAACTGACACTGGTCTCATTCTTCCCCCAAAGTCTGCACACTCCGTTCATCCACGTGACCTGCTCAGTGCATATTTTATTTGAAATGCCATCACTGTAGAAAAAGCAAAAAGTGCCTTTTAAAGATTAATTTTGACAGCATGCTGTGTAATAGAACTGTTTTATTTGTGTCTTCAGGATGTTGACCTGAAAGGATGTCAGCAAGCTTTGGATGACTACTGTCCACATCGAGGAGATGATCAGCTGGAACTGCAGGAGGAGGAGGAGAAAGACATAAATCAAGTAAATGATGGGAAGAAGGGAAAACTGAAGAGGGAGTGAGGGAGGATATAGGACATATCAATAAAATAAACAGTAGTGAAAAGAAATGCAGTGAAAGGTTTTGAAAGGAATAATTTATTTTCTTTTTTTACTTGAAGTGTCCCTTGCCAGGGCAGGAAAGGAATGATCACTTGAGACAATACTTTGTGACTTATGCCCTTGTACACCTTTTTGAAAACTGCCTACTCCACTCAATCCCCCACTATTGTTTGTGTAGTTGAAATATTCTAAAGTTTACAGAAAACACTTGCAACTAACCATTTTTCAATTTGGGTTTATTTTCTCTGTTGTGAAGTAAGGTTGTGGGTAAGGGGCGGTTTTTTTGTTTGTTTTTTGGGTTTTTTTTTGCTACAAACACTAGCAACATGGATGCTAAATTATACTGCTCTCACATTTATGTAAAGCTTGATGCTCAGATATAGAATTACATTTGGGACACTGGCCTGTTCAGTTTGGTTCTCTCTGAGAGCTTCAATGAAAAGGGCAGTAAAATTTCTTCTGACCTTGTGGGAGCTGAAAACATCTGATCCTGCTGTCTTGCTAGCCTCTCTGTTTGCCACTCCCCTGAGAGCTTGGCTTTGAAAAGATACCTGATTTTTCTGCGCTGGCGGTGAGGTACAGCTTCAGAGGAAAGCCCAGTTCTGCTGTTGTGGGCAGAGTAGGAATGCTCAGGCCATGGAGCTGTTCTGCTCATTTCAGCAACGTGTCATCTCCCATCAGGATGAAGATTTGAGGGTGGGCTCAGCAGCAGTATTGCACTGTGCTCTGTTTCCTCTCAGAGTCTGATTTTTACCTCCTTTTATGTAAAATAACTGTGCATTACCATGCATTTCTCTTTCTTTTGTCACAGAGCAACCACCACCATGTAGATTCCCTTCTCTCCTTAGAGAGCTATTTGCAGCTTCTGTCATCGCAGGTGGAAAACATGCTAGAGGTAAATGAAAAATACAGGTATTGCCTGCAGATTGGAATACAGTCAGCAATCACTGGGTAATGACTTACTCTGTTTTGTCAAACAGCCCAGCCTACCCCACACACTCGGGAGCACATTAGTAAATCAGTGTGGTAAAACTTACCTGAAGATGCTAAAGATGCTACTGTCCACCTTTTGCAGCAGCTCTCATTGGCTCTACTTGAAAAATTTCCCCAGCAACCTGTCTAGTATAAGAGCTGTGTTTTCACTGTGATCTGGTGTTCAAAGTTGGATGGAGCCACTGGACAACTTAATTAGTTCAACTAATAGTTGCCCTTCTGAAACCTAATGCCAAGTTGTATTTGTGCAGCAGCTCTCGGTGTGTTTCTCTAGAGAAACACTGAGTCATTATACAGTAGCAGCTATTGGGCATTTGTGGTGAAAGATTACAGTTGTCATAAATATTGGGTCAAGTGCTTACAAGGTTACTACCATCAAGAAGAACAGATCCATCTTCACTGCAAATCAGGTGAAGCAGCATTAGCAGTAAACCCATTTTTTGGGGTTTTGGGGTTTTTTTTAATCCTGTGGCCCACTGATACTGTATTTTACTTTCTGTGTGCCTGTCTCCACAAAAACCAGCTATTATATTTATTGAAGTCTCCCTCTTCTCCCACGGTTCCTAGCTGCAACCTGCATTCCTTTTATGTAATACTTCAAGGGCATCTTACATACACATCCCAATATAGGATCCTCTTCCAGGGTCACTAGTATTCTCCATCTAACTTCATGCTTATCTAGTTTTGGAAATCTCTAGGTTGGATAGTACCTTTTAGCCCATAAACTAGCCTCTTCTTCTGTTCAGCTCTGGAAATGGATTGCAAACTAACAAAATGTAAAAGTTCATCAGTTTAGTTCTCTCTGTTCTTCTGATCATTTGAAAGGAATTTGGCTGTAGCCTTTATGCAGCTACAACAATACACAGTTGCATATTTTATTTAACATTATTAATGCACTGCCATCTTGTGACAATCTATCTGCTCAATATGGATTGATTGTTTCTTCCAGGTACTACATACTTAGAGTGAGTGGGATTTTTTAATAGCTGACTTGCTAAGAATCATTCTTTTCAAGGATTAGTTGTAAATCTGATCTGTGTCTCCCAGACTGCAGGTGGTCTAGTCCAAGGTAACTCCCTAGGAGAAGTAAAGCAAGACCATCTTCTGTTACCTGAGCTTCCAATAAGCAGAATAGAGAACTTAAGATGTTCGGTCCTTACTGTACATCATTCCTTCCTTGAGTGGCAATCAGAAAGTCCTTTCCTGAAACACAGTAAGGACACTCAACTATGGATGAATCCTATACACTTCCTACTTGATGTATTTACATTCTCAAGTACTTCGTGTCCATCTATTTTATGACTACTCTGCTTATCAGCAAGCACCTGATATAATCCTGGACAGTAGCTTTGTGCTTCTAAGACCCAGCAGCTATAACTCAGGTCCACAAAAGGTGGGCCTTAGTGCTACTGCAGCATTACCAGTCCAGTTTATTTTTCGGACATCAGAGCTGAGGGATCTTATATCAACTTTGGTTTTGTAAAAAAACCCTTAGTAGTAATTTACAGTCAAGACATCCACAAAAGATGTGATTTGGTGGGGGATGTTACCTCCAAACTGATTAGTATAGGAGTTCAGTTAAATTTTGGATACAACAGACCTCAATTAAGTGGAACTAAGCCAAATGTGGCACCTCAAAGCCCCAAAAACTTCATAAACTCTCAAATAAGTAGTGAGACTGTCATAGCACAATGTCAATGTTTCTTAGGAGTCTTCCACTCCTCCTTTACCGTTGTTCTCACTGGTTAACTTCTGCAGATGAGCTATTTATCTTCTTTAAAAGGTTCATTTTCTAACAGGCTAGCACCTGGAACCAGCTCACCCTTGAACCATCAATACCACTACCAGGGAAGGGTCATGACCACTCCTCCCAGGAGGACCTTTTTCTTAGACCAGATCAGGCGTAATACACAGGCCATAGTTTGTACACTTGGCCACAGTCCCATTTCCACCTCTCAACACTCATCAGTCCCACACTGTCCTTTGCAAGTCCTGCTACCATTCCCTCAGCCATTCCTTCTGCACCTTTCTTCCTGCTTCCTCTTGCCATATGCCAATACAGATTGTGCTTTGTACAGATGGGAAACAGCATTCCGAATAGCTAGAAGGAGAGTTTAACATACAAAAATTTGGCTTTAATAGAATCAAATAGTGGAATGTTAAATCGATCATGTCTGTGTAGGTGAAGGATGTAGAAGCATTCATGTTATGAAAGATCCCATTTTCCCCCCCTTCATCTTTTAGGTGAATTTACTGGAAGACATACAACTTGCAACTTTGAACAGAGGTCAAGACCCACCATCCTCACACCACAGCATAAATTTGACCCACGCACTTCACAACAGTTTTGGTCCTCCTGATGCCACGCTACCAAGAACAGACTACCCCACCCACTTAAATTCAAAACCAAGACACTTACAAAGGCAAGAGTTTTTTCCTCAGTCAAGCTCTGATATCACAAATCCGGAATCACTATTTCATGGGTCAAATTTGACAGGGTTGTTTTCAGCTGCTGACCTTAGGAATTTAACAGCCCATGATGATAATTTTGATGAAATTAAACTCATGTCCTTGGCTTTGGAGGAAGGCATTAGTCCTATAGAAGTTTCTCAGATCTTTGAAGAGCCTGGCTCAGATTCAGGACTATTTTTGAATTCAAGTCACAGCACCACCTCTTACTCAGTCTGCTGTGAAGATGCTGTTGGGTACAGCAGTGGTGTTAAATCTGCTCCTTCACATGGCTTCGGGGTTGTTGGTGGCCACTGCCAAGAAAACGCTAAACACAGCCATGTGGAACATCCAGGTGATGCAGAGTGCTCTGCAGAAGCCATGCTTCAGCAGTTTCTTCATAATCACACTTACAATCAGCTGCCAAGTCAAGCAGCATCCACTCCAGAGCATCATCAACAGATGTGGATGAAGAAATCAAACGAAGTGAAGGATAGGTGCCATAATTCTACTGCTACAAACAGGAGCAGAGATGAATTTCGGGCAGAAGCTCTGAGAATACCATTTTCAGTCGATGAAATTGTGAGCATGTCCGTCGACTCTTTCAACACCATGCTAGCAAAGAACCAGCTCACAGAAACTCAGGTATCCCTTCTACGTGACATCAGACGAAGAGGAAAAAACAAGGTAGCAGCACAAAAATGTCGTAAACGCAAACTGAATGCAATCCTTAACTTGGAAGAAGATGTGTGTAATCTCCAAACACAAAAGGAGAGTCTTAAAAAGGAGCACTCCCAGTGTAGCAAATCAATCAGCCAGATAAAGCAAAAATTAAACAACTTGTACCGTGACATTTTCAGTAGACTGAGGGATGACCAGGGTAGACCTGTTAACCCATGCCAGTATGTCATTCATTGCAGTAGCAATGGTAGTGTTTTCATAATACCCAAGCACTTGGCCAAATCTGAACAGAAACAAGATAACAGAAAAGAGCAGAAACAAAAATAAGATGGCTGAAGATCACCTAAATCACCTTCATTTTGCCTGAAAGGATGGTAAGAATACTTGTGTGAAGACTAAAGGGCAGTGATTACAGCAGTTCAAAGAGGAACTGCACTTGAGAAGAAACACTTTATGTTCAAAGGTCTGCCAAACCCAACCAGCTGTGATTTGTTAGAAAGTCTGTGAGCTGAGGCTTCTGAATGAGGAAATCTGTTTAGTTTTAGTCAGAATTAAAAGAGTTAGACCATCAGTGTAGCGTAGCTTTATAGAACTATGTTAAAACAACAAATTTGGTTACTGGTAATGGGGGCAGAGGAGCAAACATCAGTGAGGAATAAAAGCCAACTTTAGATCAACATTACACATGCAAGAAAAATGTTTTTAGTCTTGAGTATTTGACTCTTCATACAGAAAATGACCTTATTTTATCCTCTAGCACTGAAAGAAAAATTGTAGTTCTAGTGCATCTTCAACTTAAATTCACTGTAGATTTAGTCTCAAGAGATAACTGCATGCTTTGCATTTATTCAGAACAGCTCTGCTTTTCATAGTTTTCCTTTGAGGAGAGCAGACCAGGAGGCTACTGCATTTTTCCTCACTACTTTCACCATCATAACTCCAAGCGAAGAGAATCTACCACTTAATTTTACAACTCAGTCAATCTGCAAATAGATTCTGAAAAATAATTAGTGTCTGATTCAATATTGTCTTACCTTCATCCTCTGCCACTGAATCATTCTCAGCTTTCTTCCATGAAAATGACCAATGGTGAATGAGTTCCTGTTTTTTCCTAGTGACCCTTACGTATTTACTTGTGTACCTTCCCTTTTCCTCCCATTTTGATACCTTCCTCAAGAAGTACTAGTTTTTCTCTTTGGCTTTTTTTAAATTACTTTTTAAATGTCTTTAATGTTCCAGATTTAATTTTTTTAAGATATATTTTACCTAATCTTTAAAGTAAATTAAATTGAACCAAATTACTATTTATCTGTACTTTTGAGTATGAGGTTACACTCTGATAGTGCTGCAAATGAAGAGTTTTTGGGTTTGACATTTATTTGTGCTATTAAAAAGGAGAAATTTTATTCACTCACATACTTATTCACAACATCCTACCCTTTACTGTTTTACAGCCTGAAAAAGTCTGCAAAAGATATGGCCTAAAAGGCCTGTAAGGAATGATAAGGAAGGAATGTTGAGGTATATTATTATGCAAATAACTACTATTAACATCTGGATTATTAATTACTGTTAACATCTAGATAGCAACAAATACTTTTTATTCTTTTTATAACTAAAACAGATAAAACTGGTATTAAAAAAGTTCTCATTGGTCGTGACATGATGACAATGGAGCAAATCTACATTCAGGTTATGTTATAAAAATCTCTTGGACCAAACACATAAGAACTACAGAGACAAGCAATACAAGCTTAAATGCTAATTTGTACCTTTTGAAGAAACAAACTGCTACTAGCATGTAAATCACACTGGTTGCTTGCACTTATCTGTAACAAAACAGCTATCAAGTGGCATTTTCTAAAAAAGGGAGCACTAAGACAATGCCAAGCGCACTAAATTATCAGTAATTAAATCAGCCTGTTTGAACAATTTGCTCAGCATTTTCTATTAAAAGATTTGTTTAAATAAAATGTGTGCATCTGTTCTTTATTGGTTGCACCACAGCCTCAAATTGATACATGTAAATTCATAGCAGAAAGTCTCACTAGTGAAGCCATGAAATTTCTTGCTATTGGTTAAGCATCAGTGTGAGACACATCTCTCCTTACTTTGTATTCACATGGGATTTGTCTACTTGCTAGATCATAAACTTCAGCCAAAACATGCAAAAGGTATCAGACACACGTGAATTGTCAACTTTACTGTACTTCTGCTTTAGGGCCTCACACATGCCGGGGGTGGGGGGTGGGGGGGGAGTAAAAAAAACCTGAATCTTTTGGTGCTCACTCCACTAGCAGTGGCAAGTGAGCTCTCTGGATTTTTGTAAAGGCAGCTGCTAATAGAGTATGGCATAGACCCAGCTGAGGAACAGCTACATGGTTAAATTCTGGCACATGCCAAAAGTAAAGCATGCTGTAACCCTTTCAGAACACAATCCTAATGGAAAGCAGCTTACTCCAACTGATCCATTTAAGTAAAGACATCAGCCCCCCCATTCCATTACCTGTAAATTTGCAGATTGTACAGGATTACCAACTGCCCTCAACTAATGCAACTCTCATTATTGTTCACTAACTGTACTCCTTTAACAAGTTGATGTATGAACCCAAATTTCTCAGAACCCAACAAGCAATTCTACCCCTAAAAAACCCTCTTAGGTGCAATAGTAATTTTTGGTGGACTGCACCAGTATTGATGATACAAACCGTTAGGTCTGGATGCACATTTTTCCAAACCATCACCTGCCCACAGGACTAAACTGTAGGTAGAATTCAGACCAACGTCCTGTTTTTAGTTGGAGCAGACTCATTAAATTTCACCTAGAAACTGAAGTGTCTTCCCTTTCTGCAACTAGCCTGTATTTAAAGAAAAATACCAAACGCACACACACACACACACACACACACACACACACACACACACACAAAAAAAAAAAAAAAAAAAAAAAAAAAAAAAAAAAAAAGCAAACAAACATTGCCTGGTCTTCGCAATGCCTTAGCTCCACATCCTTAAACGTGCAGTTAGGCTTGACGGCCTGCAGCTTTTAATACAGCTAGTGTCCTGTCCTTAGTCCGTATTTGCAACCTCTATGCAAAAATGGAGACACTGTAGAGTTGAGCTTTTCAGATTAACAGGACTGATCAAAGTTGTTACTGAAAGGGCTGTAAAATGTGGGTAGCACCTGACTGAAGTCTGTCTTGGCTCCATTACTGACAGATGACAATCTTCACACAATCAAAATCCCGTGTACAAACCAGGAACTTTATTGTGTAAAAAGACATTATGTAGTATCAAACCTACTCTGGTGCCATGAGACAAAGCCATTACTACAAAGCCTTACTACTATGTTGAAATAGAAATCTCTGAAGTTAGAACAAGAACACTTTCTTAAAACGTAGCTAAAAAACCACAAAGCTGACGATCGTAAACACAAAGTGGGAGTGTCCATTAGAATACTGTTCCCATGGCAAAGCTATTAGTCTGTAACACTTCAGCGGTAAACTGCATTTTTGTTATGACAGTAAGAGGTTATCGGCAAGAGATTAGGAAAAGTCAGATTAAGTATAAAGGAGGACTGGTGGGTGGGGGGGACATGGCCACACGCGCATACTACCTTCCCATTATTGACGGCAGCATGCACTGTGGAGCATTACCTGCTGGCTGTTCTCAGATCCACACCTGTTCTGGAGAAAGATCCAGGAGAAACAAATGCGAGCCGAGCACTTTATTAGACCGCAACAGCCACAGCAGAGTTTTTGACATGTAAGCCTGAACACGCCCATAGAGCCATGTTGAAAACAAGCCTTCTCAAGGCAGAGTACTCTGCTGAAACACTACTGACACTGCGAATGACCACTGCAGCACTGCACTGAAGTGCAGCTTTAAAGTTATGTTTTAGGTTTTATTAATTTTATTACGAGTTTACTTTTTACAATGCCAGATTTTATAAGCTAACACCACTGTTCCTGCTCAAGAGCTTACAATCTAGTTTTAGATGGGGGAAGGAAAACAAATTTCAATGAGGAGATAAAGGACAAAGCGTTGAGTACCAACTTCTCAATCTTTGTCCCAAAACACACACATTTGTTCATTCTCTAGGAGTCAGTAGTAGTTCTAACAAGAATCTTGAGGACAGAGATGGCAGAGGCCTATAAATGAGGCAACAGGACACTCAACACCAGGCTGTAGTGAAAAACTATTTATTAAGTAAACCAAATAAAGATGGCAGATGTAACCGTGTGAAGTCTCATTAGTGTAGTGTACTTCTTGAAGTACCGGAACTTGAAACGATGCACAGTTACTAGAACCCCCTGAAGTCCATCAGCCACCCATTTTCATACAAGAATGCCCCAAAACAAGCCAAATCAGAAGGGGGAAGAGTGTGGTAACAGCAAGTTTCTAGGACTTGCCCCGTCACCCTTTCTCATACAGTCAAGTGGCACAAGTGGTCACACAAGCCAGTTTGTAACATCGGAGGTCACATAAGCTAGTTTGTAACTATGAGGTCCCCAAACGCTGTTGATCTAATACGTTCATAGCACTCTGTCAAACAAGTCACACAGCTATTTATACACTGTTAATTTTACTGCTGATAAACAAACCAGTTCTTGCTCCATTAACTGGAATAACTCCTGACAACACTGAAATGTCTGTACAACATAAACCAAAAGTAGCTGCAAAGCAAGGACACGACTGTTAAAACGGACAGTACTTCTGGCAAAATGGATCATTGTTACCCGGGCAAACCCTTCCATTTAACACTCCTATGCTTTCCTAGATATGCTGAATGGTATGGCTGAATAAACATGAAGAGAAACAGCCATCTCCCTTAGGCAGAAAAGAAGTAACAGCACTACTATGAAGTTTCACTTGCATCACACACACTGCTTCGAAAACAAACTGAAACACTAAACCGACAGGGAGGGAATGTACAATCCCAGTATGTTCCCAACAAATTATCCTCTACCACAGATGAGGTCAAGCTGCCAGAACAAACTCAGCTGACAACTGCTTGAAAATTCAGATCCATTCCTGGGGCTTGTGCTTTCTTCCCCAGAAATTTTAAGATTTCACCACCAAGATACCATGTATATTCATCATAAAACTAAAAGGATGTAGTCCTCTTTTCCACACATAACAAAGCTCAAGTCCTGTTCAGTTTACAGTATTAAAAGCAGTTCTTCACATATTCCTGAATGCTTTTCAGCACCTGCAGCACAACCTAAGTTAATAGAATCCAACTTTCATTGAAATTAACAAAGTCTGAGTGGCCAGAATCCTACTACTGACCTCTTTTCACCATCACTTTATAAATACAACTCATACACTCTATTTTTGGGTGTTCTTTGGCTCTCATACCAGTTAATCAACAAGTTATGTTTTTCCTTCTTCCCCCAGTTTGCTGCACGAAGTGTTTGCTGGGGAAAAGCTAGACCTAGTAGTGACAACCTGATCCTCAGCTGTTAGTACTTGGAAACACACTGTAATGTTATGCTTACTTTGAAAACAAAGTCTGTAATGACAAAACCCAACTTGATAAAAATTAAGAGTACATTGTCTACAAATTGATGACCAGTAATTGACCACACAATGCTGTTTTTATTTGAAGTTGCTAACTTCCAGTATCAGGTTGACTCAAAACTGTGACTTCTCTCACCAAATTCATTGGTGAACATTGTGACTGTCACTTGCCTTAAGAACACACTGAGAGAAAAGTCATGAGTAAGTTCAACAGTAAGACATCAGGAAACCTAAATACACCATGTTTTCAAGACTTTAAATATCTGGTAACTTCATTCTCGCACAGTGCTTGCACAGTCCCCCTATACACTCCCTTCCCCCACTGTCAACAGATCAAAATGAGAACATCCCCATTATGGAAAACATACTTAATTCAAGCACATTTTAAACTTGGTTGCAAAACCACTGAAAGAGTATCTCAAACAGGAAAATAATTACTGCCCTTTGAAGTGGTTTTGTTTGGTTTTTTTAAATGGCATGTGAATGTGAACTTGGCAACTGTAAAGAAAAAACTTCCATCAACTACATCTAAGTTATAGGAAAGAAGACAAATTCCTTATGATATGGTCATTCTGTTGGAAAGAAGAAAGTAAAGCCGATTTGTGCGTCTTCATTTTCTGCTTCCATTGCACCCCGCTGGTTACCTATACAAATATTTCAAAGTCCAACTTAAGGAACAGAAAAAAAATTTATGTGAATCCTTAAACAGTACTATAAAGGTTAAAGACATGATGATTCTGCCAAAGCATATACATTTCAGGTTTCAAATAAACCATGTATGAAGATAAGTGGTTAAAACAGTATAACCTCAAGATACCATCCCTTTAATACACTCCCAGCTGAAGTTCTCCCAAGCTCACACTTGGTGTTTGATTTAGTGTTTCTGTTTTGTTTCGGATATTTTGTTTTGGCATTTTTTTCCACCCCCAGATGCACCTATCAGTAATACAGTTTTGTACAAGCAGGAACTCTACATTCCAGTCAGTCTGTCCTTCTTCACGCTAAAAGCTCTTTACAGGTGAAAAGGATAAAGCTTTTGTCCTATCGCAATCTGACACACTGACTTAGGTCATTAGTTTCATTAACAGGAAAAGTATGAGATAATGTAAAACACAGCCAAAAAAAAGCTATTTTTAAGCACTTGTGTCCAACAGCAAAGACATCAGCACTTTAAATTTGTAGTACTGTTTCTCCCAACAGAGAACAGATGCCTATGGTCAGAGAAACAAGTTCAGTGAACACACTTGTAAAACTGATTTTGTTTTAAATTCACCTCAAAATGGAATGTTTCAAATCATGAAAGGGTCTAAACATAAACATTATTTAATATTAGATACACACTAAGTTTTTATTAAGCATTACACTAGAACTACTTTGGTATAAAAATACTTTATTTTAAAGCTATGAAAGTTATAAATATATGTTGTTAAACTTTCTACTCACAGAATGTTTGCTATTTTAACATTAGTGATTTGTTTCTCCTAACGAATCTGAATTTTATTCGAAAGGTTTACAAGACATTTTTACTATAATTTTAAAAACCCATCATTACAGGGAGCTGTACTAATTGTGATATTTTATCAGTATTCATTTAACCTCTAGATTTTTAATGAAGGCAGCAAAAACAACTATTTTCTGATGATACAGAATTTCTTATTTCTTGAAGCGTTTCTGTGGTTGACCACTTCTTCATTAGTTACCTGCAGCATGGCACCTTCCTGCCAAAGAAAAAAAAAGTGTATCTGAAGATGTTTATCACATATGTCTAAACCCAATTACCAATAGGGGAACTTCAGCCATTTTTTAAAAAAAAAAGTATAAGCAGTTCACTGGTGTGTCTAACACAAAAGGAACAGGACTTTTGTTAGCTGAGTCCACGTTCTTCAGTGGTTAGCCTTTTAAAGGCAATGAACTTTGAAATTAGGGCATTTTTGGTTGCCTTTTTTTTGGTACATTTTGTTGATTTTTATTTAAAAACCGAATCTAGTAGAGTATGCCACCCTTACTCTGAATAACTCATTCATTACTTGATAAATTTCCATTGATTTGAGGTGTAAACATTCAACGCAGTTGAGAGTAAGGCTGACTAAATTTGGCACTAAGGTTTGTTAGCTGCAAGAACTATAAAAAATGGTGGAAACCTCAACATTCTAGCCAAATTCCAATTTACATAAACACATTGTACACTTATGAAATACCACCTGCAGTTTCATTTGAAGTTTTCACTTTCCCTCCTAAAGAACTGCTTATGCAGTTGTTAAAAGAATGGACGACACATTCCTTCACAGAGGCAGATGTATTCTGTGGTGCAATTTTTCCTTACACGTAAACAGTCTACAGTTACTTGGGAACCTTCAGGATGAAATGTGTTATATAAAATAGATTACAGCAGACAAGACACATAACAACATAGTTCATTTTCAACAGCACAGAACTACCTTCATTGCATTACCTTGCAACCACCATAATGCATAGACTCCCAAGAAAAAAGAAAATGTTGCAGGATGCAAAAATAAAGTTGTACGATTTAATTAACTTGTGACCTACCATTTTAACTACCAACACCAGGGATGGAACCCTTGCAAAGCTTTACTAATGGACACTTGCAGGTCTCATTTGTTCAACTGTAGCAGTGTACAGTGGCAGCAGTCTATGCTTGTCCAGGGTTCATATCATAGCTAGATTCCAGTAGGAAAAAAATATGTTAAGTAGCTGAAATTAACAAATTTTTTTTGTAAAAAAATTTAATAATACAAGAAAACAGGATTCACAAATTTCTTTTCAATTTGTAGTTGTTAACTCAATTCATTGCTATGTTAATCTACGTAACAATAATCACTATACTGAAAGAATACTGTCATACATTATTAGTTTCTTGGTTTTGAAACATTAAGAAAGGAAAAGTAAATAAGATCTTACCTAAAGAAGTTTAACTGAAGCTTAGAACTATTTTGCTCTACACCCTCAGCCTTCGATGCCATCCTTATAAAAATCTACCGTAGTTAAAGCTTTGCAGAAAAACAGCACAGCTTTTTAAGACTGGCTGAACTTTTAGTGACGTTTTCAAGAGTTCTCTTGTACTAGACCTGCGTCCCTGGAAGAGTACCTTGCTGGGGGTATTTCCTTTCCTTGCCATTGAAGAAGCAGCATCTAAAAAATCTAAAAATGTGTTTCTCCTTGCAGAGATACCCCTTAAGTTACCTAGATATTTTAAACCTGGTAATTTACAGACAACATACTTTTTCTCACCAGCATTAAATTTTACACGTACAACAATAGCTTTGTATTATTTGTGGGACCTTATACTACCCACTCCTTGCCTTATTTTACAGTATTAAAAAAAAAATCTAAAATTACACAATATTTCCTTTAGAATTATTTTATTAAAATCATAAATGTACAACAGCTTCTTAACTCTACACACGCACTTAAATTTTTAAAAGGAAAACGTTATGTCTTATTACACCATGATCCTGGCTAAAAGCTTTTCAAAACTTTGAGAAAAATCTTAAAAAAGGTTTCACATGTCACCTGAAACTTACAAATTTAACATTATCAAAGGAATGCTTCTACACTTACAAAGACCACTAGAAAGAAACAACAATTAAAAAGCTAAGAAACTGTCTCAAAGGCATTTTTACAATCCTTCCTCCACAGTAAGGTAATGTTATTAAATAATCCAAATCCATTCACAAAATGGCTCTCTGCATCTGCTCTGGTGTCTTCTGCCATATCACTGCATATTTATGCATGACTGAGATAAGTGTTTCCTTAACATTGTTATTTCGATAACCTGAAGCTGTTCTGTTACCTCTGGGCTCTCATCCTCTCCTATTTATACAGTGAAGCCTGTTTCAACAGAAGTAAAGAGTAAAAAAATAGGTTATGAAATTATTCATCTAACCATTTTTTAAAGGAAAGATAATATCCTAAAAAGCTTTTAGCTCCTGCAGCTACTCTCAAGAATCACTGCAATTTTAACATTAATAAACATACTTACCCATGGCATGCTTGAAGAAACTCAGTAACGGCTCCTCCCTCCATATCCACCACTTCCTCCACTGCCCCCTGGACCATAGTTTCCTGCAGTTGCAGAATAAGAAACAGAACAGTCCCATCAGTACACTTTTTTAATCTAGGAATGCTTTTAACTGAAGCAATAAACTGAAGCTTGACTGGATGAAGAGCAGTTATCTGCTTTACGTCCAGCAGCAGCATAGACAAGAAAGACTTCTAACATTTCACTGTCTTACTCTAAACAACCTCCAAAGACTGCCACAGGAAGCAACAACATGCTGAAATCTTAGAAGATTCAACAGTGTCACAGGTAATTTGATGCACTGTGCTGTCCTAAGCCTGTGAGTGCTGACTTCGTTTGCATGCTAAACCTTACAAGAAAGGGGTTCATGTTTCAGTTTCCATTTCACAAGCTTTATATTCCATATTAAATAACATTTAGACGACAAAAAGCAGGAAGCATCAGAAAAAAATGACACAAGAGGAAAAAAAGAAATCCCAGCAAATACACTGGAGATTAAGTAACTAGACTCTCCAAAAATAGTGAGCTGACAGTAAAGAACACAAAACAAAATCTTTGAACTCAAAACCACAGAACATTGCCGGTAAATTAGTGTATTTCATCTGTTCAAAAATCTTAAAAATTATTTTCCCTGAGACAAGCTTTACAGTCTCAAGATGAAAAATTGAAACCAACTTGCAGAAAGAATACAGGCACTGCAGTCCATTTGTTGCAGAAATTATCCGATTTCTACATATCCATCTCGGAATCATATAGAATGGCCTGGGTTGGAAAGGACCTTTTAAGGTCATCTAGTCCCACCCCCTCTGCCATGGGCAGAGGAATCTTTCATTAGATCAGGATGATCAAAGCCCCATTCAACCCTGCCTTGAACACTGCCAGGGATGAGGCACTCGCACCACCTCTGAGCAACCTGTTCCAGTGTCTCACCACCCTCACAACAAAGTTTCTTTCTAATATCTAATCCCTCTTTTTAGGTCAAACCAGTTACCCCATGTCTTATCTTCTCTTTCCCCAAAGGTCTAGAAGCCCACCCACTCTGGCTACAAGGAAAGTCAGGGCATATCCAATACCTCCACCATATGGTCCCCCCATGTTCCTGCTGCCACCAAAATTTCCACTCTTCATCGGACCATAATTTGAAGGTTGTTGGTTGTAGTTTCCAAAATCATTATAGTTTCCACTTCCATAATTGCCTGTATTATCAACACAAAATTGGAAAAATACCTAGATGAGCTAAAATGGATACAACACTCTAAGTTACCTCATTATAAAAATTTTAAATAAAATACAAAATCACACAGGTATTCAAACAGTGCATGCAACAAACAATGTCTTCATTCTATTTCATACTACTTAAAAACTAACAGCTTCCTTAGGCAACATTTTAACACCCAACCCCCTTCATACTACTTAAAAACTAAAAGCTTCCTTAGGCAACATTTTAACGCCCAACCCCTCCCCCCCCCAATCCAGTTTCAAATGACTTGCAGTAATTTATAACTGAAATGCTTGGACATTTTAAGCCTAAATGTTACCTCCTCCATAGTTGTCATAACCACCTCCATAGCCCCCACCCTGGTTGCCATATCCAGGTCCTCCTCCACCATATCCTCCTCTTCCTCCTCCGTAACCAGGACTGCCACCGAAGTTGCCACCTGTGACAACAAAATCCTTTTAAATGATCTTTTCAATGTAGAAGGCATTCAAATTAAACACAAACAAAGAGTATTTTCCTGTTTAGAAGACCAAAGGGGAAGGAAAAGGTAGTGAGGTAGTTTTGCTAAGTAATTTCTATGAACAGTACTTTTAAGAGCATATACCAACTCCCACCCTAACTGAAATGTGACGAAACCCCACCATTCCGACTACCTGAAGACCTCAACCAAAAGGCTTAATTAAAATCTTTTGTTTTTCAGGAAATTTAAGACATGCTCCTAAAGAAAAGAATGGCTGTCCAAGAAATAACCATGCAATTTGCCATAAAGAACTTTAACATAAGCCAACAACCATGTACGCTTCTTACAGCCAACGAAGTGGCTCAAGTAATTAATACAATTTTTATACAAATACTAAATAAATACAGTAGTGTTTCTTAATGAGAGAAAAGTAAATCACCACCACAACAGCAAACTAACCTCCAGGTCCTCCACCATATCCGTTATATCCATCACCAAATCCACGGCCACTTCCATATCCATCTGTTGGGAGAAAAAACCCCAAAGGACTTCAATTTACCTGCAATGAACTAGTTGAATTCTCAAACCCTTATGACCTTAAGAACCAAATCTCAGAAATTATCAATTAAGCACATGTACGATTAACTTCACCGAAACAGGAGTGAAACATCCAATCATCAGTCTACATGTTTTCTTTTCTTGCATTTGTATGGTATCCAGTTTTAAATGTTCAGGCAAGTGCTGCACAAAATCAGAGAAATCTCTGACCTTCTTAGCAAATAATTAAGTTTAGGTTACTTTCGGCTTTCAATAAAAGCTTAAAAAAACCCCAAGCAAACAAACAAGCAAAAAACAAAGCAAAAACAAACAAACCAAAACACACCCAAAAAACCAAAAACTCCCCAAAAAAAACCCATTAAAAAAACCACACAAAAAAACCCAAAAACCCCAAACAAAACACAAAAAACAAAACAAAAAACAAAAAACCCAAACAAAAAACAAACAAAAAAACCCACCAAAACACAACTTTATTTGCAAATTACTCTTCCCAAAAATTCTCACAACTGCTACAACTGCATTTAAATTAAGCAGCACAGCACAACAGCTTACAAAGTTACCCGGAACCGGAAAGACAGCATTAATAAAGTAAAAAAAAGTAAGTTCTACAAACATGCCTGTCTTACCAGCTCCCCCTCTGAAATTGCTGCCAGGTCCTGGACCGAAGTTGCCACCACCTCCACGAGCATCACCAAAACCGAAGTTCCCTGTAACAGTTTAACATTTATCAGTAGTGAGATCATGTAAAGTTAACACAAAAACCAACCACAAACCATTAACCATTACTTGTACATACCTCCTCTCCCACTCCTAGAATTTTGAACCTCCTGCATTTCCTGTCTAGAGAGAGCTTTCCTTACTTCTGCATTATGGCCATTGATGGTGTGGTACTTCTGCACTGTAACCATATCAAAATAAGAGGCTATCAGCATTTAACTGGCAACAGGTCAAGAGTATCAGACTTTCACTCCATATAAATTCTGAGTCATATAAAAGAACACAAGATACCATATGATTTTTAAACAAAGATGACAACACTTACTTGAAATACATGTTCCCACACAATTAAGCAGCGCTATGATGTAGCAAATCAGGCAAACAATTAAACCCATTATTTGCTGAGTTTAGCTTTACACTATCACCAAGGCTGCAAGGATCAACACTATCAAAGGAAAGAGTGAAATTACTTACATACAATTTTATCCACAGGATCATGGTCATCAAATGTAACAAATCCAAACCCTCTCTTTTTACCAGACTGTCTGTCAGTAATGATTTCAATAGTGTCTATTTTTCCATATTCCTCAAAGTAGTCACGAAGGTGGTGCTCTTCAGTGTCCTCTTTAATACCACCAACAAATAGTTTTTTCACAGTAACATGAGCACCAGGTTTTCCAGATTCCTGTTAAAATAACTCCTTAAATTAGCACAAAGAAAAACAATTTCACAAAACACTATTTCACCTAGATTTCAGGAATAGAATTCAGATAAACTAGGACTTTTCAAGCATTGAGGTACACCCCTCTTGTAAGGCATGACCTTGCAAGCTTGTTTAGGGGGCCTTCTGGGAGGGAAGTAACACAGGGTTACTTGGAGGGTTTTCCCTCCCCCCCTTTACATCAAAGCCTTAAAAGCACTGAAAAAGATATAGAACTGCAAGTATTCAATAACTTCAGGTAGAGCATGACTTTTATAATTGTTTAAACAAAGATGCATCAGCTTCTTCTGCCCAATTCCCCAACAACAGTGAACCCACATTCCACTTGTATCAAGGTCTTCCAATCTCAGCTACTTCATAACTATGCATTTTAACCCCTTTAAACAGTATGCACATACGGTGTTTTAATTACCTTTTTCCAAATGCTTACCAACCCTGCATATTCTGCAGAGAATGGAAAGAAAACTGGGATAGTTAACAGTGATTACAATTTCCATTTCTCTGTACCTTTGGGACAGGCTCATTCAATTCCAGTTCTTCAGTCCAGATGTATTAGAATACCACAGTCCAACCTTAAACTTGTAAACCTTCTCAGAGCTCCCATGTGGTGAACAGAACTTGCTTTATAATCCATACTTGCTCCTCAAGTATCTCCGTACCACAGTAACCTGGCTTAAAGGTTGACCGTGTTCCTGTACACACATCCCTCAATTTGTACCCTGAACTTAAAATCAAGTATGCCTGGGGCCAAAACGAGCACAGTCCACAGATAATTCTGTACATCACCACTGGGAAAGAAGTTTCCCCATTATATTCTCTATTTTTATGTACCTTTCAGATATACCCCCAAGATCTTGGAATAGTCAGTAAAGCTGTCAGGAGTTTATTAATTTGAGGCTTAGTAACAGTAACCATTCCAGAGAAGAGTTACTTTGGAATGTCATAATTACAGGCATTCAACATGTTTTCTATAGCACTACTTTCAGACCCCAGATGTGTCCCTGCAGACATGATTCCACAACTAGATTAACTTAATAATTACCTGTAATAATAGACATGTATCTAAGAGACCAAAAGTGTGTGAAATAGCGCCCCAGCTATGAGCTTTTAACTAGAGAATTTAAACCCAGGCAATTTCAAGCAAGAAGAAAGCCTGTCTGACCGAAACAGGTATTTTCAAAGCATGACAAGCATCTGCTTTCAAAGCCACACTTACCTCTCTAGCCACAGCTCTCTTAGGCTCAACCACCCTTCCATCAATTGTGTGAGGTCTTGCAGCCATAGCTGCATCAACTTCAGCCATGGAAGAGAATGTTACAAAACCAAACCCCCTTGATCTTTTGCTTGCAGGATCCCTCATTACCTAAAACCAATAAACACATTTTATACATTTATACCTGTCTCATATTAAGCTTTTCTGCTAACAGTACCTGAAGGAAGTGTGTAAGCCTAATTTACATTTTTCTTCATTTGATTTCAGAACACAATTATAGTAAAGTAGCAGACTCAAATAATTTACTACATGAATGGCACTGCTTGGTATCAAAGAAATTCAAACCACTCTTGCCATCCAAGACTCAGTTAACTCAGAGTCTTGAGTTATGCTCCTATATCAGTGGGGTGCATTTATACTGATGTTCGTTTTTGAGAAGAAAATTATACACAATTTCTTTTAAGCTTCATGAAGACCACAGACTTTAAACCTGTTATGAAATATGTATTTACTACTCCCAGGACAAATTCATCAGAGAACTTCTACCAGAACCACCATCCCGGTCGGTATTTAAAAGACACGTACGGACTTTATGCTTAAGGCCATGGTTTAGTGATGAACTTGTCAGTGCTGGGTTAACAGCTGATGACCCAAATGGCTTCTTCCAACCTAAATGACTCTATGAAAACATCACAGAGAAAGACATCCTCTTCCAGCTTTTTGCCAAACGTTACCAACCACACAGATGTAACAGTGCTCTGTGTAAGCACTTCCTAATGCACTTCAGCCAATGACACCAAAGTTGGACTGCTGAAATCAATTAGAGATAAAATGGAAGAACTTCACAGAAAATAGATTGTGAATGCTCCATAACTCTATCAAGTTTGCAAGAGTAAAATGTATGCATTACTACAATGGACTGAACTGTACATAAACCGACCAACTGTACACTTAAAATTTCATATTGCATCTTCTCTAAGCTATCCAGAAAACAAACTCCCCATTAAAAATTCCAACACATTCCACGTCATTGCTGTGTATTACTATGCTAAACTTACCACACAGTCTGTAAGCTTTCCCCATTGCTCATAGTAACTCCTTAAGCTTTCTTCTGTGGTTTCAAAGCTCAAGCCGCCAATAAACAGTTTGCGGAACTGCTCCTTTTCCCTCTGCCACAGAAAAAAAAGATTACATTAAGATAATTTAAAATACCTCTTCTGCATCAACAAATTAGACACTAACCAAGATTTCCGTAAGTGTCAAAAACTTTTAGTAAGACTTACTTTCAAAATGAGGCCTGGCTCTTCTAAATGTTCTACTCCTACTAAAGACATTAAGCAATTCTACAGGTCCACTTTTACAATACTGATTTTATTTCAGTCCTTATTCTTGTGTCTCCCTCTAGATATCAAGAGCAAGGGACCACACTGGAAGACTTCCAGAATATACCTCTCAAAGACTCATATGAGACGTTTTTTAAATAAAAGGAAAATGAGAACTTTGGGTGTCGTTTTTATTACAGGAAATATTAATTAATTCATACTGTGATTCTATCCCAAGTGACATTCATTTTTAAAAACCACTCTGGCTTAAACTGTTTTACATGAACACTACCATACTATTCATCCAGGACATTAAAAATAAAAATAAATTAAATATATCTAAAGATGTTCTAAAACAGGTTAACTATTCATATTTTCTCCATAATTACTAAAACAAATCAACATCAAGCACCTGTAAAATTAATCTGGGATTTCACACCACTGGAATTAGCAATAAACCTATCCACCCCCAACGGGAGCAGTATTAAAGTAACTCCCTTTTAAAACAGAAACGTGAATTATACACATTTGTATCCACTAATATAAATAATACTTTCAGTAAGACTTATTTCCTTGCGGAGGAATTACCACTTCACTCATTCAGCAGAGATCTCTTTTGCAATGACAAGTGCATCATAAAAAACCCCAAACAAACCCCACAAAACAGGACCAGTAACAGGGCATTGCAGGTACTATTTTGTATTTAGTAGTAAACTAAAGCAGAAAGGATAACCTTCCAACCTCTGCCAGTTCAAAACACTGTTACAGTAACTTCTTATAGAAAGCAGGCTTTTTAATGGCCATTGAAATTTCATCCCGAACAGTTTAAAAAATGCACTAAAAAGTAGTCCCCTTTCACAAATTTATTATTTCAGAATGTTGTTTTGAAGAGAACTGTCCTGCTAGGAACAAGAGAACTCAAACCAAACCACTTCAGCTTTATACTGTTAACTAACTTTAAAACTTAAGAAAATCTGCTTGCGTGTTTGACTGTGTGTTTTCTTTAGTGCGGTGGTTGTTTTTTAAACAACTCAAGCATTGCACCAGTAGCTGTAATTGACAAACACGACTAACTCTTGCAATGGGCATTAAGATAAATTTAAAAAGAAAAAAGACCAGTGAGAGTAAGAAAACAAGCAAAATACTTCAGCGCACATATACTTTGAAAAATATTAAGCCAATTTGCGTGTAGCCCAACATGTTCTGAGGTTGTCCAAGGCAGGCCTGGATCTAGATGCACACAACAAGAAGACAATTACTGTAGGCAGTAACAAACCACGTTTTTTTTTCAAAATACACCTCCATATTACCACCTTGACATTACTGCAGTCTGACAAGGCTGTCAACTTTCTCCCTCCCTCCTTCCCTCCCCGCAAAATACATCCTATATTTGAGACTGATCAATTCCAATTTTTCTTGAAAACACTTGGAATCTGTTGTTGGATCTAGTCTTTTTTCTTCTAGGAACACAGAGAAAGCTAGTACTGTCTCCTCCTTGTACAGACAGGCAAAATGAGACAAATGTTTAAAAGCAGCAGACACGTGTTTTAAGTAACTTCATTTCACCTCATTCCATGCAAGGAATAAACAAAAGAACGCTGCATACCAGATTAGGACTAAAAAAAAAAATCACATGATCATCATATGTTATGCTATTATTCATTCATTCTGAGCAAGCTGGCAAAGAAAAAGTTTTAAGCAACAATACTGCCAAAAAAAAATCCTTCCTTCAGTTCTGCTACTTGAAAATTAGGGACCACTTGCTTACAGTTTCATAGGCCCACAAAAGACACTTTTCCCTATATAATCAACTGCCATGCACTTAATAATGCACATTACTATAAAAACATGAAATTCAAGAAAATTTAGTAGGCAGGTAGGATATTTCCAGTAAGTGTTATGTTTACCCCTGCAAATAGTTATAAACCTGTAAATGAAACTCAAGGAAAAGACTGCAATCTATGAGCTGCGACAACGACAAAAATATACCACACATTACGAACACTGAACACAATGGTAATTCACTTTATAGATTTATTTAGGCTCATGCCCTACCCAGAACAACATCTAGGCACCACACATGTCAGTACACAGCAATTAACTAAAATTAATTGCTAGTTCTTTAACGAAAACCACTATGTGAAAACAGCATAAATATGCTGCTCCACTAACACACACAATCTCTAGATACAGACAAGCTGTCTTAAATGCGTCAGTTTCAAGAAGCTCTGGTTAGCCTAATACTAACATTCCACTAGAGTCCAGAGAGTTCTACCCATCTAAAGTTTGTGCTGAAGGTGTAAAATGTACCACAGTAATTATCATCATGCCACTACCTCTTCGAATCGTGAGGAAAATCCTCTTTTGGTAAAGACATGCCTCATGCCTACGAAGGCCCACAATATAAAAGCTGAAGGTAACACCTCTTTTAAGATTTCCACAGTATACGCTGTGGCAGGAATGGAGTGCCAGAGGAAATCTTCAAAACCTCTGTAGGATCTTCATCCATGCGTATTTTAAGCTTTCCTTCACAAGCTTAAAGCAATTCAAAAGGACTGGAAAACGCACAACATTTACTGGAAAATTAATCACCAGAGCAAAGAAAGGTGTTTGATATAGCAGTAACGTGCGCACACATAATCCACGCTGAGTGCGGAATTAAGAATCCGAGTAACCAAAATGTTTTACGGAGACAAGCGAGAGGGATTCCTAAACTCCAGGGCTCTGCAATCCCTGAGTGGCTGCTCGCCCACCTCCTGTGGCGGCCGAGACGCAGCGGCCGCACCGGCTCCGCCGTGTGGCGGCAGCAGGAACACCGCGGCCCCGAGCCGGGCGGGGAAAATGGCGCCCGGGAGCAGCCGCCGCCTCCAGGGCCAGCGCTGCAAACCGCTTCTAGCGTGCACCTACACACACGGTACCAAGAGTTCTCCGGCGCCCCTTCTCGCCCCACGGATTCCAGACAACTACAGCTGGCCCCCCGCCCCGCCCACTCTCCCGGAGCGATCCCGACTCGGTGCCGCGAGTCTCGGCCAGGCCGCCATTTTACCCCTCCCCCTCGCCACCGCCATTACCCGCAGCGCCACCTCGGCCGCTCCGCCGGGGCCAAGACGGCCCCGGGCCCGCGCACCGACCAACCCACGGAGCTCCGCGTCTCCATCCTCCTCCGACACCTCAGTAACAGCGCAATTAAGAGCCATGGCCACGGGCTTAAGAACGCCCTGTCCGCCATGCACGGTCACCACAGCTTCCGCCGCCTCGCCCGGCTGTGCGCCAGCCCCAGCCACCGCTTCCAGAACCTTCCTCTGCGCAAAGACATCCAGCACCCGGCCCACGGTGCGACCCGGCAGCGGCGCTCGGGCTTGCGCGGGTAACGACTCAAGCTTGCTCGTAATTCCCAGCCCCGAAAAAATTCACTCCGTCTGCACAAGCAAACGCGCCTCCCTCCTTAAAAGCAACCTCTAAATCCTCCCATTCCACGTACCATATTCTTCATGGTTTACGTATTCCTGCTCGAGAGTACCGCACAACCGGTCGGTAATGGCTGCCTGAGCTGTTACGTAATTTGAAATTCAGCTCCGCGTAGTGTTAGCGCCCTCCTTCTCCAGCCCGAGCTCGCTTCCGAGGTTTTAGTTTAATTAATTATTAAAAAAAAAAAAAAAGGAAAAAAAAATCTAGGCTCTGGAGCTTAAATATCTCCAAAGGAGCTACAGTTCTGTATAATGCCCCTATGTGTTTTTATCGTGTAAAGAAAAGTCATAGACTCCGTTAGTAATGGCCGTCTCCGAAATGAGCCGAAGGAGCCGTCGTCGTCGAGCTTATCCGCTTCGACAGGCGCCGGAAAAAGCCGAACTAGGAATGGAGGCCCATTCGGCTCGCTTCGGTAATTTCCGGAACCTGCCGCAGCATGCGAAAATGGCGCTCGGCGCCAGCTCGGCAATTTCCGGACAGAAAGGCGCAGCAAGTCATCAGCCCGCTCGGCACTTTCCGACAACGAAGAGGCTCGCGAGACGTAGCCGAAGCGGCCTAAAGCGCTGCTGGCACCGTGTCACGAGTTTTTTTTTTTTGTTTGTTTTTTCCGGAAATTGACAAAAGGCACCGAAGCCTCAAATCTCGGCGTTATTATCAGCCGGGGGCGGCCGCGCATCGCCCCCCCCCATACCTGCGGTAGGGGCAGGGAGCAAGCGGGCGCAGCGCACCCCCGAAACCTCGCCCTGGCCCCTTCCCCCTCCGCCCGGGCAGGAGGAAGTGAGAACTACACAGATTTTGGCAGCAGCGCGACACATCGCGGGTCCCCGGCGGAGGGAGGCGGACTTCGCCGCAGCCCGCTTCGCTCTACCCCGCACCGCCGGCATCGGGCGCGCCGCCCGCTCCGCCACTCTGTTCTCCTCCCCTCCCTCATCCCCTCCCTCCCTCCCTTTTTCTCTCTCCGGCGGCCCTGCACGCACCGCGACAAAGGGTGAGTGCTGCCGCCCCGCGCGCCAGAGAAATGGCGCTGGAGCGGCTCCTTTCTTCCCGCCCCCTCTGCTCCCCCTCCCTTTCAGCTTCACCGCGGATCCACCCGCGGATCTCCCGCCCGCAGTGAAGCCTCCCTGGCCGACTCTGCGACCCTTTTTCCCACTTATGAATGAGTTTTCGAACCCCAGAGCCCCGCTGCTTTCCGAGCCCGCTTCCCTCCCCCCGCCCCTCGCTCACGCCCGGGCCTCCCCGCCGCAACGCGGGAAATGGCCGCGCTCCAAGGGGGGGCCCTCCAAACGAGCTTCAAACCCACCCCGACGCTCTTCGCCCGCCCTCCCCGCGCCCGAGGGCCACCCCACCGCACCGACCGAGGGCCTCGCTCCGCGGCGGCGGGCAGCATCGGCCCGGCGCGCATTCGCGGCAGCGGCCATCATGGCGGCCGCGGCGCCCGGGATCCGCGAGCCCCGGCTTACCCAGTCGCTTTCCCTGTCGCCGCGAGGCATCTTCCTTCTTTTGGACGCCTGGCGCGGTCCTGCGCTCGCCCCGCGTTGGAGAGACGTCTTGGCCCCCCTCCTGTGCCGGCGGCGACGACGGTCGGAGGTTGTAGCGGCTCGCGCGTAGGCGGCGGCGGCGTCGTCGTGCGCTCTGCCCCGTCACAGCCGCCGGCGCGCAGTGCTCGCCCAGCCCAGCCCAGCCCAGCCCAGCCCAGCCCCGCCAGCCAACGCCGCGCCGCTCCCCGCCCTCCGCCCCCCGCCCTCTCTCTCCCTCCCTGCCCCCACCCCCCGCCTCAGCCCCCCGCGGATGTCGCTGTTGCTGGCGCCGCCGCTCAGTGCGCGCAGGGCGGGAGCGAGGAGGAGACGGGAGAGACCCAAGCGGCTGGGCACCATTGAAGTCTGTATCCTTCTCTCTCTCTCTCCCTCTTTTCTCTCGCTGCAGCCGCCTCCTTCCACCCCACTTACCCTCGAGACCCCTTCCCCGACTCCCCTTTCCTTTGCGGCTCGCTGCGGGCCTCCGCGGGGAGATGCGGAGCGCAGCCCGCCCGCCTCCCCCCGCCGCCCCTTCTTCCCCACCCCCGCTTCCTTGGCGGTGCGGGGTGGCGGGCGGAGCGGGGCTGCCGGGGGGTCGCGGCTTCGGTATCCGCACAGGGAGGGAGGGAGGCCTCCGGACCCGCGGGCGCTGTCGCCCTGTGGAAGGAGGGCAGCGCCGGGGGCGGGGGCAGCGGCACCCGCGCGGCAGACAAAGCCGGCCCGCCAGCGGTCCCTGCGTGTGCCCGGCCCAGGGCAAACGTGGCGGGGCGGGGGGAAGACGGCATGGAAGGGGTCCTGTCAGTAGCGGCGGGAGCGGCCCAGGGCCCCCGTCCCCGTTACCTCGCCCGGGGCGGCCCCGCCGGCCTCATGTGCGCCCGCCGCAGGCCCGAGGCGCAACCGCCCCCAGCAGGCCTCCGCAGGGCTGCCTCCGTTTGCTGGTGGGGGCTTTGTTACTGGTTTTGTTTGGGTTATTTTTCCCCCTTTCTGCTACCTTTCAAGCGGGGGGACACAAGGCAAGACCTTCCGCTCTGGCGCCCTGGTCCCGGCCCTTCTGCCACCTCGCCAACCCCACCGCCCATGGGACTGCCAAAATCCACCTCCCGTGTCAGGGGAGGATTGGGCGGGATTGCTGAGTGCGGGAGGCCTTAAAGGACTTTTCTGCCTTACCCAGGCGTATGGGGAATTCTAACAGTTCTATAGCTCGCTGCGGGGCGGGGACAATACATGCCTATGGAGCAGATTGGTATGAGAAATGTCATGGAAAAGGGGATGGATTGTGTTCAACGTAATTTGCGTAGGTTAAATATGTAGTATGTACATCTTAGCTGAGTTAATATTGCTCTAGGACCTTAACTCTTGCAAACTTGAGAATCAGAAGGCAACGTTATAGTTGCATTAAGATAAATATTTGCTGTTTGTAAGAATTTGTTACCATGTAAGAATAATGGGTGATTCATTACATCACAGATATGTATCTGTTCCCCGTCAGATTTGCAGTTAATATACCTTAGGTATATCTCTAACTGCTAGAATCTGAACTCCTGTTCTATTTGGTTTAAGGAAATAAGCATCCCTGATGGTCCTCCCCCTTTCCCCTAGAAACATGTCTATGCTTTTGAAGGCCTTGGGAAAAATCTTTTTTCAACCCTATATACCACCTTGTCAGTATCGTTTATCCTGGCTAGCCTAATGGTGCATTACTGGGTTATGCCGGACAAAGTAGTAACCTACTTTTTGTTCTGGATTTAATCCGTATAAGAAATGGTGTATGCAGTGAATACATGGGGGTTGGAACAAGGACCATGCTTGTCTTGGGATGCCTTTCTTTGAGTAATGCAAACTTCCTTTTAATTGTCATGCATTTTTCTAGTAAAAGCTCTGCAAGTCTGCAATAAAAATGGCCTCCAATAAAACTACATTGGTAAGTTCATGCACACCTAAAGTATATAAGGATTTAATCAACATATTTTTCTTCAAACTTATAACTTGGCATCTCCATTTAAAAGATACATCCACATCTCCCCTCCCCAGCATTATTCTGACCAAAATTTCAGATCCAGAAAGTAAGGCTATTAGAAAGGACATTGTCTTTGGTTTTAATAAATCTGCCATTTCTAAAGAGAAACTTGTTGGGAAAAAAAGTGTGAAAGGACTCTGCACTATTTCATCTGTTCCACAGTAGAAAACACTAAGGATTTTTTTAGCCTCCTTTCAGCATACCATATAATTCATCATACATGTAAAAAATGAAGTCCAAATCATGTATTCATTTAATTTCTCCTAGTGTATTTGGAGAAAACTATGTGCCTGACAAAAGGCAGTCTTTACAGATGAAAAGTAACATTATTGAGAAATGATGTGGCATAGTTAAGATGCCTTTTGAAATGATTTTTAACAAATAACAGTTTCTTTGAATTTCATAGGAGCAGAGATTATCAGATGTCAACCCTTCCTGGACCATTTTAATGATGCATTCATGGATCTCAAGTCCTCTAAAGCTTTGCTTGACATTAAAATATGGACTCCTAAGGGCAGTTGGTTGCTGGTTACAATTCAACTAATAATGATACATAGTTTAATGAAAGACAGAACTATGCAGTAATTGACCTATATCTGAGGTTGAGATGGGGAAGTAAGCAAAAAATATACATGCACAATTCAAAACTTTGGTAGCAGAACAACTGGTTTATAATACACTCAAAAGGCCTGTTCTTAAATTTACAGAAATGATTACTGGTTCATTCAGCTCGTAATATATTAAAAACTTGTATTAACTCCTGGCTTAGAAGTGCAATGGAGTGCTTCCTCTGTGTTGTACTGTTTTAAAATATTTCACTAAGGTGAATGCCTTAGCTTTCTGTTAGTGATTGATTGTCCACTTATCCCTAATTTGAAGAAGAGAAGGAGTTAGCCAGTCTGGGGAGGGGGTGCCTCAGAGAGAGGGGAAAAAAAAATCTATGAATGCAGTGTTTTTAATCTTTGATGTTGTTGAGAATTTTGCTGCACAGGTCAGGAAAATCAGTTATGGTTCCCATGGGAACTATAACTGATTCTGCTTCATTATGTATTTGCATGCAAAACCTAAATGTGTTAAGGGATAGGGTAGCTTTAGAGCTGTAATTCCTATTTTCTCACTTCTTGTATGTTAAAATTCTACACCACAGTGTCACATCAGTGTTTTAACCTTGCCCCTGAAAGAAAGAGTGATTATCCATAGATCTGCATCTGTCATATGTGACTTCTGAATGCAGAAAGAGAAATGAGCTATAGATGAGCCTTCAATGGTCAAATGCCCAAGTTACAGCTTACAACATGCAACCATAGAGAGGGGAGCTTCAGGGTCAAGTGGACATTTAATACGCTTTATCTTCAGTCAGGCGTCACAATTCACTTGTGGGCTGAGATTTCCATGGGCATGTATAATCTCAGAATGTACAGGTTTTTAACATGTTCAGTATTTCTGCAGGCTCTGCAATCAAGTGTTATTTTAATAGGCTCAAGAGTTTGAAGAGCAGTGCTGATTTATGAGACCGAATTAAATCTCTAATATTTAAAACAGAAGCAGCATACTCTTGATTTTGCTATTTCTTACTGCGCTTCAAGAAAAAAATACAGACCCCCATGACATTAATTTTCCTCTGTGGAAGATACTTAAGATACTTAAGTCTTAGAAAGTAAAAAAACAAATTGTTGCTTTGATACAGAAATCCAAAACATTGATCTTTAAGTGACAAGAATTAGTGAAGCCGAAAAGAGTACCAGAAAGCAGTCTTCCATTGAATCAAAGAATTTTAGTCCAACGGAGAATACAGATGGAGATGTTCCCCACTTGTAGCCTGCTTGCCTCATCACCAGTAATTATAATGTTATTACTATGGTATAGTGAGTCTGTCTTTTTCTGTGTTGTTGTTTTTCCCTCTGCTACTTTTACTGTTTGTTTCTTTTCCTCATATCTACCCCTTTCTATTTCACACTTCCATTTTTTGAAAGAAGCTGTCTTCATAGAAGCCTTGGACATCTTCATGTTGTATTTCCCTTCAATATCGGTTTTGCATTCTTTTTCCTGTGGAGGCAAAAAAAGCCAATGTGCTTAAGTTTACACTTTTCAGACATGAATGCTGTGGTCAAAATACACCTGGGATATGCAGGCAGTTAAAATTAATTGGAAATACATGCTCTGTTCTCTCTTCTGTGCTCTCAAATCAAAATGATTGCTATGTAAGATATATACAGAAACTTGCTGTTTAAACCTAGAAACTTTTTCTCCTCTTTGTTTGAACCTTCAATTTATGAGTTGCTAACCAGAGTAAAGTATTTTGGGGAGGGAGGGAAAAATTTTGAAAAGTAAGGGGTACAAAGTCAGGGCTTTGGCAAGAGAATCATCTTCAAGTCTTCAGTTTACAAAAAGAAGACAGTTTTTGTTCTGTCTGACTTTTTTTTTAACCTTCCACCACATCAAGACAAAATTCTACTAAGTCTAGAAGTTTGAAAATTTCAAAACTGTAGTATTCTCAAACTAACCCACATTAGAGAGGACTAGAGAATGGCTATCAAGCAAATAGAGGTGTTTCATGATATTTGCTTGTCTGTTTTCTGTCATATAGGAAGTGCTGTAGTGAAGAACCAGTTCTGTCCACTTTGATTTAGGGTGCTGCATGACTCCATGTTCTAGGAGCTTAATACTTAGTTTATGGCTTCCACTTAACAATTTCCTTATGAGGTGCAGTCCAAAATGGCAAGCAAACTGCTTTTGGTCTGCCAGTCCTCCAGAAATGTGATACAACATGATAGGCTTGTTCCAACCTATTGGAGATTACAAACAAGGAAATTCTGCAATGTGTCCTTCTACTACTATTTAATTGTGCCTTATTAAACTGGGAATGCCTTGAGGATGATGTGGATGTAATATCTGTTTTAAGGACTTAAAGAATATTACTTGAAGTATCAAATGTAAAACAATTTAAAAGTTTTGTAAGTTAGCAAAATTATATTTATGTGTTCAGTGCTGTACTTAAGTGTAGCAGTCTTAAATTTATGCACCTTTGTGACATATCTTTTTAAGTTACATGGGTGCATGGCTAAGAATGAGAAGGAACTGCAGTAATGGAATGCTCCAACATGTGTCCTGTTCAATAGTTGCGGGTTATTGTTGAGTATTTTGCTTATTGTAGCAATACATCATAAACTTTGCTGCCATCAGTTTCTCCTTGTGTTTTTTGGAAAAGGTAGAAACCACCATTTTTTCAGTACCATCCCTTTTCTATTTTATGCATTTTCACAGTTCCCTTATTACTTTTCTTCTGCCTTGCCCCCTGCCTTTTCACGGGCGTAGAGTTAACTTTTAGAAGCTTCCTGATTTTTTTGAGCATGTAGCACTGAGAATTAAATTTTTAAGGGGAGTATAATCACTGAGTATGTGGACAAAAAAATTTTACTTTTTTAAAAACTGATGTTGGGTATCTTCTTAAGCAACTGAAAAAAACTCAGAACATTAATATGTCTTGCTCAGGTTACCTGACCACATGCACTAACGTAAAAGGAGTCTGAGCTTCTGGCTTTAGTATTAATAAGCCGGTGAAGTAACTGTGTAATGCAAAAAAAAAAAAAAAAAAAAAATAATGTCATTCTGAATTTCTTTTGTAGCACAAAATGGGAAAGAAACAGAATGGCAAAGGTAAAAAAGTTGAAGAGGCAGAGCCTGAAGAATTTGTTGTGGAGAAGGTCCTGGACAGACGTGTTGTAAATGGAAAGGTGGAATACTACTTGAAGTGGAAAGGATTTACAGAGTAAGCAATTACTTTATTTTTTCTGATAGAATGATAAACACTTACCATTGATTTAAAATAACTGTGCAAAGAGGAGATTGAATGATGGGCATCCACTTTAAAAAACCTTTGAGAGAAGGACATCCATAAATGCATAGTCAACTGGGACAGTTGAGTATGAAAATAAAATAGAAGATAACTGTAGCTCATTGTTTGTGCTATATAAAAAATTCAAGGACTTTTACCAAGCCCTTGGTGGTTGTTCTTTTACTACTCTGATGGAGCTTGTGTCCGTATCTATCAAGGTAAGATAGACTGACAGTTATCCTATATGTAGCAGAATGAATGTTACTTCTGAGTAAAAAGTCATGCAAGGATTTAAACTGCAGGCAGATCTGAAGCAGTTCGCTTACTATTAATTTTCCTAAACTGCTCTCAAATTAGCTGCATTTGCCTGTGCAGTGGTTGCCTTCATTAGGCATACTTGAAAAGAATTTTTGAGTATCTTTTCCAGGACTTACATATGTACATGAAAACTTTACAGTAGACTTAAGTTAATTGTTTAAGAAGGAATGCAGTTGTGCCTCCTTTCAGTGTCACTCTATAGTAGCTTGCTTTGCCAGCTGAAAGAAGGTGATGCACCTACAATCTGTACATAAATGGTTATGTATGCAGTGATACTATTGTTACATACCTCTCAAAATGAGTGCATTGCAGCACTGTGCATTCTGGCACTTGAAATGTATGTAGTGATTCGTCCAGAAATGCAAAGTGCAATGTGTTTAGTATTTGAGGGTCTGATTTGAACTTGTAATAATATATTATTGTAATGGAAAATACTTTGTAGATATCCTGCTTGTGCGGTAATGCTGTGGCAGTATTTGAGCATGAGTTGCTTAGTGGTTATGGGGAACATTCACGGACTTCTTAAAATTTTAGTTAACAAAATGCATGCTCGCTATAACATATGCAGTGCCCAGCTCTGCCTACCTTTGTTCCCTCCTGCAGCCAGTCAACTGAAGGAAGAAGATAGTTATAGGTATAGTTGTGTTCAGTGCTTGGAGCCAACTTCAGAGTGTTCTTCATCTCTGAGAGCTTAAATATATATATATGCACATATATATGGCCGTTTGTAATGACTGTTGTGTACGCTGTTCTCTGTAAGTCTTAGTGCTCGTATCATGCAGTTTGTTTTCACTGAGAGTCTTTAGAAGAACCAGGGAAATGAGTCAGTTTTAAATGGACAGGTAAGTTTTGGTGGGATGCAGATTGCTTGTCTTAACTCCCATACCCCACTGAGAATATGGGTGTTAATAGAGCTGCTTTTTGTGTTATCTTCAGTTTAAGAGCATTGTTTTTCAGTACTAGTGTGGTGTCCTCCTTTCAATCATCAAATGCAGTACATGAAGGCTACTAAAGATGACAAGATAAACATCCTTATGGTTTAACAAACCTACATTAAATAGTGAGACAAAAATTAACTTGCTTAAATTAAGGGGAGCCATGGGGCTAGGTTTACATTTTTCTTCTTTTCCTAGTTTTACATAAATGTGTGTATGTTTCAGCGCTGACAACACATGGGAACCTGAAGAGAACTTAGATTGTCCAGAGCTAATTGAAGCTTTTCTGAACTCTCAGAAAGCTGGTAAAGAAAAAACAGATGGTGCCAAAAGAAAATCTTTGTCAGATAGCGAATCTGATGATAGTAAATCAAAGAAAAAGCGTGATTCTGTAAGTATATGTTCACATATTAAGCTTTTGTTTCCCTGCATCTCTTCCCTACCTCTCCATCCCCCAAAACATCATATTGTGACTTTGAGAATGAGACTGAATACTGATTTAAAACTGTAAAAATTGCATAGCATCTGGATCTGTAGATTGAAAAGGGTATGCATTCATTGTGGTTTGTGAGACTGTCCAAATGGTGGGTAAAGGATGGTTGACTGACATGATGATTAAAAGTTCTTACATTGTCCCATAACACTCCATAACACTTACTGAATAATTGAAAGACTGGTAAAGAGTTACTAATTAATGGTATTAAGTGATCAGTTTATATTAGAACAAAAGGTTCATGAATGGAATAAAGATGAAGTTCTGGTTTGGCTTTCATATTTAGTATACGATTTTGAATAAGTAAGTGGCAAGATGGCAAAATGTGAAGACCAATCAGCTACTTAGATTAGGACCAGATGTGATGGTGGAGAAGCAGTATAAAGGGTGAGTAAAGAAAGCACACCTTTTCTCCTTCAGTTCAAATGAGTGAACAACTTGACACATTTAGTGCTGATAAGTAGAGAATAATGCCCGTGTAATAATGTGTTCAATAGTTCACATTTTACTCCATAAACTTTTAGACCAGCGGTTTGAAACCGCTGATATTGCCAACCATTTTCATGTACTGAAGACAGTAGTTGGACGTATGGTTGCTGTCAAAAAGGTTGGAAGGCATCAGAAATAAGAGTTCATGAATAATACAAATAATATTGTGCTTTCTGTATAGAATCAGTTGTTCGGCTTCATCTGTTACATTAGTGGCTACTGTCCCTAAAAGGGTATTGTGAACCTATAAAAGAGCTAATACAGGAAATAGTTGTGATATTTTTTGTCACCAGTGTGATCTCAGTGAGCCAAGAAGAGTTGAGGTGTTCCCCAAGGGTGCAGTTTCATTGTTTGCTTAGCCAACCCAAGCCTGTTGTTTTGCTGAAAAGGATGTGTTTTTTCCACTTCCAGGCATGCATTTTTACTTTGCTGCTTTCGTTATTTTTACTGACCATGCTTGTTTGTTTATCTACTAAAATTATTTTAGACCATTTGTTTCATCTATTGTGTTTTCAAAAAGAAATGCTGGAAACATGGATCTAAAATCCTTTATTATTACCCTACATCTAAATAACTTGGCCTGAAGATTGATTGTGAAAAAATCCATGTCATATTCAGACAGTAATATGTAATTATAGATTTGATGGGGTTTTAAGGCTATATTTTTTCGTTCTCAAACACACACACACATACATACATATATGTACAAAAATTTGTGTATCTAGTATCAAAATAGAATTTTGTCTTAAATTAGATAACCATCTTCTAACTTAATAGGTTGATAAACCAAGAGGGTTTGCAAGGGGTCTTGATCCTGAGCGGATAATTGGGGCTACGGATAGCAGTGGAGAGCTTATGTTCCTCATGAAATGGTAAGTCTGACATCCATGGTTCTTGTCCATGAAGGGAGGGCAGGCAGCTGCACTTAGGCTAAAGAGGCAACTTCATTTCAGGAGTAAGTCAGAGAAGCTGATGGTCTCCTTATTAACCTTGTATTCTTAGAAAAACAAGTTTCTATATTCAGTTAGTACTTAATCCCTCTTCCTTTAAAACCCCAAATATCTTTCATTTCTGTTGGTTTGATTTTACAGAAGTAGAAATTTGAAAGGTAATTTCTGATAAAATAGGGGGAAATTGGCATTTGCATGGAAAAACTGGATCTTGGTAATGCTCTTGCTGGGGGAATGGCAGGCAGAAATCCAGCTTTACATGTTTCGATAAGCAGAAGCCAGCTGCTGGATAGCCAACCATTTAACCAACCATAGTGCCAGCTGTTCTGCATGCAACAAAGTGGAATTGGAAGCAGGTAAGGGAGAAAGCAGAGGTGGAGATGAATAAACAATATGGAGAGGCTTGACATTATGGGCTGGTAACAGGGGAGAGTGATGTGGGAAGTTTATGTTGTTGGGAGGGTAGGTGGGGACCAGTTTCATTAGCTACAGTGTTGGGAGAAGAATTTCTTGCCTTGTGAACAAATGGGGTAAAATCAGTGCTTCTTCCCAGTGCTGAGAAATCAAGAGATTGAGTTGACACTTGCTGGTATTCATGTTTCTTAAGGTGATGGGATAAGAAGGATAGCTTTTTACAGCCTTTGAGAAGGGCAGATTTTCAGAATGGAGTCAAACGGAGTGATCTCCTGAGACATGATTTGTCTTGGGATGTGCCTAGACTGCTGAAGATAAGTGCTATGGGAGATTGTCTTCCTTCTGCCTTCTTAAATTCTCCATAAATTTTGTGTGAAGCTTTTTAAAGTTGGAAAGCAATGATCATGAGTGTTTGAATTTCTATAGTAATAATTGGCAAAATCAAACATGGGACTTTTTTTTTGTTTAGTTCAGTTGCAGTTGATTAGTTTTTCATAAATTGGTCATAGGTAACAAACATAGATAGTAGTATGTATGCACAGAGCTGACTTGTAAAGGCAGCATACACTTTAAAATGGAATCTGAAGCATGTCAGACTGGCAAGCTTGGTTTGTTATCCCAAGATGGCACCAAGAATAACAATATGAAATACAGGAAGTTACTGGCATAAACAGTAAATACAATTTTCATGTAAGTACCACCTCTTAAGATTGGTCCTATTGATCTTTATGTCTTTGAAATTTTGATTAGTCCTTAAAAGACAAAATCAATCAAATTTTACTTCTTTCATTACATACTGCAGTATGTAACCTTATAACTGGTTCCCTTTGAATATCATTTTCCTTTCAAACAGAAAAAAGCACGAGAAGGGAAGAACAATGGAGCTATGAAACCTTGTCATTACTATTAGCATGGAAAGTCTTAGTAGCTTTAGTGAAGCTGGAAACTGACTTCTAGCTAACGTTCTTCTCAGAACTTAGGACTTACCAAGAACTGCTAAATGTTTTGAAATAATGATTATTCATTTTTTCAAATCCCACTCTCTTGTACATCAGGAAAGATTCTGATGAGGCAGATCTGGTGCTGGCCAAAGAAGCTAACGTGAAGTGTCCTCAGATCGTAATCGCTTTTTATGAAGAACGGCTAACTTGGCATTCATGCCCAGAGGATGAAGCACAATAATTGTTTGCGTTGCTTTTTTTTATATATAAGAATATTAAAACCCGAAATTTGATTTATTAGCAATGTGAGAAGCATACATTAACAAGTTTCAAATTTGATATTTTTTTGAAGTAGTATGATTTGCATCAACGGCAAGTAAATAAAAGCTTTCTGCAACTTGTTTCATTTATCACAAGAGCATTTGATACTACTACTTCCTCCATATTAGGTAAAAGCTTTTATAAAACATTGATGAACTTCCATAGTTATTACAGAATCATAATGAATGTCTAAACAAACTCACAGATGTTTTGTAGTCTTCTATACTATTGATGTGCATGTATCTTCTTTACCCAAACCTAGCCCTTTAAACCTGTAGGGTCATTCTTTTTAGTATTTGGGATCACTTGGTCTTAAAAAGACCAGGTGAAAACTAACTTTGTAGTAATTTGAATGTTATCAGACTGTATATTGTTTACTTTATTGTAAATACTGGTGAACAGTGGTCAATAAAATAGTTTTATATTCTTCCTTTATACTGATAGGCTGTGACTCTTTTGAAGCGGGGTATTTCTCAACTTTTGATATGTTAAACTCAATTTGTAATATATTTAACTGTAAGTTTTTTTTGGGGGGGTAGGCTGATTATTAATATTACCCCACTGCCACTCTTACCACAACACCTGAAAAGTACCAAGCTTTGAATATTAGTTGGGATTTGAATATTAGTTGGGATTTTTTGTGAATACTGTGTGAGACACAGGGTTTCTTTCAGTCAGGAGGGGCCTGTAAAATGAATGTGCTTTGGGTACTCCTGTAAGTCACAAATGACAACCACACAGCTTAGGTATAGCAGTTGGTCACAAGGCCAAATGGCCTCTGCAGACACGCTAGAGAATATTTGACATGTGTTGACAGTATTAGCCTGTGCTTTAATTTCAGGTCTTAATTAGAGACTATAGTGTACTTAAGGCTGGTTCAGATGGAATTATTGTTCAGCACATCACCTGAAAAATACTTATAGAGCTCAGCCTTTAAAGTGGAATATTTAAATGGAAATACTTAAGTCATACTTGGAACAATATACTTTTATTTCAAATTGAATTTTAAAATTAGTCCTATAATCAGCTGCTTGGAGAATGCCTTCAGAAGGGCAGAAGTAAAGGGTGGGGAACTCAGGAAGAGTAAAATTGCCATTCATCTTTTCACTTCCTTTTATCTGCACATTTTATTTGTGTTTTGACTACCATAATATAGTTTGCCTTAAGCTGTGCTTATATGTCAAGGGCCAAGATTACTTCAGAATTATCCTTAATTTAGAGTTTTGGCTAAAAAATATAATCCTGTAGTATATTGGCAGTATCAATAGAATCAGAATGGTTTGGGTTGAAAGGGAACTTAAACATAAATTAGTTCCAACCTGCCTGTCATAAGACCAGGTTGCTCAGAGCCCCATCCAACCTGGCCTTGAACACTTCCAGGGATGGGTTGCCAACAACTCTCAGCAACCTGTCCCAGTGCCTCACCACCCTCAGAATAAAGAATTTATTCCTATAATATCTGATCAAACCCTACTCTCAGTTTGAAGCCATTTCGCCTTGTCGTGTCACTACATGCCTTTGTAATCCCTCTCCAGCCTTGTTGCAAGCCTCCTTTAGGTTCTGGAAGGTGCTCTAAGGTCTCGCTGGAGCTGTCTCTTCAGGCTTAACAATCCCAACTCTCTCAGCCTGTCTTCACAGGAGAGGTGCTAAAACCCTCTGATCATCTTTGTGGCCCTTCTCAAATGAGACAGTTGGGATTGCCCAGGTATGTTTTTTTAGAAAATAAAAAAAAGATGAGTATTCCTCATAGCCTGAGGAATGAAGGAAGGAATCCAGTCTTGATGTTCTTTTGATACTGTTTCACAAATCATTGCTATAATTATTTGTCCTTTAAATAGTTTCAAAAGCCATTTCTATTGTGAAATAAAATCTGTCACCTTAGAACACCTACTTGCAGTTAAACAGCAGTGGCTAAACTTGCTATGTGAACTTTTCCCTAAAGATTTTTTAATATGGGTTTTGGGCAGAATTCAGTCTCTATTAGTGGCTCTAGGAAAAATCTGATATCCCTGTTAATGTGGGGCTCCCTTGCACCAGGTAATGATAATTTCAGCACTTAACCAACCTCTCTTGTCTGTTCCTTAGACAAATCACCCCAACCTTGTCACACGTGTAAGCCTTCTAGAGAGTTCATGGCTTAATTTTTGGGAGGCCTATAATAGAAATATCTATACACCTAGTATATAGGATTCTGAAATCCTTGCTTTTTTATCCAGTAGCTTGAGAAACACATGGGCTAAAGAGGAATTCCAAAGCAGCTTGTGGTCTCCTGCCAGTTTCTTCACTATGGTGTGCTTTGTAAAGAGTCTTAAAACTTACTGTACAAGTTGCATTTTACTGCCTGAAACTTTGCAGTTTCTGTAACTCGGTTCAAGTGTGGTTCAAGTCTATGAATTGCTGATTTGAAGCGATGCAGGTTAAACAGTTGTTTTTAATTTTTGGTTATAGTAAGTGGTAGACAAAGGTTTTTGTTGAAAGGTTGGTTCTCCTCAATTTGCAACCCTTAAAATACAGATTTGTTACTAGATACAGCTTTTTACATTATATTTGGTTCTTCCTTCTGACTTAATAAAAATACACTGTATTCACTTTCAAACAACTTTGCAGCTTGTTAGACAGTTATTTAGATTGCTGATATTTTTTATATTATTATGGTAGATATGCTGACTGGTATTTGTTTCCTTTTTTTTTCTCCTCACTTTGTGTCAAATTGCATTTTGCTAGTAATTAAATGTAACACTTTAAAGTTACAAGTTATGTAAAGTTATGCTGAATGTGCTGCATACATAGGCAAAAAGTTAACAAATGTTATTAATTTAATTGATTCAATAAATGAGATATCTTCTGTAGTTAGTGAGTTGTACGAAGGTTTCTCGTCATTGTCTCCTTTCTTATACCAAACCAAATTGGTTTCAGGCTGTCATTTTGTGATTGCTCTGTGTTAATTCTGCTGTCCTGAAAAAAAAAAAAAAAAAACCAAACCACAAAAACCCCAGTTGTGCTTGCTCCAATGTTTCTCACTCTGGCTGAAGAAAATACTCAAGTTAAATATAACTAGGTAGTGCTAGGTTATATAAAATTGAAGTCATGATCAGTTATGACATCATCCTCTTACAGCCTGGTTCCTACTTCTTTGCTAGGAAAGAATAAACTCCCAATTTGTTAAATAGTATTGTATTAATTGCAAATTAATCAAAGAGCAATTGCTGTTAAATGGAATAGAACAAATACAGTACCTGCAAAAAAACTATTAGCTTTGCAAGTGATTTTTATCAGTTCAGCACAAATGGATTCTACGTGCTTTGTGGTAATTCTTCTAGATTTATGATGCAGTTCTCCTTAAAACTGTTTGACAGTTTCTTAGCAATAAATGGATTGTAGTACATTTAGGACTCAACATATATTGTCATAACTTGAAATGTAAGTAGAACTACATTTTTCCTTTAACTTCAAATAATCTTACCTGCTTAGTTGAATCAGACTCTTGCAGTATAAAATATTCTACTCCTTTCCTATTCTAAAAGCTTTCTCCAACATTCTCAGCATTTTCCTTGCCATTGGTGTCCTACTCTTTCTGTTTAATGTCTTCACAAAATGCCACCTTTTACGCAACTGTTGAATTTAGCTACTTACGTTAAGACATGTCGACCCTGCTGACAGAGGCCTCTAAACTTGGGCTAGTTGGCCAAGTCAGGTGCCCCCAGATTGGTTTCTGAGGTGCCTCTCCAGAAATGATAAGTTTCTGCACAGGCCTACTGCACCTTAGAAGCTGAAGTGCAATACCATGGAAATAGGGCTGTGTCGTTCCTGGAACAAAATGTCACAGGATCAAACAGAACCATGTTTTTCCCTCTAGGTTTATAAAGCTGTGTCTCTACTAGCTCAAGGAACTGTGTTTTGTTTTGCAGAGTGAATATCCCAACTAGCTCTTGTGGGGCTTATCTGACTCCAATGTATACTTTCACAGGCAGTTTCCACCTGTTCTCCTAGCCTTTAGTTGTGACAACATTTGGGAGGGCATGCAGCAGTGGCGGTAAAAGTGTTCGGTAGTACCTTCACCTCAGCAGGACCAGGAAAGAGTTGCTGAAGCTTTGTGCTTCATTTCTGCTCCCTCTAGTTGGGACAGTCCCAGCCATCAGTTTGGGTAACACCATATCCTTTTGAAGTTTAAATCGAAAACTTCCACATCCCAAAATCTGTTTTAGGGACTCCTACAAAAGCATTTTGGGCTCTCCTTTCAAATAAAAGATAGATGGTTTAAGCTAAACCATATATTATGCCAAGTAATACTGAAACACTTGTCCCAGAGAAAGAGCCTGCAATTGTTGCAGCTCAATGGAAATGGTGCTTTTCTTCCTTGTAAAGTGCTGTGGTATTTATTAACTTGGTGGGAGAATTGGATATGATTCCTAGGGTTCCAGATGGCACCTGCCAGATGGAAGTTCATATTCTTATTGTCTGAAGATGCTGGCATTGATGGCATGGTGTTTGAGAATGCAATAACTTTTTGTGATAGATTTTCTTACTAGATAAAGTAAGTGGTCAAGTACTTCCATGCATTGCAGTGTCCGCAAAATTATTTTAATCTGGTGAAAAGGTCACCCTTCTGGGGATGGGATGGCAGACTTTGGTTTCTTTTTTCCCTTGGTTGAATGTACAAATCCCTCAGATTTGCTTAGACCAGAGGAGGTATAATTGGCTTCTATATGTGATTCCTCCTTCCCAGAAATGTTACCCAGGTGCGCTGCTCTGCACAGAGTTCCAATTTGAAATGGGTATGTAGTTTTGCTCCAAGATCTTTGTTGAAAAGCACTGGGCCTTGCTGCCTGAGTTTCTATAAGCAGGGTCAACAATTAGGAAGTTCTGACTTTATAAAGAAAAGTCATGTTAAAGAAACTTAGAATCAAAGAATCATTTAGGTTGGAAAAGACCTTTAAGGTCATCCAGTCCAACCATTAAGCCAGCACTGCCAAATCCATTGCTAAACTATGTCCCTAAGTGTCACATATACACGGGATACACCTCTAGGGATGGAGAATCTACTACTTCCCATGAGCAGCCTGTTCCAATGGTTGACATGGCTTTCAGCAAAAAAAAAATTTTCCTAATATCCAGTCTAAACCTCTGGTGCAACTTAAGGCCATTTCCTCTTGTCCTGTAGCTTGTTTGGGAAGAGACTGACCTCAACCTAGCTACAACCTTCTTTCAGGCAGTTGTAGAGAGTGATAAGATCCCCTCTGAGCCTCCTCCAGCCTAAGCAACCCCAGCTCTTTAATACCCTCTACACAGTACTTGTGCTTCAGACCTTTCCCCAGCCCTGTCACCCTTCTCTGGACATGCTCCAGCACCTCAATGTCCTTCTTGAACTGAAGGGCCCAAAGCTCCTGAGGGGCACAGGATCTGAGGTGTGGCCTCACCAGTGCTGAGTACACAGGGAGAGTCCCTGCCCTGGTCCTGCTGGGACACTATTGCTGATCCAGGCCAGGCTGCTATTGGCCTTTTTGGCCACCTGGACACATGCTGGCTCATATCCAGCTGCTGTCACCAGCACCCCCAGGTCCTTTTGCTCTGGGCAGCTTTCCAGTCACTCTGCCACAACCCGTAACACTGCCTGGGGTTGTTGTGACCCAAGTGCAGGACCAAACACTTCGCCTTGTTGAACCTCAGACCATTTACCTCAGCCCATCAAACCAGCCTGTCCAGAACCCCCCTGCAGAGCCTTCCTACCCCCCTGCAGATCAGCACTCATGCTCACCTTAGTGCTGTCCATGAACTGACAGGGTGCACTCAAATCCCCTCATCTGGATCATCAGTAAAGATATTGAACAGGGCTGGCGCCAGCGCTGAGCCCTCTGGAACCTCTTGTGACCAGCCAACAACTGGATGTGGCACCATTCATCACCACTCTCTGGGACCACCCATCTAACCATTTTTTTACCCAGTGAACAGTGCACCTGTCCAAGCCATGAGCAGCCGGTTTCTCCAGGAGAATGTTGTGAGAAAGAGTGTCAAAGGCTTTGCTAAAGTGCAGATGACAAAATCTACAGCCTTTCCTTCTTCAGTAAGTGGGTCACCAGATCACAAGAGATCAGGTTGGTCAAGCCATGCTGGCTGGGCCTAACCCCCTGGTTATCCTGCACTTGCTGGGTAATGGCACTCACTAACCTTGCTCGGCACCATGGTTAGACTGACAGTCATGTAGTTCCCCAAATCCTTCCAGGCCCTCATGCAGATGGGTGTCATATTTGCTGACTTCCAGTCAACTCGGACCTCCCTGGTTAGCAAGGGCTGCTGCTATATGATGGATAGTGGCTTGGTGAGCATTTCCATCAGCTCCCTCTGTACCCTTGGATGGATCTCATCTGGCCCCAAAGACTCGTGTTTGTCTAAGTGGTGTAGCAGGTTGATGACCATTTCCCCTTGGATTATGGGAGCTTCATTCTGCTACCTGGCCCTGTCCTCCAGCTCAAGAGACTCCAAGAACAACTAGACTTCCAGGGATGGAGCCTCCACAACTTCTTGGAGCATTCTATTCCAGTGCCTAACCACCCTCACAGTAAGGATCTTTTTCTATTCTCTTCTCTTCCCTGAACCCACAATTAGTTGAATAAAAATTATACCATTATTTGCATGGAATGCCAGGGGTTTGTCTGCTACAAAAATCACTTTCAAGAAGACAAATCAAAAAGGTTACAAGTAGAAACAGGGCTTTATTTTTCTGAATCTGCTTCAGAGTTGGTGTTCACAAGCATTAACACAATGTGCATGTGTAGTCAGGGCAGGCTTGTAGCATTTCAGAAATCTCTTGCATTTGTTGCAGGGAGTGTTTATAAATTTGCTGGTCTTAATTAACATTAATGTGTCTAGTCTGGAGGTTTACTTGTTTCATTACTACTTGAATGCAATACTTCACTGATTGCTGCTTAATTCCGTGTTGTTGACAGATTAATAAAGCATTTTGATCCCAATTTGGTTTAAAGCTGTGTGGACTGAGTAGGTTTTCAACGCAAAACTCAGGAAAAACAAGAGTTTAAAAAACCTCAGCTAAGGATCACTTTAGGGTACTGTATAGAAGGTAGATATTGAGAGATTGATAACAACTTGTTCTGGCAATGTTGTTCACACCCTTGAAATGCAGAATGACTGTTGATCTTTCTCACAATAAGGCTTATTTCTTGAGTGGTCTATCAGGGGAAAAGGGGGAGTCACTGTGTTTGTTACTGGAGATGTTGCTGTAGGCTGCAGAAGACAGCCCCAGCTGGGCGCCTATCTGAAATGAGAAAATTTTTGTGCTTGTTTGAACAAACTGTTCTTTTAGGCACAACACTGTTATTCACATTCAAAACAACAGTAGAAAATGCTACTGTCTCTGCCCACTCCTGGAACCAAATGAGCAAAATCACCTCTCAGAAATCACCAGGCAAAAAATACATACACACAACTGCTCACACCTATATCTATATCCTGAGTTGGTACTCCAGGAAAAGGCATGATCTGCTCTGTAAATTTTCCAGGTACTGAGTCGGTTTTGCACAGAGTTGCACACCAGTTCTACATTGCCACAGGAAAAGAGATGTGACAGAAAATTGGGTGAGGTCTAATGATGCTACCAGACCCTGCTGCAATTCAGGACTTTGTGTTCAGTTGATTGTTTACCATCATTTGAAATTATTGACCTGAAACAAAAAAAAGGTGCAGAAAAGCATTGTCTTAATGTTACAGAAAAGCTTGTATTGCTGAAATCGTAGATACCTACAGGAATCTCCTTTGCATAATGAAGAAATAGTAGTTTTATTAATTTAATCATATGAACAGAGTTGCAGTTTGGGTTTTCAGCTAATTTTTATGTATTTGATTAATTGAAAAAAACCCCCAAAAACCCAGATATACACCTGTAAAACTAGAAAGGAGAAATTTTGCACCAGGGCAAGGAAGGCAATCACCTTATATGCTGAATCTTTACACTCAATACACTAGCAGTTGTACTAAGCCATATATCATGTGAAGGCAGTAAAATCAGAGATTCAAGGGAGAAACAGCATCTCACATTATTGTCACAGACATTCTGCAGTTGTTGCAGGAGCATCACTGTCTGTTACTGAGCAGCATTTCTGATTATTCTCCATTATTCCATCTATTGTAGCTGATTAACCTGCAGTTTTGGATGTTACTGCTAAACATTTCCTGATTTTAACAAGTCACAGCATGATGGATTTTCTAGTAAACGCATTTCTCTGAATTCAGGATTTCATATTTGGCAATTCCCCCATTTTTCTTACTGCAGTATAAAATCTGACAAAGAAATAAGTCAGCACAACTCTCTGGATGAGGAAATTTAAGGCAAGAGATACTACAAAGATACATCTGAGATGTGTGTAAAGATGAATGAGGAGTACTTGCTTCCTTAAGAAATTAGGAATTACAAATTTTGATTTTCAATATAATTCTCAGTGATGACTGCCCTAATAGACTAAGTTGCAAATTTTCAAGTATTCTGTGACTGATGTTAGAAAGTCAGATCTTCTTTTCCTTTAATGACAAGCAAAAGCTAGTTTAAACTAGATAACTACAGTTCAACACAAAACAGGAAAATACTGAGAAATACATAAAAGCAGTTCTCAAGCATGGAGAACAATAAAACTTACTACTAAAGTATTGATTTGTATTGTCTTTTGCTGTCCCATAGGCAATAACAATTTCTCCTTAGTGTTCAAGTGCTATGGTCAGCAAGCTACAAATACCTCTCATTTTTGTGGACAATCCATTTTAAAAGGAGCCAAGAGAATGTCACCAATCAAGATGAATACAGTTATGGAGGCTACTATACAGGAGCCAGTATGTTCACACAAGTTGGACAGCAGAGAGCTGCTAAATGTATATTATTCTTCCACCATCCACTGTATTCAAAGGATGTTTGAGCTTCTTTCCCCCATCTTTTAAATTACCAGTCAAAAAGCAGGCAATGAATTGTGACTTTGGTTTTCCCAGAACCACCAAATGCTGTTTGTATTAAATGTATTGGGAAGGTGAACAACTGAAAACATATTTACTCCTTCAATCACTGAGCACCACAAGAAGCCTGGACAGGACACAACATTTCTGTTGAACAAAAGCCAGGTGAAACAGTGTGCAGGCAGCTTCCAATGGCCTGAGAAATGCTTGTGTCCTGACAGTGTTAATAATCATTGTATTAATGATCCAGGTGGAGGTGCTTAAAACTTTTGCTTTTATGGATTAGTACATGGTAGTTCTTAGATAAATAGCAGAATTCGTGCGCTTCCCATTGAAATTCTGTTGTTTCTCTGAACTGTCACAGATGTACAGGTGGCGTGTCTGTCAGTATTTTACATGTCACTGCTTAGAAAATGTATGCCATCCCCTCAATTTAGAAAAGAACCTAGTTAAATCTATCTCTTTTTGAATGAGTTGTTGACGTACAGCTGACTTTACTCCTTCGGGGTAGCTGAGGACATAATTGCTAGCTTTAAGCATTTAAACGTGGTTAAATATACAACATAATTTAAATATCTCAGGTTTTGCTGATTTATTTCAAATTCTCTGGCTTAATCTCCAAATTGCCGTGGGTAGCAGTGGTGGTGATTCAGTAGGTGGCAGTCCAGCCTGGGAGTCACGCTGTTGCCTGCACCCAGCCCTGTCAGTCCCCAGCAGATGGAGTGGCCGTGCCCGCACTGCCTGGGCAGGCACCTCCGAGGAGACCATGGGAGCTCTGGAAACACCTGGCTGTGCATGGTGTGAACGGCTCGTGGTCTTGCAGGGAGTCAGTCATCCTTGTGCCATCCTGCTGTTGACTCTTCCACGAGTTTTACGGCTGAATGGCCCCTAAGCTGTTTTGTTTCAGCAGCAGATTGCTGCAGACTGTTCCTCCCCTTTCAGAAAGGCACTGGGGAGCGATGTTTGGGTCTCCCCACGTAACGGCGAAGAATTCGTACTCCATGTGCTATGCTGCAATGAAACACCTTTCCTCTGCCCCATGGGATGTGTTTTACAACCTATCAGAATACTACAGATTGGGGTCAAACTAACAATGTACCATTTTTTTCCACGTTCAGTGCTCCAGAGTGCTCTAGAATGCTAACATTCTAGGTGCCATATTCAAAACACTGTGCACCAACTTTCTGACAGCCACTAATACTGAACTCTTCTTCAGCCATATTGGCCCTGATGTTGGTGGATGACTTCAGAGTTGGAAGATGGGACTTTGAGCAATGTGGTCTAATGGAAAGTGTCCCTGCCCATGGCAGAGGGGGTGAATTAGGTGATCCTTAAGGTCCCTTCCAGCCCAAACCATTCTGCGATTCTATGATTCTATGCCACTGTGATATAATATATGGAGAAGGGGGACCATGAAAGCAGCTGTTTCTATATGGCCATCTCCTTGCAAAGCGCCACTCAGGATGTACTAGTGCCAAGAATGGAACGGCAAGCAACAGCCAAAGAATTTCAAAGATGAATGGTGGCTTCCCTCAAGATGGTTCCAGACATTGACATCTCCTCCAGGAATCTAATTATGCTCATTGCTTTCTAGTGACTGATCTATTTGCTGCAGTAGATCAGCAGTCAGAGCTGCTGTCACGAAGATTAGTGCCTCCATTAAGAGGATGTGTTCATTTAAAGAGAAGTGAACCAAGGGAATAAGGGTAGTAACGTAAGCCTTCAATATTAACTGCTTAAATATGGTTCAAGGTTTGAATAAAGAGACTTTGATTTTCTTTATCTCATGGCAGATATGCAAGATCCATGCTAAAGTTTGTAAATGTATTTTTAGGATGAATAATAACTAAATATTAAACTTAAATTGAAGAGATATGTAAAATAACATGGATTGGAACATTAAAATCCCTTACCAAAGACATTGTAAAGGACTCTTTTAACCTACCAATAGTTATAATGAAAAAGAACAGCTTCTCAAGCTGATTTTGAGAGAGTCACGGTTGCATTCCTGCTTGTGATTTCATGGCTGCTAGTGACACTGGTGGTGGCATGATGTCCTAACTCACTATTTGCTTCACTGGCTTACAAATGGCCTTACTGAACATTTGGGCAGGAGGCACAAGATGTTTAACTTCATGCAGGACAGGTGTGGAGTAGCAGGAGAGAGCAGAGATGGAGAAATGAAGACCAGCTGTACACAGCGATGTGCAGCTTGCCTGCTGTGTATACATGCAAGAGGAACACAAGAACCGGAGCAAATGGTGATAAACACAGATTTGGGAAACTTTCTCAACAGTTGGAAGTGTTGCCTCTGTAAAATGTGAATATTTCAAACTGGTTGAAAGACTACGCATTGATAAATCACTATCTTTCCGAGAAAGTTGTGCTGAAACAGCCCTTGAAGCAGCACCTACTGAAACATTCCTATTCCTTTTGCAGTAACATCAGCAAATGCTGGACTGGACTCACAGAGCTGACCTGCCAGTGCAAAGCTGAGGATGCAGCAAAGCACCTGAAGAAAACAGTGAAAATAAATGAGAGCACTTTACCCATATAGATAGAATAATTGAGTATATACTGGGGATGTTATGTGAAAACAAAAGACATGGAGCTTTTTTTTTTAACCCAATTGCAAGAAACCTATAACACCAATGCCATCACAGGCTTGATTCCTAGTCCTTCACTCTTTCCCATGATGAATATAAACTTCTCTCACAATAAGAGAGAGATGCCATATTTTGAAAAAAGGGGCAAATTGATTTGATAGTGCTTTGAAAAAGCAAAATTGAAGTTTAAGGCAATACTACTTGAATTATCAGAGGATGATGTATGTACCTAAAGACATCAGCACTGGAGCAGATTTTGAAGATAGTTACAATCTTAAGAAATACTCTCTCTTAGTGGAGAAATGAGGTTCAAACATTTGAACCAAAACTGAGGTTCAATCATCCTTCTCTTCCTTATGATCTTTCATATTCCTTGCCATCTGAAGCTGCTCAATTAGAGCAGCTACAGACTGCCCACTGCTTGTACCTATTTTGGATAAGCACAAAACCAGATCCAACTTCATCTTTTTGTGTCTGACTCAGCCACATGTCACTATTAAGACGACTTGGCAGGGTCTCACTTGAAATTCGTATGGCTCTCTCCTGTACTTAGTGAGAACTGAATTCTGCAGTTGCTGAGGCTGGTCTGAATGGAGTTCTGTATATCAAGGCCTGGCTGTTGCAGATATGAATAAATATATGTTCTGCAAAGGCAGGTGGGTGCTACAGGTAAAGGAGAGTTGCTTATGCATTCCCTTGAAATCTCAGTTCTCCCTGTTTCCCAGATATTACACAATGTTCTGTAATCAAAGCATAATCGCTGTAACAGCAACAGCAAGCCCAAGTGCCATGCTCTCCATTCACACAGGCAAAATGCATTTTTTATTATTTTGTTTTGGTTTGGCTTAGTAATACCAAACCTTTCTGGGAAAAGAAATAAATAATTGCAAAAATGCTTCTGTTTTCTTGCTTAACTGTGCTAATGAAGTGAGAGAATGTAGCACAGTACAGCATGGAAATAATTACATTAAATCACAGCAAGTGCATGGAGTCCCAAACTGTGGGAGACAGGAGGCATTACAAATCTCCCTAGGAATATTGCAATACCAACAAATCCGAAGTTTTTACAAAACAATTAATTTTGTAAAAATTTAACTAAGAAATTCCTATCATTCTTCCCACATTACATTATTATCCAACATTGGTGATTTACAATGTAATTAAAAAACAAACCCAAATGTTTTAAAATTTGGAGTCAGAAAGAGGAAATCAAGCCACAGGTGGAAACTAGTCAGACAAATGTCTAAAGCCATGTCTAATTAAGTAGCACATTTCAGACAGACCTTGGCATTAGCTTTTTTTGGCCATGTAATTTAATGAAAAAACATCACATGAGGACATTAAGGGCAGACAAAGCAATGATCTACACCACAGGACTTGTGTACTCAGGAAAGAGCTAAGAATAAGCACTTCAGAGTATCTGTTCTGCAACAGCTTTCCATGGGGACAATTTTTTTTTTGCACTAAGTATGCATTTGTGTGGTTTAGCTGACCATGAGAAGTGAGCTGTGTTAAAAGCAAACAAAAGCATCCATCACGAAAAATAAGAGCACCAGCTTGAGGAACTGGTACACCACAGCTGCTGTGCTCTCAGTTCTGCACGTCAGATTGTTTCCCAGTGACCACCTTACACCGATCAATCCCAAGTGCACTACTCCTTCACTGGAAATGTACAAAATGAAGGGAGTGGAACAATGGACCACACGGATTCGTGATGAGGTAATAGTTAGCCAGAAGCTGCTTGTGGCGCCGAGCTACTGCTGCAACTCACACATGTAGTCTCACAAAGTCCTGCAGGCTGCCAAGTGCAAAGAAGCAACAATAGCCCAGCACTACTCACACCCTACAACATGTTTCTTTGGCTGTAAATGGCATTGCAGATGTTTCTCAGACAATCAAGAAGCTGTTTCAAATGTACTGGTGCATACAGTGTAACTCATATTGTAAGTTCTAGTATTACAGAGATGTGACTGTTTATTCCATGTAGATTTTAGACCAAAAATCTAGCAGCTTTTCTTCACTGTCATAACTTTAAGATAATGGATACACTCTTCTGAAAGGAAGAGAATACATGGGAAACAGGGAGGGCAAAACCTGTCTGATGTGGCTGTGCCAGACAGCAGGGAGGCATCTGATGCACCTGACTTACTATTGGAAGAACTAAGCAAAACATCCTAAAATACAAGAGAGGATTCTGAACAGCTGATCGTTTTGCTCATCCATCTCCTTTGCTGAGCAAATCACCTGGTTCCGTAGATTTCAACCACACGTACTTGTAAAATTTATTTGCAGCAATGAGGTTCTGATATTAATTAAAAGTGACAGCCATTGACATGTTAAATGCTGTAGGTACAGGTTGCCTATGGGAATCTTATCACCACATGAGAGTAGTATCATTCTAATTATGCACGTGTGCCTAAAATAATAAAGCCTTGTTGAAGAGTTCACTAAATTGGCATTAGGAGAGTAGAAGTTTATGCCTGTGCTGAGGAAGAGACTGTTACACTGAGGTAATGCAGGTTTAATTCAACATAATACCTTAATACTAGGGATTGTACCAGTATATTTATTCTGGCAAAAAAATACCACCTTAAATGGCTCCTACGCCAGCACAAATGCTGCATGTAAGCAGGCTACAGGGCCAAGGCAGGGGTAAGGGCAGGAGGAGTCCACCACAGGAGCAAGCTCCCATCGTTCCTTGGCCTGGTGGGATCCATGCACAGACACCATCTCAGAGTACTGGGAAAGCAAGGTGACGGCATTTAGCTTAAACCTCTCTTGTTTCCTGCTCAATGAGATTTTATGATGTGGCATCTACATGAACCAGAAGCAGAGTCATTGAAACTCAGCTGATGATGCACAGTAATGTTTTCGGCTGCCGCATCTTCGGCAGAGGTGTAAGCCCTGAGACTTTGCTGTCAAAGTACCAATGGGAGATGCTTGTTCTGTGTGTGACTAGAACAAGCACATGCTCTTCTGATGGTAGGAAAAGGGGTCCATTCCCCAGTATCACAACCACTTCTGTAATGCCAGACCCTGTAAATCTTGTTGTTTCCAGACTGCTTCTCCTAATTGTGTCTCTGCTGTTCTGTATCTTCGAACTCCATTGGTAGCCACCTGGCTGCAGTTTCTCTCAATATATTTACCACTAACTTGACCCCTCCCATCCTTGCTTATCTCAGGCAAAAACTATCAATCCAAATGCCTTTCCAAATTACTAATTTCTCCCAGCCTCATTATTGTTACACCTTGTTCCCATTGCTAGCACTCCAACTTCCTTCTGCTTGAGGGGGATAAAAAGATACCTCAGAAGGCCACTGCACAGACACTGTGTTGAAGTCAACTCTAGAAGTCTCACTCATGCACTGGGTGAAACCCACCTGCCCCTCAGGCTTGGGGTCCCAGCAACAGAAAAAGCAAGTTTCCGAGGCTTCAGGAGTGTGGTGAGAACTGTGGGGTAATCTGCCAAAGGAAAGAGATGCTCACTTGGAAATACACATGTGCAACTTGCTTAAAGCAGGGCTCCCTCTAAAGTTTCTGAAGAATGGCTAATTTTTTTAGATTTTTATTTTATTTTTTCCAGATGTGGAATAAATGACACATGGGAGTTTATCACTGGTTTCTTCTTATTGAAAGAAAAAACAGAAAGGTTTGTACTAACCGAGAGTATTTGGACTGAAAATATCACAAGCCTCTTCTTATTCTACCTCTTTTTACAAATGTATCAGGATAACAGTGGGCGGTACACAGTAATCCACATAGGCACTGCGTTTCGTATGACATGCACATTTTCTGTGCTAACCAAATGGCAGCTCATGGCCAAGCCTCTGGAAACCCAAAGAAAAAGCTACCATTTTATAGCTGGTCTGACCCAGACATCTCCCACTTGAGGTACAGAATTGCTGTCGCTGCCACTCTGGACCCTGGGGGCACAGGTGTTTCCAGAGGACCAATTAAACCCTAGGCAATCTGAATTGTCTGAAGGAGATGTTTGTATCTGCCTTGACTGCAAATATCCAATACCCTGTATAAGCAGGGAAAATAGGGCAGCCTGCTCCTTAACCTTTGTGCCTTGCATCCCAGTAGAAAGGGACACAAATAGAAAGGGAAGATGGCAAGATGGAAACAAACACTTGTCTGGAGTCCCCTTCAAGAACAAGACTGTTCTAGTCTCACATTCTGCAAGAAACCAGCACACAACCAATAAGAAACTGCAGATTGAAACCCAGTGTATGAGGCTTTTCCAGTCAACCACTGCTTTATTATTACCTTCTCTGAAACAGTCATGAATATTAAGCCAAATTTGAGGGCGGTATATTTTTCTGCTTTAGAATTTGCCATGGATGTTGAGTTTAACTGGTCAGTCTGGGGTATTCATGCGAATAAACACAGTGACTCTATGCTATTTTATTACACTTGACTTTGACAATCAAAACCAAGCAGAATAAAAATTGCCTAGAAATAGAGCGAGGAAACAATAAAAACCTTTTAAGAAGCAAAGTTAGAGGAAAAAAAGAAAAGAAAGTCTGTATTCCTTCGCTTCTATCAATTCTGTTTCTTTAAAATTATTCATGTTTCTTTCATTCTTGCTTACTTTTACTGCAGAGTATCATGCAAGTTCTGCAGGTTGACTAGACAACACTATGCGACACCAAGTGCATGGCAACGAATTACAGCTCTTTCTGATGGTTTTCAGGTTTTAATAAGGCTCTTGGCTTCTGCTCAAGTTGAAAAGATGGCAAAGGAATTTCATTAATAATCCTTTTCTTCTCGGTTGATAATATTCTTCTCCATCACACTAAAAACATCAAGGCCTTCCATTTGACATATGTTCAGATTAGATATAATAAGGAAAACTGGAATTATTTATGGCTAAAAATATTTAAAAAGTGAAACAAAATAAACAGTCCTTTTTCATATTACATGCAAATCCAAATAATCCTCTCCTTCCCACAGTCTGACCCAATTTTGCTCGGGCAGACTTTGTGCTTCTAAGCCAGTCACCTTTGAGACTACAAACTTAGCAGATACCACTGAATGTGAGAGCACAGCACTCGCAAAACCAAGTTTAAAGCTACCGCACTCACGGCACTAAAATGTCCAGTGTACTGGCAACTTGCCTGTTCTAACCAAAAGCCCTCCCTTTGTCATGGTCACATAAATGGACAAGCTAAAGCCAAGAGTTTCATTCCTTCAGCAGTTTTAGACATGAGAACATCTGCCCAAGCTACGTGAGAGAATGTCCTTTTCGCAGGTAGGAGTATTAAAATATGTCCATCTGCTTGTTGCCATACACACTTGGAAAATGGATGCAAATTAGTAGCAGGACACCGGCAAATGTGTTGATTTCATGCTTTATTGCAAATAAGCTACAAAGAAATCACTCCTTGCCAAACACAACACCATACTTGAGGGACAATTGTTGTTTTCCACTAAAGGACACAGACCAATGAGGGGAAATATTTGCAGAGTTCCTTCTTTTGTTCTTCTCACTCTTCTCTTAATCCTTATACCTTCCACAAGATGAAAGCACTGAACATCTTTGCTGAGCATTTTTCAGAACTGCAGCCATTGACACAAATCCTCTAATTTTTTTATTGATGCTTCCTAAGAGTAACGCCTAAGGATCCCACTGCAGCCTAATGCTGCATAACTTCCTCCCCTCTTCAGCCATGAAAAGGATATTATGGGAAAGTCTTAAAAATATTTTACAATTTGTTTTCATAATATGCCACATTTCTTTATTCTTTAGTTATTTAGTTTGAAGTGGTGTACTTTGCAAACTTAAGAATCTTCCTTTTTATGTGGAATTTTTCATTATATGATCCAGTCCTGTAGCATTCTCTGCATGCAGAAATTTATTCAAATCTAATGAAATAATTGAGGGACTATAAACACAGGGTAACAAAAGCAGCATTTTAATCACTCTTTGACTTAAGCTAGGTCTATGTTAGCAAGCAGCAGGATTCCAGCTGGCAAAGCTCTGCAGTGCAAACCAGCTTGTGTGAAGGATGTAACCTTCCCCCTCAGGAAGGTTTGTTCCCCTCTGCTCTGTAAGGTTCATTCGAGGCTGGCTCCATCAGTGGCTGGAGTGCAGTTTTTGTTATGTTTCAGGTGGAACCTTCCTTACTGTGTCTTCTGAGGCTGCTCCACAAGATGAACCAAAGAGCAAGAAGGGAGGGCAACCAGAGATTTGCTTCAAAATATACACACCTCATCAGAAACAAAATGTTAATGTAGATGAATGCACACTTAAGTTTTCCCTTATATATAAATGGATGGTCACATCTGTGGCAGATTTAATCTGAAATAATTCAAACTGATGGAAAAACAGCAGAATAAAATTTTATTTCTGTAGAAAATTTAGGAGAGAGCTGTTGTGGAATAAAGTTTCCTCTTTTCTTTTTTGGCTGAAACAATAACTCCATGAAACACAATTAGTTTATGATAGCATTGAGAGGCAAGTTCTTGGCACAGGGGAAGAAGTCTCCTCAGACCAGCAGTCAGCCAATGCCAGCAGCAGGCCCCATTACCCATCCCAGAACTATAGCTGCACCCCGAGAAACACTTGGACATCACGTCAGGACACAGTGCCACTGGCACAAAAAAACCCCAAACAAACAAAAACAAAACAAAACAAAATTTTAAAAAAACCAAAACACCAAAACAAAAAAAACCCCCACAAAAACAACAACAACAACAACAACAACAACAACAAAAAACCAAAACAACAAAAACAAAAACAAAACAAAACAAAACAAAACAAAAAAAAACCCAACTGGACAAAAATACCATGAGGACTTCACAGAAAATGCACAGGAATTTCCTTGATGCAAATTATCATCTGTCAACAGAACTAAATTGGCAACACCAGTGTTCTAAAACTTCCCCTTGCCCTGATTTCTATCCCCTTTCCTCAGGAAATCAATCTCCTTTTTCCAGTCCTTTGGTCTTTTTCTCCTCCACCTTTCCTGTTTTTTTTTTCCTTAGGATGTTACAACTTTTATTTATTTTTCAGCTGTAATAATCTTGAATTTTGCTGTTGAGCTGAAAGCTGTTTCCATTTCAGTCGGTCTGGTGGTAGCTGCTCTGGGCAGTAACCAACTGGTCCCTCTGAATCTTTCACCAGACAGCTTTATGTAAATCAAGGCAAACTGAGAGCCTGTTTTGCCAGAAAAAAGGAAAGAGGAAAATCAGTTGGAGTATACAGCCCCCATCATCTGTGAATATATGAAGGGCAGAACTTAAAATAACAAACATCATGAAGACGACTTAGATTAGGAAAATTTTGTCCATGCTAACAAAAATTGGGTACATTTTTTGTAATATAATATTTTGTAATATGTATCCAAATTAGGTTATGGAAAGAAGCCCACCCCTGTGAGGAAACCCATCAAGGAGGTCTTGGACAGATGTTCTACTTCAGAAACAAAAAATGTGAATATTATGATGATTGGCACCTGGTCCTCCTGATGCAAGGTTTCCTATAAAAATATGAAGTAAGAAAAATTCTGTAAGAGCATCATTCACTTCTTCATTCTGCTGCTCATCACAGTCATCTTAATAAGGTCTGATGTATTTCATTTTCCATTCTTTCCTGGAATATATCTGCACACCATATCCTTATGAAAGGTGGTTATTCAGTAAGGCACTGAAGTGGAACAGAAAAAAAAAAAGTCTGGAAAATGAATTAAGGATTGAAACCTACAAATAAGCAGTTTGGAAGTCTGAACTGACCTTTTCCAAAAGAAAAAATTGTTCCCTGTCATAATTGTTCTTTGTATTTTTTCCATTAAGAACACCTGCCTGTATAGCCTGTCTTTGCTAAATTTAACGATTTCTGGTTTGGTTTTTTTTGTTGGCAAAATTGTGTGGCTTACAGGTTGCATTATTTCACATTTATGCAGAGATAACCAAGATTTATAAATTTCATTAATATTAACTTTTTAATGCTAGAATGTAAGAAAAAATTGATTTCTTAAAATGAGTTTATACTGGCAATCCTGCAGAGAGCTATTTAATTACCAGTTCGTGTCATTCTTTCCTTTCATTTCGGCCTTTTCCTTTGCTGGCCATCCTTTGTGAATCTCTTCTTGGACAGGGTGGTTGCTCAGAGCTGCTGCTCAGCGCAGCATCTGACAGTGATAGCAAAAAAGGTGATGGTCAGGCTTGGTGCTTTCACCACTCCACCATAAAATTTGCCACTACAAGACAAGTGCCACTCGGAGCCTTGTCTACACCCATGTGATGAACCACCATTCAGATATTTTGTGGAAAAGACTGATGCAGGCACTTCATGTAACATCCAAACAATTCTCTGTTACTATGATCCAACAGTTGTTCATGTTGATCTCCACCTGTCTCTGTAGTGTTTTGCTTAAGGGCTCTTACCAAATAAAAGTTCTAGCATACTCAAGACAAATCAATAATTATTTTCTTTGGCAATTTTCACCCTGGAACTTGCTACATATTTTGATGTATTATGGGAAAAATCAGCCCACAGTTTACAGAAAAGGGCTAAGAAAATAAAGGATTGTCTTTTTTCAGTATTTAGAAATAAAGTAAATATGTATAATGACACTATTTTTTTTCAATAGGAGAAGTTGCTCAGATCCCCCGGTGATTCTTACCAGTACTGAGACAAGTAAAGATCCTTCATGCACTGGAGAAGCAGAAACCCTTACCCCTTCTTATTATAACAGAAAATTAACTCTTTTCCTTCCACTCTCATCAAGGTGCTTTCATTTTTTCCTCTTAAACCAATTTCAGCACAAAAGAAAAGCCTAAACAGCAAGAGACAAGCACTGTCACAGATAAGTTATATCCCCCAAGTTTGCCAAGCTTCTTTTCAGAAGACAGATTCCAAAACCCAGGAATCTGAAGTTCCAGAGCTGTGGCATAAATTTACCATACTATTATGAAGAAAATCTCCAAGTGATGGCACACAATATTAATAACGCATTTGAAATTCCTCTTGAAACTTTAACACCTAGCCAGTAAGGAAATAAAATTTCTAGAATCCTGATTCCCTGAGAAATCCCAAGTGAAGCTGAAAAGAAACCTTCAGGAGAGATTTTATTCACCTTTTTAAAAGGAGTTAATTAGATTTATCAGTCACAGAATAAGAGAACCACTTCGTTTGGAAAAGACATCCAAGATCCTCAGATTCAATCTTTGACCTATCACCACCTTGTCAGGTAGACCATAGCATTAGCTCCCGTGCCCAGCCACTTCTTGTAAAACTCCAGGGATAATTTTAATTTTTTTTTTTTTTTTTTTAATTCGCCGTCTTGACGAACAGGCTTTAAAAAACTCCCAGTAAAACCTGTACTTTTTCAGCCTGAGCAAGATGCTTGCTTAGGGGGCAATCTCATACAGCACAGCGGGTGCCTACAACGGAGGTGTTATAAGCTGTAAACACCAAAGAGCCCAACTCAATCAAGGTGACTCGCTCACAGGGCGCGGATTTTATCAGGATGCAGATGTGATGAGGATGCAGATGCGATGAGGATGCAGATGCGATGAGGATGTAGATGTGATCAGGATGTAGATGTGATCAGGATGCAGATGTGATCAGGATGTAGGTGTGATCAGGATGCAGTCACAGGACACCTCCACGCACCAGGACTGCGCCTCCGCCCCCTCCCAAGTGCCTGGGACGGACGAAGCCCGTGCTCGAGGAAAGCCATTCCTTGCACCTCCGGCTCTCCGGGGCCGGGCGGGGCGGGGAGCGCGGCCCCGCCCGCTGCCGGTGACGCGCCGGCTTCTCCCGAGCTCTGGGCGGCGGCGGGAGCGGCGGCGGCGGAGGGTGAGCGGTGCGGGGTCGGGGTCGGGGCTCCCTCCGGACAAGCGGGAGCCGCCGGAGCGGCCGCGGCGGGGCCGGCGGTGCGGGTGCCGGGGCTGTGTCCGTGTGCGGAGCCGGGGCGAGCGGTGCGGGCCGTGCTCCCCCGGGCCGCGGGCACCGAGCGGCGCTGCCCGGGCTGGGCTCGGCGGCACCGGCCGTGCTCCGGAGCGGCTCGGGAAGCCGCGGGCCAGCAGCCAGCCCTGTGGCCAGGCTGCCCCGGCGGCGGCGCCCGGCTCCTCCCGGCCCTTGGAGTGTGTTTTTGCCCCTGATCGGTGATAGAGGGCTCCGCCGCTGTTTACGGCGCTGTAAGTGACTGCTCTTAGCAATGATTAACGCCCGGCGGGGACAGAATTCGGTCTAAGCAATTACTGACCTTGTTTTGGACCACTCCTTTTTGTTTGGCTATAGCAAATCCATCGCTTTTGGCAATCGTGATCCAAAGATCACAGGGATGTGCAAAAGCTCTGTATATATATATACACACGTTGTTATTCTTGTGTATATAAATTATATAATTTATTACAATAATCATTATTCTTGTATGATAGTATAGAAATATATAATGTATATCATAGCACGCTTTTGTATAAATGCATCGTATTCGATGTACTGTTTTGTTTGTCAGGAGACTGCCTTATTGTTATTTTTAAATTCTGTGTTAGAACTGACTTAAGCAGCGTGAGAAATTTTTAGGTAGGTATGAAGGCAGCCTATGAAAACACAGTATGCAGTTAAAACTGACAGATTTGTAAACCGGAGGAAGTTCCTGTGAGCGAGGGCTGCTGCGTTTGCCTTGGGTCGTGCTCTGGAGCTGAGCACTGGGGCGGCTGCCTGTGCTTTTCCTTGAGGTGCCTGTGTTTGCTGCTCGTCTCGCACTCGCCATCAGATCAGGACAGCTGGCTGGGTGTCCTTCACAGCCCTTCAAGGATACGGCAGTTCTAAGTCAATATTGCCTAATTTTGCTGGCGGTGTCCAAGGAATAAAGGCAGACAGAGGTGTGGAGCCAAGCTGTTGAGGATCAGGGTCTGGCCCGCTCGGGTGTGTTTGAGGCTCCCACCTGACACATCACCCATGACCCAAGGGGAACTGCAGCTGGAGTTCTCATTGTCCTCTCTGCTTCTCACATTGACAGAAATAGCTCAGGTGGAGGGAAAGGTCTTCCTATTTGTGCCAGCGACAACTGAAACTGAAAGTAATGCAGGGCAGGGCTTTCCTGAATGACACAAAACTGGACTTCCTTTAGAAAAGTGGAAATACCAATGTTTTCTTTGTGCCGAATATGCAAATAATCCTTATGCCTGACTCAGCCTAGGATGTCATTTATTATGCTTGACTTGAAATCCAGAAGTCTCCTGTTTATCACGTGTATTTTGTGTTCAATCTAAGGAGTGTTTGCCTTTTAAGGAATTTAAAGATCTTGCATTGGTACAACATACCTGTATTAATACAAATACTTGTACCTTTATTATAGATGATGATTATTATTATTTTAAATTTTATTTGGAAAATAATTATATTTAATAATTTTTTTTAAAAGGAGGAAAATGTTTTGAAAATATCACTACTACGGATTTGTGCTCCTGTACCATTGCAAAATAGCTGTGCTTTTCCACATTAACTCCGGAAGAACAGCTCTTCTGGAGGCAGCACCGTTAACCAGCCCTGCTGTAGCTGCTTGAGCTGATTCTGTGATCTCTGCATGCCCACAGTGATGAGATGCTTTTAGCACAGGTGCAGCATGCAGGTCTCACTGAGTGGCACTCTGCCGTACTGAGGGCTCAGAGTGTCCTGAGATTTCCCTTCCCAAGCACTATGCCATATGGAGCAAAAAATGCTGAGGATTTTGGTCAAACTGAGACATTCTCAGACATAAGAGGAAGTGGAGCACTGAATCAAGCCATCTGTTGGCAAATGTGAGGTGACCTCTTGGTGGACTGTCACCATCGAGCCAGGACTGGTGATGTGACTGATGCAAGGTAGTGTCACTGAACGGGTGAGGAACAGAACATAACAAGGATAAAGGTTCTATTCACAGAAATTTTAGATTCTTTACTGCTGCTGCTGCACATGGGTCTCTTACAGAATAGCTTTTTCCACCCAGACAAAGGCCATAGCAGTCATCAGTTTGAACATTCCTAGCTAAGCAACCCTAGGGCACCTTTCCTTGATGCTTCCCTCCTTCCTTCCCCTGGCAGTTTGTTGCCCCAGCCACAGAGCGGCGTTGCCTTTGGCTGAGCCTGCTGGTCAGGCACTTATTTTGGTGTGGTGTTCACCTCCACCCACCCTTGGCAATGAGAGATGCTGTTAGGGTGCAGAAGTTGGGGCGTTTCTGACCATAAAGGGCTCAATCAGTCTTGTGGCCTCATTTTATTAAATTTTTGCTCAGTGTGTTTCGTAATTGCCGTCATTTCAGGCAACTGCAACTTCTCTGCTTTTATCATGCAGTTTCGTAACTTCTCCATGTAAAAGAAGGAAGCACATCTCTGGCAGGTTGATTTAAAAAGAAAATGCAAACAAAAAACCAAAAAAACCCAGAAGAACAAAACCCACACTATAATAAATTGCGAAGCAAAAAAGTTGTGAACATTTACTCAGCAGCTTGGACTGCTGGGGGTGTTTCTTGCTTCCTGGAAGTAGGTATGTAGTATAAGACAGGTGACAACTTCGGTGTATCATATCTCTGCAATGTGTCACACGGATCTTATTTCCATGTGCATGGTGTGTAGTATGCATAAGGTTTTGGCTTTTGTAAACAGAGAAGTAAAAAAGATCTCGATGATTTAGGATATTGTGGTTTTTCTTTCTTCTCATTAAACATTTTGATTCTTTTTATTTAAAAAAATGAAACAACAACCCTCAGCAACTTTGTTGTTCTTCTGATACTAAAAATACAAAGAGAAAAGCACAGCTGTGTGTCCTTCAGGAATTTCCTGACTTCTTGGCAAGATAACTCTTGGAATAGAAAAGCGAATCATGCTTCATGTCTACAGGGAACTACATGCACAAGTTTACTGTGTAGTGTTTGGCTCTGGATCTTTGTATCATTGCATATTGTATGTTTTTTTTAGCAAAAATCTCTTCACAGAACTTAAGAATAGAAACACCTTTGGTAAACATTCTTCTTCCCTAGCTTGGGGGAAAGGAAACAAACCCAGAAAAGTCCTTGATTAGTTAGTATGTTTACAAAACATTCATGTTTTGTATATAGACATTGAAGGACAGGAAGGCAAAAATAAAAAGCTTGTCATGCCACTTCGTTGGTGGCTGCAGGAGCGATCTCCCCACCCACAGAAAGCGGACTGCCATCACGATTTCCTTGCTGGCAGAAGCTCCAACTGAATCACACACTTGGTCAACAGCTCTCTGTGCTCTTAAAATCAAGCATCTGTGGGAGGGAAAGAAGAAGCAGAAAGACTGCGAAGACGTGTTGGAGCTGAAACCACTTGCAGCAGCCCTGGCACAGACAAACCCTCGTGGTGGGAGATGTTGCAGAAGGAGCAGGGCCTCCTGAGCAATCCCTCCACATTGCATGGAGCACCAAAACGCTGCCTGTGTAGCATCCAGCAGCTTGGCCGTGGGTCAGCTGCCTGATGTGCACGATGTGTGCCTTTCAAGGTCACTGTCCAGAGGGATCTGAGACATCTGTATGAGGCAGGCACATGACCTGCAGTTGGTCCACCTTCTTCTTCAGCAGCAGCTGGAGAGTAAGTAGGACATCTTGTGAGCGTTCACAAAGACACTGAACATCTAAGTTTAGCTGTAGGAATCCTACTTGTCCAGATTTCTGTAGACCAGGCGGAACAGTGGGAGTTTTAATGGAACATAATCCAATGATGAAATGACAAATTGTTCTGCAATTCCCACAGCGTTCCTCCAGGTATCCTCTTTCAACTTGGAGAAATTCAAACCAGTATTTTTCTTCTTAAGGTCTAATTAGTGAAATGTCTTCACAGAACCCTTAAATGTCCTCAGGGCTCCTGGTTTCAGTTTCCTTTCTGATTTTGTTGGGTGTCTGTTGTTCTCCACAGAGAAAGGAGCTCTAAAGGAGTGGGGAGCCCACACTGTCTGCCAGCCTTTGTGCTGACCTTGGCTTGCTACTTGGTGTGCTCAGTCCTTCAGTACTTAGGTGACAGATAAAAATAACACATACCACATTCTTGCTTGTTTTCTTCTGTTTTGCTGAAAGTCTGCAGCTAAACAGAGTATGTCTCTGGATTGCTGCTGTGCACATGTTGCTCAGGGTGTTCACAGTACACCGGCACTGCACATCCTGCTGGCACCTCAGCATGACTTGTGTCAAACTCTCTCCCAGTAGACGTGAACCTTGCAAAAACCATTACAGCTCAGCATCACCCTGTGAGCCTGGCCTGAAAGTACTTTATCAGATTGAAGGGAGTTTCTCTTTGCTCCATCATCTTTGTGTGATGGGTGTTACAGATTGTCACAGAGCTGAAGGGCAGGATGCACACCGATGAGTTCCATTTGTTTGAGAAAAAGTAAACCAGCAATGATTTTGTTCTGAACCTTCTCTCTGGTAACTCTTGTGCATAAAAAGAGAAAGCAATTTACTCCTCCATGCCTGCTTTTTTGTGGTATGAAGGAATTCCTTTTTCTTGATATTGAAAGGATTTGTGGCTTGAGAAAATTACTTCTCTGTGAAAAAAGAAGTTCACTTTCCTGTTAGAAGTTTAATAAAGGGTGATAGGGGACAAAGACAAACTAAAAGTAACAGTGCTGGATGCTTGGAACTTTGCTAGAAGTACACTTGTTACTGATGGAGACACTTTTTACATACTTCAGCTTAATGCCTATTCATAAGTAATTGTGCATATTTATATTTTTTTTCAAACTAGTTTGCATGTTCTAGGAAATATTTAGTATAGTTCCTCTTGTGATCCGCTTTTTTTAGGGCATGCACATCTCTTGGTTGTGGTTTTGATCAGTTGGGTTTATCACTCTTAGCTTGAGCACTTTTTTGTGGTTTTTGCAGATGACAGTTGTCAGTGGTAGGGGACTTCATTACACCATTCTTTGGATGTTATTCAACTAAGTAGGTGGTTTAGTTATTGTAAGTTAACTACATGTATTCTAAAATAACTATATTAGTTATTTTACCACTATGTCTAAGTTTAGTCAGTAACAGAAATAAAGGCATTAGTTATTGTTACAGAACTATATCTTTATAATAAGACTACTTTTGTAAGAATTAGAATTACACACATAGCGTCTATTTTAATATGTATTTATCACATTCTCCTTTCTCTTTCATCTTGACCAGAGATGTCAAGGAAGATGCACTCACTTATTGTTAAAACTAGGTTTCAAAGCCAAATGTTCTACTCCTGTAAAGCATCTATTTTACTATAGAACTGACAATGAGTAATTTACCCTGACCTCTGTTTGTGTGCTGCCAACGCATCCTTCAAGTTCCTCCTCCTCCTTTCCCTCAGGGAGGCCCTAACTGCTCACCTACCTTGCTTCTTGTGTACAGCAACTGTCACCAGGTTGTAAGTTTTGTCTTCTAATAGCCTCATTGCTTTAATTGTGTAATGGTGATGTGTGGTTTTAAATTAGTCATAACTTTAGCTTCTGTTTTAATGAGGTCTTCAGTTGCCTTCCCAGAGGGGAAGGCTTTGTTTCCACAAGAGCAGTGTGCCTTTTTCCAGAAGAAATGGATTTCTACTAATGACATATGGAAAGGTGTGGTGGCAATGGAGGTGTTGGGGGGTGGTTACAGGGAGAAGGGACGTATCTGCGAGTCTCAGGCACTGAAGAACATGTTGATAATGCCAGAGCCTGTGACGTGCCAGGCACTCGTGTATAAATAGTCACACTGGCATGTAGTGTCATTGCAGTCATGGTTTGAGAGCAGCTGAATCTAATAGCCTTGTCTCTCACGCACAGCCCAAAGACACCCTCACGTGCCTTCACGTGTGAAATAATGACACTGGTGTTTCATGACTGAGACACAACTTGTGCTCCCCGAGGATTTACGACTGCCTGGCATTTGTTAGATCTGTCTGGGCACATGTTGCAGGTATGACTGCTTGGAGGTGGGGAGACAGGAAGGCAAATCACTCATTCCAGGTGAGAGAAAGCCTCTTTGTCTGCCCCTCTTGGGTGGATGAAGATGGAACTGAGAATGTGTCAAGCTGGAAGATCTGTTTGACCTGCGGACTGGGAAAAAGGTGTCAACAGTAGGTGTGTAATCCAGTGCTAAACCTTAGAGTAGAAATGCAAGATCCTCTCCCAGCTGAGGGCTTTTTTTGTGAGGTTTCCACAGCTGAATCGCAGGGTTTTAATGCAAACCCTGGTAGATTGGTGTTAATAGTCCAGGTCACCTTGCAAAGAAAGCATCTTGATTTTCTCAGGAAAACTACCCATCGTTATTTGCACCAAACCTTGTAACGAATGCAAGAAAACAGTAAAGATAATTTGGAGTACTGTGGACTGTCTTTAAGAAAACATAAAAGCAATCTTTAGGTTTTAGTCAGACTGGGAAAATAATATACTGTACTATGGCATATGTGCATACGCAGTGATTTTCTTTCAAAAATTATTCTTCCATTTTCTCCAGGGTTTCCAGAGTCACAGATCCTTTGAACCAAAGTGAGTTTTGCCCATTAAATATCTTTTCTTAGAGAAATAGGTTTGCTTGAATAAATAACGCTTTCGGATTTATAGTATCTGAACAACAGTGTGACAAACACTAGTTGACACTCCAGAATTATTTTGACCACCTGAGGATCACTAGAGCTTCCGTCATTCCAAGCTTGGGTGGTAATTGACTTGTCCTAGATATCTAAAAATAAGGTTTTTGGCAGTGTGGAAAAATCATAATTGGGTTCATGTATATGATTGCCCTTTTTCTGGATTTCTAGAAAAACTTAATACTAAGGAGGGCTGTCTTTTCTCCATAAGCTTGGCTAAAACTAGATAACTTTCCAGCCTTGAATAGCTTTATGCTTTCTTTAATGTAGATGAAATTCCATATTTCAGCAGTCAGTTGATAACTAGCTTTTACAATTGTGAAAATTGTGTTGTTTTTAGTCTAGATTACATCCATTCTCCCTCCTTTTCTCCTGCTAGAACAATAATACAGACCCAGTCAAGGACAGTACTATCCCTACAGAGTGTAGGGAGTATGTAAAGCACTTGCCTGTACACAAAGTGGTGCAGGATTTGAACCTCACCTATGAAGGGGAATGCATCCTCAGTAATGGTTGTTTACATCTCTGGTGGCACTAGTGACCTAATTGTGTCAGTTCTGCAGGAAAGTTACAAGCAGTGAGGAGCAGGCTGGATACCTGCAGTGGGGCTTTCCTTTATGGGCTTCCAGCCCCAGAGGGTGTGCAGGAGCTGGTGCCTTCTGCTCCTGCTTCATCTGGGCCACTGGTTTCACTGAGGTGCCGTGATTGCAGTTTTGTTCTGTGATCCGTGTGTAGCCCTGGTCTGAAAAGCCATTGTCCCTGCAACATCATGGTGCTTCTGCAAACCAGAACTGTGCATTCTGCTCCTTTAGGCAGCACCTGCTCCGTGAATGTGAAATATTTCTCCTACTGAAGGCAGAAACTGTTGTTCAGACCACTTAGTGGTCTACTTGAATTCATTGTTGGAAAAATATCACATGGGTTTGGGCACTGTGAAAGCAAACTTTGGGCCATACTTGTCCTGCAAGCATTAAGTTTTCTACGTTTGCTTCTCTTATCACTTGATCTGGAGCCGCTATTTGTTCCAGGCTGATCAGCAACCTTTTTGACTCAGCTGTGATGGCAGAGTGGTCAAGCCCAAGTGCTGTTTTTCTTCTCTCCCTCCCATTTTTGTGTTTTTAACATGCCTCCTGCTGTTCTCTCACAACTTCTGAGAGAAGTTAGCACATCACAGATGAGCCTCATGTGCCAAGAGTTGGCCAAAAGCTGATATCACTCTTATAAAGTCATGGTGCAGCAGTGGAGCGAAAGCAACCAAAATCACATCTTAACATTCAGTAGATACAAAATAAATGAGAAGTATCCATGAATATGGATGAATCACTGATTTTCAGCTTGTTTTTCTTGCTGGTCAGTCTCGTGTAAAGTTTTTCCTGCCAAAAATTGCTGTTTGTTTCTCAGAGTTGGCTGCTTTAGTAATAAGTAACACTACTTAGAAGCTATTTATTTCCAAAATACTGTTTTAATGCCACTGGCACTGGCTAGCATCTAGAAAGATAACAAAGCCTGTTGAGCAAGCGAACTGCCCAGTTGAATTCACTGTTACTACATTCTTAAATGGTTAATTTGATGGTTAATATACCCAGCTCAGAAACTCATACAATATGTGGATACAGCTATACAGATATGACACCAGTAAGATTTTGTGGCAATGATGAGCCATCTGATGCATTCTTCAATGGAAGAGGGCCCAAGGAGGGAATTGCTACAGTATGAAAGACTGGATGTCTCATCCAGCTGTGCTGTTGTAATGATCCTTCATGGGTTTGGTCACCTTAAAAGACACAAGAAACACAACAGTTGGAAGAGAGTTGATCAAAATGCTCTGTGGGCACACTGCAATATTGATTTATTTCAAGTATTGACTGCAATATTTCCTGTTCAGCTCACTGTTTTGAGCTGCAGTTATACAGACTACTTAGGATCAGTCTGTCTCAGGGTTTTAGTGTTTTGCTATTGATTTTGTTTTTGACTATCTGTGCTGGGTCTTTCCCAGCCATCTCCCCAGACACGTCATGAGACTGGGACTTCTAATTCTGTGGTTGCGGCCAAAACTATCACTTTTGCTTCACCCTCCTCTCTGGGCACAAGAACAAACACTTGACACTTCCTGGACTGGAGCAGGTAGCACATCATAAAAATAGCTGTTTTGGTCGAATAAGGAAATCTGCAGCAGGAAAAAAAACAAGCTAAAACGTGAAGTGCTAAGTAGGAGCAATGGAAGCAGCAGAGAAAAATTGTATCATAAATTAAAAGAGAGTTTGAAACTCATTGAAAAATGAGATATTTCTGGCACATGAGATTCACAGTGTTCCAGTGGGTGAGTCAGGAAGGAAAGGGTCAGGTGATGGCAGCCTCTGCATCTGAGAGACAGAGAAGGAAATGTAGCGATAAGGCTGCATGGTGTTTGCTGACTTTTGCTCTGCTTACTCAGCAGCAAAGATACAGCTTCCATCGGCCCTTGTTTTCCTGTGATAAGTAAAAGAGAAACCTTAAGAAAGATACTGTTTTTAAGGCAACTTAATTTGATTTAATGCAGTCATATACTTAATTCCTGAGAGAAACATGGATTTTTGGTAGAAAGACATTCTCTGATCCTTCCCTCAGAAGCAGCATTTAATATTTTTCCTAGGAATTTAATCTGTTTTCTGAAATGTTGATACTTTAGTCTCTCTTTACAACCCCCATCTTGTTGGTTTCTAAAAGTATCAGCTGTCTTGATGTGTCATTCATAAGTGGCATCATGAAAAAAATACCTAGGGGTGGCTTAGCTGTCTGTGTTGGTGTACCTAACAAGATCTGATAATGGTTTGTGAGTGCACAATGTGTGCGTCCTCATCATCACTTATGTAACTCTACAGAACTGTTACTTGGAAAGTACACATGTGCTATATGGTTTTAGCCTGGAAATTACTTGCTTCTTTCCCTGTTCAAAGGTAGTTTCAGTGCCAGTGGTGTGCCCATTTTATGTAAGTATCAGTAAGACGCCTAGGGTCTTTCCAGTGTTTTCCATGTTGAGTACAGCTGAAAAGATAGTTGAATGTGCCAGCTTGCCAAGGCTGCTGTTTCTTCTGGAATTGATTTCTCCTAGCTCAAGGGGTCTCAAAAGCTTTCTAGAACAAGCACACTTCCTGAAACTTTACCTCGAAGGTCACCAATGCTTCCCTTCAAAGACTGCCTTATCTCTTTTGTCTGCCTTCTGAAAATGTCCTAGCAACAAACCTTGTGAACCGTTATGCCACAATGTAATTTTGTGTAGTTTAATCTACTTCTTATGCACCATGAGAATTGGTGCTCACATGGCAGATCAGCTTGATGGGCTGCCTGGAAAGCACAGGAGTTGGAGCTGCAGGAAAGTTTTGTGTGGTCCCTAGGTTGTCTGCAGAAGCTGTGGGAAGCGTTAGCCCTCAGTAATAAATATTTACCGTGACCAACTCTGCCATGTACTGACTGTTCTTTCAGTGGCTTGACCCACAATGCTGTTCTGTAGCTGTTGCCTAAAAGCCCAAGATGCCAATGTTAGCCTTACCAGTATTTTCTAATATGAGAAAACCAAAGTAAAAGATGCTCTGGGATCAGCAACGCTCTGAAACTGCAGAATATCCATGAGGTCCTTTGTGCATATGTCTGCAATTTCAGCCTGGAAAACAAAAAACCAACCAACCAAATACCATCCCCCTGCCCCTCCCAAACCTAAACCAGCCCAACAAGAAAAGGAAAAAGAGGACAATGTGGAAACACGTGATGCTCTCTCCTGCTGTGAACAGATTTATTCGTACTTCTTCCTTGTTTATCTTTAGGCTTTTAGGGGTTTCAGAGAGGCTTGGCGGGTGAGTCATGCTGCTGTCCAGCAATATGGTATTAACTTGAAGCAATTCAAAGCGTAGTGTAATGCCACTGTAATTGGAAATCTGTGACCCACACCTGACACGGTAATCCTTGTGATGTATTTTGGAGGGTAGAGGGAAATTACTATGTTTCATTAACTCTTTGATTCTCAAGTTCCTCTGAAACAAATGAAAATTTCTTATATGGTGTGTTTGGGTTTTTTTGTTTTTTTAAAAGATACGGATTCATTCTTCTGGTAAGACACATCTTAATAGCCAGGAAGATTGCAGGACAAGGGAATGGCTGATGGGAGAAATGCTAATGTAACCGTTAAGGAGAAGCTGTCTTATACTTGGCGGCCATAAAAAATCATTTAGAAACCAAAAGTAGTGAAATTCCGTAGGAAAGAGTAGTTAACTAGGCATCTTCGCAACAGTGGCTGGGAATTTCAAGTGCAGCCACAAAGGCATGATAGTTTGGCAGTGCCTTTCTACACTGCATTGTGGCTGAATGGAAGGTGTGTAACTTATTTCAGTGGTTTGGAAAGCTCTTGTTCTTTTAAAAGCAATATAGACAGTGTGCTTGTTTTTTGCTCAGCAATGAAATTATTCTGCTCCTACTGTAATACAACACTGATGAAACAGGTACCTTGAGCCTGGGAAGTGAGTAGGATTTGCCCAAGTGGTATTCCATTTTGTTGACTTCACTAAGCAGCCTGAGGACCCCTGATTGTTGTGTAGAGGTTAGATGAAAATGCTGATGTCTTTCATATTCTTTTCCTTTCTGACCAAAAGATCCTTATGGTAATCTGCTGAGGGAGGGTGAGGCAAATAACCATCAGGATAGATGAAAGAAGGAAAGATGCTCTGTGACCTCCACAATGTGGAGTTTCAGTCCTCACCATCTGGCTCATGGGCAGTGAGGCACAGAAGTGAACTCATGACTCTGTGACTCTGATCAGTGCAGTTGGGTAGACCCCAGGTGTTAAAGCAGAGCAGGGGAAGTAGAAGGCATTTGCTTAAGCTGAGTTTGAGCTATTCTGGATTGACTGAAAGTCCCTGCTTGAGGAACAGCATTTGAATAAGATTTTTCCCATCACAAGAGCAGTAGTTCTGTGGTAGCCATGTACCTGATTACTGTAAATGCCAGACTGTGTTAGGATGTGGTCAGTTTGGCAACACAGAGTGGTACACTTTATATAGGTGGCATACATTCATACATATTTAGTTTTCTTTTTTTTTTCTTCAAAACTGGGGAATAAGCCCTCAAAGTGTTGCCTATTTCTTGTATTCTGAGGTTGCAGTGTTAGTCACATCTATGTCACTGCTTGACTAGAAAACCTTTCCATATACAGTATATCAGTATATCTGATCTTACAATTTCAGGCACTTTTGTTACATAAACAAGTTAGCATTGCTTTCTCCCACTTGTTACCCTTTCATTTGAAACCTGTAGTAATATTTCATCTGTGCTTCTGACTAGCTATGAGTTAGTACTAAGTGGGGATTTAGCTCCTTTATTTCCTACTCCCTTGGAACAGCAGTGGCACAGGCATCTCAGAAGATGCTCTTTCTGCATCAGAGACTTTCCCTGCCAGTGACTGACCTTTAAGTCCAGAACCTGAGGCTTCTGCAAATATAGCAAATGCTCCCCCAAAGAAATTTGCATTATTGTATCCCAAATCTTAGTAGTAATGTTTTAGCATGCAATTGAGTTTATTATAGGTTTGGGGGTTTTTTGTACAGTCCAGAGCTAGCATCTTATTCTTCTTGTTCCTCCCTGTTCCACCATTACCCCGTAAGTGTATTTTCCTTACAAATCCACATGGATCACTTGCCTTTCAGGAACATAGTGTGGCCAGCTGCACATGGGTATGTTCTTTGATAGTGAACTCCATGTATGGATGCAGCTGAATTTTCTACAGGCTGTAAATGAAAATTATTACTTTTTTGAGTCTTAAAGTGAGCAAAACATAAAATGCAGGAAAGACTTGTAAGCATTTAGAGATTCAATTTTCATCTCTCTCTCTCTCTCTCTCTCAGTCATATTGAAGCCTTGAATGAAAGTTTCATTTGATACTGATGATGGGAACAACCTTGAAAGCCCAGCTGAGGACTTTGCTTGTGACTGAATATTACTTTCAATCATCACCAAGGTCTAAAAATAAATCACACTTCCCCATTAAATGCTGAAGGTGGTCATTTAGTTATATGATTAGAAATAACCAAAGGTGGATGGATGGATGAGCTGACTACCAGCATTTATCCTTGAGAGCAGACACTGGCCACATGGAATCCATGAGCACTCCCAGAGTGGATAAGGATATTGCACAGACCACTGCCCAGCAGTGAGTGAAATCGTAAAATTTCAGTGCAGCTAAATACAGCTACTTGTGAGGCAGCCAGGAGGGCTTGCATTTGTTCATGCTGTTCTTAGAGCAAGTTGGCCTGGTTTTTGTCTGTGCTACTGCTTGAGTTTTCATCTTTCAGTTTGGGAAAGCTGGGGAGAAATTACTTCCTCTTTTAGGAGCAATCCATCTGCATGATAAAAGGGTATTTCTCTAGTAATATTAAATTACCTGGTTTAATTTAGATTTTTAAATATAAACTAATCTCTAAAATATGAAATAAAGTATAATACTTGATATAATTTATCTATTACCCATAAGAAGAGCACTGCAGTTTATCTGTTTTCCGTAAGAAAAGCACTGCAGTACTTGTGGTTTTTCCCCCTCTTCTTCCTGATTCTTTTTTAGGCACAGGAGGTATGGCAATTCATCCTACGTAATCTTTTTGCTTTTGAGTGGCTGTTGTTGCCGGTTGTGGAGCTGTTCCCTGGCAGTTTTGTTGGTTATGCAATTAAGAACCATCAAAAATATGTACTGCAAGGAGCAGTTATTATACTAAGCATATGAAACTAATAAAAGAAAATTATCAGGCTGATAAAGGATCAGAAGCAGAACAAAAATGTACTCAAAGCAGTGTGGGGGGGTTTTCCCAGTTGCAAGGGAAAGTGTTTTATCAAAACTACAGATCTACCACTGGCTTTTTTGATTCTGTTTCCCAGCACTCGTTTATTTCCCTGTCAGAGGAAATTTTGTTTAGAGTAAAAAGACCAAAAGCCTTCTGTTTGTCTTCTGATGGCTGCTTCTCGCCATCACTGGTATGTTAGGTAGGTTTTTTCTGAAGATAAAAAGACCGCTTCTTAAGCAGAAGTTTCGCTGGCTTCACTCTGTGTTCTGCTTCACTGGCTTTTCTGTGTTACAGAAGTCCCCAGATATATATCTTGCTACCAGACAGAATATTGCATTCAGTATGTTTGCAAGTGGCTGCAGCATGACTGGGCAATCTCACTGAAATCAGTGAAAAAAGGCAGCTTTGGGGGGCTTGCATTTCCTTTTTTTTTTTTTTTTCCGAATTACTTGATGAAAAACTGATGTATTTTAAATATTTTAGGAAGCTTTTTGTTGTTGAAATATTAAATTTTTTGCCATTAAATATTTAAAATTGTGGTGGCTGTTTGGAGTTTAAGCTGTTCTTGCTAACCTGCACCAACACATAACTCGGTCATTAGAAAAACAGATGACAAAATGAAATGTGCTATTTCAGCCTTGTCATTCACTAGCAGTGTTAGGAATGAGATATTTTGGGCTTGCATAATTTCTCACTTAAATCAGCTTAGAGACAGGAGAGAAACATGCTGCAGAATTTGATGGAATAAAGATATATAACTGGGAAAAAAAATTTGAATTGCCAATTTTGAAAAGAAACAACACATTTAACCAGAGCAGAAAGGAGGGAAGATAACATCAAACTATATAGGTTTACAACTATACTCAATGGGGAGAGATAGCAGAAAGAATCTTCTTCAAACAGCCCGACCCCTGCACAGTGTTTTTGCCTATACTCAGTACTTGTGAGGCTGCACCTTGAGTCCTGTGCCCAGTTCTGGGCCCCTCACTTGGGCAAAGATATTGAGGTGCTGGAGCGAGTCCAGAGAAGGGCAGTGGAGCTGGGGAAGGGTCTGGAGAATGAGTCCTGTGAGGAGGCTGAGGGAGCTGGGGGTGTCCAGCCTGGAGAAACGGAGGCTCAGGGGAGACCTCATCATTCTCTACGAGTGCCTGAAAGGAGGCTGTGGTCAGTGACAGGACAAGAGGACATGGCCTCAAGATGCACCAGGGGAGGTTCAGGCTGGACAACAGGAAGAATTTCTTCACAGAATGGCTTGTTAAGCATTGGAATGGACTGCCCAGGGAGGTGGTGGAGTCACCATCCATGGAGGTGTTCAGGAAACAGCTGTACATGGGCCTTGGTGCCATGGTCCAGCTGACAAGGTGGTGGTCAGTCAAAGGTTGGACTTGATCTCTTGGAGGCAACCTAAATGATTATGCAATTCCATGGAAGGTCTGTGATGTGTGCTTGTGCTCTCCTGTGAGGTAAATGCCCTTTATCTCCCCAAAAGGAAAGTTCCTAATACACATTTGCATTAACAGCAGTCAGAACCAGTGAGCCAAATTCTTACCCCCACCTTGATGCTGCTGAGTCTGTGCAAGGAGTGCAGCAAGAAAGTGCTCCAGTGCTCTTCTGTACCTTCAGCTCAGAACATGCATGCCAGTTAAGCATAAATAAATGGAGTTAAAAAAATTTTGGGTGTGTTTTTGATATTCCTATTTTATCAGTACCATTCTAGCTATAGAAATGGAATGATGGCCTCACCTTTGTGGAGATGGGAGTTGTACAATGGCACCCTTTAGGATGAAGTCTTATGTATGGGCATTTTTATTTGGAAACAGAGTATCCTGTTTTGATGTGACTCATCCTATAGAAATTTGACAACAGTATGTTTGTTCCAAAATAATTTCTTGGTCAAAGAAATGTATGTGTGTGTATCTTTGTGCCCTGTTTTATTCAAAGGGGTGGAGTTTGTAATTTGAAAGTGTTTGTAAGAGGCATTGGGCAGGGGTGGGGTGTTCAGCACTCCTTGACTGGGCTTGACCTAAATATGTTGCATAACAACAGGAGCAGCTTCAAGCTCTGTATCACTAAACAGTGTGTGATGGTGTGTATGTAAGCTGGCAAGTAAATAAAGCTGTCCCCGTCTTCCCATGTGGGTACCTGTCCTGAGCAAATCGTCCGGTTTTTTGGACTGTAGACACAGTTAAAAATTTATTGGTATTTTCATGAAAGAGTAGATTTAAAATGTAAATTAATGATAGGATTTTTCAATTTGGTCCTATTATACCCTTCCCTACATGGGGGTTTGAAACCCACAGATGCTGTGAAATTTAGCCCGAGTTTAACTAGCCTGCAGGATCCAAGCAGGCTGTGTCTACAGTTCTCTGAGTTTCAGGGAAATGGTTGAGAGGGGCACTTGATTCTGTTGACTCAGATGTTTTAGAGTCTCTGGACCTCAGCTGCAGCCACGCAGACCTGTGCTTGAGCACCTGGGAGTGAGGCACAGGCAGCACTGCCTCGGCTGTGTCTGTGCGCTGGGAGCGCTGCCTGAGCGCAGCTCTGGGGAGGTGGGTACAAGGATGAGCCCTGAGACGGCTCTTGGAGCAGAGAAGAAAAGCATTGACTTCCAGAGATGGACAGGCATCACTGGACTGTCATGTATGACAAATATATAGAGAAGGGGACTAGCCCCGTGCTTCTAAAAAGGGATTATTTTTTAAATGAATAAATTCTGAGATATAGTTAATGCAGACATGTTTTCTGCTATGTATGGCACTAAGCCTGGCTCTTTCCAGTGTCTACTAAAAAATAGCAAAAGTGATAATGACCTTTAAATAACTACTAAATGCCAATCTCATGCCTATTCTCTGTTTTATTCAGGTAGATTTTTTTTACTGCGAACCAGTGAAGATGACGCCAAAACATGAAAAACAGGTAAGTCATATCTAAGCTTTAATAAAAAAGGATTCAAGTTTGGCAGCTGTGGGTTGAATTTCATTAAGGTTCGCATGGATCAGGGAAGATTGGTTGTATTCTTCATACTTTTAGTTGCCAGGAAACAGAATATTCTGGAATGATGCAGTGCCAGTTCCTTCTGTTAAAGTCTGATGGAAGAATCAGATATTCATTCCGAGTAAGTGACTCTGCATAAGGGGCTCAGACACTGAGTTGGGAGAGAAGAATTTGTATAGGGTCTTCTTTTTATCAGTCTTTAGATATTTTATAGGACATAATTGTTGGAACTGGGTCTGAACTCTGATTACCAACTGCACGGACCACAAGAATCCCACTTGCATGTTCTCTTCTGCTCAGTCCAATGAGCTTTAAAAGTTTCAACAAATTATTTTGTCTCAGCTGTTAGTCTCTTATCAGCCTTACTACACAGCATGCATGGAGTGAAGATGCCAGCACCCACAGCGTGAAAAGCCCCACGTCCTTTGTGGCTGATCCTTTTATTAACAGGCAACCTGATGGGATATGCTATTTTTCTTGGAAGCTTTGTGGAAAATTACTCTTCAGGGCTTATTGACTAATCAGATGTGTAACAGGAGCACAAGCTTATCACCTGATACAGTCCTGAGCACAGACATTTGAATTAAAATGCAGCTGAAATGATTAATACAAATAATCAACCAATGTGAGATTGTTTTTATTCCTCCTTCTTGTGGTAGATTTTCCCCCCATATTAAAAATAGATATTTCCATGTCAGGTTTCCTGTTTTCCTAGTAGGAAAATGTTAGAAACTTCTGAGAAGGACCCATTTTTTTTTGTCAAATTCTATATGGTAAGGCTTTTGCCTTGTCTCTGAGGAATCCATTGCGTTATGCAGAAATATATCCAACAAGAGAAAAGAGAGAAGGGGAAGAAAAAAGAAAAAGAAAACTGAAAAGAGAAAGATTTCTTGTGTTTGCTTCAGCTGCCTTCATGAGGTATTTTTCCTTTTGAGGCAGATCCAAAAGGAACATTTTGTTTTTCCATGCTTGTGTCTACGTGACCTCAGTGCTGTCCTTTTACTCTGCTGTCAACACCCATGTTCTTTGCATAGATCTGTAACCATGAGGGAGTAGGTGTAATTGAGGTTTGGGTGTCACTTTGGCCATTTTGTCATTTATGTGTGACCTTATCTACTTGGACTGCTCCTGGCCTTGAGGACAGGGTAGCAAAATACCACCAGTGCCATGCTTAAACTGGCTGATTTAGCCAGGAATTAAAAGGCACATCCAGCAGAGAAACTGCTCTGCAATTCCTGCCTGTTAAGTACTTATGACTACTTTTGGGGCAGATTTGAAGATTCTGAATATTCATGAAGGTGTTCAGGCCAGCGTGGCTGCTGGGATCTATACCAAAGCTATAGCATTAGCAGCTTGGATAGAAAATGTTTTGCCTTTGTATTTAGCAGTTTCCAGAGAGAAGGAATAAATGGAGGTGCCACACATGTTTCAGTAGCTTTCTGTTGAGTATATATTGTTCCCTGTGCAAGAGGCCTCCATGCTCAATTCTGGACTCTTTGAAGTGTCAGCAGTATATTTGGATTTTGAGAGAATTGTTGCATTGAAGCATTGCAGGACACATATAATTCATAAATGCATTTATATAAATGCATGTATTGTGCCACTCAATTAAAAAACAAAAACAACAACACAACCAAGAAAAAAAAAACCAACAAAGCAAAACTGAAAATGTATGTAATGCAGCATAATAGCTAGATCTGCAATTCTGGAAAAACCAAGCAGCACTGGGCAGGGGAAGAAGACACCTTGTACAGGATTGCAGCTGGCAAAAGTAAAAAGTCCCCGAAACCTTGGCTCTCTTTGTACTGAGCTTCCTGTATTGTACAGCTGGACTGCAATAGAGTTTTGTGACAAATTATTAAGTTAGTCTTCAAATGGTCTGTGGGAGGGAGAGGTCAGCATCACCTCTCCCAGGTGGACAGTGCATTACTTGAAAATACACATGTCTATTGAGAGTATCCTCATTTTTATAGCAAGATGAGGAGGGAGTGGAGTACATACAGAGGGGAAGGGTAATTGTTACCCAATACTGCTGTACTCTCCTGATCGTTTGTGACCAGTGAATGCAGGATGGACTGAGCCTACAATTGCAGCAGAATATTCTGCCACCTAACTCTGCTTCGACCATAACATAGCCTGTTTGGGAATATTGGCCTTTACAGGCCTACTTCTCTAGGGATGTGAAAGCATAAGCACCTTTTCTGGCAGTGGATCAGCATTTATGCTGGGCAGTTAGGTCTGCTTAGATTAAATCAATGCTATTTTCCCAGTGGGATCTTGTGTTCTGGAGAAGATTTAAAGGTCAAAAGAGAAGGAACAGTCTACATGTGCAATGGCACTGTTTCAGAGCAGCAAAATATGTAATGGGAATTGGGATTAACACTTCCTGGATTCAAGAGCTTGATAGGGGAAGTAACCCTAGAGCTTGAGAAAGGCTGTACATTTTTATTTTTTATTTCTAGTTGCTTACTGTTTATCTTGCTTCATTCTAAACTTAGTATTGTCATTTTTCTGGTAAATAAAGGGGGGAAAAAAGGGAACATCCAGTCTTCTGTTGAAATCCTGGTGTTTCAAATCAAAGATGACAATGACTGTGTGTAAAGGCTGCAGTTTGCTGTGGAGCTCTGCTGTTCTGCAGATCATTTTTCCTCTTGGCTCATTTCTTTACTGCTTAGACACTGCCTGCCACAGCATCTACAGCAGGTCTCCTTTCTTTGATAGGTAGAAAATCCTTCTCCTGAAGGGTTTGAACTTCCTCCATATTGAAACTCAGTGTCTAATTAATTGCAAGTTAAGAGTGTACAGAAATTTTCCCATGTAAATCTTGTGGTCTGGAATGATTTGCATGGTAAGCCATAGTTAAAACAAAGCATATCCAATAGCAACTTTTAATCATAATACTTTGGTATAATAAAGGTTTGAAAGAAGTATTTTACTTTGAAGACTCTTTTGATTCTGTACAAAGGAGAGGGTTATAGGAGGTTATTTGGAAATGGGGTAATTTGGGGAACCTGGGCAAAAAGAAGGTCAACAAGAAGCTGATAGAGCAGTAGATGAGAGGAAGGGGATGAGGTCAGATTATAAACAGGCTGCCTGAGGTTGTGACTCCTGTGCTGCAGCAGTTGAAGGGAAGAGGAGAGCAGTGTCCTGTTTGAAGCTTGGCGTAATTTCTCCCACTTGCAAGACTGATGCATTTAGTGCTCAGCAAAGGAAAGAATGTGTGCTGAGAAGTGGTTGAAGCTCTGGAGAAGAGGGGGACACAGGGAAATAGGAATTTGGGGAAGACAAAAACTTGTGACATAAATAGATGGTACAGCGGGTCTGAAAGTATGCTATATAGATATAGAGATATATATATATATGGTAAATATGATAGGCAGGTGGAGAAAACCAGCCAAAAAAATGGTTGCCTCTCCTGTGTTCAGCACATTGCTGATGATCTTATCAGGAGCAGAAAAAACTTCCTCATATCTCCCACTAGTGTTTTTGTAAAAGTAAAGGCATGACCCTCAGCTGGTAGAAGTGATTAAAGCGCTGTTCATTTGTTCCTCTTGTGTCATGCTGGCATGGGGTTAAAAAGCTGCAGGGGAGGATTTACCCTCTGGTGCTCTTCAGCAAGGAAAGAAGCAGCAGAGTGGCAGGAACCTTTCAAATGTGCTTTCTTTGGCAAGGTGTTTATGATATTCACCAAAGGCCAACCACCAATAATACAGAAAACACCCTGGTGACCAGGAGTTGGGCTAAGTGACATAAACCCAAAGACTGTGTCCAGCCATCAGGCCACAGGCTCCCCATCTCTGAAGCAGTAACACCTGGAAATCAGAGAGGAAAATTATTTAATCCACACCTCAAATGCCTCCCTGCTACATAGAGAGTGCAATGGCTGTTCAGGAAAATGTGTATCTTCGCCTTTCAAGGTTTTTACTGTTCTCGTGTCAGTCCGCTGAAGGTTTGCAGTGGTGGTACATGGAAGTGTTATGTCAGGGGAGAAGATTTGGCTGAACAGTAAAGCTTTTATTTCTAATGTCTTTGGTTTGGGCATAGGAAGACACATTTTGAGAGCTTTCTAGTTCAAGATTTCTTGGTTTATGCAAATATGTACTAAAAAAAGCATGTTTTTTACCAGAGACACTGTCATTCCTCCCACAGTCAATTCCTGTACCTGGAGATCTTGTGCAGTGCCTTCCTCTCAGAGGGAATATATCAACAGCTTAAAGTGATATGCTTTTCTTTAACAAGCCTTTGCTAAGTAGTTGGCTTAACTTTTGGGGTGGATAGCTTGTTTAAGCAACTGGAGTAGGGCATCTTGTGGATTTGCTCCAGAAGTATCAGGTATTTAAGCACACTTTCAGCCTCTGTATTTTAAGGGAATATTTTTCCTCGTAGTGTGAATACAGATTTATCAGGACTTTTGAGTTTTGGGTTGCTTTTTTTTTCTAGAACAAAAGTTCGATCATCAGCTGAGGGTATTCAGAAACATTTAATTCTTTAGTCTCTTCCAATTCCCATTACTGATGCCCAGTTATATTACAGTAATGTCCACAGACCTCTCTCTCTCTTTTAGGATCCCTCTAAATTATTATATAAATGTAGAAATTACAAGGCAATAAGCTAGGTATGACAACTTCTATTACAAATACTCTATGTGATTGTCCCCCCAAAATGGGGAATTATGCTCTGCAGTGCAGTTGTGTTGCTTCCTTGGGCAGGTTGATGGGCAGACTGCACAGAAATACCCAGGTGCCACATCTTCAGCTGTACTCTTTGTCAGTGTTCATTACAAATGCGGGAAAAGCCTAAAAAGCCTAAAATACCTGTCTCATTCTCCTTTACAAGTGTGACTTTGAATGTTCGGTTTTTAGTTCGTCGCTACCTAGATCGCATCTCCCAAGCATGAAACACGTATGACTTTTCACAGTATTACTTAATCTGAAATACTCCTTTTCAGCTAGCAGTTTGGCAGGGACTTTCCCAGACATGTGGTGTAGCTCAGATGATTCATTGCTTTTTGCTTCTCCATTTATAGGGTTGCAAAATTCAATAAAGCAGCAGTTCAGCTTTTAATCTGAGTCAGTAGTTTGTGGAACGGCAGAACAATCAAGAGAGTCTTTAAGGCTGCCTTTGTCTTCTGAAATTAATTGCTTGATTTTTATTATGCACTTACAGGAATTTGTAACTGTCTTGGTGCGAGACCCCAGGATACAGAAAGAAGACTCGTGGTATTCTTACATAGACTATGAGATATTTATCCACGTAAGTATAAAAATATCAGCACAGGTTCTTTGGGCTCTTGTTGCTGTTTCTGTCCCAGCCAGGGTTGTCTTTGGGATATAAATTGAATTTCTGTTTCTGGGATGCTGGAGGCTATTATTCTCTTTTTAACAGCTGGGATGCAGTGGAACAAATAAGGTGAGTTGGCCAATTGCCGTGTAGTAGGTCTGGCAGAGCTGGGGTTGGACCTGTTGTGCTCACATGTGCATTCCACAATATCTTGCAACAGACAATTCTTAGCTTTTCTTATCAACCAGAAGACTGTTACAATCAGTGGTATCATACCATTATAGAAGAATGTTGATGTTCAGGTATTAATGGGAAAACAACTTTCTTTTCAAGTAATTATCTGGTTATTTGTACTTTAAATTCTCCTCAGTTCTTTTTGCCAAGTTACTTGGTTGCTGCAATGTGGTTGTTTTCAGTGTACCTTGATATTCATATTATCCTTATTTAGTGGTGTTTGGATGTGTGACGTAACTTCATTTGGGTTTATGATTGTAGCCCACTATATGTTAATAGGAACGCACTTGGAATTACGGTGCTTTTGTGCCTTAAATCTGTCCTATACATAATTTTGTTTTCTTGTTTGTTCTTTGGTGGATGATATATGGAAGGCATTGTCCTAATTTGCCAAATATAGATCCAAGGATTTTAATTGCAGTATAAAATAAAGGTATTTGAGGGGACCAAGTTATATGGTTAACGCTTGGCACAAGACCAAAAGCATTTCCTTCCTGTGTGGAAGAGTTAAGCAGTTAGTGTATGAGAGCAAGCAGTCAAATGATGACTTACTAAATGTCTGTGTGACAAGTATTTCTCTCCTGTGTGGCAATCAGAGTTGTGAAACTTTTAAGTTTGCAATGTGCTTCAAGTACTGGTTCCAAAGCAATTATATTTTTCATTTCTGGTAAATAGAAATTCTGTAGATTTGGCAGGGTTGGTGCTGTATTACTGTTTCACAGACATCAGTGCCCCTGAACAAAAGTGTATTAAGGTTTTCTCAGCGATTGCTAATCTGGGGAGATGTTGTTTAGACTCAGTGTGTCGTGATTCAACTCCAGCAAGCAACTAAGCACCACACAGCTGCTTGCTCACATCCACCCTGCCCCACCAGCAGGATGGAGGAAAGAGAATTTGGAGGGTAAAAGAGAGAAAACTCTTGGGTTGAGATAAGAAGGGTTTAATAATTGAAATTTAACAATAACATTAATAATAATATTAAATAAGAATAAATAAAATAATATTAAATAATAAAAACAATACTAATAAGGAAAATAGAAAATTAAAACCATAGAAAGACAAGTGATGCAAATGAAAACATATGCTCAGCACCAAGTAACTGATGCCCAGCCAGTCCCTGAGTGGCAGCCCCCAGCCAACCTCCACCCTACTTCATTGCTGAGCATGATGCCAGATGGTATGGAATGTCCCTTTGGTCAGTTGGCATCAGCTGTCCCAGCTGTGTCCCCTCCCAGCCTCTCGTGCATCCCCAGCCTGCTCGCAGGTGGGGTGGGGTGAGGAGCAGCAAAGGCCTTGGCGCTGTGCAAGCACTGCTCAGCAGTAACAAAAACATCCCTGTGTTATCAACACTGTTTTCAGCACAGATCCAAAACACAGCCCAAGCTACTGTGAAGAAAATTAACTCTCCCCCAGCCAAACCCAGCATGCAGGTTCTGTGATCCAGCACTGGGTATCTCTGAAGCTGTTAAGCATCAACTCAGCTTCCTGCCACCACAATGCCAGGGCTGTTATAGACCAAGTCCCTAGGTCAGTCTGGCCATCCAGATTCCTCAGGGGATTCAAAGTATTGTGTCTGCCTGGCTTTTAGGCCTGCTGAGTTCCCCTTCTACCCAGTTCTTAGAGCATTTATCTTCTTAAACTGTGAGGTATCCTGAGTGCTCCTCTGTTCCACAAGGCTGTCATCTTTGTGCTCTCTACAATCTGCATCTTGGGGCTGTCTGGATTTATGGTTCCTGGCAGGCAGGGAGGGTGGGCTGGACTGGAGGCAGTTTTGTAATGGAGTCCTATCTGCTGTGTGAGGTTTCATCTAAATGTATGCTCCATGGGAAAATTTGGCAAAAGTATTTAATTTCCACAAATTGTTTCTCTTTTGATGAATTGGCATTTTTGTAGTGAACTAATAGTGTTCTGTGGGAAAAATTCCAAATGCTGCTGCTTATGGAGAGCAGTCACATTGGTTTCTTTGGTTTAAGTGGGACTGAACACTGGAAGAACTCTATGTAGCTGTTTGCAGGATCGCAACTAGAATAGCTAAAGATGATCTTTTTCCCCTGCAAAGACTGACATTATCTTCTGAAACTTTCTTCTGAAGTCTATTTTTCCCATTACCATAAATTGTACTGTAATCCAAATCTCTTGCTTTTAAGAAGAATGCAATGAAAAATCTTTCCCTGAGAAGCAGTAGAAACTGTCACCAGTCCTGCCTGAGGTAAAGCACAGTCCTTAACATAAACTGAATTAATGTCAAGCTTTCCATTGGCGTCTCGGGCATTAGTATAGCATCTTGGATGTGTTTTTAATACCATGCCTGCACTTCAGCTTAAGCTGATTTGCAAAGTAAAATGTTTTTCATTTCCCAACAGACAAACAGTATATGCTTTACAAGGAAAACATCATGTGTTAGACGACGCTTTCGAGAATTTGTTTGGCTCCGGCAGAGGCTTCAGAGCAATGCAGTGCTTATGTGAGCAGCTTCATATATGTCTGTTTAATAATCTGTCAATCATGGAGGGAAGGATGGTTTAATCTTAATTCTGAGAACTACAGAAATCAGATCTGGAAAGTGTCCTGTGTTTCTTACTAGCACAAGTTTATTCTGTAAAATGCATTTTATGTGCTTTAAACCCAGAAGAATGTGGTTTCTACTGATAGCCTTTGTTTGGTGGGTCCCCCTCTAATTTGTAAGAGACTTGATCTGTATTTTGCTATGCACAGGTAGCAGAAATAACCGTCTAGAGTACGTGTTCATACCTCCTCTCTGTGCTTCTTGGATGTGCTTAGGTCTTGGAAGCACCGTAAGGGAGCCAGCCAGACATGGATGCAGGCTTAACAACTGGACCAGAAAAATCAGATTAATTTATTTTCCCCTCTGAGATGTGTGAGAAGCCCTTAAGTTTCTAAACCTTGTGTTCTCCAATTGATTTCAAAAGCTTCTGGAACATGGCCTATGATTTTCACATGCTTGGCGCTGGCATTTGCTTACTGCATTTTTCTCTGCTGTTTGACATGTGGTTTTAACTGTGTATTTTCTTCCTGTTTATAAAGACAGCTACCTGAACTGCCATCTAAAACTCCCTTTTTCAATATGAATAATCCTCATCACGTGGACCATCGCCGTCAAGGTCTGCAAGAATTCCTGGAAAAGTGAGTACAGCCTATCCTAGAGATGTTGGAATTTTTATGAGGTCATCAATTTCTGGTTTAAAATAGCTCATCTCTGGTACTTGAGAGCCACCGTGTGGTCATCTATATATGCTACATGTTTGGTTATATTTTTTATTTGCACTGTCATATTTCATACACATGACTTCAGCTCCATTGGTTATAAGGAGACTTCATCTGGGGCTTTTCCACTGCGTTTCATTGCTTATAGATAACAGGTTTGGATTTAAGTCACTTTGCAATTGCATGCTAAGTTTGGGAGTTCTTTCACTATAATGTCTATTTCTAGCTTTAAATAATGAGCTAGATATTCTTGTACAAAGAAGAAAGCCCCCTCTTTATGTTCATGGAAGATCAGTATCTTTGTGGGCTAAACCCCTGGAAGTCTGGGAGAATTCACTAGTGAGATCTCCTAACACAGGGCTTTCCTATAATGCAAATTACTTTGTTTACCAGTCCCACTAACATAAGCAAGCTCTAGCAGCTGTGACCGTTTTCAGTGTAGCTGCAGTCTGTATAAAATCATTCATCAGGCTTAGCTGGAGCCTGACCTGCATTACAAGGGAGTACTGTATGAGTTTCAGTACTGTATCCCTTAGTCCCACTGCTGTGACCACTTCCCCTTCTGCAGTGGCTGAGACCTTGTTGATGGAATTTTCTGCTTTTTCTCTGCCATTGGCCCTGCTGGTGTGAGAGCAGGCTGCTCGCAGCTGCTGGGGCAGGAGCTGTGTGTACATCTGCTGGCTGTCTTTAGCTGCTGCTCGGGGTAAGGGCATGGTGAAACACTGCAAGTAGAGACTATTAATCTTCTTTCCAGTCAGTGTATTATAAGCCTCCCTAACAGACAACAAATCATTGGTCCTGAGGTATATTTGTTAGGCTTAACAGCTGAAGACAGGAAGAGCTAACTGCTGCAGGAATAATATTCTGTATACAGTTATATAGGATCTGTGGCCAAAAGGTCAGCCAATAAATACTGGTTGAAGGCATGTGAGACAGAGAAGGGAAAGCAGAAAAGGATTAGAGGGTTTTTTTGCACCTCAGGAAAGAAAAGCAGTGAAATGGAAGGGCTGTGCTCCTAGAAGCATATCAGTGATAATATGAGGAATGTGGTAGCTCAGGTTCCTGGGTCTGAGCAGTTCTATCTTAGCTGTGCTGCCCCATAGAGTAAGTGCATTTCAAAAAACACTCTCATTTTAAAATGGCAAAGAGGCCAGTCTCGTAGCAAGGTATGGTATATCAACATCAGAAATGTTTACAACTGCTGCCTGTACTTCAAAAGGCAAAACATTGGTAGATTCTCTTAAAACACATCCTCACGCTCCAATTTTGTGGATGTCTCTAGCTTAAATGGGTACTGACAGCAGAAAATGAAAGCATGTGGAGCATTTCACCATGCTGCTGTTAGCTCAGGAGTGGGAAAAGAGGCAACTCAATTGTAAGGTAATGTTTTAAATGTTTGAACTTGAGTGCTAGAAAAGTGTGAGCTTTCTCTCAGCCCTGGGGAGTAGTTGAAAGGAATTTTCAGAGGCTGCATTGAGATGAATTGGTGTGGCACCTCGTGTGCTGTACCATTGCCCTCTGCTGGCTGGCCCTGCTGTGATGCTGCTGCTGCTGCTCACAGGAGGCATCTTCTGTCGGCTCAGGATGCTGCCATGATGCTTTCCCCCCCATTTTATGGCTCTGAGCCAAAGGTTGTGATTCTTTCCCTGAAATTGAATTTGTTGGACTCCCTAACAAGTGTGAGTTTATAAAATATAGATATATATAGTATATAGGTATAATATGCATATATATGTAAAATATATATGTTCTATATATATGTATGTTCTATATGCATAATATGCATCTATGTACACTATGCATATGTTACGTATATATGTATATAATATACACACCTGACTTTACTGAAGCTCTGGTGAAGCAGGATCTTTGTGATGCCTTAGAAAGGGGGCATAACCCAAAACTGCAAAACTGAGAGCTCCATTCACCCCAGCAATGCCAGCAGTCACTGTGCACAAGCTCCCAGTCCTATTGGTGTTTCTTTGTGGCAGTGGGAAGAAATGGGATTCGAGCTTTTGTGGATCTGTCAAGGGAGTGGTTCACAGGGAACATTTTTAAATGCCCACAGGTGATGCAGGAATCCCAGATGTTATCAGGATCCAAGACATCTCTGAAAAGAGGGTTTATATCTTTCAAAGTCTTGGTTTGTGCCCTGTGCCTGCTGCTCTATGACCACATTGCTGTAGTGCCTGCCCATGCAGGAGCCACATGCCTGAGGAGCAAGGATTGAGCAGCTGGAGGCTCTCTAGTGCCCAACTTCTGGCCCTGGGAACACTTCCATATTGCCTATATGTGGATGGCTACAGAGTTCTCTTGTCTTTCCTCACTTCCCACTCCAGGGTGGGTTAGCACAGGGCAGTGTGTACATGGAGCCTTTGTGAAGCCTCTTCGTGCTGAGCACAGTAGCATAAGAATTTGGCCAACAGCTGGGAAGTTAAGCAAAGCACTAGACTTTGGTGAAATCTGGGAACAGGTGTCCCATTTTGATTTGGTTTTACTGCACAAATGCAGGGTAAGATCTACTTGTCTTACAGGTTATTATCTCTGAATGATGAAGAGCTGTAAAGCTCACTTCTTGTCTGGGCATAATTTAATATTTCAAGAGGCCATTTGCATTAACGGAAGTCAGCTAGCCCCTTTTCAATTATGAATTACTTTGTAAGAATAAGGAAAATTATGTGTTTTTCCTGCTAAGTATCCTTGTCCTTTGAGGATGACTGTAAATTCACAGAAGTTTATTCTTAAACTAGAGGTCCAAATTAAAACATTATCTTATAATTTTAGCTTCTGGAAGATCCTCTTTGCTTTCATCCCTTTGTAGGTGTGTGGGTCTAACTTTGGGATTTATATTGCCTTCACAGAAGATCATTTGGGTTTCCTCATGAGAAAGCTAATTAACAAAGCCATTTTGAATGAAGTTGAGTTCAATTGATGACTTTTTTTCTTTTTATTGAATATAGTTGACTCCCAAAAAATTATGTGATTTAGGGAGAAGGATTACTCTTCAATTACTTTTCAGACATGCAGGTTATGATGGGGTGGAGGACATACTAGGAGTTTCGAGAAAGGAAATGCTTGGATCCACAGGGGATCGAGGGCATCCACAGCGTCGCTGCTCTGGAGGGCCATGTATCGGGCTTGCTTGGTGCTGCAGTGAGCAAGCCACCCAAAATTCATCTAAGGCAGAGCCATTAGAAGGTGTCTGGTGCTTTGCCCTTTTCCTCCCACCTCCTTGCCTTTCTCACTGCAGTCCCACAAGCAGCAGCTGATGCAGGGTCAGAGCTCTTTTCTGGACGTGTCTCCGCTGGGTGCTCTCTTGGGGATGTGGGAAGCGGGAGACTGGCTCCAAAAGGGATGGATGCCAACCTGCCCTTGCCAGAGGCTCGGGCAGGAGCACTGGCAGTTGTGGGGCAGGTGGAACCACCTTGGGCAAGTGGCCAAGGAATGGCAGGTTGCCTCTTTGCAGTGTAGCCTCTCTAGTATTTCCTCTTGCCAAGGGAATAATGTGTAGCAGGCGCGTGTCACTTAATCTCCTAACCGCACGCATTATCACATACCCAACAGTTGCTTCACAGTTGCTTGATAGCAGTAACATTTCCTCCCTTATAAAAGTGAAGGAGGAAACACAGTCAGCTTTTCTAGAGGAAACCGGGGCTTTGTTTGGTGTGGGCTGGGGCTGAGGGGCTGGATGCTCAATAGAGGGCACCACAGCACCGGCTGTCATCCCCCGCCTCTCAGCTCCTCGGGTTTTTCCCTTGCTCTCGTGATCTGATGTAAATGGGCAGAGTAAATTTGTCGAAAACAAAATCGGAGTGTTAACCTTCCACACACATGCAAGCATGCATCTGTCATTGTATTAGGTTACAGTAGATACAGGAAATCTTTAGTTAGGATTAAGTTGTACTGTTCAGCCATATGTTGTTTTCCTCCAGCAGAACAGTGTATAATATACCTAATAAAATCATGTTGAAGAAAACCAGATTTTGGACCTTGTCCAAATAAGACAAAACACATGTTTTGTCTTTTGTAAATATTTTTTCCATAACACAGGAAAGGAGAAATATTCTTCATATAGTGTCCAGCATTTCCTCAAAAATGACATTATTTCTTCTGGCTGTGAAGTGATGTTTTTCAGCCTTGCTTCTTTAAAGGTCTAGAGATCATGAGCATTTACTGACAGCTTACAAACAAAGATTCACATGGCTGTGAATAAAAAATTATTTTATTATCTCTAATTCTAATGTAGAGCCTTGTCCTGCAGCCCTCTTAATCACATAAGTAGTCATTATGCATGTGAGCAATCTGGCCAAGAGGAGTGAGATCTCTGACAAGTAATGACTACTGATGGGATCAAGACTTGCAGAGTTTAGCCTTTCGTTCTTCTTCCAGGCGTGCATAGAAGGTCTGTTGTTCTCTTAAATATGCTCAGTCAGTTTATAGGAATTATTACCGTGAGCCGTGACTCTTCCATTAGTGCAACGGCAGCGAGTGCTGATTTACATCACTGTAACCACAGCCCTGCCTGGCACTGGCTGCAATAAAAGTGTTGAAGAAGCACTGGGAGTGCTACTGGTTGTGTCGAGACTGCGCATGCGTCCAGGCTCTGCAAAGACGTCTGAGTATTAATGCTATGACACTCCTCCCTCCCTCTTGCCTTTTTAATTTGTTAGGTGGTGGTTTTTAATTTTGAGTTTTTAGGTCCTTGAAGCCAAGTCTACGTTTTAAATGTACAACCCTTCATGCAGTGAGCCTCCAGGACAGTGAAAGCCCCAGAGAGAAACTGCTGTACCAGCACTTAATACTACTAGTACCATCTGGTGACAAATGTATGGGTATTCTCTTGAAGAAAGAGTATATTGAACAGGAAAGCGTAACTCTTACGGGTAGTGCAGAATTTATTTTTCATTGTGATTGCTTGAAGCATGCAATTAAAAAGCAGTCTAACCTGTTGGTTTAGAGGGGGTGGGAAAAGCAGGAGTTATTTTTCAATTAAGAGAAAACAGAAATTTTTCAGGAGTACGACCAGGTAAAAAGTGTTTGTATATTTGCTTTCAGGATGGTTTTAAATGATTTTCAAAATGCATTGAGTGTTTGGTCCCAGTATGAACACACAGTGAACACACACATATATATACATATGAGTGTGGGTGTGATTAGCTTTATGAATATCTTTCCACTACTGTGCCCTGGCTTCTCTTCTCTCCCTTCACCTCCAGATGGCACTATGAAGCAGAAAAGAAAATTACTGTGAAATAATGAGTCCAATGTAAAGTAAAATTGGAAATTGAATTATAGCTGCAGAAAAAGGACAGTAGCCTTGAGGTCCTGATCAGTCTGTACTCTTATCACTTTTGTTTGCTGTTCCATGTGTTAGGTTACTGCTGAGTTAATAACAGTGCTTTAGCAGTTCAAGGCTTAGCAGAATTGTACTGGACATGAAATAAAGCTAAAATGAATTTGTGTCCAATATCATTGACATTAGTGCTCATTACTTCTCTGGTGTAATGCCTCAAACCATCTAAAATCAATTTTAAAGATTACCCGTTATTTTATAAAGAAAATAAAATACATTTCAAACAGCAACAGAGCTGTAAGTGTAGCGTAATCTCATGAACAGTTAGTTACTTGTGTTTTCGCTGGTTGGCAGGAAACTTTTGAAGGTACAGCAAAAATCTGTGAAACTAAATGCTATTCACAGAATTTAATGACTTGGCTTTTTGCTGTGTTACTTAGCATTAGACACGCAAATGTTAGAATTGCAGAAATGTGCATCCCCTCATTTTGCCTGGGAAAAACAGTAACTGTAGTTACTCTACGGGAAACTTCAGCACGTTATTTTTCTCTTGTTTTTTTCTTTTTTCTGTTTGGGTTTTTTTTTTTTCTTTTTAAGAGAAGTAGAAGGAGAATATTTACTCCCCTGATTGCGTAAACTATGAAAGTGGATTTATTGTCTGGAATGTTGCTTCTACTTTTTGTTGCATGTTTGTCTTTATTTGGAATGTGGGTTTATCAAGAGTCAAGGCTGAAATCCTCTTTTAGTGGCTGCTGAATGATGGCTTTTCAAACTGTAATCATGAAGCTGTTGCTGTCAAGGTGTGTGGACCTGTAAATTCTGTTTTGAATCATTTTTACACAGCCTTTGCTGGCTTTTAGACTACAAAGAAGTTTTTCTGTCTATTAACACATTACATGCGTTGATTTTACAGATGTCTATTTGCTAGTAAAATTGCAAGAATTTGAATTGGATTAAAAAGGCTTTCTCTAGTTATGACAGTGTAGTTATTTTGAACTTCAGCAAAATCTGGTCTTTCTGAGACTGAATTTTATCTGCACCTGGTACATCAGGGTTGTTGGAGACATTTCATCATTTGAAAGTGTCAGAGTTGGAGTTGTTTGGTTGAGACTGCATGTGTTTACCTAGGCAAGTGAAATGTGCATGCATGCAAGTATCTCGTGGTTTCATGTAGGTATCTTATTACTTATTTTAATTTGACAGATTTTTATAGGCTTGAATGAAGCCAGAAATCCTTTTGTGTGTTTATTAAACATTGTTGTAATGTTGGCTGCTCTAGAGAACAGTTTTCAGAATGTATTTGTGTTTAAAACATTACAGCCCAAACACACCATTAATCGTATTCAAGAGAAGGAACTAATCAGTTACACTTTTCATTTTAGTCAGAGTACCTTTAAAATGCAATATTTCTTTCTGCTCTTACTAGTTCTTACATTAATGTCATCTCTTGTTTCCTATTGCACAGCAATGACTTTTTTTGGTAAAAACTGTAACATAAACGGATAGAAATAGGTAAATATTTATTCTGAGTAGCTTTGAGTTGTTTAAAAATATTTTAATAATTTTCTGTGGAGCATTCTTTGGCGTGGTCATAGCCTCTGATGTCTTTATTACATCAGTAAAATTAAACACAAATTTAAAAAGTTTCTTGTTAATCATTCTAGGATTTGCATATTAAAGAATTCTTTCTTTAAAGAAATATTGAAGAAAAGTTGCATCTTTTTTTCAAAATAGTGATGATGATCCTTAATTCCCAGGCCTCAAAAAAGTCTCTACAACTTTCTGTGTTACTGGAATGTACTGTATTTTGTTTACTCTCATGTGATGTAAGTAAATACTCTGTGCTAAATTTATTTGGAGACTTAATTTAAAATATATACAAAGCAAATTTTAAAACTGATTTTTGAAGATAATAGCTGGAATGAGATAAAATTTAAGAGTTCCTGAAAACTGTCTGCAAGTAAATAAAAGTCAGTGTTTGGTATTAACATTTCATTCTAGCTTAAATATAGGCATATTTCTAACAGTGTAAATAATTTTGGCTACCGTTGGCTCAGTTGTTGACAGGTATTCCAAAGTCCTGGTATTGCACACGTATGAAGTCTGTTCTGCCTTTGCTCTGTCTCTCCACATGCTCCTTTACTCCACCAAACAAATCAGTGACATGTAATTTTTATAAAAATTTAGCTATTAAAAAAAGGAGACCAAATTTTTGTAAGAGTATATGCCTCCAACTGCCTAAAAATCATTAATTGATCCATGTGGTAATAGCAGATGGTTAAATGGAAGAAATGTCCTTGAAGTTATTCTACTAGCAGATGTGCCTAACTATTAGCTTCATGTTTTTACTCACCTAAAATTCCAAATAATGTAATAAGAAAGTAACACACACCTAATCATTTTAATATGTTCATTGCCTTCTGTTACTGATTTAGGATTCATCTGAAAACTTTAAAAGCGGGACATCACTTAGAACTTGTTCTGGGAAAACACTTTAGATTATATGTGCGTATGTGCAGATTTATATATAAACATTTGCCTTTTTTTCTTTTTCCAGGATCCTACAAGATGCATTACTGCTTTCAGATAGTAGGCTTCACCTCTTCTTACAGACTCAGCTAAGCCCAGAAGACATGGAGGCCTGTGTGTCTGGACAGACCAAATTCTCTGTTGCTGATGCGATTCACAGTTTCGCCTCTCTGAACAGACGTTTTCCTGTAGAAGATGAAGAGAGAAAAAAAGGAAAAAACGATGCAGACTCTGATTCAGAGAGGTGATTTTTGTATATCCTTACTTTCTGAGATTATATATCCATACATACACATGCACATGCTTCACTTTTTTGTTGATGTAATACTAAGATAATGAAAAAATTAATTGACTGAGATTTTATTGAGCTGTGACAGCTCATCATAGAAGTCTTCACACACACCTCCACACTGAATTAATGAATGCAGTAGAAATTCAATTATCTGCATTCTGATTATGTGAATTTCATTTAGTCAGACTTGAATTATTCGCGTTTAAATTATCTTGCTAAAAAAATATCCAACTGCACTCCAAATGGCTAATTAAAAGTCCAAATTTCCTGTCTCTCTTTGTGACTGGAGATAATTAAAGTTCTCCTCTGTTACTCAGGCTTTGAGTGTGTTGTGAAAACCAATTTCCTCCTTTTATTTTTTTTTTTCTCCCCCCCTCTCCCCTTTTCTGCAGTTCATCCTCCGGGCTCGGACCTAGTGATGACAGCATTTCATGTGGATGTAAAGCAAGCCCAGCTTCTGAAGAATCATGAAAAATCATTCCTGTATTGTTATCTTAAGGACAGTACAAAGCAGTTTCTGCTTTGTTTACCAGTTATGTGTACCACACAAACAGGGCTGTCTGGTAATGTGTACCTAAAAGACCCATCGTTAATGCAACCATATGTCCTTACAAAATATTCAAAATAGACCTTGATACTACCCTTTTGGTGATTTTTTTTTTTTTTTAATGTATCTTGATGCAGGTCTACATGCTCCCTGTTTATGTTTTTGTGACTATTAAAATCTCAGTATTGGGTAAGTCATGATCTTCTGACATATGTGGCAGTTAAAATATTTCCCTCAGTTGAGTGCATGTCTCGGATCTGAAAAATAAAGACAACTTAATTCGTCAGCTTAAAAGTTGGTATATCATATCAAACATATTCAAAGCATCTTTTAGTAATTTGCATCAGAGAAGTTTCATCTTCAGAAGTCATTTGACATTGGTGATGAAATTACACACCACACCAAGGTGCTCACTTTTTTAAGTAGCTCAGCAACATCAGCAAAACAACACTCATACAAACTATATGCTGCTGACAATTTGGGATATAAATACATCTTCCTCTGGTCCTTCTCTAATGTTTATGGAAAGACTGGTTTTATCACGTGTAAGTACTGAAGGCAAAAATTCTTGAGCATGGTTGCTTAGAAATTTAGAAATATAAATAAAAATTACGTCATTTCTAGGCTTGCTGGAGATTCTCAGTTCCCAGGGAATTATGGATACTCATTCCCAGTGAAAATCCTGGATGAGGTCCACTGAAACCAATGGCTGAATTTTGCATTGACCTTGCTAGGGCCAGGATTTCACCCGACATGTTTAACTTTAGGTATCTAAATTTGAAGATGGTGGTAGTTCGGTGGCTGTTTTAGTTCAGCAGCTGAAACAGGGAGTATCTCCCTCTCTGAGATGATGATAATCACATAGCTATAACACCCTGCATGGATGTGGCCCTCTCCACTCTCCGTGAGTAACAGGAGCTGCTGATTTCATTGTGGCTGTAGTTAACACGTTGGAATATTGACTTTCTCACAAACAAAAGGCAGGCTTGAACACAACTTCTTAACCACCAACACTTATTTTGATTAAACGTCAGTTTTGCTCTTTATTGTTCACAGCAGCTGCGTAGTGTCTTGTCCCAGATTCTGTCAAAGGAATATGTTTCACTGTGGTGTTGTATTTATATTTGACATTTAACTGCTATTAAAAAGAGCTAGGGGGTCTGATCACCCTAGCAAAGCTCCCATTAACTTCAGTGTGGTAGTTACCGGCCTAGAAATGGATATAAATACATGCCTTTTTTTTTTTCCTTTTTTTTCTTTTTTCTTTTTTTAAAGAATTCTGTGGTTACTTTCAAAGAAGGAACATTTTAAACCCGTGAACTACAGAAACAATAGGTTGTTAAACAGACAGCTAGTAAGGGGTAGCAAAAACATTGTGTGGGCATGCTTTTTTAAAGCATCCAGCTGGGAATCTGTGCAATTTTAGAAACAGGTTTTAATAGCCTGAGAATAACATCTCTTAGGTAACTACTTTGGGCCACTGTATTTTGTTGATGGTAGCAGTTTGTAAGATAAATACCCATGTTTCTTTCTGCTCAGTCTTACTGAATTGCACAAATGTATCTATTCACCGCCACAGCTTGTGCGTGAGTTAGCAGCAATGCTATTTTTAATGTAAAAGTGTAAGTGTTTAATTAAAGCAACAAGTTATCACTAAAAGTAACTTTAAAATAGCTATTATTGCCAGGCAGAGATTTTGATTACTTTTTTTCTATATTTTTTTTAAGATTGCACATTACAAAAACAAATTGTTTAGCAAATTTATTTAAAAGATGGGAAAGATGTAAAACCAAAACCTGGAATAATGTTGAGAAGGATATTAATGTTTTTATTTAACACAGTGTAGGTTTTTCTTTTGTTTTAAAAGACTGAGCTAAACTCGTGAAGCACTTTACAGTTCTGCTTTCTAACACATCACCAGTACCTGACAGAAATTATGGAAACACAAGGTTTGGAGAGCCTTTGTGGCTGATTTTATTTTTTAATTCTAGGAGCTTATCAGTACGCCAGCAAGTGTTTTCCAAATGAACATGTTTCTGAAATAAATATTCGTTTTCTAATAGCTCTATTGTTGTTCTGTTATTTTCTTCATCATCCTGTTAAGAAATTCTAAGACTGCTATAATTTTCTTCTCAGCTTTGACAGAAATTTGTTTAAATATTTACCTTTTGAATGTCGTTTGTATAGTTAGTTACTGGAATTTTTCTTAGGTATGGGGGAAGGAAAGTACTCCATGCTATCTAGAATGTCTCCTTTTATCAGCTGTATATAACCACATATAAAGGCTTTAAGATATTTTGTTTCATTGGGATATTAAATGTAACTGTTACAAATTTAATTTTTTTAAAAATATTTTTAATGTCTTTTGTTACTTTCAATGATTTAGTAATTTTTCAGCACTGTGACATACAGTTTGATCAGTTGATCGCTGGTATTTTGATTCTCATTTTTTATTTTTGAATAATGCTGACATTTCCTGCTAGCGCTTTTTTTTTTAAACAGGATAATACCTGATTTATAAATTAGAAGTAGTAATCAGATTACATTATATCTAATTGCAATAATTCTGCACTCAAAAGCTTTTCTTCATCTTTTGCTTATAACTTTATATCCTCATTTTTATGATGATTTCTTAAAAGCTTTTAAGTAATTAAATAAAACAAGTTACTACTTTCTAGCTCATGTTTAAACCTGACAGTGAGGCTTCCTTTATTTCAATATCAATATCCTAATCACTTTATGACTTACCATGTGTAATTTACTCTTCAATTATTTTTGTAATATGTGTCTATGTATATATATATAAAATATATGTATACACATATATATAGTATATATATAGTATATATATGTGTAGATACATATACTTACTTTGTATAAACACACACACTCTGTTGTGTTTGGGTTTTCAATTCTTTACATTTTCTACAAAAAGAATAGCAAAGAAACTCCAGAAAGATTATGTATTTGGAATGAAAATTGTTGATTATATCGCAGTTTATTTCTATAAACATTGAGGAAAATTTATACTCTACATCCTGCACCGTGTAACAGTGCAAACTTCGGTGTCCACATCTTTTTTTTTGACAGGTGACATACTGAATTTGTTTTCCAGATGAATATTTAAATTTTATATAATTACTATGAATTATTAAAACACAGTGTTTGTGGCTTGCTCTGTTATACGAGGTATGGACAAGAAGAAGAAGAAGAAGAAACCTTGCATGGTCCTGTGTCGTTTCCCTATAATTGCAGGACTAGACTCAGGGCTAAGGACCAGGAGCTTTACCTTTCTTCCCTAGCTTTTACCAGGCTGCAAAAATGTAAACAGTAATTTCCAGTCTCAGGCTGATTCTTTTCAAGAAAGGCCTAAACGCTTGAGGAAAGACACAATTATTCTCTGCTTCGGTGCTAAAAATGAGCTATAACGGGTTAAGTCGCTTCTTCGCCTTCTGGAACAAAACCTCCTCAAAAATTAATTCAAGTGGCCTTGTAAGAAAGAAACCGAGCTGTGGCCTCTGAGCTCGCTTTTGACTTGGGGCGCCCGTGGATGCTGCGCACACGCGGCTGTGGTGCGGGCGCTGCCGCCGGAGCGGCCCCGCGGGCTGGCAGTGCCGGCTGCCCGGGGGCTCCGCCGGCACTGCGAGCGGCCAGCGCGGGGGAGCACTTAAAAACGGGGAGGGGAAAAAAGAACAAAACAACCAGCGGGGGGAAAAAAGGGGAAAGGAAGGCAGCATCCCAGATCGCGCTCCCCGCTGCGCCCCGGCCCGGCCCTTCCTCGCGCCCTGCCCTGCCTTGCCTTGCCCCGGGGCCGCGGAGCGGAGCGGGGCGAGAGCCTTACCTGGGGCCGCCGCGCTCTCCGCCCCGCTCCGCCCCGCGCCCGCTGCTCAGGGAGCGGGGCCGCCCAGCCTTCATCCGGTAACTCGTGGCAACCGCAGCCCATGGCAACGGCGGAGGGGGAGCCGGGGCGGGGGCGGCCGCCCGCGCTGCCGCAGCGCTCCCTCCCTTCTTCCCTCCCACCCTCCCACCACCCCCGCGGAAGGAGGGCGGCAGCGCCCGCCCCGCTCCGCTCCGCTCGGCTCCGCGCCCCTCCGCCGCCACCGCTCCCCGCCCGCGCGGGCGCCAGGGGGCGCTGTGCGCCAGCGTGAGGCGCCGCCGGGCGGGGCGGGGCCCGGGCGGGGCGGGCGCGGCCCCGCGCCGGGAGCGCGTTCTGCGTGCGCGGCTTTCCGCGGGGACGGCGAGCGTTTTTGGTTATTTTTGGGTTTTCCTGCTCCTCACCGGCTCCCTCCATCCCTGAGCCCCTCCCGCAGCCCCGCAGCTCCTCAACCGGGCGAAACAGGGAGGCGCCCCCCGCGCTGGGGATGGGGCGCAGCCGGCGTAGGGGGCTGCACCTGCCGCCCCACGGGGAAGCCCCCGCCGCCCCCCACGCACCGGCCGTGTTTTGAAAATGCACGATACTATTCGTTTATTTATTTATATTTTCATATAAAAGCACTTAGGGCCCAGCGCAGAGCCCAAGCATGACATTTGCCGGCCTCGGTGGCAGGCAGGCTGCTCTTAAATGGAGGCCTTTCTGCGGAACAGCGAGAGCCAAAAGGCCTTGTGTCACCCAGTTATGTAAGACACAATCTCGCCTGAAAATGCACAATGAATCGGGAAGGATTTATGTAATTAATTGACCAGTCTTAACCTGTTATCGTGATGTAAGGAATTTGGAACTCATTAATTTGGGCCCTGACAGATTTCATATTAGAGCTGGCAAATATGGATTGAGCCTCTTATTCTTGTAGCAGCTGGAATTTCCATGACAGTGAGGATTAGTGAAGAAGACCTATTGCTCAAGTCAAACTGCCTCTTTTGTAATCAGCAGCTCTGCTCTGCATTAAAGGGGTAATGGGAATGAGGAAAAAAATAAATATATAGAGGAAAAAAAAAGAGAAATGTATTCATGTATGGAGCAGAGCAAGGGAGGGAAAAGAGGGATGTATCCTGGACAGCACAGGCACCAGAGTGGGGTTTTCCCAGCTCCATGGCAATGAAAAGGCCACAAAGGCAGCCTGGGATAATGGAAGGGAAAGTGCCTGGAGGACAGGTCTGTACCATCACCATGGGTCTTGTCTCTTGAGCAGAGCTTCAGATGGACTCTCCCAGGAGCCACTGAGCACTTGGGGCTATAGTGTCAGAGGTTCTGGGAACAGGGTTTGGGCTGCCAAGAACTGGTGGGACTTAGGAGAAGAAGGATTTAGGTTATGATCCTGGGGAAGGTAGGACTGGGAGGTACCTGTCTTTCGGCCTGGACTGTGACACCCTCCCCTGCGGGGAAAAGGATTCTCAGGGTGGATAAGAGCTAGGTCCAAGGACAAGGACAGGCCTCCATACAGCCATGGCAAAGGTGGCTGCACATGATATGCCTCAATTTCCCCAGTACAAAGACAACAGTAAGAAAAGTCCCTTTGTCTGCTGGTTTGTGACAACCTCTCAGTTAGGTTTTTCATGGTGCCTGGCCGGGGAGTGCCCTCATCCCATTATCATTTCTTGGCATTGATGTAGTAGTAATAACATTGAGTGCAGTCTGTATGGAAACAGTCTAGGAGCTTATGTTTTCTCTCTTGGCAACCTGTTAATGACTGCCCTGGTAGTGAATACAGTTGTTAGCAATGACATTAAAAGGTTTTCATGAGGCATCATCATATTTCTATGTGCTAAGTGTTTACCTACTCTTGTGATGAATGCCATGCAGAGATGGAGGAGTATTTTTCCTTTTCTCATTTTTTCCTTCCTTGATGCCATTTGGTAGTTGAACATTTCCCCTTCATGATTGCTTAGATCCACCATTTGCTGCTGTGAGAAGGGAAAAGTCGTAAAACAGGTATGGATAGTAAAACCACAATTGTTTGGAAAGACTGTAAAGTCAAATGCAGATGAAAAATAAAACACAAATAAGGCCTATGTGGCTCAAATCCTCTGGACATCTTTGACCACGTGCGTATTGGCTTTGATGTCCATCATTGTGTTGGGATGATTAATGAATCCTGGCACTAAAGTGTGAGTATTCAGTACTAAATTTGGGCCAATAATCTGGATCATAGCTTTGAGCTCCTTGATGTAAAAAAATAAATAAAAATCCAGACCAATAGATTGCAATTTGATTGTGCTCCTTCAAAGAAAGTATTTTGTCTTACTGTCTCCTGATACATTAAAAAATCTTCACATATGTCAACTATCTCACATTTTCCCAAAGGGAGGGAATCATTTATCTTTTATGATGGTACACCCAACTCAACCATTGTTTCACTCAGTTTATTTTTGCTTTTCTCATGATCAGGGGCAGCAAACCACCCAGGTACTGCTGCAGCTATAAGTTTTGTTCAAATGTTCCTCTTGTTAAAATGTTGATCAGGCACAGCTAATTTTCATGTTAAATGTGCCAGCATATGTCTGAGTTTGGAAGTATTTCAAACAGCAAAAAAACCCCCACATTTTGAAGTTTAAATGGATACTGTAATTACAAGTATTTGCACATTCTCTGATTTTTTCCCATGGTAATATTTCAAGTATGCCTGAGTGATAGAATTTTCCTGTGATACCCATGATTTTGAGTGCTTGCAAAATTACTACTAGTGTCTGCTCCTTTTTTTTTTTTTTGGCTTGTAGAAAAGAAAACAGTCATCAGATGAGATGACTATTTTGTCAGATTCTTACACTATTTTTATTCTTTGATGGTTAATCAGAAAGCAAGGAAAAAAATATATAGAAAAAGAACCTGCAGTTAAGCCTTCTGAACAAAAATATATTTGCTTCAGATGTTTTGTAACTTACAACAATACCAGAGAACTCTTTTAGTTTTTGTGCAAACACTAAATACAAATTTCACAGTAAAAGTGGTTAAGACATATCAAGCACTGATTCAGATGAAATCAGTGGTAAAAACTGTGCTGCTTGTACTGGGGGTTAAAAAATTCTGTTTTCTGAATGGCACTGAGATTAAAAATTACATTCTTGTTTGAACCAATAGGTGGCCTTTTTGAATGTGCTATAGCAATTTTTTCCCTGGTAACAGAAAAATGTCTGCTTTGAAATACAGTCATTTTCAAATACAGTGGGTTGTTTTTGTCTTTGGTTTGTTGTTTTTTGTTTTTGTTTTTGTTTTTTTTAAGAAAATAGATGAACTTTTGGATTTATTTCCTATTTTTGGTGTACTTATGTTAAATCATGAGTCTTCATAGGATCATAGAATGGGTTGGGTTGGAAGGGACATTAAAATTCCAACCCCCCTGCCATAGGGAGGGATACCTTCCATGAGACCTGGTTGCTCAAAGCCCCATCCAGCCTGGCCTTGAACACTTCCAGGGATGGGTTGTCAATAACTTCTCTGGGCAACCTGTTCCAGTGTTTCACCAACCTCACAGTAAAGGATATCTTCTTAATATCTAATTTTAACCCACACTCTTTCAGTTTAAAGCCATTTCCTTTGTCCTACATGATCAATAATAGTGATGATAAAGTAGACTACAAAGTCTATCCTTTCTTTTTCATGTTCATGCTCTCAAAATGCCATATATTTCCAGTTTCTAAGGCCTCTCATAAGTTCTTATTTCCTGTTATTTCACAGTTAATGAAAATGGTTCCAGCGGAACAGTATGCCGTTGTGCTTCAGAAAGGGAGAACTTGTGATTTTTCTGAAGTCACTCCTCCAAGCCAAGTGTCAGAAATCTTCATTCTGTTTTATTTCCTATATAAGCAACACATTCTTAAAAGGTTTCTGCAAGGAAAGGCAGTCAGCAGCCATAGATGGCCAAGCCTCTTAAAAGCCTGGCTCAGATGAGGGTGTTAAAAACCTGAAAATGCGGCCCTGAGTTCTTCATAACACTGCTCACTTAGGCCTGGATGAGGTATTCTAGCAGCTCCTTCTCTGGCCTATGTATTTCTGGACATGTGTTTATTTTTTGGAGTTGGTTGTTTTTTCTAAAATTTGGGCTTGTATTTTTATCCCTGGGTGGGGATAAAAACAGCCAGTGCAGGGCAGCAGATTCAGAGTCCCAGGACCCACTGGTTTGACCCAATTCTTACTTTTCTTGAAGTCAGTGGCGTCAGGTAATAACACAGAACTTGGTCTGGACCCAGCACTCGTCGCATGAAATTGGGGTTTAGTTAGACTCTCTAACATGGAACAGGAATTCACCCACATTGTTCAGGGTTCCTGTGTTCCCTTTTGTGTTTGCACACCACTTTTTTACTTTTGATGGTCATTTGAGGGCTCTGTGTGTTGAATTATGAGACTGAGGCACTCAAAGTGTGGAAAGAGCTTTTCTTAGAAGCTAATACTAACCTAGGGAGTTTGGTTCCTAAACAAATTTAGTTGCTCTGACTCACTCCCTGAAGAAGCCCATTACTCCCGTGATGTGCAGGAGCCTTAGGAGACCTGGTCCTAGGACAGAAAAATAACCATATGAATGTCCACCTTGGGACAGTAGTACTTAGCCCCAAGAAATAACTTTGTTGGAAGCGTAACCTGTTTATATAAGATAGCTTCCCCTTTTTTGGCAAGAAATGCCCTCTAAGTGCTGTTTATATTAATCTTGTATTTTATTACTATTTCTTGCACTCCAACAGGCTCAAGACTCTTGCTGCTTCTAATGATCTAAGGCTTTGGGAGAGGAGGTGGGATAGGAGTGTCTGTCCATAAAAATGCTGCCAATTTGGTCACACATAAAAAGAAGTCTGAAAGCAAGTTTGGCTCCTGGATAGTTTGAATTTTGCTGGGAAATCAACGTCCACCTTGGCACCAGTGTCCACACATCATGGGTTGGATATAGGAAGTTAATAATTTGTCTGTGTTTATGATAAAGCTTTCCTGTCCAGAGTCTCAGAGCCTTTTGCGATGAGGAATTAATTCAGCCTTACAATAAACAGGATCTACTATTTTACAGCTGAGGAAACTGAAGAACAGTGAGGTGACCACAATGAAGTACAGGGCAATTCTCTCAGCTCAGAGAGGAACAGTGTTCCTCCTGCTGCTGGTGCCCTCTGCATTACCTGCTGGGAGGGACAATGTGCCATGCTGCTTCTGAAAGTCTCACCCCAGCTATAGGCACAAAGCACTCCAAAGAGGTAGCTCAGGGGTCCCAGTTTTTGATATTTGACTTGAAACACCTGAAAAGGATTCACTTTTTGCTTCCCAGAACTGTGCACTCTGGCACTTGGAAACCAAACTCCCTGTGGCATCTATTGCATTCGAAAATTTTGGGCTAATTGTCTTTTGGGTTGCAGCATTCATAACAGAGATGTACATCTATTTTGGAAAAACAGAGTTACTCACTCTTCTCACTAATTAAAGAAACAGGAGGTGAGAAGAGAGAAGTAATTAGGGTACCTTGTTTAGCTTGGTTAAATAAGCAGCACTGACAGGATTTTCTCTGAGGGACACTTGCAGAAATGCTGTGGTCTTGTTGATATTAGATGGTGTTATCATTGGAACTGGATTGAAGGAAGCGGAGCTGATGTTGACTAAAAAGTGTAGGAAAGATTGATTTTGGCCAGATCTTTCAGTCTTTACTCATCCATCCATGACACTAGTTACTAAAACTATTTGGGACTGCTAGCATGAATAAAGACCATTGGTGTGAGTGAGCATTGCAAACTTCTTTTCCAAAGTTGTCTGTTCGGCTGATTTCAGCAGACCTCCTCTCCATGTGAATTTATTTTGCTGGTGGGATGTATGACCTGGCCTTTCATAAGTAAAAACAATTCTCAAAAATTGGCATAAAATACGAGCATTATAGGTAAATACAATTTTCTAGATTACAACAACCTATTTAATTAAATCCAAGCAGAATCTTTTACGGTTCATATTTTGCTTTCAGACCAGGCCTTTATTCTTGGGGTGGTGACAGAGACGCTTCACCAGAAGGCTCTGCAAGCTTATCCTTAATTCTGTTTTGTTTGTAGAAAGTGAGGATGACTTCTGAGCAGGAGGTGAAGACTGTGCCAAGGACACAGGGCATTGTGCTTTTCCTGGAGCTTTACTGGCTCTTCCCTCCCACTTTGTTCCTTACTAATCACAATGGCTTCCTACAACACACTTATCAGGGCAGGCCACTGCCCATAAATAAGAGAGTTTTTGTCCTTTCCAAAAGCCAGAAGTACAATGTTATCTTTCCTCTTTCCCACAGAAGAGAGCCATTAGGAAATTCTTTGGTTTAGTTTGTACCTCCTTGTTCCTGGATGAGGTTGGAGCCATTGTAAAAAGATGAGGCTTATGTTTCCTTCTGAAGATGGCAAACTCATTGATGCTTTGGATTGATGAGCTGAATGTTCCCTGATGCATTGCATCCTGTAAGGAGAAGACTATTCTGGGCTACTATTATCTGGTCTGAGAACTGAGTACTTGGCATTTTTCTGGGTGCAACACAAGGAAGCAGAGACCTGAATGTTAACGTTAGTGAGACATGATTTGGGGAGACACATCATGACACCACATGGCAGTGGTGGTGATGTTGATTCACAACAATCAACCTTAGCACCCCCTGAAATTTCCTTGAAGGCAGGACCCAAATTCCCCTGTGGGAGCAACTCAAGAAGGAGACCTTAAAGATTTGGCTTTGTAAAGTGAATTGCTGTTCCTAAAGAAGGTTCTTTTGGCTGTTCTCAGTTTCTCTATCTGTCAGAGCAGGGAGGGCATGGAGGGGCCTCTGGCTAAAGCTCTCCTGACACAACAAGGGCTATGGGTAGTGTCAGGGATGTCAGCAGCCAGAGAGTCACCTCACTTGCTCGTTCCCTAGTTTTTTATGTGGTCTTGCCCTGCCTCAATTTCTCCCCAGAAAATGGTGCTTTGAAGCCTGCTGAGAAACATATGCTGAACTCTGCCACTTGAATGCATGATGGTTTGCAGCTCCCCTGATAGATCTAAGGAGCTCAAGCTTCCCTCTCAGGCAGGTATTAATACTGTGCACATGCAGAAACTCTACAGAGAGATAAAAGATTTTACTTCTCACAAGTCACAGATTAACAACCACACAATCCTCACTTACTGAAGTCATCCCCTGGGGTCAGAAGAACCATTTGTGTTAGCAAGAGAGGTGAGACCTCCCAAGATGTGCCAAAATGATCCTGAGATGAAATTGCTCCACTCTTCCCGGGAGGGCCCACAGAATCTCACAGGGTTGGCTCCATAAATTGTGTGTTCTTCAGGGCAAGGACCTTGCCCTCCAATTTGTCTGGGAAGAATGTGTTCTGTGCACCATACCACAAATAATAAATAACTGCTTTGGCTGCTGGCTGGGTTTGGGATTATGAGTCAATTCTCCCTCCTGATTCATTTCTTGTTCTGAGACACCAGCAATGCAGTTTTACTGGAGTATGTCAGTGTTGGTGTTAGTCCCCTGCTCTTCCCTTGCTCACAGTAAGGCAACTGTCATCTCCTGTCTGCAGCATACTTTACAGCACTGAGGAAGAATATTAATAAGATTTCCAAACGGCTTGCTGCCACTTTTGGTGGAAAGGTTTCCTGCAAAGAATGTGCAGCAAAGCTCCCAGGAGACAGACAGAGAAAACCCTCCCACTGAGAAGAGCTGGTGTCATCCAATTTCATTGTCTCTGTGTCACTGCAACACCCCTGTGACTCTGACACAGAGCTCTGTGCTGCTCTAGCTTGTGCTGCTCAATGTAATTTCCTTGGTTGAACATCTTTATTTTAGAACTGTAACAAGGTATTAACTAGTTTCCCTAACAGTTGGCTGTTTGCTGTTTAAATAACAGTCTCTTTCATGTTCAGGTCAACTAGACTTTTGCTTTTACCATTTGATTTTGCATCACATTTAAAAAGCAGCTAGCCTTATATGCCATATTTCCATGCAGGTTAAGGGTTCAGGATCTCAACAGTTCATGTGACAAGGAAACCAGAAATACCCCTCGTGAGTGAGTAACAAACCCATGTAGTCCAGCAGTCAAGCAAAGAAGGCAGACGTAGAGAAGCCCAATATTAGGCGATGAGGCCTGAAGTTTACTAGACATGTTTCTTCTGGGGGAGCTGGCAGAAGCTGGTGTTGCTATGAAATTGTGAGGACAGCCCTCTGAAAAGCATTGGGCAGCCCCACTGTGGTTTCTTATCTGTGTCTCACTTGCTGCCTTTGCACCTAAGCTGGTGCTGGGAGGTCCTGAGTGTAGCCACCCCTGCCCTGCTCCAGTGGGATACTCTGTGGTCCCAGTGCCCCTTGCCAGGGGACGCTTTCCTTTCCATGAGCACCTCTGGTAGGGTGCAGCTCTGCCGGAGGCACCTTGTCAGGGTGTGTCTGTCATCAGCAATCGTGGGACAGGCTGCCTTTACCAGGTCTGCTCCTGAGAATGCCCCTTAAATGCAATCTGGGCATCCCCAGTAAGCCTGTGAACATAAGCAGGCTTGTTTTCGAAATTAAGGGATAAAGCACAAAGAAGGAAGGCTTTTAACGTAGAAAACTCCATAATGTTAGTCTTTTAAGAGCTCCAATTAGATGGTGGCAACCTCAAGCCAATCCATCACCTGCCTTTGCCAGTCTTGACCTTTCTTATTTTTATCTTCTTTGGATTCAGGGAGACAACTCTTAAATGGAATTAGGAGTCTGTGAGCTGGCTCTGTATTTTTAAGTGGGTGTTTATCGGCTTGACCAACATTGCTATACTTTTTATTGCTCATTTATGCATCATATAGATATATTTATATAGTTGAACAAGCGTAATAGTTTAGAAAGTTTGACTAATATATCAAGTGCATCATCCAGGCATAACTCTTAATGTGGAACAGTGATATTGCTTAGTGTATTCAAATAATAAATCCCTAACTACTGCATAAGGCACACTGAGGTTTTGTTTCATTTTGTTTTCAGATTGAAACCAGGAAGCTAATGTACATGAGTTGGCCTGCTCTGAATCTTTGTCATCTTAGACAGCCCTGCTTATTGCCAGCTCATTTCACAGAGATCTATTTCAAATCAACTCATAAATTATTAATAGTACATGTGTAGGTCAGAGAGACGCTAACCCTGACAATCACACCCTAATATTCTCTCTTTAGCATCAGAAATAAGAAAGGAGATGTGAATAATCAATATTCAACAACCATGGTACATCTCATACAGATATGGTATATGCACTTAGAAAAAAAACCCCACATCTTTGCAAAACCTGTCAGGCTGGCATTAATCTTGCATGATGAATAATGTGGCAATCTATGAATTTTTAACACCTTTAAAATGATAAAATTGTGGGATGTGATATCCAAAAGTAAATTTGTTCAAATTGGAGAATATTTTTGATCAAATGGAGATATTGAATAATGTGTAGAGAAATATTTAAACATCAATTTAAATTGCACAGCAGGCAAGACAGTTTGTATGGGTTTGTGACTGGGAGCAGCTTTCCGTCACAAATAATTCGCCTGCAGATTTAATTATAACTCAAAGCTTAAGCAGTAACTCTTCTGAGAAGAGCCCTAACTCTGGAGGCCCTGAGCAGTTCCTGGGGCTGTCTGACAGCCCAGGAAGGGCCACATGGTTCTTTGCCTTGCCTGGTTCCTGCTGTGCAATGCCCTCTAAAGAAAACCCCACGAAACCCAGAGTGGGATGCTTCCAGAGAGAATGTAAGAGCAGCAGAAAGGGGCAGGAGCAAAATATCACCTTTTATTTGCGGCAGGGCTCAATTTTGGAGGTGGAGCCAGTGCTCCCCAGTGAGCAGGATCAGGCCCTTGCTCCACTGATCATGCTTGGTGGGAGAGGGAAAGCTTGGGTTTTCAGTAGGGAAAAAAATGAACCACTAATACATGGGAAATAATGGGATGGATGCTGTCCCGCTTGAAATTCAGTACAAATTTGTTGTTGACATTCATGGGGACAGGATCAGACTTTACATTTGAAGTCACCTCCTTCTGACAAACTGCCTGACAAACACTAAACCAAAATGCTTCATTTAGAAACTGTCAAAGGGAATTACTAACCTTTTATACTTATTAAAATTGCTAAATGTGTTCCTGTAAAGGGACTAGAGAGAAGCTGGACATTCTAATTCTCACTGTATGCAAAATAAAAATGACACTCAAGCACTTTACCTATTTTTTTAATCCTTCTAATGAAAGCATTTTATTTTATTCCATTTTTATTGAACAGAAAATAAAATGTGTTTGTTTCCCCAGATTTGAGGAGAATTAACATGTATCTGATTGTTAATATTTGATCCTTCTTTAATTATTTATGGTATCAAGGAATGAATCTGTCAAGTAAATAATGAAATGCGTACATGCAGCATATGTAATTAGGTTAGGTGCATAAATCCAAAGTGCTCACTTTATAGTTGTCAGTGCAAAATTTATTAATAATGAGAAATGCTAAGTGAAGAAAATTCCTAACAGTCTACTCATTAGTGTAGGTTAGAGCAGTTGCTGAAAAGGAAAGTTATCATTCCTCTCTTACTGTATTTCATCATTTCAGAATGTTAGTAAATTGTTATATATTTTCCTCATCTCTGCTTTAAATGTATAATAAGACTAGTCTAAGTTGTGCTGAGAAGGTGCACTTTGTTGCCATTCTGCAAACAGACAGCTATCAAAGTAGAGGGGTTTTGCAGATATCTGTATTTTAAAGCCAGTTATATACCCCATGATATGCTTTCCTTCGGAGTTCCCAAGTGTTTAAAAGGGATGAGCTGCACTGTGTTTATCCCCTGGCATTTTAGGACTGAAGCTGATGAATGAATGCTTATGCAGAAGTGCAAATGTGACTTCACATTTGTTGGGGCGTAGGACACAGGCAGCACAAAATGGTGGGTGATGCAGTGTGTGTTTGCTTGTGCCGTGTTATGTCCTGCCTTAGCAGAAGTCACACAGACACAATCTTCATGCAATGCATGTCTGCCTAGGGCATTCATATATTAGAAAAGCTCAACTTTTAGAGGTCCAAGTTTGTGGCCAAGTGTAATAACCACAAGACCATCTATTTTGAGTGGAGTGGTGCATCTGAGTACTTCTTGGACTGTGGGTAGTTTGGTCCACACGAACACAAACCTTGTGTATTGCCAAGGGTGGTGACCTGAGCCAGGAGCTGTGTGGCTGTGTCTGGACCAAGGAGTATATGAGCCAGACAAACAGGCTTTAAAAATGGGGCTATGTCCCATGTCACTCTTACCACCCCTTCACCTTAGCTTGCTCTCAAGTTGTTTCTGCTTTTTGCAAATGAAAGGAAAAATTGTTCTAGTTAATAAAAAACAAAACAAAATTAATCTGTGAGTTTACGCCTTCTGGGGTCTAAGAAAAATGTGTGAGAGAGATGAAACACCTGTTTGAGACAGAGAAGTGTCATTGTGGGACCACAAAAAATCTTTTTCAATCCCAAAAGGTATTTTTCAGCACTCCCTCTCTGAAAGAAGATTTGATTGCTAAATGCATATTTAAAACAATATTTCAATATCATTTTGAAGCTTATCATTATCACAAGCACTTCATGGGCTAATTCTCTATATCCAAGGATAGGCATTCACCCCAGCTCACTTTTGCTGTGGAAAATTAGATATCTAGCCTGAATTAGTCATCTGGGTTCCCTTTGCAGTCATTGAGATTCATCCCAGCCTGAAACTGGTGCTCGAGGCTAGGCCTAAGTTACAGGAGGTGAATCACTCTCTGGAGACGCCAGATCTCTTCTTGGGATGTAGAAAGCTGATACTGGAAGCCTAACTTTTAGTCTGCTAAATGAGATGAGCTGAATCCCACACTGTGCGTCTGGATCCGACTTCTACTGGGGATCTTTAAGGGAAGGTCATCAAATGATGACCCTAAGGTAGCTGAAGCTCTGGGACACTGACCACACAACCATAGCAAAGTGCTTATGCTGGCTGTGCCTTATTTTTCCAAAACATTAAAATATAAAGGACTGGATTTGCTGATCTTCAGAGGCTGACCTGAGTCTGGTCTGTCACTGAGAGCCCCCAGCCTGGAGCTGCATAGCTATATCCATATCCCTCACTTCTGCTGGCCTCAGCATGCACACAGCACAGCAGGCAGCTGCTTTGAGAGCTGATTTGGCTGAGCACAAGTCTTTGGGAGGTGTTGCGGTGTAACTTGTCATTTTTAGAGATCTAGCTGACCATGCAGCCCCACAGTCACTAGGGCTGGCACAAAGGAGAAAGATGGGAAGGCAGTGATTGCCGACATTGTGAGGTGGCTAGGGTTGCTGCTGCTGGTGGCGGTGCAAAATTAAACAGATTGTGAAACTGAACCCAGAGCAAAAGGATGCTGACAGCCATTCATTAAATTTTGTATCACGCTGTTAGATTTTAATCACAACATTTTGGATCAGAATCACAAATCCTCTTATCAGCCATAAGAATTTCTTTCAAGCTTAACATTTTTATGCTCCATGTAGGATGCAACAATATTCATCTCTGCTAGTCAAGCTTAGAAATGCATTAAACTGTCCAACCAGAAAATCAGGAACAGGCATTTAGTGATGCAAAATGGTCATTCTGCAACCTAATGCCTAAGGGACAGATCAGTCATCACAGACTCCCACTTCTGCCTGAAAAGACCAATTAGGTGACTCTGTCTATTCAACTATCAATACAGGATTGTTCCCAACAGTACATTCCCCTGTGCTTTACCCACTCTAATTTTAAATTACTCAAGTGCCAAGACTTCTATCACTTCCCTGGGGTGACCATTACACAACTGAAGGCCTCACTATGAGGAAATGTTTCCTGATATTCTGCCACAATCTTCCTATGCTTAGACTCATCCCTTTTCACCTAGTTACATGTTCTTGAACAGCTCTACCTTCTTTTATAGCCACATCATTGCAAAAGACAATGAGGGTTACCAGCCCCCGCTTTTTCTTTTTTTGTAAAATATTCCTAGGCAGTAAACACATAAAGGAAAAGTCAAGTATTTCAACCACTGTTTATCATTATTGGTCGTGTGCCGGTGCTGAGATGCCCTGATTATTCTGCATTGAACAAAGTTGCTCCAAGATGAGGGGTTTTCTGTGCGCATCCTTTGAGGAGGGATGATAAAGGCTGAACAAAAGAAAGTCTAGAAAAAAAACCCCACCAACTTCAGGTGTTGTGTACTACTGTGGAAAAAAGAGTTGGCTACTCACATAAGAGAGTCCCCTGACAACAAATAATTAGGATAAAACTCCTCACAAGAAGTCCTTAAGGCTTACTCACTATTTCCATGTTTTGGTAGGTAGGTAATCACCAGAGCCCAGTGGGTTGTGACTGGTTCAGGCAAGAGGCAGCAGAACTGTGCCACTGCCTAATGCTTTCGGGCACTCTCACCTGCCCTTGCTCCAGGAAATAAGGCTTGGATGCATCTTGTACAGCAGGAAAAGACTTATCTTCCAATCTCTTGGGAAAATGAATGGCAGACCTCCTCCTCAATAGTCTCTTCATGCTCAATAAAGGGGCAATAATATTATGTTCCTGCTCCTTTCATCTGAATCAGCACCACCCTGAATTTTGGGGCAGGTGCATTCAGAATGAGCTTTCCCAGAATTGTTGCGGGACCTTTCAATCTGCTTTAGGTAGGATTTCTTTTTTAATTTTTCCCCCACAACAGTGAGTGTCGTATAGTCAAGCCGTTCATCTGTTTTATCAGACAAGCAGAACTGGGACTCTGATATCTTTTAAAAAAAGATACAGTTCTCTGATTAACTGAAGAGTAATAGCATGAAATTCTAGTCTCCAATAAGTAACATATTGATGCTTATGTCTAATTTAATCAGCATCGGGGGGACGGGGGTGCCCATTCCTTCACCATCAGTTATACAGCAGTTCAAGGTGATAAATCCTATCTGCAGAATGATATTCCGTCGACATTTCTATAATATTAATTAGATCACCGTGTCAGGCTGTAGGAAATTTGCTTAACATTCATTAGAAATTTCTTATAGATAGATAGGCATCCCTCCCTCCTTCTCCCCCCGCTTTCTTTCTTCTGTGATTGACAGATGAGGTCAAGCCGGAGACAGCCCCCCTTCTCTCCCCGTGCCTGAAGAGCCAGGTCACCGGACTCCATAATGCATGGGGAGTGGGAGGGGAGGATTGTGCTTTGAAGAGATATCCTATTAAATTGGACAAAAGCTCGTCTGCCTCCAGGCTCCATCGCCAGGTCTTTTCAGCCTGCAGCCAGCACGCAGAACGCAGGCGAGTGTACAACGCAAAAGCCATTTGCATTACCCTGCAGTCATTTTTATATGTGGAGGTAATGAAGTTGTCAGCGGAGCCTCGAGTGTGGCAGAGCCTGATATTCAAATAGACCTGCCAGCTCTCCCCTCTCCTCGCCACCGCCCTCTGCTCCCCGCTCTCCCCCCATCCCCACAGCTGATCTACTGACTCCCTGCATTACTGCTTCGCTGGCTCCCCGGCTCCGACTGTGCTTGCACCCTGGCCCCTGTCAAGCGCTTTTGTTTCCAAGCCAGGGAGCAGGCAGCCTGAGCCTGGCTGCACTCCACTAACCACACACCCACGCACACCCGCGCTGCCCACGCCATGGGGTGTCATGGGCTGGCTGAAGTGCCTGGACAGTCACACCATGGGGTGTCATGGGCTGGCAGAAGTGCCCGGACAGTCACGCCATGGGGTGTCATGGGCTGGCAGAAGTGCCCGGACAGTCACGCTATGGGGTGTCATGGGCTGGCAAAAGTGCCCGGACAGTCACGCCATGGGGTGTCATGGGCTGTCTGGAGTGCCCAGACAGTCATGCCATGGGGTGTCATGGGGTGACTGAAGTTCCGGACAGTCACGCCATGGGGTGTCATGGGCTGGCTGAAGTGCTCAGACAGTCACGCTATGGGGTGTCATGGGCTGGCTGAAGTGCTCAGACAGTCATGCTATGGGGTGTCATGGGGTGACGGAAGTACCCGGACAGTCACGCTATGGGGTGTCATGGGGTGACGGAAGTACCCGGACAGTCACGCCATGGGGTGTCATGGGCTGGCTGAAGTGCCCGGACAGTCACACTATGGGGTGTCATGGGGTGTCAAGGGCTGACTGAAGTGCCCGGACAGTCACGCCATGGCCCTGCAACAGCAGTCCTGACAGGCTTGCAGGGAAAGCTCCCCAAGGCACCACATTAATCCCAAGCCAAACGTCTGGGGCGCTTTGTTGTGGACAGACAGAAGAGAAAGATTTCACATTCCTGTAGATTTTCAAAGTGAGGTGGCAGGTTCATGCTTGGCATGCCCACTGTGCCCTTTTCTGTGGAGAAGCAGAACATGGTGCAAATTGTGCATTCAGCTGGGAGACAGGCAGCAACCAAGTGGTACCCAGCACTTGTGTTCACCAGTATCCAGGGGATGCTGGCAAAGGGCATTGCAGAAATACCTTGTCCTCATAAAAGGAACCCCAGGACCATAAATAACAAGGCAGTCAGAGCTGGCCTTTGGTAAATTTTTCATCCATTTTAGGAGGAAAAAAATTTAAAAATTCCCTGTGGCAAAGCTGCCTGGTAAGCAAAAGGTCTGAATCAACCCCATTAGCCTTGGAAACTAGCTTTTACTAAATATGGGGCTAGGCTGTCAGCTGGTGTTAATTGGCGCAAACCTACTGAAGTCAATGGAATGACAGTGATTTATACCAGGATGAAGACTTGGGGGATGGATACTTTACAGGAAGGCTGTCTTTTCTCTGTTTTCAGTGACTGGACCCAGTTGTGGTCACAAATCATTGCTTCTAGGCTTGATGGGCAGATGTCACTAGGTAGATAGGCATCTGCAGGTTGTCAAATATATACTGTGAAAAGGAAAACCATTAAAAAAAATTCATCACCCTGGTAAATATTTAGCTGCCTCAATAGTCTCATTTTTGGATCAGCAACTCATTCATTATTTGCAGAAAAGGATACTTTCTGTGGTCTTATGAAAATGATCAATGATCCTTTAGCACAGAAGGCCCCTGGGATTAATTTATTTTGTAAGCAGCATGCTAAAAAGACTGGTTCAAGCATTTTTTAAAAACTTACAGGAGGGTCAAAACCACAAAGGTTTCAGCAGCAGCATTTTTTGGCCTTTGTTCTTACACTGAGATTTTGAAAGATTCCCTAGAACCCCAGCAAGCTACAAATTTTCATGGCATGATACATCATGGTGCCACTGGAATTCATATGCCTTCGGGAGCTCCTTTTGGAGAACCTGAAATTTATTTAAGAAAGTGAACTTTATGTTTACAGTACAACAGTTAGCCTACAAGAATTTCCAGTGTACAGGGCTATTCTAAATGCACCAACCTGGAGATGAAAGGCTCCCTGAGTATAAATTGGCATGATGCACTGTAAATGATTCACAAATGGAGGAGTCCCTAAGTGTGCATTGACTCACTACACCATAACGTCTCCTACAGAGATTTTACAGCATCGTATGCCAATGATCCATGGATTAAGGGCTCCCTGAGTGCACATTGACACGATAGACTGGAGCTGTTTTGGTCTATCGTGTCAATGATCCGGTGATAATGACAGTGTCTTGTGCAGATCCACTGAGACCAGAGTTGTTGTGGTTCCTAACGGAAAAGGTAAAATTGTCCTACTTAAGTCATATTGACTATTTTGGGTGCTACAGGAACATGGACAAAGTTTTCACAATGTTCTCCTCCTTCATATCAGTTGAGGAATGTCTTCAGTGGTGCAGTTCTGTAGTCTGGGTGGCTTCTGTTTGTCTACGTACATGCATATAGACGTTCATATAAAAAACTGTGGACAAGTGCACTGTTACGCATTTTATATGCATACATCTTTCCTCATAGAGAGGCAGACTCTCACAGTAGAATTTTGTCACTCTTATTGAGGGTACCAAGGCTCAAACTGAGGGAGAGTCATTCTAGATACAGATTGACTTCCTATGCAAAAGAGCATAGTTCTCCCTACTATAGAGCAGAATGGGGAGGGGAAATGAGGACCCAAACCTAAATAATACCTAGTTATTTTGTTTACTTGCATCTCAGAAAATGCCTCTCCAACAGTTGTAAACCTCCCCTTGAACAAATGGGAAAATTGGGAAGTAACAAGTTTAATATGGTAAACTTGTGACCACAGAGCAACAATGACCAAAATATAGCCTTTTCTAATACATCTCAAACCCAACAGCAATGGTTTAACATGTTGGAAATAATATTGTGTAGCCCTTGTGCTGTTTCTGTGGAGACAGGAGAGAAGAAGACAGGAAGACAGGAATGCCTTCAGAGACAGGTAGAGACAAGAGAGTGTTAGCAAGTGTTTATTATCCAGAAATTGTCTGGCATTTGCAGCATCCTGGGTCAGCATTCTCGCCTTCAGCTACTCAAGCTTTAGAATTGCTGGAGTGGAGGAAAAGTTAAGATGTCAAAATATCAGGTTGCAAATGAAACAGTAGGAGAGGCAGAGTCAAAAACATTTTAAAAAAATTTGGAGGATTGAAACAAAAATATAAAATTTTAAACATACTATTAAAACTGGAGTTCCATCAACCTTCACAGAGCTATCTCAGAAGAAACTCATAATATTCTGAACACATTTAATTGAAAAAAGGGAGAAAGTCTTTGACTGTGATTACAATATAAACAAATACATTATACATTGACAACTGTATCCTTTGATGAAAGGCTGCTTATAGGTGCATTATATTGGCTTTTCAGGTCCACTTCATCCACCATTTTATTCATTATAAAAATTTCCATTATGATATACCATCTTCTGAATTGTTTAAATTCATTGACATCTGACAGTCAGGAGAAAAGGTACATATTAAAAATAATAAGAGTATTTCCATCTTCTACGTAATTTTACCTTCACAGAAAGTGAAGTCTGACCTCCATTTTATCTTTAGAGATAAAATATGTGCTACTGAGAAAACTCAGAAAAAACACCTTAAGAAAACCGAGATCATCACTAGTGTTTGGTAGCTTAAACCCCAAAAAGCTTTTACTGTTTATATTCCTGAAATTACAAATTTCATTAAGTTGATCATTTAATGGAAGATATCACTTTATTTATAGCATACATACAACTACTTTAATCATGTTTAAGACTATTTCATAATGTATGAAGTAAAAGCTTCCCTTCTCAGGATATATTAGCTGATTTTCAGGAGTGAACTACTCCAGTCTCCCCATTCCTAGAAGTTCGCTTTCCGTGAAGGTCTGACAATTTTTAATGACAAGCGTGGAGATTTTGAGAAACAGAAATTATCGCCAACATTCAGCTTGCTAATGGTTCATTTCAAGAAATACAAAATAGAAAAGGTTATAAGCATTTGTTCAACCAACTTCTCTCTCTGCCGTAGAAGTCAGTCAGGTACATATTATTTAGTGCTAAGGTAGTGACAATTTGGACCCTGTCTTGAACAGCGAAGTACAGATGCAGCAGGAAATCAGAGTATTCGGTGATCTGTTTTGGGCTGCAGGCTGGCACTCCACACAGTTTGCAGAAGGCAGAAGTAAAGGGGACACTTCCTAAAGAAGTACTCGGAATACAGAAGAATCTTAAAAAATGGAAATGTATCTTTGGAAATGTTCTTCATAACACCCACCTTTGACTGCTTCACAATTTACCTCCACACAGAGGCTTAAGAAGCTCGTGTCAGCTGACAACTGATGATTATGCTGATGTTCAGGGATCCCAGATACCGGGGTGATGTTCTTGTTGCCTTTAAGGAGAAGCCACGGGACCTGATTCCTGGTGAGACAAACCATGGCTTTATTACTGGTGAAAACATCCCTAGTACGCTCTATATGTATATATACTGTGGATTCACCCATTTTGATAATTATAAAGACTCTTTGTGCTCAAGAACATTCCTTCCACAAATCTTAGCTCCATTTTTAGCCAGTCTTCCTCTTCGCTCCTTTACTTGTAAATATGTGCATCATGAAATTGCAGTATCAAAAAGAAAAATAAAATACTGCCTGCAGTATTTACTACTTAAAAAGTAATTGTATAATTGTTTTGGTAAGTTAACCAGAATGAGCCTCTTGCCTCAGTCTCTGTTGTATATAGAAATCAACTAAAACTCTCACCCAAGCTGACTAAAATACGAGATGTCATTATCATTATGTTCAATAGGGCTGGGGTAAAACATAACAAATGGTACCTGTTTCTGTTAAGCAAGATGAAGAGTGTAGGCAGCAAGATGACAGATTTCTAAATTTCTATTTTCTCCCCAGGCATATAATTTTTTAATTTTTTTTATCTGTGGATAGTAGGTTGTGCTGCATCTACCTGTACAAGTAATGCCACCCCACAGTAGTGGATGTGTAGGATAAAGCATTCAGTGTTGAATGTTCTTTGGGCTTTTACTTGGGCTGAACTCCAGCCTGACCCCCATGACTGAGCACCTACTAGTGCCCAGAAACCACCAGCTCTGCACATCTGGGTGCATGAGACACTTGCAAACCCCTCTGGGTTATGGCATCCCTAGTATATACTTGCTTTCCACTCCGATCTACCATGGCCCAAACCTTCTTCCAGAGAGTTTATTCCCAGTAAGAAATCTATGAATACACACACACACAATTTTACAGCAAATTCCTATTTTTCTGAAAATATTTCATGCAGACATGCTTGGCATGCTTTCAGCAGCACCGTGTGATGTCTGGACAGGGCTGAATCTGTCCTCATCAGTAGCCATAGGATACCCTGGGGACAGCCACTATCTATCTCCTGCTGAGGTTGCTCCTAGATATACTGCACACTTCAGCCAATTTGAGAAAGAATACTGCTTTTCTGTGCAATATTAATGGGAAATGATGCAAAAGTGTAAAACTTAACATGGATCTGATGCAGCCCATTCAGAAGTTGAAAGGCTGGAATAATAATTATTTTATCTCTCCTTTCTGAGAAACCTAGCCAATGCCAGTTACTACTGTGCTCAAAATCATGCTGCAAATTAGATCCTCGACTCTCAGGTTGTTAAAGAATAAAAGAATACGGCCACAGTCCTGATATATGTGGAAAAATAGAAAGTCCAAGTAGGAAATAGAAGGAGAAATGAAGGGATAAGTTCTTTGTTGATTTCAGCTTGGCAATCAGGATATAAGTGGATCTTAGAGAGTCAGGTCAGGGAAGGATCTGAGGCTCATTTTTCCACAGAAGTAAGGAAGAAGGAAGGGACAAGATTGGGCACTAAGGAAAGAAGGCAAGAAATCCATCTGTGCCTCAGAAGAGCTTTTTTCTTTTCTCGGATGGTAAGACCCACTTTTCAGTGGGTGTCTGGAGAGAAGAGCTTCCCAGGGTCTGGGGATACTTCCTGACACACTCTGGGATAAAGCTTTATGAGATTTGTGTGAAGATGGATGGGATGAAACTCAGTTATCTATACATGGTTGTCTCCTTCCATTGGAGATGTCCTTAGCCACTTCAGGGGTCTGTTCAGGCTGGATGGGGTGACACAGGATCTGTGGGAGACCTGTACCCATCTGTAGTGGCAGCTGAAGCCTATCCCAGTTGCTCAAGAGCATCTCAGGTGACATCAGCCCCCTTCTCCAGGTAATAGATTCAATCCCATAAAAAATGCACATCTTGTTGCAAAACTGGCGCTCTGCATGTGCAATTTATAGCTGTCCTCAGAACCTTTAAGTCCTGTGCTCATGCCTGAGATAAATATACCCTGAAAAATACCCTTCTTTTTTTTTTTTTAATTTCCCAGTTTTGACATTTGTACCCTTAGTATTTAATTTTGAGATGAAAGGAACCTGGCTTCTTTATACAGATGAAAAGTACACTAAACTTTTTCGTTATGAAAGATCTTTCAAACATTAGCTGAATAATTTTTGTCCATTTGACCATCTGAGTAATTACTTTAGAATGTCTTCTCCTGTACTGCTTTGCTAGCAGTCAGACCTCTGTAATAAAATATTATGTTCAAAATATATTCTAGAAGAAAGGTATATAATCCTATTAATGGATTTCTTTAAATTCTCTATATGTGTTTTGCAATGAAATAAGCATATCTGTAGCAATATCTAAAGTTCTGCTTCAGGATTTATGCACTCTTAATGGATGGAGATTATTTCTTTGAATAATATAAATATCCCAAAGATTTAATGAAGCCATAAAGACATTCATTATACTTCCGTAATTAGAATTGTAGCTACAAAGGCTTTAGAGTGCTAAATATACATGCAGTATTTAATTGTTTCAAGTTTTCAGTAAACAGCTTTCATCCAGGGGAAGAGCTCAGAGCTGTGGAGGTGGAATTCATCTCCAAACTGGTGAGAGCACTCTGAGTGTCACCTGCTCTCAAACTGGGCAAATAACTCATGAAACTATATTTTTGGAGACCAGCTCCTCCAGACTGCCTGCAGCCTTCCAAGGTCCTCTCTTTGGGGGCTGCTGTGGAGCATGCCTCCACTAAATGTCACCTCCAGCTTGCAACAAAGACTCAGATAGATCGCTCATTTCTCAGCCTGATGTTTTCTTCATGTCAGGTGAGGATCACAGATATGTTTTGGAAATTGCTTGGAGGCCTTGCACAATCGCGTGTGTAAGTGTTGAGGCTGAGTCTGGCCCTAGCTTCTCAGTGTAAGTGGAGCAAGGAAACACTTTTTAATGAATGTCACAAATCCAGTAATTTCTCCAGTTCTGGGTTTGCTCAGGCCACTTTGCTCTCATGCAGATGTTTTCTCTGTTTTCTATGCAAAGAACAGCAATGACACAGAGCCCAGTGATGACGTCTCGGAATCCAATCAGAAAACCTGCATAAAGATGAAAGGTCTTACCAACAAGAAGTGAGCTTGCTAAACTACACCTTTCAATGAATTCAGACAAAACTGAAAAATGTTGTTGATATCAGATCCTTAGGCTGATTACTGAAGCGTTCGATTTTTCAGCATGTCAATTCATCACTGTCTACCTGGTTATATTTAACACTTTCTCCTGTTTCCATCCTGCCTGCTGAGATAGGCAATCTCTGTCACACGGTATCTGCTTCACCAGAAGGTCAATAGACCATTGTGGAGGCCCATGAGTCCTGTTCCCAAGTCACCTTGATTGTCTTCACGATATTGCTGATGGCAGGTGGAGCTTCCATGTCTTGTGGCATCTAAAATATTAATGAGATTAGCGCTTCCATCCTTCAAACAGTTCAGTGCTTCCTTTTCGGTTCTTTGCAATTATGCATCCAGTCCAGGGAATTCAAAACCTCTGCACTGATGGTTGCTGGCCTGTGCTGGTATTGCCAAAATTGGTTTCACCGGTGTTCATTTTCTTTGAGAAAGTGCTACTTTGCATTTTAAGCTAGCCATAAGTTCAAAATTTTTGTGGAAGATAGTAAGTTTTGGATAACTCAGTCTGGAGCTGAGAGGTTTGGCTGTACATACAGAGTTTATGTTTGGTTACAGCTTATTAGTCCTGGCCAAATTATGCAAAATATACATAAGGAAATGGTAAGTCACAGCTTCCATGTACACTAGCCTGCTTTTGGGGTTATTTGGGAGGAGTTCCTAGGCTTCCTTAACTCAAGCCTGACCAAGGCTACCTGTGGTACCAGAGCTGTGGTGTGGGACTGATGAGGATTAAACAACCTTCTCCTATTTCATTGTCAGCGAGGGGACAGAGCAGCTGCACAACCTGTTAGGTTGCCTCCCTGTTTCTGTCAGACTATCCCTCATTATATACCTGGATCCTGGATGCATATATAATGTATATACAGCATGTATAATGCATATACAGCTTTTAAGATCATCTTATAAATCAGTCGTTGACTGATTAAAAGGCATTTATTGTTAGAACTTGATGATAGTTTATCACAAAGTGGCTTCACTGGTTTCTTGAAGAAGGATTATTTTTCCAGTGTGAGTCCTAAACCAAACTCTGGATCTGGATCATTCTAGATGTTAGGGGAATCACTTTTTGATATTTGGTTTCTCCCCTTGTAAAATGATAATCACACAACTTGCATAGCTTTGTAAAGAGCTTTGAGATCTACGGGTGAGACACAGTATAGGCATTCTAAGCATGATTTATTTCCTTGCAGGGCCTGTCCCTAAGTGGCTCATTGAAGAAACAACATTTATAAATATGCATAGCTTCCTGGTATAGAATTTTTCCTATTCTTTTCAGAATATACAGGCTAAGCTGTTATTATTCACTTTTCCATTTTTAGAATCAATGATTAAATTGCACCACACTGCTGTGTTGTAGCAATTAAAATAACTACTGTCTATTTGGCAGTCTTTTAATGGGAAATGAAATTCACTTTTAGGCATATATCATGGTAATACATATATCATATGGTATACAATTTAGATCATTTTCAAGCAGGATTAGTTCTTATTCCCCACCTAAGCATTGTTACAAGCATCAATTTTGTTAATTAAGAATTTTAAGCCCTGTGAATTTATAGTACAATTATGTTTTACTTCATAAATAGGTCTTTACCCCACTACAACTATTAACAGAATGTCCACTTACGTTATTTGCTGGTGGTTTCAAAGTCTGATGAAATTTTTGAGGAAGATTTACCCTTTTGTCTAAGCTTTGCTCATGTGTGTCAGCTGTTTGTCAGCAAAACATAACAGTGAAGACTTTTGACTTAAATCCTTTTTTTTTTTTTTTAAAGAAAAGCCAATTCATCAGGTAAGAAAGACTGCTGCTCGCACTCTCAAGTCCTGCCAAAGACAAATGGCTGTAAAAATTTAAAATCAATCATTAACAGATTAGCTGTTGGTCCAAAGTAAATAGCAATCAGCTTATTAGGCATCAGGCAGAGTGAGATAAAGGGGAAGAGTTATTGAAAATGAGGATGTTTGCTGGGGCTGTGCTGATGGAGCAGAACAGGGAAAGGCTGTTTCTTTGTTGCTCTAATTACAAATGGAAAATAACCTACAGTGCTGAACAAGTTGAGCTCCCTAGCTGAATTGAATGGAGCATAGTGCTTATGTTCTACGTCATGGCTTGATTTATCTTGATTATCAGTAGTTTGCACTACTTCTTCCCTCCCCAAAAGGCTCTGTTTGGCATTCTCTTATATCAAAGTAAATGCAATCTTTGGCTCTGCAAGGAATGGGATGTTGGGGGGAGAGTTACCACAAGAGAAATACCCTTCTCATCCAAAAATATAATTTCCATACAGGAAATTCCTCTCATATGATGGAATTTTGTTTGTGACAGGGTTTCATTATGGTTGAGTGACAGATTGCTGGTGACTAAATCACAGCAGGCTTTGTGCCATGGTTGTATTCGGACACCGTGAAATTCTGCAGAGCAGATAAATTCAGAAAAAGGCGGATGTTGTAAGAGGAAACTGAGAGGGAGAAGGAATGGAGGGTCAAAAAGGCTGAGAAAACAGAAACAATAGAAGGTGGGTAGGAAGCAAAGCTGAGGGGAAAGAAGACAAACAATAGCTAAGAGTAAAATGACATGAGGAAGCAGAAAACTCAAAGAAATGAAGTAGGAAGGAGAAGGAAATAGCTGCAAGTTAAAGTCAATGACAAAAGCTCCCTTTCATCATATAAACACTGAAGTGTTTACATAGAGAGAAACTGACCATTAGAATGATTTACTGGGAGTGGGGACCATTTCCCCATGGCTGAGCATGTGAAATCCAGACTAAGATGTTTTTTTAACAAAATAGGATACCTGAGAATTGTGTGTTCAATATTGGTTTTGAGCACAGTGAATTGAAAGGTCTGTTTGTGAAAAAATCTGGAAATGGCACCTTTCTATGAATGATGTGATTCCATATGTTATACTTGTGAACCCTCAGACAGTACACGACTGAAGGTAACCTCAGAAAAATTGCTGCTCACCAGTGTGGTGTAAGCTGTAGTCCCTTGTACCCTGGGCATGAGGTTACACACTGCTGCCTCCTCCCTGGCATCCTTGTGGTGTGACTGACCTCTCCTCTTGACTGCACGGATGCTATGCAGTGCCAGTGCCAGCTTCAGTCCCTGGCAGCTGAACTGGCAGCACTTCAGCCAGCTCCATTGGAACAGCTGCCCCTTCATCCAAGCCCTTCCCAGTTACATGTCTGGGGCCTCTGCTCAGCCCTGGAAGAAGAGGGAGAGGTCCACTAAACCATGCTGGCACTGGGATGGTTTCTCGCCCTAGTGCAGAGCTGTAGCACTACAAGAGCACATCCTCAGCCAGGGCTCCTCTTCCATGCGCAGTACAGAGACCAGACACAAAAGAAGGGGGGATCCTTTTTGCAGAAAAAGAAAATAAGACCAAACGTGTAAGCTTCCACATGCTCTTGCTATTTTTTCCTTAGGAAAATATCTGTAGGGCCTGACAGGAGGAAAACTATTCTGGTATTCTTTAACATTTTCCATTAAATAGCTGTGGAAAAACAGGAGAGGGGTATTTCCTTTCCACCTTTTACATTTATGTTTTTGCCTTTTACTCCACTTCTCGTGTATCAAAACCCAAAGGGTCTATCTTTTGTTCATTTTCTGCTGCTTTTGCTTTAATTTAATGTCAAAGATATGCAAGCAAAATTCATAAAATTACATAAATATGATTTCAACAGAAAGAAAAAAGTGAAAAGTCTCAGAAAAACACATCCTAACAATTATTTGCCAATTTTTCCACAGAAAAGAGCAGTCAGCTGAAATGGCAAAGTAGCAGAGGACTCTTTTCCACATGCTGAAATGACTGAATAAGTTACACAGAACAAAAATTACTTTTCTGCCTGCAATTTGTGGAGTCCTGGGACAGCAGCCCACACCTGGGGGTGGCAGAGCTGTGGCAGTCTGTCATCCTTGAGCTGTTTCTCCACGCACCAAGGAGCAGAGGGGTGGTGCTGCTTTCTGTCTACAGCAGGAATTTTTTGAATTATTTGCAATGGACAGAAGGACAGCTGCGGGGAGAGTACACGGATGCTGGTACAATGCTATAGACATTGATCCTGCCAGGAGAAAGAGCAAATTGACTTGCAATACAAATGGCGGTGTTGCAAATATAGAGGGAGCGACATTTTCCAGTCACATCTTCACCCTAAAAGAGGGCTCCATGCATATTACTCAAGTGAAGGGAGATTGTAGTGTTGTCTAGGGGTTGCATATGTCAAGAGAGATTTTTGTCTTCTTCCTTTCCTATGTATTGGTGTCCTCCATTCTCCTGGAAGCTGTGCAGTGAATTTTTTGTGTTTGCAAAATTTATCTCCCTGAAGAAAATTGCCAGGTTTTCGCTCAATTGCTTGTAAGAACAGATCAAAAGCAGAAGCAGAGTGGAAGGCTGACAACTAGCCAGTCACTGGGATGCCCTACAGAAAATTGAAGAAGGCAGCTGCAGGACTGGCTCTTAATAACAGAGAAAGACTAGAAGTAGTTGACATTAAGACTGTAAAGAAACAGTTGCTCTGGTGACACATATTATACAAGAACTGCCTTACTTATTTTTCCACCCACATACTCCTTTTACACAATTTTTGCTTCTTTTAATTAAGTGTTTCAAGAGAAAATAATGGGATCTTAAAGTCTCCTGTATTTTGGAAAAGGTAGTAGTAAATTGTGCGGTTTTGACCTTTTCAGCTTTTTGTAATTTGATTGGCTGTCTGTTCCTCTCCCTCCACTATTTACAGCTGCAGTGAACTGTGCAGAAGGGGTAGGATGGCTAGCCAGCTGAAATACGGAATATTTAAAAGGTTAAAATGCTGCAACATACTGGAGCCTTCCACAGAGTATATGGGCATTATAAATTTTGCTGCGTTGATCACATAAAGTATTGAGAAATTAAATGACTTCATGAATCATTTTTTGTGGGACAACAAATGTGACCAAAATGGGGAAAAATTGTATCACTCTGACCCCAGATCTGGGAAGCATATTTTTTTCTGTGTTTATTATTTTTGCTGCAGTAATAGATGAAGACTCCTTCTGAAGAACAGGATCATTTTAGCAGGTGCTGAGTATCGATGAGTGACACAAGGAAAACCTGCCCCAGAAAGCCTGCAATCAAAGCATCTTGAATCCATTCAACAGGTGACTAAATAGAGGTGGTGACCTTCTTAGGAATAAATATTTCTTTTTTAGCATACCAGAGGGAGATCTTAAGGAAAACACGGTATACTTTGAAAGTAATTTCTTAGCAGATGGAGAGATGGAGACAGTAATACAGAAAACACTATTAGCCATGTAATGAGTCCAGAGGGCATCTGAGGGGCAATGCCAAATAATTTGGTACTCAGGCAGTGTGCTGAGGAGATTGACAGCAATGTAGCAGGGCAACAGGAGATCAACAGAATCTCAGACCAGGATGACAGCTGAGACACTAATAACTAAAAGAAATAAAATCTTCCACATTTGGTACTTCCCTTTGTCATTGATAATGACTCTGGTAAACAGTAATCAGTTCTATGAAAGCCTTCCTCAGTGGAAAAGGCTGCTTAGGGTAATTCTGAAAAAAGGTTTCTCAGGAAAAAAAACAAACAAACAAAAACAAACAAACAAACAAACAAACAAAAAAAACCACAAAAATGTGTATTTTGTGTGCAAGATAAATCTGAAAAGTGATACCAAAGAGGTGTGGGGTCTCATAAACTCCAGCAAGGAACTTTCTGGCACAATGAACACTGTTAAGGCAGATCAGCAGTAGCTGGACCTCTGCACTGAGGCTGGAATATTTAGGCTGAGTCTCACCTCCCTGCTCTGACCCCACACATGTCCACATGTGGCTGAGCAGAGCAGGTGGAACACTACAGGAGCAGAAGCGATGAATCAACTGGGATTGCAGACACAATTCAGAAAAATTTTATTCTAGCTTGTCCATGCTCTTAGAAGTCAAAAGTTTCATCTTATTCAAGCTGCAGCTCTGGATTAAAGTCAGAAGTGTAGGGAAAATGTCTGTTACCACACTGAGATACTGGGAAAATATCTTCAGAAGGAAATGGCAGTATTGCTTTCGATCCACCACTTGAAACATACTCATGATCTTGAGGGATTTATTTTCTGTGGTCATTAAAACGGAATGTTTTCATTGATTCAGATAGCTTCTTCTGGAGGAGCTGCAGCTGCCAGGACAAACAAGCCTCCATTCTGCTGTGCTGATCCCTCTGGGAGCCAGGAGTGATTGACAAGGGGCTCTGGTTAGGGCAGACTCTCACCCCCAGGTACAGGAGCTGGTGCGTGCATTTCAGCAAGAGCAGCCTTTGCAGCACTGAGCCAGGGGGAGTTTTCTTCTTTCCGCGAGCATCAAAAGGCGGAAAAAAGTGTTTCCAGCCTGTCTGTGATGACAGGACATGCAGAAACAGCCTGTGAAGCTAGTCCCAGCCTTCTCCTGCTGTCCAAGGTGGTGTCTATCCCACCCTCCTTAGGCTGTCCTTGGAAGCAGCAGCAGGAAATCCATGCAGGACATGGGGGATCTCTGGAGTTAGCTGGGGCATACATTGCTAGAGGGACAGGAGGTCCAGAACAAACAGTGTCACCTCCGCAATCGCTGAGGAGTGGAGATGGGTTGGACGTGCTGTGCGACTCGTGCCCAGGCATCCTTGGACGTATCCATATGCAATCTCCTGATGCCTCATCCGCGCCGCTGCGGAAGGAGATGTCCTTCCCAAACAGTACAGCTGACTCCGAGGCGTCACCAGCCCAGGGACCCAGCTGCCTGCCTCCTCCTCCTCCCCCATCCACACCACAGCTGCTCTGGGATGGCCTGCTGCATCTCCCCTGCTGTTCAGGAGGACGGAGCGGAGGCAGAGCACAAGGTTTTGAAGGTGCTGAGCTCAGCTGCTGGGCATGGTGGTGCCTTGGTTTGCCTCGAGGGCTGAGGGGGGCTGATGTCCACTCCTGCTAAGCGATTGAAGCTGAGGAGCCCTCACCTCTTCCCGCCCTTGGTTCTACAACCAGCCCATCCATGGAAAAGATACCAGCATTAGAATATGCATATAATACCTGTTTAGATGGAGATATAATTCATTGAAGCTATTGTTCAGGCCCCTTGGGTGGCACTGCAAGTGCCCAGCCATGAGATAGCCTGTCGTCAGGGAGAGTCTCCTGGAGATCCAGACAGAGGCCATCCATGGGACAAAGGGGGCCTCTCCATGAGACAGAGCTGGAGGTGGGAGAAGGTGGCCGCCAGTCTGGGAGGGCACAGCGCCACACCCAGAGGGCACTGACAGCCCCCACCCACAGCGCCGGGCTGCTTCATTTTCATCCGCTGATCAGATATATTTACTTCTTGGGTATTTCCCTAACCAGAATTGACTGCACTATAATTGCCTATTTCTTTGGTCCATTGGCTGTTAACCTTGAAGCGCGTCGGGCGGAGGCAGGGAGGCCCTCCCTGTCAGGCCTGACCCCGGCCCGCGCCGCGGGCTGCCATGACAACCGCGACAGATGTCACCCATGCCGCCCGCGCCCCCCGGATGGGGAAAATCGATCTTGCGACGGCGCCGCCGTGCACAGCCACCGACCTGCCAAGTGTTCCCGGCTCAATCATTTGTTTCATCTAGCGAGGAGAGGAAAACATAAAAGAAATGAAATGAATTTGACCTCTGTCTTTCGAGTGACTCTGGCGCTGCGCTGAATCCTAGCAAGCACCTCTTATGAATTTGAAAAAATTACATTAGGAATAACATTTTGAAGTGAAATGACTCTTGTAATGTCAACCCTCCAGAAACATGTTATTTCAAATGTCAGATACCTAGCAATTGTTTGCTATTTTCTGGATGTGTCCGGAGGTTATCTTCACCTCGGATGCATTTCAGGTAAATTATTTTAAAGAAGCTGCCTGTGAAGTACACAAAAAAAGTATCGCCTGTTTTTTTGCACTGCCCCAGCGAGGACACCTCCTTTGTGGCTGCAATAGAGCATCTCCATGAAGAGAAGATGGGAAAACAATGCTGTGTATTGACAATTTCTCTCCTTTATTAAAAGTATGCCGGAATGTAAGGACTTTCCCAGTCGGGAGCAGGGTTTCCTGAAAAGGTGGCAGGTATGCCAATGGAGGCAGAGGATCCCAGGGGCACTGGAAAGGGTCCCCCATGCCCTTCTGATGGTTTGCTTGCTGCATATGCAAATTATTTAGTGACCAAACTCTGCAATTCTGTGCTAACATTTGCCAGGGCATCAATGTTATCCCAGCAATGTTACGCATGCGTCCATCAAATAGGGAAAACCCCAAACCCCACAAGGCTTGGTTCATGCCTACCACTGGATGGGCCTGCTGGCAAATTTGAGGCAGCCCATCACAAATCTGTAGAGATGGAGAAATCTCTAAGATAACCTCGTCCTTTAAAAAACAAGAGGAAAACAGCATGCCACTGAAGGTGATTATAGTGAAAATGATGTCTTAAGATTTTGAATGCGATACGTCTGTCTCTATGATGTGGGATATTTTATTGCATTTTTGCCCTCAAGTGAAGCTGACGGGAGCCAGGCTTGCAATTTAAATCAATAAGAACCCTTTACCATGGCCATAAAATACTTGGTTAAACCTTTGAAGTGGCCACAGCTGAATGCGCAGTGAACACAGCATAAATGCTCCTTGAGATGTATTGTGTTAGACCACTGCTAAAGTGGCGTTCGAAGGAAGCGGTGCCTGAGCACCTTTTGGGGGCAGGGCAGAGTAGTCTGTCTTCTCTGGGGCATTGGGGGGCTGCTGTAAGTCAGTGCTCATAACTGGGATGCTGCCCCACACCACAGATGTCCAGAGTTGGCGCTCCTAGCTCGATGGGTTTCCTGCGGTTGGGAGTCAGGCTTGAAAATCCACTAATGTATTATTCTACCTCTGGGCAGTGGCTGGGGAAGTAGGAGGCAACCATGGTGGGATCAGCAGTGTTTCCAGGGTCAGGTCCTGGATTATGTAAATCAGCATTTTTTGCACTGAGGAGAAGGTCTGAATGACCCCAGCTGAGGTGTAGTCTATGCAGGATGAACAGTGACTGCATGAATGTACATCTGTCCAGCTTTTAGCATGTGCATGCATGAATGTGTTTCACAGAAACCCAGGTAAAAGCCTGTGTAATAGCCAAAAGCTCTCCATGAATATCATGAAGCATTTCATCGTTTAATATTTAATACTTAATACTCCCAGTAAGGATATCCAAAATAAAGGTTGACACTTCACCATTCCTGCAAATAAAACAGTAGGAAAACAAGTAAAGTTTAAAGATGTCCCCTAACTTTGTAGTTGTTTACGATAAGTTCTTGGGATTCTTTAAGGCGAAATCTGTTGTTTTTCCATTTACAAATGAACTTTTCATTTAAAGAAACCAAGGACCAAGCACTACCTTATTATTGGGTAAATTATACTGTTAAAGCCTCTGGTCCAGTGGCAGGGGAGAAGTGGATGTAGTATGTGTTTTAAGGTCATAAAAAACTGGTTCTTCCAGATACACATGGAATATGCTCAGAAGCATCATTAAGCGCACACACTAGTAAGAGCACTGTATGCTGTCTGGGTGCAGGTCCCTGGCTGTAGAGAGGGTCCTGCCCTCAGGCTGCCGAAACTTACTCAGTTTGGGACAAGCGGTCCAGCTGGTTGTGCTGTTTGTGCTGTTTCATTCCTTTTGGTGAGAGCTGGATCCAGTCCAGGGAGGTTCAGCTCTTCAGCAAACATGCTAGGACGGCAAAGACAATCTTCCTTTCTGTCCTGTGCATTGACAGTTTGGCCTTAAGCTACTCCCAGTGTAACTTAGTATTAGAGATGTAGCAGCAGCATGTATAGAAATACTATGTGCTCAGCATACTGTAGGAACGTGGACTTAAAAAAACTTCAGTGTGTATTTTCTACAGCAAATGTTATTTGTAATGGAGCCTATGTCTAGAAGGTGTAAGTCTATTTAATGGTTTATTTTTAAATACATATAAGTTAGGCTCACCACATTTAGAGGTGACTGATTAGATTTGAAACTTGACTCTGCAACATCTTTTCCTTTTTTGTGACCCATTTGTCAGGAGCATAGGTGTTTCCTATGTTTATGAGTTAGGCAGAATTGGTGTGGGTAAGTCATTGTGCATTGAAAAAAAATTCTTCCTATTTCATCCCATTTCTGGAGAATCCACATGGCTGAGCACAGGCACCTGAGAAGGTTTCCAAAAAAATATACATCCAGACTTGCGGCAAGTTTATCTGTTTATATTTCTCTTTCCTCTTATTCCTATTTTTCCTTGGACTAGACTGGTAATGAAAGGCGTTTCTCTCTCATGGGGCACCTGACAAGAAGACACACAGTGCTTTCTGACATGGTCACTGAATGCCTCCCTTCAGTCTCTGGCTTACACAGATATAACTATCCAGAGAGACAGACTAAATAAAGGTCTAGATTTTACCATCTTTAATTTTATATAGTGGGCCTTTAAAATTAAGGAAATTGCCCTGACTGTGCTATTTCTTTCCAGGAATTTTTCTGTGAATATGTCAAACCAGAATCAGACATGATAAAATAGAAGGACCCCTGGTCTCAGCTGTCTCTGATGGGTAAGCTGACTCAATTCCAGCTTGAGGTGCAGTTTTCTGTCTTCATCCATAGAAGGAGAAAGAAAGGATGAAAATGGATTTTTAAAACAGGGGAATTCTGACTCTTAACTCAATATTACAGGTAGTGGCCAGGAGCCCTAGCAGGGACACCAGGGAGACAAATCTTACGGCAGAATGCGCCATTTCCCTGAATTTGTATGTAATTCAATAGTTTTTGAGTTGTCCCTCATAGATTTTGCTAAAAACCTCATTGGTTCCTAGTCAGAACAAAAGGAAGAAGGATATTGCTGAGGAGTAGCACTTATGGATCGTCCTAGAGCATTTCACAGAAAGGACCCCTAGTAGTCATGACTTGTCATGATCAGCAAAGCAACCTACAATCAGTCTCCCTGAATTAGGCAGCCCATCTGTCTCTTTTGTTTGAACAGCATGTAAATGCCCTTCCCCTGCTCACACAAGCACAGGTTGAGGTTCTTGGTTCAACTTTGAAGCCACTGCTTTAAGTCTGGATGCATGGTCTGAAAAAGAGCAGCGGACAAGCAGAGGGGGCGATGGTCAGAACCACGTGCAGTGGGTGGTTATCCTCTCGGAAAATTTGTTGTAATCATCTTTTCCTATAAATTTGCTTTATACCTCTCCAGAAACTGGTGTTTTTTCCAAGTTCTAAGCCTTGTGGGTATGATCCTCTGAGTGCAGGTACACTCATCTGCACGGTCTTTGCTCATCTAAATTAGTGTCTCTGTGTGTTCAAACCGTGACACTCTGCATTCCCAGTTCCTTAGCTTAGACAGTTTTCCCTAAGCTCTACATGTAGGGAAGCTCTAGCAGCATCTCAGGAACAGTGGATCAGGAGGGGAGGATGTTCTTGATCTCAAACATTTCGCTCTTAACACATTACTCTACAAAGGACACAAACCCTGAGCACAACCCTCCTACAGTCTAATTTTGAGGCAGTCATAAACTCAAGAGTCAGTGAGTTTTCTTCCAGTCTGTCTGCATTGGAGCTCTCTTTTATTTTTGGTTCTCCTTCCACACTTTACCATCAACCTCCTCCTTAGCTGTGGTTTGGAACATTATTCAAAGACAAAATCCAGTAAAATACATTTGCTCCCATAGGAAAGAGCTTTTCATGTCTGATGGCTTGTTTGCTTCTGCAGTAAAATCTACGCTGTAATCTACAAATGGGTTTGCATTCCGACATGGGGTGACATTCTTCAGTGAAGGTCACAGCACTGTATAAAAGCATTGACATAAAACACGTTTCATAGAACAAAATGGAGTTCACAATTTGACATAGATGTATCCTCAATCTGTCATGCAGTTTTCTGCCTTAACTTGATGGTCAAAGTAGCTGACCAGGTGTGAGCAGGGAGGTGATCTATGTCTCTTCAATAGCAGCAGTAATTTCCTTGTCCCTCCTCAAACTTGCCCCTGTTCCAAGATGATGGCAACACTGGTCTCTTGTGCGACCTGCTGATCGATGGAGTGACAAGCTATTTCTTTCTCAAGTGAGTCCTAATCTCCTATTATGCCACAAGTACACAGTCTACTGTGATAAAAGCTTACAGTCTATGACACCTGGTCAAAACAATTATTTTGGTACTTGTTCCCTATGGATTTGGGCCGTGACATACGAGGTGACTAAACTAATCCCTGGAGCAAAGGGATTCCTAAAGTGAAATATGATTTAGAGGGCATTGGCTGGGGTTTGGAATTCAGTACATGATTCTTAAGACTAGTCAGCTCTGGAGTTATCTGCCTTTTGTTGTACTCTTGTACTCGACTTTGAGTTGCAGAGTTTTCTGAGTACAGGAGCATTTCAGGGTGGGTGTCACCCATCAATTTGTTAGGCACATTCAGCACTTCTCAGGATTTGCTTCTCATAAATCAAAGTTATCTGATCTGTTGTCTTGGCACAAAAGGATAGTCTACAAGGTGCAAAAGTTTAATTTTCAATTGCTTGTAACAGCCTGTTGAGACTGGCTTCTCTTAGGCCATATTCTTTTTGTCTGGAAACAGTTCAAGTGGCAGGATTTCCACCCCAACTCTTTTGCGTCAACTTTGTACCTGAAGAAATCCTTCTGTCAAGCCACCTGTCAAGTAGAAGATCCTCTCTGCAGCCTTTTCATGCCTTTAAAAGGGAAAGTATTGCTTTCCCAGTTTTGTGGAAGGAACACTGAGGACAGCTGGGTAGCTACCTTGTTCCAGGCTACACAAAAAGCTTGTGACAGGCCAGGAACCTGAAGACCTCACAGAACTGCTGGGACAGCCATCATTTACACTGGTATGTCCAGTTATGTTGCATTGTACCTAATGAAGGCTTCCTCTCTGGCCTTGGAGCTGACACCCTTCTTTGGTAAAAAGTGAGGCACATACAAGTTTTGAATGGTGCAGACCTTAATTCTTCTTTCTGTTAAACTCGGCTCAGCACCATAGAGTGTTCCAGCTCCAAGCTAATTTATAACAGCTGGATATCTAGCAAAAAAAAAAAAAAAATAGTGTAGTGCATAACAAAGTTACTTCTGCCCACCTCCTTCTCCTGAGCTCATCTTGGTGTGTTCCTTCTTGTTATTTGTGGAACTACAGTGCAGAAAGCTGGTGCAGAAAGGTGTCATACCATCTTGGCTGCCTGTGTGATGCTGTCCCTGCGTAGGGGGATTTCTCCACTGTCCTTACCTGTAAACCTCAGGGTCACTTAATGCTAATTACACAATGTATGAGAATTTGGACTCTGAATTCTTGTTTAGTGGTGATAAACCACTATACAGACCTGGTCATATCTGTGGAACAAGGCTAAGGTGGTGACTCTGCTTCTTCCAGGACATCCAGCAGATCCCTAATGCCATAAAGCCTAGGGTTTTTTTGATTCAGCTTCTGTTCAGGTACAGCAAGCCATGCCTAGAAAAATAATCGTCAAAGGTCCCATGGTCTGTCAAAGATGCCATGGCCTCTGCAGACAGATTTCCTTTACTACTCTATTTCCACAGTGGTTACTTGCCCTTACTAAAGTTGTCAGGTTTTGTTACTGGGCAAACCCATACAGCCTGCTCCAGGATCCTCTTGCCTCTTCAATATCTGAATTCTTTTCACATGGTAATCAGAACTATGCCTAAGTCAGCGGATCCAGGAGCATATCAAAGATCATGACTCTGGATATATGTTTCTCTCTTATCTGAGAAAAGGCTGAATATTGGCTTCATTTCCACTTTCACACTGGATTTCATGGAAAGCAAAATGCAGTATGTGGGCCACCAAAGGATATGTTCATCCTTAGCCCTGTCAGCTAAATGTAGGTATTGCCCAAGTAGCTGGATTTCAAGGAGACCCTTTCATACCACCTCTCTAAGGTACCTTTAAGAAGATTATTTATAGATTTACCACCCTGCAAACTGTTATATTCTAGTCTCTAGCTAATCTTTTCCCCTCTCTGACATAATAGGCCATCTCTCATTACAGTAACTTCCTCCCATTTACCTTCAAGTCAGATAATAAAGGGCCTTTATTCACTTACAATGGATCTAAAATAGTAAAGTCCTACTGTCTTCAATATGCTACTTTCAGTTCATCAGTTCAAGATCAATCTCAATGTATTTGATTATTTTTCTTTACACATCAATCCCTCTTGTGCCATAGATATTTTTATTAGTGCTTTATGGATATGCTCAGTGGGTAGAAAGATGTCCTTTGTTTTAAAGATTTTATCATAAGGACTGTTTAGAAGGATATGCCAGTTCTCATGGAAAGAAGCACAAGCCTGCTAAACAATCAGTGCAAAAAACATGAAGGTGAAACAGAGTTTTTTAGCATCACTTTTTTCCCAGCTGGAGCATATATGAACACTATTTGTATTGCAGTCTCAGAAGTACTATCCATAGTCCATGGCTTGACTGTTCTGTGGCCAAAATAGTTTTGGTTTTTTTATTTTCATACTTTTTCTTTTTTTCTGGAGGAGGAGTCTGCAGAACTAGTTCTTTATGAAAATAATATATTTTGAACTCTATTATAAGTATAGTGATCGGAGCCTATGATCTTAAGGGTCTTTTCAATGTAAATGATTTTATGATTTTAAGATTCTATGGTTTCTCGTTGAAGTGGTGGAGGCTGATCCACTTGTCCTGCCTGTGACCACTGACCTTTGTGACACTTAGTTAATTATGTTTTTTCTCTTCAAAATGTTCACTCCTGGTCCTGTTATCCAGAGACTGCCTTTCAAATTAAGCAGCCAGCATCTTCTGATGATAGTTTCACTTAACAAGGAAATATTTGACTGCAAGATGTACATTTAAAAGGGAATAATTTCTTGCCTGCATGGTATAACTTATAATGAAAACCAAAGCAAAGCTCAGAGGCTGTTAGGTGCAGTATCTCCAAACTACTTTAAAAAGCAGTAGTTCAGCCACATATGTTCATAAAAAAGAGGCTGAAATTATCTTATCTAAGCCATTCTTAACAGTTGTCCTGCAGAGTTATTGATCCTTGGCTGCTCATCTAATGAGCAAACTACACAGTGGACCACAAGTGCATTTCAGTTTTATGTGCAAGTGCTGTAAATGCTATTTTCAAAGTTAATATATTATTTTTGTCAGTTTTATAGCAGCTTATTTAAAGTGTTATTAATGTTTAGAAATGTGATTTGGGGGTTATTTTATTAGTGTTTGACTCAGTTTTAAACACTCTTTCTTTATCCCCTCTGTGTTCAGGCTGCATATATATCATTTTTGAAGTTGCTTGCCTCATTCTGGGTTTGTCTCTGATTGTTTCATTAATCTCCGCTCCTCCTTAAGACACTTCTACTACCATAGTGGAACAGTCTGAGTCCTAAATTCTAAGTCTTTGTGAATAAAAGATGTCAACTGAATAGATTTCCAGATGACAGAAACTGTAAGAAGCATGTGGCTATGCCTGAAGGGTAAGGACCAGCCCTCCTCATGGGTTTGAGTTTGGGTTTGGGTTTGTGCCCCAGCACAGGGTGGGACACACACTGTACCAAACCCCAGAGAGACATTATAACCCTGAGACTCCCCTCCAAGCCACAGGCCCTCCCCCATTTCCACCTTTCTCTGGAGGAAGTAATTTTGCTTCTGTCCTGGATTTCAGAAGGACAACCCTGCCTTTGTTCTGTGGGTGGCCAGGAGTGAGCTCCAGGCTTCCCAACCCACCTCCTCCTCCTCTGGAGAGAAATAAACATGCACAGGGCAGCACACACACGTTTACAGTAGCAGCAGCTGGCAGAGAAGCTGTGCAGGGAGGTCTCACGCCCTTCAGCTCTTTCGGATAAATGTGTTATCCTCACGCCCCTCTCTGCCTTTGATGGAGTGAGAGTGCAAAGCACAGCCCTGTTCAGTGATCTGGGTTGGTATCAGATGCCGGGCGGCAGTGTTGGGGCAGGTGTCAGAGACAGGTCCTTAGGATCTGGTCTGTGCTCAGACACCATGACTAGTTTTGTCAGCACTCTGGTACAGTGAGCATTCACATGGCCAAGTTCCTCAGATCCCAGAAATGTGGCTTTGCTTTACACATCAGCATGTTGTTGAACCAGCAATGGATTCTCCTGGGTGGGCACCAAAAAGCAAGAGGTACTGTGACCCCTGTGAGTGCCTGCAGTATCATGGTACAGCTCCTGAAAGATGAGCCTTAGCAGCAAAGGACATCAGTTTCCATCATTTCAGTGAGCTTAATACGGGGAGCCCTCTGACATATTCCTCAGGGTGAACTGAAGCCATTCTCCTGCAGCATATTCAGGGCACCTTCCAGCAGAGCATGTGCTTAGTTTTTAATGCATGGATGATCCCAGTGAGCTTCAGGCATGTGCTGAAATATGAACGAGTGCTTGAAGTGCTGAGGATCTTGGGGCTATCAAGACCCCAATGGATCCATCCCAACACATTATTCAAATTGTAGGTCCTCCAACTTCATGTGGTAAAAGTACACAAAGAGGTTGAAGAAGTTAGTCCACTAAAGGTAAGTGCCCTCAGGGGAAATGCAATTATATAACCTGTTTCTTTCTGAAACCCACTCCTATTCTCAGCCACTTCAACAGCTCTTTGCTGTTTCCACCCTATTCTTGTTACAGCTGGTGATCATCATCACCAAAATGGAATTTTGAATGTAAAATAGATTTAAGTGGCTCTGCTGGTTTCAGCTTTCTGCCTTACATACTTTTGTTGTGTCTGTTGTTTCTGCTATTTGTCCCACATTTTAGAGGACAAGCCAGTCAGTGGGTTAAGTGACAGAATGTTTTTCATCTTATTTAAGTATGTCTCTATTAAAATGTAGACTGCTTTCTAACCTCTTTTGGGAAAAGAACAAAAAAAAAAAAAAAAAAGCCTACGCCTGCAGATGCAGTAAAGTCATGGTAATTTTCCCCAGTTGGAACTCCTGACTTTGTGTCTTAGCATCATATACAGCATAATTTATAAAAGTGTGAGCAACTGCAGAATTGTTCTCCTAATAGATTCTGAAGATTCCAATTTCCATTCTGCCACACAAGACTGAAAATCCACTTGTGCTCAGTTATCTGTATCTTTGCCTCATCCTCAGACTGCATCAAAAATCAGGTTCAGGTGCAGGTTAAGAGCATGCATTTACCTCAGGAATATGGGACTTATTAAATATCTCTACACAATTAACATCACCATATCAATAAGAATTATCATTATGTCCTGTCAATCAAGTGCTGAATTTTGCTTCAGGGAAACAAAACAATTTAAATTATAGCAAGTGCCCCCCCTTCTTTTTTTTATATGCTTCTCTTAAAATTGGATAATTATGTGGCTTTTCATTAGATTCCTCTAAGCATAATAGATCACGATATTCACCCTTTGACCTTGGTGATGAATGTTTCTGGTGAAAACATGTGACAAGCAGTGTTCTAATGAGAATAAAATACTGAATAACTGTGAGTCTCACATAATGAAAGAACAAAAGCGAGAAGCACAACTACTTTTAAGGCTGCACTGCAAAATGTGTTCATAGAGCAATTCTGATGGATTGGAAAAGCAACCCTTTTTATTTAATATGGTACCAACAAACTTTGGTATCAGAGGCAGAGACAAAGGCAAGAAAAGACAAAGGAATCTTTGTATTCTGTATAAATTCTGTAGGAACATGAGAAGTGGCCTCTCTCTGTGCTGTCTAGGCAAGTTGTTACACAAAGCTCTGCTATTAAGTTTTCCTAAACATCTCAAAATTTTATGCATGTATTTATGCTATAAAAGAACTATAAATTCAATTTGTTTCCAGTAATTTAGAGTGGGGCTAAGAAGGTCAAATTCTCTCTCATGCAAAAAGCCACACACAGCAGTCAGTGAAGTTATAACACTGGTCATTATTATTCAGTGTGTTTATAAAGAATTATTTTTGGACTGACAAACATGACATACCAGTCATCACTGCCAAAACAATGAGGGCAAAAAAGGAGGGTTGGCTGAGTTAAAAATTGTTATCAGCTACCTTTTTTTTTATTTTTTATTTTGCATCTTGGAACCCTACTGCCACCTTTCAAAAGCAGCCTCAGACCAGCGTTACTTACACCCACCTCTGCCATGATCACTTAGACCCTGGTCTCACTGGAGCAATTACTGCAGCAGGAATGTTTGGTTTAGCAGATAGTTATCTTTTAGTTTTGTTCTGTCTTGGTTTTGCTTGTGCTGTATTGGGGTTTTGCACTTTTTTTCATGTCTGAGAAATGTTTACCATCTCAATTATCATCTCTGCTAATCAAACTTTTAGTCAACGTCTGAAGAGAATCTTTTGCTTCTAATTTCTGGCTGGAGTTCTCTGATTTTCTTCTGATTTCTGGCTGGAGCTCTTCTCAGCTGTTCCTTAGCACATAATGGAAATGGCGTTTTTCTGAAATCTTGTCCTTGGAAAGACAGTGACTGTGTTACCGTAGACTGTTGGGACAAGGACTTCAGCTATGCTTTGTGCCAGGATCTCCTTCAAGTTATCCTATTATCACAGTTATTGGCACAATATTATTCTGAACTGAGGACTACATGAGAGAGAAATCTGGTCTCTTGTCTTTATTAACCTTCCAAAATACTTTGGTCTGAATTATTGCTACTCTTATTTAATAAAATTAATTAAATAATATAAAATATTAATAAGGAACAACAACTGTAATTTCCTCAGTAGTTATGCAGTAAGACTCTCTAAGTAACTTCATCTGAGGCCAGGCTCTCTGCTTGTACCCGTGAGGAATTTGAGGGTTAAACTAAATGAGATGAAAAGTCAGGAGATTTGCACGGTAATTTGAAAACAAAATGAAAAGCCAATGTAAGTATAAAGACCTATTTCTCCTTCCCCGTGTCTGTAAGCACCGTGGACAATAATGCACTTTAAGGGAATTTAAAGGATGAAGAAGGCCTAAGGGGCATGCTGTGCTGGTAAGAAGATGCATTTTGCATGCTTCCCACAGGATGGCCTGGAGAGGAATCCCACAGAGGGAATGATGTGCCCTTTCCACCAGCAGCCCTTGTGTGGGTTAACCCTCCCCACCAGCAGGTCCACATGGCATGCCAGGCTGCCCCAGGAAGTGCTGGAGAGGGCTCTGCTGGGGCGAGCTCTGCCCTCATCCTTTTCCAAGAGGCTCTCAGCCTGCTGCTCGTCCTGCCTGGACTCCCTGTGCGTGCAGGGTGAGTTGGGGGCTGCAGGGCAAGGCTGACAGCCTTGTACAGCAGTCTGTATTACTCAAATATTTGGCCGTTCATGTCTCATCAACTGGGAAAATATCCACGGAGAAGAGAATACCTATGGCAAGGTCTAATGAAGAGAGCACATTTTGATTTTCATGCAGGTGAATCATTAAAGGCAAAATAATCTTATTGATTGTTTGTTACAGTTGTCTGAATTGAAGGCTGTCTCCTCAGTGATTGAAATTTACTGTGATTGATGCGATCTCATAAACTCAGATCAAAAGGCAAATAAAAATGAAGGATTGAAAAAGCACATGACCCCAGATAAAAATGTTAGTGTTAGAAAAACGTAAATAAAAAAGTACTATATGCATTAACCAATGGTGTCTGCTTACTCAGTGACTATCATTTAAATGTACTGCAACAAGTATTGCGGTGTTATATTCTAGTTTTTGATGTTATATTCTAGGCTCCTTTTGAAAAAAAAAAGAAGAAAAGGGAAGGGAAGGGAAGGGAAGGGAAGGGAAGGGAAGGGAAGGGAAGGGAAGGGAAGGGAAGGGAAGGGAAGGGAAGGGAAGGGAAGGGAAGGGAAGGGAAGGGAAGGGAAGGGAAGGGAAGGGAAGGGAAGGGAAGGGAAGGGAAGTTTTGGGAAGGGAAGGGAAGGGAAGGGAAGGGAAGGGAAGGGAAGGGAAGGGAAGGGAAGGGAAGGGAAGGGAAGGGAAGGGAAGGGAAGGGAAGGGAAGGGAAGGGAAGGGAAGGGAAGGGAAGGGAAGGGAAGGGAAGGGAAGGGAAGGGAAGGGAAGGGAAGGGAAGGGAAGGGAAGGGAAGGGAAGGGAAGGGAAGGGAAGGGAAGGGAAGGGAAGGGAAGGGAAGGGAAGGGAAGGGAAGGGAAGGGAAGGGAAGGGAAGGGAAGGGAAGGGAAGGGAAGGGAAGGGAAGGGAAGGGAAGGGAAGGGAAGGGAAGGGAAGGGAAGGGAAGGGAAGGGAAGGGAAGGGAAGGGAAGGGAAGGGAAGGGAAGGGAAGGGAAGGGAAGGGAAGGGAAGGGAAGGGAAGGGAAGGGAAGGGAAGGGAAGGGAAGGGAAGGGAAGGGAAGGGAAGGGAAGACAAAGACTATAATGCTCAACTCTAAAAAATGCTTTGACTGGTGCTTACAGCTTTTTGGACATCAAGACAAGACACAAACCTGTTAGAACCTGGGTTTCATTAGTGCTGGTATGCATGAAAAGAGCATCCATTTTATGAAGCAAACCAAAGTGTATAATATATTCCCTGTTTCCCACATGCAAACCAAGGCTGGCCTGAATAAAGGGCCAAGAGAAAGAATTCATTAGTTCAGTCATCTCTCTTCTTCACAGCTGTGGTGTGAGAGGCAATGAGAAGCTCTGCAAGATTACATTATTCTGTCTAGCTAGCTATCTTTTGTATCCTAGTATAAATACATTTTCTACAGCTGATGGTCCAAAATTGGCCTGGCTTATGTAAGGGACCAAAGACTTGCATAAATTGACACTAAGTCATAAAGTCAATGGAAATTTTTTTCTTCCTTCTAACATTTTAGCTATCAGCAACTCAAAGCAGGTGTTGGTCTGGGCTAGGAAAACATCTGGCTAGAGAGAGGGACTCAATAGAAGGGGGCTGGAGAAAGGGACCTGCATTAGGGACCATATTGCCTCTTGTTCTGCTCAAAAACCAGAGTTCCACTGAAGGAGCCCAGAGTCTGTACACAAAATAAAGAAGGCATGAACACGCCATGCAGAGAGATCTTCATCCTGTCTCTGGATGGGTTTCTACTGCTGTCTCCCAGCTAGGCTGTGGCTTCACCTTCCTGTCTGTAAGTGCTCTGAGCTGTTGGTTGACCCTGCTGAGAAGGCTGAGATTGCTTCCTGTTGTTCCCTCTCCACAATACAAAATATGTGAAGGGAAACCTCTTGGAGGAAAGATGTGCTTTTTTGGAGAAAAGAGGGACACACGCAAGGAGTGTAATCAGTCAAGGGCAATTGCACAGCTTGTTAAAAACTTAATGAATACCTGAGGTTTAGTAAGCATGCCATCAGGAATGTGGTTGGAAGCTACAGGAATTAACCAGGCAGCTGACAAACCTGATGGACTGTCTTTCATTTGTGCTAATATTTTGAAACCAACTGACCTAAAGAAAAGTCTACCTTCTCATTATAAGATTGGCATCTTGAAGGATTTGAAATTGACTGATGCCTGTGTCTCTTCAAGACCAGAATAAATAATGAATAATTATGCCAATAAATCATATAAATAATACAATAGCTGCCATTCTAGTTCATTTTATATCCTTGGTGCCCATCACAGAACCATTTCTTTTCTCATTCACTAAGCCCTTCCTGATTCTCTTGTTTATTCCTTCTCATTGGTGATGTTTTTTGTTTGGATTGTACTATAAACCTCAGATACTTTTGGTGAGAGCCATGGAAAAAAAATTATCTAAGTAATTCACAAACCTGTGTCAGTAAATCTCCTGATATAGACATAATTTTACTGGCAACAAAATCATTTTGCTCCAGTAACTTCCGTTATTCTGGGAGGTGGTAGAATTTAATGTAAGTTACATCAACAGCAGGAATTCTCCCAGCTTTACCAGTAGGACTAGCTGCCAGAGGTATTTCAAGATGGTTTTAACAGCAAACCATCTCTAGGAGGCAAGGATTTCCTTTCCTTTTTTCTTATTTTTGCTATAAGAATCACCCACTGCTAACAGTAAATGTGTTGACCCAGTGCTAACATGATTTCTCTGAATACACAGGCAAGGAAAAACTGTCTCGCAGCCAACAAAATGGAAGTGAGTAGTGGGGTTGTTAATGTAAAGAAACCCTGATATAGCCCAGGGAAGATTTTTAGTATGTGATCCATAAATAACAACAAGCTCTAGGTGTGTGTATTTGTGTCATTTACCTATTTACTGAGACAGTGGGATTTGCAATAGCTTGGTAAAGGAACTTTTCATTGATTCCTGTATGAATTTTGAGTTAAGAGTGGTCTTGTTTTGTGCAGAGGGAGAATGGGAGTATCACCTTTTCCTCTTCTTATCAGAATTAATTGGAAACTCTGCAAGTAGAGGTTGATGATGGTTTAAGAGGGCTCTTCTCATGATGGGTTAGTCCCAGGGATAATGAAGAACTTATTCTCCAATGTTTTCCTTGCTGCAGGGGTACATAAGCCCCCATTAAACAACTCTATCAGCTTCCTCAGGCCAGATCCCATAATCAGCAATTATTTTTCATACCATTAAAACACACAAAACATTGCCCTCCAGCATCTGCAACACGTGCTTTTATCAAACCTCCCTGATTTGCACTGGGGCTTAAGTCATTCCTGAGCCCTGGAGTCATGCATGGAGCACAGCCAGGGCTGTCTGAGCCTGTCTGTGCCATCAAAGCACACAGCCAACACACTAGTTTGGGGCTCCTGTGGCTGCTCTATATCCAGCAGTGCATCTTCCCTAATCCTGCCTCTCACAGAGTCATTTTTTCCTAATCATTCTGCTAAGTAAAGTTAGCAGCTATGCCCACTTTGGAAACAGTTTTGCTTAGACTAAGAAGCTGTCACAGTGCTGAGAAAGCTGCAGCTTTAACCAGATTTCATCTTTGTGTGTCACTGCTCATGTCAAAGTATAAATGTACTCAGACATAAGAGTTGTCCTGCTTTCATCAAGGGAGCCAGCCTGCCTTCGCCTAGTTCCGCTTGGTTAAGCTTGTTATTTAAATTGTTAAAATTGAGACATCGGCAGTAAATTTCAGAGAAGATATAACAATTATTAGATACAAGCAGGGCTCTTGTACTTGTGAACATATCATGCTCTCCATCCACATGGAATTAGCCACAAATAATTTACAGCAGTTTCTTTAAGAATATGCCCCATAGTGCTTTGATGGCATTAAATCACAGTCATTCCCAGCTGGATCATATTTCCAACTTTAAGATAGATTTGATGCTCATCAGCACTGTGGCTCAGCACTCCAGGGGACTACCTTTTAAACCTGCCAGCTCTTGAAGAACTGAGCTTTGATTCCCAATGCTGCCTCCTGGCTGAGACCTGTGAGAGTCGGTGTCTCTGTATGCCACACCAGGCAGTGCAGTCACCCCTTGGAGGGTGAGGAGAGGCGGGAGGATGTTTAGGTGACCTCGTGCCACTCAACTTCCACAGGAAAATGACTGATGGTACGACAGAGTAGGGCTCACATCTTGCACTGGCAGCTGCAAGCAAGAGGGGTCACTGCTGAGGGTAGAAGGAAAAAACAGGTGTCAGGTGAAAGCTGAAAAAGGAATATCAGAAAGGGGAAACATGTTTATATATACAGGTAAAATGAGAGACCTGTTAATATTTTTAGGGAAACTGATTTTTGTTTTCCATCTGGGCGGACTTCCACATAAGCTTCTCATCCCCTGAGAGGAGATGAACATAAACAGCTAAAAGTTTAAAAGGCAATGGGAATATTGGACTAAAGCTGCCTAATGCAAGAGTGGGAAAGAGGAAGGGCCAGCAGAAGATGCCTGTGGTGCTGTTTGTTCCCCTGAGGAAAGATCCCTCTTGTGATGGCACATCTGCTGAGTGCCCACGTGTGCAGGATGCAAACAGATACCTGCAGGTGCTGCAGACAAATACCTGCAGCATGGAGATGGGCAGTGATTTCTAAAGCCCTCCCACACTTTATGTCTTCCAGCATAAAACTGCAGCTCTGATGTGCATTTTTGCAGGAAGCAGTGTCATAGAGGGTCCCCCTACATAGCTGCATGGGACACCAAAGCAGCCAGAGTCCTTGAGTAGCACAGTAAAGGTCACCAGATTTCTCCCTTTCCAGAGAGAGAACTGGAAAGGGAATGGAGGGTCTGTATTGTCCTCCCTCCTGTACCATCAGCTCCCTGCTGTGGAGCAGAAGGGGAAAGCTAAGGAGTGATTTGTGCCAGGAGAAGACCAGGGTCACACTATATCTTCTTTGAAACACCTGTTAAAACAGGGATCAATACACGGCTCCTAGAGTTACAGTTTGGCTCCTGCCCTTTACTCACAGTAGTGTGAAGGCTTCAGTCTAAGCTTCTAGATATAAGGGACAGAAATAATATTGCCATTGAATCCCAAGAGACTTCTGCTGTAAGATTTAACAGACGCAGGTCTGTGAACACTGGAAGGTGTCTGGATGGTCCTGAAGAGGGAGAAATAGAAAGGCTGGTCAGTAAGCCCTGTGTTGCTGGTTTTATAGAGATTGATAAAAATATTCTTCCCCTGGAATTTTGTTTTTATTCAAATCCAGGCAAAATTTTTATGGGGAGGACATGTGTCTCTGAAAAAGTAGAGGAGAGCAGAAGGGTGCTTGGTCTCAGTAGCTCACCCTGTGCCCAGGTAGTGCCTGGCAGTATGTAGTCCCATCTCATTTTCACAGAGGCAACCTTGCACGAAGTCATGCATATTAGGTGACTAACCATGCCTTTAGGGGCAGGAGGGTGTTCAAATCCAGAGGACTCATATTTCTGCTCAAGCAGAACTTCTGCCATTCATCCAATGCCCTGGTGACAAGTAGCTGTGTGTTTTGTCCAGTGCATCCAGTGTGAGTCCGGGCACCTTGCTGTTACTGTACAGGTACAGACCAGCTGGTCAGCACATTCACAACAGATTGACCCATCCTTCACCCATCAGATATGCCACTCATCCCAGTGCCAGCCTGTCCTTCTACATCTCTCTTTGTCCAGTACACCCAGCTGCACTGAGGCACAATGAAAGAGCCACAGCAGAACCATGTTTCTGAGCAGGTTTTGATACACCAGGAGATGCAATCACGTGAGAATTACATGTTGCAGGTTAGGGATGTTGGCACTAAGGGCAAGGGATATTGACAGAGATGCTGGTGTCCTTGCCAGAGGTGGAAGCAAGGAGGGCAATGAGAGCGCAAATCAAATCAGAGGGACATTGGCAATTTCGATCTAGAAGGCAAAAACTAGAAGAAAACTAAGAATAAGGAATTAAAAATATTGCTTTCATCTGCTTCCACATTGCAAAAAGGGACCCATCTTCTTACTCCTACCAGCACGAATTTTATTCCAGTATATACAAAATTTTCTGTCTCCTTCTGCAAAGGTTGGAAAGACAACAAACAGTGACAAAATAAGGGACTACACAGAGAGTAACTACCTTTTGGGGATTAGATGTTTGGAGGAACTGGACACAGAGAGATGTGGATGCTCAGAGGCCTCCCCAGCATGAGGCACTGACCATACCAGAAGTCAAGGCCTGGCACATGGACTGCTCATCCATCCTGTTCACTCTGGAGTGCCTGAGAACAGGGCTGCAAGTGGACCTGCTGTCTTTGGGGTTGTTTCACTCTCAGCTTCTGTGAATGAGATTTGAATCTTTCAGGTGATGCATCTGAGCTGAACCCAGCAGCTTTCACCAAGTCATATACTGCATTACTGAGTGCTCTCCCCCAGGAGGGGGAACCCCAATATCTCCTTTCGGAATGACTTTTGCGCCTTGCATAAAAGCAAAAATGTCAAGCTTTTTTTTTTTTTTTTTTTGAAAAGTCACTCATACGAAAAACACTCATACAAAAAAGACCCATACAAGCCTAAATTGTCATTCTCAAGAGTGTGCTGCAAAAAGAGTCTGCAAATGCCATTGGGTTTGGTTTTCATCTTTTCTCTCTCAGTGTGACTATGACATGTGCTGGTATTTGCTTTGCAAGATAACAACAGACATAGGACATTTCAGGAAATGCAAGGAGACAGCTAACCATAATATCTGCAACATTATCAAAGTCAGCATAATGCTGGTCTGAGCCTAACAGGAAAGCAGCAGTGGTACAAACTGGACACACAGCTTTAAAAATGTCATGTCTCGTTATCAGCAATGTGACTAGTCAATCCTTGGTTAAAAGTGACTGAGCCTATAGAGGGAATGCAATGCTGCATGCTTCCCAGGCATGATTCAAGTTTCCAATATGTAGCATCTTCACTTTAAAATATCTTGCTAACTAGGTATGGTTGTTGACAACAGTCCAAAAATCCTGATGGCTGGACAGTGCCTGAATGGAAGAGGAAAGCTTCTCTTTCATTTCTCCTGGCCTGCCTTCCTCAGCATTGTTCTCGCACGAGCCCCACCACGCTCCTGCTTCAGCCTGAGCACCAATAAGCACATTTTACAATTGTTTGCTGGGTTCAAAACACTTGAAACATTTCAAAGCACCTGACATCCTTTCAAGTTAGCTGCTAAAAAACCGAGCGCAAACAGAATGGGTTTCAGAGAAGCTCTGTCAATCAGCGCTCAATCTGTATGTTCTCCGAGACATTCCTTATCCTGGCTGATTTATTTCATATTAAAAGGGCTGTCAATCTGTATCACAAGAACAGGTTGGAAAAAAAAATGAGTGATGTCTGTGACTTTTTTTTGTTTATTTAAAATGATATTTTCCCCCTCCTTCTTTCCCCCTTCCCTTTCTCTCTTACCCACCCCCACCTCTATTTTTCTCTGCAGGTACGGTATGAGTGTTGTATACCACATGCATTTAAATTAGAAATATATTTTGCAAAGCTGTGGCAGACCTTTCTTTTTTTTTTTTATCCATCAAATATATCCCTTTTACCATCTGATAGCTTGGCAACAGGATCATCTCTCTTTCAGTTAAAATAAATGGGCCAGTAAAGTGGTGGGATATTCACTGTGCTGAAAAGACTTTACACTAGTTAATGTACACTGTGTATTGTGGGTTTCATTAGAGCAGAATACTAATGATACACTGCATGTCTCCCCATGGTACCACTTTATTGTACCAGCTGTATTATTGTTTTATATTAATATATTGATTATTGTCTTTTTCTCTCATGTGTGTGTTTCGTCTCCTAACTTTTTTCTCCTGGCATTTCTTACCTATTGCATTTGGCAATTGTTTCCAATATCACATTTTTGGAATGAATGTTGATATTTATATGATTTCTTTTTGTTTTCCCCCATGTCTTCAAGGTAATTAATTTCCCTTGTTTGTTGCACAGATGTTGGTATATTTTTCAGTGAAACTTGATAAAGAATGACACCTTCACATACAGGCATAGAGAAAAATAGAACAAATATCTTGGCACCTAAGATTACAAGGTGGGGGGATCTAAACTCTCAGAAGACCAATTCTTGGGGTTGGACAGAGGCAGAGAAAGATCTGATTTCTGGGTCTTTTTCAGTTTGTTTGACTGCTGAACTCATAGATCTTGTTTGCTGTAGCTGTGAGATAACCCTTGTACCTCAGCTGGGTGACTGTTCTGTTCCTCTGAGAAAAGGAGAGGTGAAAGCTGAATTACCAGGAAGAAGTTGTGATTTAACAATACTTGGAATGTAAAGGCACCATCATTTCCATCTGTGTCAATTCAGCAGCTAACACCATGGGACCTGGTCCAGGTCTGGAGCTGGAAGGCAATATAGGTAACAAAGAAGAGTAACATCCTGGTAAAACCACAGTTATGCAGCTTTTTATGTCCTGTGCCTGAGAAACAGTGAATTCTCACAGCATTTTTTAAGGTGTCAAAATACATTGCTGACATGACTTTCTCACAGAGAGCTTGCTGATGATGGTAGGTCTGTGAGTCACCTGAACACACCACTGCCAGTGCCAGGAGGAGACAGGGGAGGTCTGACAACTGACCCATTACTGCAGGAAGTTACTCGGCACCCTCAACCCCCCACAAAATAGTGACTTGATTGGCGGCAGATCCCAGGAGTCCTGTGAGCTTGGACTGGCGCAGGAGAATATAGAGGCTTAAAGGCTCCAGGAAAAAGAGGTGACTTGGCAGAAGATGTGGCAATGTGGCCAGGTGATTCATGTGTTGAACACCCAGTG